>OX328123.1:21800406-22544624 GCA_946811695.1 Gonocerus acuteangulatus | reverse complement strand
TTACTGAACTTTTCATGATCTTATTGAAGCTCGTGTTTAAATTTTTGACAAAATATTAACTGTTTTTATTTCAAGCTATCCAAGTCACATTAATGATGAAAGGTTATTGAAACGAGCAAAAATGGCGCTGTTTTTGCGAGTTGGGCTTTTTAAGACCTTTTTTCAACTATTATTAAAAATAGAGACATTACAAGCCTCATAGTCTAAAACACAAAACTGAAGAGAATTACCTAATTAGGCGTGAGAATCATCTTGGTTTTGAAAATGGATTATGAGGTTCTAGATAGGGACAGTGATTTAACACTGTTTATCTGGAAGAGGAAAATTGTAGCCTTCCATTGGTTAGGCAATTTTCCCAGATTATCCACCTAGCTGCTTAGGCAATTTCGCTTCTAATTGACTCATTGCTTGGAATAAAGTGGAATTACATTTAGTGCCGGTAGTAAAGTTGTTTATTTCCTTTTTAATGGTCTAAACGACATACTTCCACCATTAAATTTATTATTTTAAAGCCAATAAAGTAAATTTAATTTCCTTATTTACCCGTGAGCTAAAGCCTGCGAAAATGAGCTTTACTTTTAATATAAAAAAAATTATCTCAATCTTATATTTTCGTTCTCATTATTTATAGCGTATTTATCTGCTTTGGCCGGCTTATCCACAGGTCGTCTCCTATCTACAATGCAAACACCAAGACGCTGTTCTTCATCGGTCACCCGTTCATAAGGTTGACGTCATAAGTGGGTTTCCTCCTTATGAAGAGAAAGGGGGAAAAGCGCTAAAATGGCTATTTGTTTACTGACGTGATAGAAAAATAAATACCTTATTTTTGTTAGGGATCTATTTACAAATATGATAATTTTTCTCTTTGTCAAAAGCTTCCAACTAGAAAAATACGTGTGCTTGTAAATAATTTGGAGAACACCTAACTTATATTAAACAAAACGAATATTTACAATTATATATACAAGAGTTAATGGAAGAATATGTACGTATACGTATATACGAATGTATATATATATATATATATATATATATATATATATATATATACATACTAGCTGTTACCCAGTATGCCATGCTACACCTACTTTCTGTCTATGACTATCCCCGTATCAAGATCTACTTGATACCTAGTTGTCTATACCCAGTTAAGAAAATCGGTCAAACGATGTAAATTTGTTTTAGTTCATAATAATACCGGCAGAGGCCAGTACAACAGCACTTCATCTAACAGCCGACAGAAGCCAGTAGCAGAGCCTGCGAGTAGATAGCTCTTTTCAAAGAATGGCCAGCGCTCCTTAGCTAGACAGTGACTGTTGAAATAAAATTGAAATAAACTGCATTACATGATTATATAATGATGTAAAGTCATCATTCTAATTATCAGGAACATCAATAAATAAATTTGAGACATTATTCAAAATAGCTGTCGATTCAAAATGGCCGTCACAATCTGAATGGTTCAGTGTAGCCAATTTTTCTTGAACAAAAATGTTGACCTTTTAACCAAATTTTGAAATTTGACTGTTTTGACCTAGCCTAGGAGATTTCTCGTATCAAGACCTACCTGTGTGCCAAGTTTGGTCAAAATCGGCCAAGCGGTGTAGATTTGTATAAGGAACAAACAAACAGAAAAACAGACAGACACGTGATTTTTATATATATAGATATATCTTTATGTATAAGCGTCGCCAGTTCCAGGGTCACGGAAATAATCGAGTTGCTTACGCATTGTATGGAAATACACGCGTAGATTGTCTGATTTAATCACTATCAAATCTTCTAATTACGCTAAGTAATCAAAAATAAAGGTGTTCGCTGCACTTCGCGGCCAATCACAATACTCTGAAATGTTACATTTATTTCACTTTAATTTTATATCCACTCAAATAATAAGTTAATTAGCTGGTTGCTAGGTATAACAGTCTCTTGAGCAGCTATACTTTTATAGTCAGTTAATTATCTTGTCTACGTCGAAAGAACTAACATTTTGACTTAATTTATCATTGCCGAATCAGACTTAAATTCTGTTTTTGGAATTCTTAGAACTTATGAAGAACTCTGGTTTGCTTGATTATTTTTTTATCAGTCTATCCAGAAGGTAGAAGTCTTATCAGGGCTGGAGTGGTTACAACGATAAGAAAATCTAAGGCGACTCCCATTGAGATCTTCCTTCTTTAATGAAAGTTGTGTTGACACTTCCTTCCTTTATATAAAGTCCCAGAAGAGAAGAAGCCTTTTCCTCCCAACATAAAGGCAAGATTAAAGTCTGCAAAACTTGGACAAAACTTGAAATAATACAGGGACGACAGAGTTGGCTCGATAAATGTCAACCTTTTTTATGAATTTGCATCAAGGGTTGACATTTTTGCTCCTATAGACCTAAAGTTTCCTAATGGTTCTCTATAGGACTGAATTCATTTCTTTATTTACATTGTTCTACCTAAAGGTCTGGATTTGGAAACTATAACTATAGGCCCAATGTCATTTGCTGGACCATCAGTAGCCTGTACTAATGATACAATAGCAGCAAAAGCCAGAGGACAGTCTTGTAGGCATTGCGTAAGACAGTAATTTCTTCCCATAAAAAGTTCTTTCCTAGCCCTCAGAAGATCAGGTAAGAAGGACATTTTCTTGGTTATGGCCAGAAATTCTTGGGACTTCAAGAAGAAAGCATCAACTGTCCCATATCCGTACCCTACATTAACATATCTTATGAAGATGAGGTCATTACCAGTCTGCAGATGATGTAAAGGCGAGGATGAAACACCTGAGCGAAGACGGCTTCTATGTTTTGATAGCCCTTAATGGGGATGAAATCAGGAGGTCGACGAAAATCAGGTCTAGTGTTCTGAAGTTTACCAGGAGTTTAAGGTAAGGTTTCTCTATTTAGGACTCGCAGAATATGACGAAGACAGAGGTGCACATAAATTGTTATATTAAAGTTTTTGACGCGTTATTGCGTTAAACATTCAAAAGGTAATGAGTAGCATTCTGTCATGTTCTGTTGAAAGAAGTTAGCTTTTATCTTTGCTCAAAAATACTGGTACTGTCATGACCTAATAAAGGTCCTTAATAAAATTAAAGGCATTTTAATAAATATTCTGTTCTTGACCGTTTACATAAATTTTATCATCAATGAGTGCCCTATTTATGGATAAATTGGCAACAGGCTTGACAATAGCGATAAATCAATGAACTTATCACTCTGATTCTTATTATATTAACAAGAACAGAGAACATTCCTGCCAACCAAATAATACAGTAATTGTTTTGTTTTTTTCTTTTCTAAACATTGATTGTTCCTGTCCAAAGGTCCAGATGGATTTGAAGATCCAGTATGTAACATTAGGACATGGCTGGTCAAAACTTGAGATAAGGCAAAAAAATTCTTATTCTTCAAAATTTCCTTATTCACTTTTTCTCTCTCTGAAGGTGGTAAAATTAAATGGATTGATTTGCTCTGCAAATACAGAACTTTCATCACATGAAGAAATTTCCTTATAGATATAACTGTATTTGTTAAACAAGTTTGTCTAGGCCATTTATTGTACATATTTCACTATTATGTAATAACAAGTACGATATTCCTAGATTATGGTGCTGTATATTCTTAATAGCTATATCCGGTATTCTGCGTTGGTTTCGTTGTTCTCTATGTTAATGTATACATTTTTATAATTCATTAACATGTTATATAAAATAACATGTAGGGTTGGATTGGGTTGGGGCAGAAAACTATTAGGTGATCACCACCCTCACTATATCAGACTATACTGAACTCGTGTATAGTTTAATGTTAGGTTGAACAGAGTTTGCAATTTGTGTTTAAGACAATGTTGCTTTGGAAAAAAATACTATAGAATAGATACAAGGACCGAACATGTTGCTTTCGAAAAAATGTGGACAATGTTGGGTTGAAAATAATTAATATAGCATAGATACAAGAAATAAAAATGTACAATGTTTTCTGGAATAAAAACTGACAATTTTGATTTGAAAAAAATCACTATAGGATACAAGAATCAAAAATGTACAATTTTTTAATAAAAAAACCTTCAATGTTGATTTGACACAAGAGCCAAAAATTTATATCCTTACAAAGTCTCATATACATACATGTAAATATATTTATTTCTATTATTATTATATAATATGTGGGTACATAACGAGGAATTAATTATTCTCTTTTAAATATAGTAGGAGATTCTCTTTTAACTATAATAGTTTGGTTCAGATGCTAACCTTATTAAAATATATTATTTAAGTTGAACTCTTTTACTAACGGGAAATCCTGAAACACTAATAATTAAAAAAAAAGAATAATATATTTTTCAGCAAATTTTTGTTAAATTAAATGAGTAAATAATGTTTACTGACGGTAAGGAATCTACAATTAACAGTAATCTGGGCTATTAAGTCTAATTTGGGTTATCTGTTTACAGAAATCCCTTTTTATCTGACGGGTTAAAATGTCTTATTTAGCCGAGGTCATTTTCTAAGGGTGTGGCTTGAGGATTATTCCGCGTTCGGCCTGGTAAATAGCCGAGACCCTGGTGGTGGTTTTTGGAATTCCGGCCCTGGCTGTAAATTCTCCCTAAGAGGAGAGGCTGTTGGAATGGGGTTCTGCGGAATTTGTGTTAGCCACTTGCTACATTTTATTCTCTGCTCCGCCTCTTACATCCGAACCGATAAACGTGTTTAGTCATAGCAATTTTTATTTTTATTTTATTTTCAATTTGCTATAGAAAAACAACCCGTCGACGGTTATAGCGACGAGCGTGTGGTAATCTAACAAATACAGAAGAGTTCATGTTTTCTGCAAACTTTCCGAATTTCACCAATTCTATCTTTTTCATTCCCGGATAAATAAAGTATTTAATTTTTACAAATATTATTTTTGAAGGGTTTCAAAATTGGTAAATTACCGAATCAGAAGATTAGATATTTTACAATTTGTTTTATTCTCAATTCTAATATTTAATGTGCGATAATGGAACGGTTATAGTCAGATTTAAGATTATCCCAAGGAAGTTGGCTATTCAGGTAGCACTCATGAAACAATACATCATGAGTATCTTCCTTTTTATTTATTTATTTATTTCTGAAGAGTTTCGCAACATTCGCGACTTACCTTATAGAAATTAAGGTATCCATAATTAGGAACATGTGTTTTTAACATAAAAACAATATTGGTTCATTCGAAGTTGGGATTTACTGTGTATTATGTTTTACTTGAATGTAGCCGCTAAACGTAGGATTTTGGTTGATATAGTTACCACCAGAGGCGCCGCTGTATGCTTCTGAACAGCTGTATCCGGTATTGTGCATTGGTTTGGTTGTTCGACCTGTAAATGTATACATTTGTATTATTTCTTAACCCATTAGGTGGGAGCATCCTATTTATAGGACAGTCACTGTTCATGACCTGACAGGATTAGGATGTGCAGGGAAATTTTCCTCTACCCTCAAATCATATCAGGACATGTCAGTCTAAGAGTTGCAAGTGTTTAGACCCTCACTCTTTCAGTATTCTCTGAGCTGTGGGATAATAAAGTAGTGTTTTACAATTGCTGCCGAACTCCTTATTTTCTTTGTCTCTTATTCCTACTACAAAATTGGTAAGTAACTTTTTCTTTCATTTTCTGAATTAGAACTGATGAAACTATTATTCTAATTAATAGTTTACTAAAAATAAATTTTCATCTAATTTTTATATGCAATTGAATCGACTGTCCTATAAATAGGACACTGCTACTATGAGTATATTTTTCCTATTTGTAGAATACGTCTACTCCTCTAGTTTTCAATACAATTGAGGATACTATGGCCTATTTATTCTCGGAAGAAATAAAAGCTGATATATTAACATTACCACCAGATGACCTCTTCCTTGAAGCAAGAGAAAATAGACGACGAACAACTGGGACCACCATTTGTCCATGACATTCCTGGCAATATTGATCTAAATCTTCCGGATGACCAACCGTAACAAGATAACATAGATGATATTAGTCTCAGCCCATCAAGCTCCGAAGAAAAGAAACCGATAAATAACTTACCACCAAAAAAAATTAGATATTCAATAAAAAAAAATAAAAATTCTCTCCAAAACAAAACTTTGGAAGGAAAATTATCTTGGGAGAAATATGATGTTATCTATAATTTTAGTGAAATAGGAGACAAGTCCAAAAGAAAAGAAAAGCCTAAATGACATTCGCAGGATGATTGCGTTGACATATTAGTTGCTAGGAGCAAATGGACGATAAAGTGTTGGAAGACCACCAGCTTCAAGAAGTTGCAGCGCCAAAGTGTTGGAGAGTGGGAGGCTAGACGGAAAGGACCACCTCATTCGGAAGATAGAAAAGCAACAGAGGTGTCAATTTTCTGAGTGTAATGGAAAACCTTTGACATTTTGCACAAAATGCAGTATAACACAAATTGTTTTCCAAAATTTCATTCATAAAATTGTTTTTATAACCCTAGAATAATGTATTTTATTTGTATATATGCATTATTATGTTCAGACATTCTATTTTATGTAAAAATATGTTAAAATAAACAACATGTTCGTTGTGTGTTATATTTCAGTAATATTACCATAACTTATCCCAAATGGAGCAGCGTCCTATATATAGGACAGCTAATATTTCACAAAGTAATTGTAGGAATTGCTTTAATTTTTTTGTAGATGCTATTCTAAGGTATATACACGCCCTGTTAAAATGTTATTAAAAAATTCCAACAAACAAAAATTGGCTACTTAATGGGTTAAGATCACATGGGAGCTCGAGCGACGAACTTGAGCACAGGTGGGATGAAGGGTTTTTAAGGGCCGGCACTCCTGGGACAGTACAGTTTTTTTTTTTTTTTTTCTTGTTTTAAGGCATGTCAGCCACACGGGCGATTTATGCCTTGATTGGGGTGACAGATAGCGCCACCACCACCGACAGGACCCGACCAGGCGAGAGCACGCCCACCGATATCGCAGGCCCCTCACTAGATGAGGGTTTACAGTATATTGCAGATATTACATAACATGAGCTTGTGGCCGAGGGTCTGTTCGGTGGGACCAGGCCGACCAGACCCTCCAAGCTCATGGACCCTTTGGTCCTGAGGGCCCACGACACCGGAAGACCCACCCCCACCCGACCGGCACCATGCCGGAGCAGGGTCACCCCCATCACCCCAATCAATAATAGGTAATTTTTACATGAGGCTGATTCTATGGATTAATATGTTTTAGAATTAATTATAATGAAATGAAATGAAATGAAATTGTTGCTATTTAATTCACATGTTTCAGCAAATATATTTCTAAAATGACATCATAAAATTTACTTTTAGATTTTTCTTTTTGTACTATTTTAACTATTTAAATTTTTGAAATTAATTGGGTATTTTTTAGAAAAAGTAATAATTTATTGACTTGAATGGGACTGTTACCTAAGATTTCCTCGAAATGAGAGCCGAAGTTCATCTCTTTGTTCTTTATAAATTCGACACTCAATAAAAATATGTTTGACAGTTATAAATACTCCGCATGTTGGGCAAATGGGCTGTGCCTCTCTGGTCATCAGATATCCATGAGTACATCAGATATCACAGTACAGATATCCATGAGTACATCAGATATCACAGTACAGTTTGCTCCATTTCCTGAGTAGTCAGCCGAGATTTGTGCCCACAGGTATGTCAGTCCAAAATTCTCTTATCCCCTCTCCCCAATTGTACAAAAGATAAAATCAACTCATTAACTAAAAATGTCTTAGCTTGCTATTCCAAATGGGGATTGCCAACATAATCCGGACTAACTTATTATTTACACAATATCTGTTGTAATAAAACAAAATTTGTTTTGTAACAACAATAATTAGTCAGGAAGGTGAGTTATGAAATAAGCCTAGTTGGTCATTAGGAGTGGGAGGAGCTTATCTGGGCTCGTGGGAGGAATTTCGGCATTCTTGTTGCTAAACATCATATATATATATATATATATATATATATATATATATATATATATATATATATATATATATATATACCACCCACAATAGAAATTATATTCATTTTTAAAACAAATAAAAAAAATAAAATGTACTTCTAAAAAAATAATTGACAAATGGAAAAAACATTATTTCCGCAACCAGTAAAAAATCAGTCATAATCTTCTAATTGCAGTTCAAATATGTTTGCAATACATCATCAAAGTGCTACCATTGCAGCGTTCCTACCAGATGTTTAGCTCGTAGGAGTTTTATTGCCTAGAGATTTAAAAAGAACAGTTTTAATATAAGATAGTTTTATGCTTCTGAAGGACATAAAGAGGGACATTAAACTATTTTAGCGAAAAATGGCAGTTTACTTGCAAAATCATTTACTTTTATTGATAGTTACTGAACTAAAGAGGAAGTTATCCATTTGGTCCTTTTTCATCTAAATACTTAAAATAAAAATTTCACCGGCACATTATATCGACCAGTTTTATAATATTTTTCTGTTTTATACGCCTTAGACAAATTGCTGTCTTTTTGTAAGCCCAAAGACATTTTGTCAGCTCTAGTGTTATAATTATTATTATATAATGTAAATTTTGTGTAGTAAGAATTTGTAGTAGATAATTTTAGTTTGTTTAGATTTAATTTTGTGATATTTATAAATTTATTTCTTATTATTATCAATATTAGTTTAGTGTGGCTATAAAATTGTGAATTTTTAGGAGCAATAAAATATTTATTCATCCATTCAGCCCAAATACTGAATAGTGAATCAAAATATTGGGTAGAACCAATGTCATGATTGTACGAATAATTTGAAACAAAAAAAGTGTATTCTTCCGAGGAGAAAAAAAAGTTCCAACCACCGTAAAGTATCTGATTGACTTGGTCAACTGCAAAACCTGATTACAATTTACCTCGCCTTTCTGTAAGTGCAATTTAATTAATGAATATTTAGGGTAGACAAGAAACAGAGAAGTTTCAAATTGTGAGGTTGCTGACAAAGAAGGAAGATCTTCGGTAAGATGAAGGAGGTCTAATTCCATCAAAACAATTTTTTTCCCCACGCTATGCGCTATCAGCAGCCCCTACTACCATCTTCAGAGCTGTGACAAAATAAATAATTAAGAATATTTTGTTGCATAATAGCTTACATATTGACACTAAAACCATAAATTAAAATAACAATAACATATAAATAATCACAATATTTTTGTTTCGTCATTATATACATAGACAAAATAAATAAAAAACAATAGTCGTGATGATTACAAATGAAATACAATAAATTATGTTGAGGAGAGCGACTATCCTTATAACGAGTTCAGCTTCACTGCTGAGGGCTGAATGAAGGGAAGCCGGGTAGAGAGCCTGCACAGAGACGTGACTCAATATACAAGCTTGATACGAATCTGCCCTTTTATTTAAGCTGCATGGGCTGAGGATCTTATGCATACATATCTCAATAGTTTCTAGTACAGTCATCTGTGCAGACTTCTTCCGGCAATGTAAAATGAACAGTGAGTGGTCAGCCTCGCCGTATCCTGCTGAGAGACAGACGGACAACAAACTGGCAGGAAACTCAAAATATGAGCAAAAGAACATAAAACCAGGGCGGATTCTGAATTTTGACAATATTGTCTCTCAGCAGAACACAGTGAGGCTGACCACTCACTATTTATTTTACATTGCCGGAGGAAGTCTAGACAGATGGCTGTACCAGAAAATATTGAGATACGTCTTGTCTTTGTTTGAATCAATTGGTTACTTTCTTAACTAATCCTAATTGTCATCTGGTTTGGATTAATTTTAAGGGGTTTTCTGGTAGAATTGTGTAATTCTTTGTTTTCGTGTCATTAAGCTAGATACTGTTTACAACCTACTCTTCTTGTTTCCGTCCTATTTTTTGACAATTCTATTAATTCTTGTGTTTGAAATGAGTATGATACAACTCTTTTTAACCCGCTGTTTGCCTCGCGATGAGCATTTACCTCACACATTCCGTAAATTTTTCCGTAAACATTTTTTTTTTTTTTTAATTTTGATATTTTTTCTATTTGTTATTTGTCCATTCACACAGCTTACGAAATAATTTTAGAAGAAAAAAGTTGCTAACCCTCTCTCAGCGCGGCCACTCGTGTCACTGAACTGGGCCGGCGCGGGGGAAGCTTCGAGACCTTCCTGGACTCTTCATTCTTGTCAAAAACGCCGAAGAGAAGATTCAGTTGAAGGTTGTTGCGAAGTATGCCCTAGAAGAAAAAATAGATATACCAAAAACAGACTCTGTCAAATTTATATATGTACGAGCTTTGCAAGGTCACGTGCACAAATTGTATTAGAAATGCCACTGATCATGATTCAAAATAATTTTATTTCGTAAAATTCATGAATTTTCATATTATTTTTGACATTTCTTCTATTCGAACGTTACAAATATTTTTCTACGTTGTATATTATTTAAATTCATTTTTTTACTCATCTAAAAATGTTTTATTTTCTTTTGTAATTAAAAAAAAATATGATGCTGCATTTTTCATCCAAAAGGTATTTTTTAAAAACTAAAAGACTTTTATTGTCCATTACCATCTTCTATTCATTTCACTCCAATAATTAAATAATAATTACTTTTAACTCTTAAATGCACCTTAAACAGATTGTAACGCGAGGAGCAAAAATTTACTTAATTTGGAAGAGGGAGAATTAATATTCGAAATAATGGGTCGGAGGGGATTTTCGGGTTTATGAATTTTAGGGAGACCATAAGCGCGGGGAGGGAGAGAGTTGTGCGAAATTAATTGGCGGTAGGTCTTTTTGTCTATTTCTTTCAATTGTAAGACTTTTTTTGAGTGATCATTAAATTCCCTTTCCAGTTTGAGTGTGATGTCTTTGGGGATAGGTATTGTACGTATTAGTGTCATTACGTAAGTTATTCATTTTATTGACGTAGTCTGTTCTATCCATTATGACCGTTACGTTCCCTTTGTCAGCTTTAGTGCAATTGATCTGTTTGTCATGTGAGTGTAGAAAAGTTCTGGTGGCTTCCAAGTCTTTGTAGAAGTCAGTGGAAAGGTGGGTGGGATTCGGAGACGGAGTTTGTAGGAAATTAGTGATGGAGTTAACTATTTGGGAGCGGGTTAATTCTTCCTCCTTACAAGGTAGGGTTTTTAATATATACTCTACGTCCGTAATTACTTTAGGTACATTATTATTAGAACTAGGGGGCAATGAGAACTTATCTCCTAGACTAAGTATATTATTAACTTGTACGGGGAGGTTGACCGGGGATATATTCTTTACCCATTTTGTGTTGCCTTTGGGATGATGAACGTTAATCTGGTATGTTTTGTTAAATTGCCCTCCCTCCTAGGCATTCTCTAGTGGTACGTACCTGTATATTGATTATTATAAATTTTATTCACTTATAGAATAGATTGTTTTTTCCTCACAATTAAAAAAATGTTAGTTTTTTGTACTGGTTAGTTTTTCTACTGTTTACTTACTACTTTCTACATGCTGTTTACTTTCCAACTACGGTATTTTCATTGTTTAAAAATAAGATTGGTTCGAATTTATTGTCATGTTGTATATATAACGCTCAGTTCTGCCTGTTTTTTTACTTATAAGTTGTATATATATTTTTTTTACTTATAGTTGAATATATTTTTTAGCTGAAGAAGGCTGCCAATGTGCAGCCAAAGCGTCCAATACAGATTTCTTCCTGAAGGTCTGACGTTTTTTTCTCCTAGCCGAATCCCAACCATACCTTGTCTTCGTATCCTAAATAGATTGATAACAAACAAATAGTACTAAATGAAAAATCAAAAAAAAAATATCGTGAATAATTACGCTAAAAAATAATAAAATAGCCAAAAACTGAGGAATGAGGATATTGCTCACGCGCGACCAACGGTGTCCCACTGAGGGACGTGACAAGCGCAGGATTAATCAGTCTTTAGCCTTTGTTTAATTTCTGGAAATTATGATCAGAAGTTATTTTCAAAATTTTTTTACACTTAAGTTTTTTATTGTTTATTTCCCGTATATTCTACATAAGGAAAAACAACTAACAAGGGGTGTATACAGCGATGGGGTCACCGATCTAAACCAATTTTTTTTCTAGTGATTCTACATGGAAAAATAGTCGACATGTGTCCGAGCGTTCCGTCCAATGCGCCTTAGGAGCCGAGAAATAAAATAAAATAGGTTGAAAGTGCTTTATTTTTTATATCGAGTTTAGAAAATGATATCGACATGATTCTTTCACCAATTCATTTGTTTTTTAGAGTAGATTAAAAGAAAAATATAATCGTTAAACAATAATTTATATTTCGTCAAATATATTCAAAAATATGCATACGTTTTCAAGTAAACTGGCATTATACATTTTTTTGCACCAAAAATAATAGCAGATTCAAAATCAACACCCCAAGAAACCCTAATGTGGTGAATATCATTGAAAACAAAAAATAATGTTTTTTACTAGTCTGGAAGAGACTAAAAATTTGTAAGCGAAAAAGTAATGTGACGTTTTGATATTCAATATCTCCCCTTAAGATAATCCGATTTTTACATCATTGAAAGCTTTCAAAGGAAAAAATACTCCTTTTTCTACCCATATAAATGACTATTGTATTATCTAAAAAAAAACTTGCAAAAAATGATTCTTAAAATAAAAATCAGATGTAAACTTTTTTGTATATAACGTCAATCCCAGGGGACGTAGAAACACCCCGATTGGAAGGAAATGTGTCACATTAGGGCCTTTATCGTCCCTCCAAGTTTGGTTTGAATCGGGTAAATATTCTTGAAATATGGCCGGATTGTTGAATCTTTAACAAAATTATAAGGGTCCCCTCTGAGCGAAATTTAAAATACATTTTTTTCTTTTTTTGTAATATTCCCAAAACTTGAATTTAGGGATTTGTAACGTTACATTGTGGTTTTTGCCTAATAATTAACGATTCACGTTAATCATTTGCGTAGAAGATATAATGTATTAAAATATAATTAAAATATTTCCATTACTGTTATGATACGTATACACGAACCGATAGAAGCTTAGCTAAGAGAGTGCCTGCTACTTGCCAAGGCGTTAAGGTAGAAGTTACGGTTTATATATATATATATATATATATATATATATATATATATATATATATATATATATATATATATATATAAAAATCAATCTTTCCCGTAACAGGCCACGAGGGCCCTGAGGGGCAGACACAATAGAAGTAACTGATTCATGACCATACGGATCACTAGGTAGATAGTGTAGTCAATACTATGATCTGGCCGCCTGATCTTACCCTTTGCTGCGTCGACTGCTAGAGTCATTAGCACCAAGGTACCCAATTGTAAATTAATTAAAGGTTGGGTGGGCCTAGGGACTGTCAGGGAGGCCAAATCCAACCCATGAACGTATTGATAATTATAATCAAATATCTTCTTGCCCTATTGAGAAACGACATCCACCTTCCATCTACGATCTAACATTTGCACACATCTCTAAATATTTTTAGAGATTGGTTCTGTTTTCTTTTTTTTTTTTTTTTTTTTTTTTTTTTTTTTTGTTTTTTTGCAAAAACAAAACGGCTCAAGGTGCTCAGGTACGTTTAGAAATAGTAAACTTCTATGTTAAAAAAGTCATCAAATGCTTAAGCCCGACTGTTTAAAAGAAAACATGTTCAACACAAATAAACTTCACTTTGTTTTCTTACTAAGACCGAGAAAAATACTAATCCTCTTTGTTTTTAGAGTATTAGGACCACAGGGTATAAATGTATTGCGGGGGAAGGCCTCGGTCGATAAAAACAATATTGCCTCAAACAGATAGCTCTTCCGCTTTTCTTGGGGCTCTCTCTTGTCCGGAAAAACTAGGATCAGACCGAATATACTTCTCTCGGGACTGTTTCTATTCCAAGTTCATTACTATGGAACAACGCTTGTAAATTCATTCCAGAAGCACTAACCAAGACGGGTGTGTATATTTGAGTTATTTTAATTAATTTTAACACATATGGATCTGGGCGCAGCATGTGTAAGATTGATTGAATTATTTAAGCATTAGTTTTATTTATTTTAATACATTATTTATTGCCGCTCATTTTAATACATATGAACATGTTAGCTGAATAGGTAAGAGTTGCTTAAATTAATTAGATGTATTCAATTTAACTTTAAACATATATATATATATATATATATATATATATATATATATATATATATATATATATATATATATATATATATATATATGCGTTGCTTATGTAGGAGTAGTTATATTATTTAATGTCGTATAATATAATATTGAAGCACTCATGCTTAACAGTCCGTCACGCAGGAGCTGCATAACTAAGCACTTTCCTCAGAATTTGGGTAGTGTAGACTGCTTTCCAGAACAATTTGCTTAAAATACCCTAATAAATAAAATAAAAACATGAATAGTTCTCTTTTATATTTGTAATGAGTAACTGATCACTTATTAATTTGCTTCCAGAGTTATGTTTACACATGGTACCTACTACACTACGTAATAAATACAAAAAACCTCATATTATCGTATTTTCATCTAACGCAGGAACAGGATACAGTCACTCTAGTGGTAGAAAGCGCTCCTTGCGGGGGCTTTGTGAACCTACGTCTGGCGGGCTTTTCTATTGAAATATATTACAAATTAAACCCCCGCTTTCCGATTGACCGATTCAGCTCATTTTTACAACACTTCTTTCTCATGAGTTACCCACGACGTATACCGCGTTTCGTTACAATACAGCAGAAATTACGACCGGAATCTGGGTCCGGAGTAAACCCCCCCTTCTAATGAACCGATTTAGTTTATTTTTACAACACATATTTACCTGGAGATTACCACTACGAATACCGAGTTTCGTCGAAATATACAAAAATCATGGCTGGTAGTGGCGAATTGGTATTGTGGGTCCGGAGTAACCCCCCCCCCCCCCTCCTAATGAACCGATTTAGTTTATTTTTACAACACATATTTACCTGTGGATTACCACTACGAATACCGAGTTTCGTCGAAATATACCAAAAATCACGGCTGGTACTGGCGAATTGGTAGTGTGGGTCCGGAGTAAACCCCCCTTCTAATGAACCGATTTAGTTCCTTTTTTTATCTCACTTTTCTCTCTATATTACCACTACTAATACCAAGTTTCGTTGAAATATAACAAATATTATGGCTGACATGGTCAAATTAGTGTTTTGGGTTCGGGGTAAACCCCCCCTTCCGGTGGACCGACTTTGGTGGTTAACGAACTCGTTCAATCGTTTGCTAATTGAATGCTATATACCAAGTTTTGTGACGAAAAAACAAAAACTCTGGCCGCTATCGTGTTAACAGACACACACACATATATATATGCATATATATATATATATATATATATATATATATATATATATATATATATATATATATATAATATATATAAATTTTAACGGGGGTCATTTTCGATTTCTACTAGGTAGGATCGATAAAGATTTGAAGAAATTTTTCAAAAATTCCGTCATGAGTCCAACCTCAATAGCTACTTTCCTTCGGAGGAAAGTGCTAAAAGGATAAACCACCATATGATGAAGTAGTTAACGAATAATATCATGAGCCTGCTCTTTAAGTTAATTGTTGGAGAAAATGGTGCTACTTGGCCTAGATTGGTGTACAGAAAAAAAAGGATTGCATGAAGAATGCCAACGTGGATTCAAGACAGACAGGTCGACGCACGCGAGAAAATTTTGTTATGCTAAAAACGGATATAATTAAATTGAGTGGAGATCGTTGACCTTTGATAATGCGAAGGTAGGGATTGTCGGGGTTCAGTCATTGCTGGTTAATAAAACTACATTTTCACTGTAAAATCCAGTTTTATTAAGCAGCAATGACTGAACCCTGACAATCCCTACGTTCAAATAAAATTAAAGCGTTTGAAAAACGTTTTACGTATTTTTATTGATATTAAAAACGCCTTTGATTGTATCTGGAGAAAGCTTATTCTCCATACATACTCTCAAATTTGAATTAATGGATTAATGATCCAATTTACACAAAACTTCCTTTGCGATCGACGTTTTGCCATACGCATCGGCTCCGCATCCCATACTTTTATTCAGGACTATGGCATCCAACAAGGGAGCTTCCTTAACGCGAAACACTTTTGTCATGAAATCAATCGTGTGTGCGAGAAGTACCTTCTCAACTATCGAAGCTACTGTTCGCTGACGATTTCACTATGTACTATGCAGACATGTCTATCCAGAACCTACACTATGTCTTACAGGAAACCCTTGACATAGTGTCTGACTGGTTCGATAGACATGGCTTCACTGTATCTCCTACCAAGACGGTGTGTGTCTTTTTCTCAAATCGTAGAGTTGACCCACCACCTCCACCTACGTGAATGATCATATTATTTAAGATTGAAACGCTTAAAGAAAATTATAAAAAATAAAATGAAATAAAAACTGTTTCGGTAGATAGATTCTGCTGGTTATCCAACTTGACCACGTGTTGGTGACAAAGTATTTTGAAACCAAATGTCCTCATAATTGCAATATTGCTGTGGCTGCTAGAGTGCGAACATATAAATGCATTTACTTGCAATTTTCAGCCTGAGGTATTGCAGAGATCTGAACAGTCTGATACGTAAACACTTCTTCATCGGCACCTCCGGATTGCGCCACATAGTCGAATTCATAAGCGGGTTTCCTTTAGGACGGAGGGATTCTTCCAAGCTAAAAGGGAGAGCGCAAAATTTATATTATGATCTTATAAGATGTAAGGAAATCGTCCATTATCATTAGACGACCAATAATGCAGAGAAAGCGTCTATATAAATAATAAATCATTCCGTTGAAAGATGTCTAGGTAAATGTTCTATTCCAATAGATTTCGGTCGTGTTATTGTATTTTCCTAGAGAATGGAAAAGAGGAAACGACCGCTGACGTTTCGTTGATACATAGCTTTTTACCGCCCCGTCGCTAATTAACATTGCAATCAATCATCTGATGGCCGCTATTCATCATTCCGACGTCGAAACCAATTTGAATATTTCTATAGTGATTACTGAATCATTTTCCTTTACGCTCTGGATGAGATTGACGTGGACGAGAGATTTATGGCTAAACCAAATTGTGCGGATTACGCTGTCACATGAGGGAAGCTAATAAAATATTTTAAAATAATAAATTCATAAAGAGAGAAGATATGGTCGACCGTTCGGAAGACTGCAGTCTTCAGAAATGTTCTCTTCTTGAAACGGGACAGTTCTCAATCTTCTCAATAGCCCTGATGATGGCTTGTATAGCAAGCCGAAACGTTGGCGGCAATAAATATACATTTTAGCAAATAAAATGTGTTTTATTGAATAAGAACACTGACCGAAACCCCGACGATCAACGCTTCCTAAATTCATAAAGGAATACTAATTGCATACAAATTAAGACACGTTATTCGCTAAATTACAATAGAAACTCCATCAAGCCATTCAAAATGAGAATCAACTTGTATAAATATATAAATCAATTCAGTAAAAAATCAAAGGGTCAGAAGGGGAGATGCTGTAGAGGTATTTGATGTCTGACGATGTCAAACCTAGTCTCTTGTTTGGTCAGTACTATGCACTGACCAAACAGACAGGGACACCGACTCGGACAAGTTAAAATGTAATTAATCTTGGAGCAAACAACGGGAGATGCTGTAGAGGTGTTTCAAACGAAGTCTCTTATTTGGTCAGTAATATTCTCAGCCCGCTTGGTGTTCCACTTTGAGGAGATTAGATATTTTGTGAAAAAATTAAATGCATGAACCAATAATATCACGAAGAAATTATAGAAACCAAATATAGGCGGAAATTACTCAATCTGCCTGCTCAACTTCGGTTCGAAAAAAATAGGTTTATAACAACAAATAATATAAACACGTTTCCCATTTATTTAACTTGTTTATTCAAAAAAAATACCTAACACAATTTAAAGTAGAAACCTATTAAAATTCTGAAGAAAATGGAGGGAAAAAAATGAAGCCAACACTTCTGAATGGTGGTTTTAACCACCATTTTCTCAAACTAAGTCAACTCCGTTCAAAACTTTTTTTTCTTTTTATATATATATATATATATATATATATATATATATATATATATATATATATTTTGCAAACCGTTTTAGCACGGTTCCTCCCTTCCTCCATAGGGAGGAACTCCGCTTTGATGACGCAATCCAGAAGTGCCAGCAAGAAAATTTTGCGTTTCAGAACCCTTAGAGAACGAAAATAACGGTGCTTCAAATTTGTATATATGTATATATATATATATATATATATATATATATATATATATATTTGTCTGTTCGCGGTCTAGCACAGCGAATAATGGTCCGATTTTGATGAAATTTGGTACAAAAATCTTTCGTCTAATTTGAAAGGTTAAGTTCGTTAACCAGCAGAATCCGCACACTGGAACATGGTTTTTTAAGCGAAATTCGCACGAAAAAATCGTTTCGCTTACTTCATATGCTTGCAAGTACTCGTTTTATAGGCTTCTTGGCCTAGGAAAACGAATGAAACCATTTTATAGCTTTAACCGTTTTCGAGATAATTGGAAAAATAGTTGTTGAATAACTTTTTTGTTTTGGGTATTTTGAATCATGGGATTCAGTTGAAACATTTTCCGCATGTTCGAATTTCACCAAAACTAATATGTTGAAATTTTGGTTACGTTTGGGAACTTCGTATACTTTTCTTAATATCTCGAAAACGGTTGAAAATCTTGGTAAACGAAAGATTACCATTCTAAAGCTTACTAAATGCTCTACAAAAAAGGTTCTGAAGAAAGTTTTGATTAGCGATGTCTTTCGGAGAAATAAGTTCTTAAACTTTGAAGTAATTGATTTCGTATATTCGAAAGGTTCTTTTTGTATTTTTTATGGCTTGTTATTTTTTAATTGCTTATAGTTGGATAATGTATTTGAAAATAAAACAGGTTAAGTAAAATAAGAAAAACGATTCATTGATAGAAAAATCAGCCTTCAAAGACCTTGTTCGGGCCCTTTTTGGGGTTGGCCGACCCATCCAGGTAAGATCATAAATCAAGACCTTTCAAGAAAGGTGGACCAAAATAATAACTGTTTCTATTTTAATCTTTCCAAATGAGACTAGGGATATGAACGGAACCGCGCTATGATGACGCTGTTCCTGCGGGTCGGACTTTTTGTTTTATTCGGTTACCTTCTACTTATCACGATATCCATTCAGGCTGTGATAGCCTACGGACGACCGAGGACACCGACTCCAACACTTTAAAAAAATTATTAACACACCTAAGGTATCCAAGGTGTTTTAAACCCTTTGCCAAGGCAAGGTTCTTGGAGCCCACATAATCTTGAGTGATTTAATCTAATGAGCTTCATTTAAAAATATGTTGTTTTTTGTCGTTTTGTGGTTATTATAGATCAAAAAAGACTTTACTTGGAGTACTAACGTATTCCAAAATGACTTGTTAAATGTTTTAAATCCACGCCTTGGCTATGAAATATAAAATAGCAAAATGTTTTGCTATGAGAATAAATGTGATAAGTTTAATGCTATATTCAATGTGATTTTCATTGATTGCAATATTAGAATCTGGGTCCCTTTATTTGCATGGTATTTACTACGCTCCGCTGGGTTTGCACAGTAAATCTTCGATTTGAATACTGTAGTATTTTCCATGGAGAATAAATTTTAAAAAATTCACCGTGCTACGTCTGGTCAGTATGAGATTGAAAGGATTTAACGCTCCACTGATTATCGATCTTATGGAATGATTGATTGGACTGTTAATTGGTGGGCACGGTAAAAACTAGCTCTGTGTGACGTCAGCAAACCCCCCCCCCCCCAGTTCAAGCTAAAATTGGAGTAGTCTCTTCCTGATTGCGCATTGTTTGTTAGTATAAACATTTTTTTTTTCTTTTGCCGCCGAGTTTTACAGACTTTTTTCCCTCTCTGGTATGGGGAAGTCTGTCACTTCGTCGGGGTTTTCCAACAAACGAGAAGGTAATTATTAAATTTTGAAATTCCATAAAAATAAAAAAAACTTCCGGCTTGCGGAAACTGCGTTATCAGCGCGTTTTAATAAAGCTCTTATTAACTATTTCTTTAGGGAATATTAAACTTTAATTTATTTAACTTTTAACGTCCATACTTTTAACGCCTTATTAACTATGAATTTTGGGACGGGTTATCTATCTTACCACCCTTTTCTAACTAGGATAGGGCTGATGTCTTTTCTTCATTCTAAAGAAAAGCCACCACCCCATAGTGGGAATCGAACCCACGACCTTCGGCACGGAGTGATAAGTGCTCACGCCTTAACAGTCACGGCCACCGGGCCTCCATTAAATTTTAAATAGTTGATCATTTCATTAGATATTTTGTGAAAGCGTTTAATACATAAAACAATAATATCACGTTCAATTTTACCTACGACAATTCTGTGAAAAGTGATAGATGCGAAATATAGGCGGAAATTACTCAATCTTCATGTTTAACTTCGGCACGATTTAAAAAAAATATTTTAACAATAACAAATAACATTTATTTAACTTGTTTACTCAAAAATTACCTAACACAATTAAACAAGTAAAAGCCTATTAAACCTCTGAGGAAAACAGAGGAAAAAACTGTTTACTAAACACTGTTCGAGATATTTAAGAAAATGTTTCTCTTTTTTATAAATCTAAAAATTCATCAGGTCTGTAATATACTTTTCTTTTTTCTTTTTTTTTTTTTTTTTTTTTTTTTGTTGCTTACTAAAGTCCAAACGTTCTGACAATATTTGTATTTCTTATTTTTCATAAATGCAATTTTTTTTCAATTGACCACAGTGAACATTTCAGAAAATTACAGATGTTACCCATTAGCAGTAATACATACGATGCGAAAAACAATTACACATACGATGATATATAAATACATACATGTGTGTGTGTGCTCACGCTTTAGTAGCTGCAAAAGTAGTCTAATGTTGATGTAACTTGGTAGAAAAATATAATTTTTTCACACTCATTTTCATGAAAAACAGTGTTCTAGGAGGCGAAAAAAACCTTTTCATTTAAGAGGAAACATTTGATGAAAAAACAGCATTTTTCCGATATCATGATAAAAGTCTAACACATTCACAACAAGAGCGAGAAATACGATAAATATTTAAAATACAATTATACAACACTTATTTTTTGAGTCCAACCACAATCGCTACATTCCTAGAAAATTGCTAAAACTGGCAGAGGATCGCTAAACCCCTTCATTGGGACTTCTAAGTACTTTGAAGTCACTTGGTAGTTCCAAAGTGCAAATAGTGATGCAAAGCAATAACGATTTTCGGTCAAATCACTTAATTTAATACACTCTAGAACGTCTATTATATCTGTTTATATCTCACGCTCAATTGGGCACCTCATAAAGAGCTTATGACTATAATTATTTCCTGTACCATCATTAAAACATTATTACTAGCCGATTTCTCGATTGCTTTTTTTTTAGTGTTTTAGGTGATGTAAAAGGCCAAAAGAAATCATTATTTGTCGATCCATACTACTAAATTTGATTTTAAAGTCAATAAATAACAGGGCTTCGGCAGGAGAAAACAGTCAGGTTTTCAGAAGAATATATAATTATGACATTTAGGCGTTGTCTTTGGCAGCCTTCCCCAGCAATATATGATGTTAGGCCAAAGTTACCGGTTAGGTTAAGTAAATGTTATTTACCTCATGAAGTTCTCAAATTTACCTCATGGACACCTAACCGATATATTTGGTCTTTGTCCCCCCCCCCCCTGGGTATTTACTGCAGAAGATTTCTGCCAAAGAGCATGCTAAACGTTCAAATCATATTTTCCGTTTTTTTGTGTTGAAATTGTACTAATTGCAGTACTTATTGCATTTAAGAGTTAAAAAGAATAGGGTATTGTGTTTTAAAAAGAGATGGGACAATGATATCTAGAGTATGTGTCATCAACGACCTCCCACTTATAATAGTATATACAGACGATGAACAAAATGATCCATTTGTTTGTTCTCGGACGTATGTGTTCTGGTGAGTGGGATTCCAGTAAGTCGATGTTTTCAAATATTGGTTCTAAATGTTGCCCACTGTTATTAGTACTTTTGGAGTTCCATAGCCTACTTAAGGCATTTACATCAGCCAGTATAAGCACAGGTGGTAGAAGTAGCGGCAGTAAGGGTGCGTTTACATCTGAAACTTCTCACTTTTATTTTCTTAATTATTATGTCCGGCAACTTACATATATTTCCTGCAAGAAGTGGCAGATGTAAACGCACCTTTATTGCTCGTGATAGAAATATATATCTCAGGCATACATTTTTTGTATTTTACATTAGTTAAAATTTCTGTCTGACATAAATATGCTGCAATAAATATTAGATGTAAAAAAGGATTGAGTACTGAGACAGGAACCACTTGCAATGTAGTTAACAAGCGGATAGCTATAATTTCTATCCCTAGAAAAAATGGAGGTAGCTAATAAATATACTTTTCGAAAAACTCAATTATTCCTCGATTTTTTATAACCTCGTCGGCTATCTATTTGCATCTCATTAGGCATACGTTTGCCTCATTTTAAACACGTCTAAACGTCCTTGTCTGCGTAGCACATAGAAAATATACTACTTTCTGCCAGAGGCCTTGTTGTATAAGAGTAGCTTTAGAACCGAAGCATAAACGCTGAGAGTATAAAAGCAATTTCGCTTCGTTTCCCTGCCGAGTGCAGGCCAGAGGAGGGTATAATACCTGTAGAGAAGCAGTGACAATGATCTATACAAGGTATATTTGCTTACAGAGAATGGGATTGCCCTCTGGTGTCACGGCTGTCGGTACTGTTTGACAAAGGACACCGCCCTCTTTATGCATGTGTTCTCCCCTCTTGTTTCCTAGTCCTTTTAATATTCCTTTTATATTCACAAATCCTACAAGGTCTCTTCTCATGGGAGAATATCACCTATTCACGTTCCATGTGTTCTTTCTTCGCTCATGCTTGGAGAGAGTGAATAGGGCACATCGAATATCCTAAATGAATTGAGCTGGACCCTGCAGGCATAACTTCTATTTTTCTCATGGGATGTTGTATGGTTTTAAATAATAGATTATGGGGGAATCATAAAGAAAAATAACGAAATAAATAATGCCAGTGACGACGGTTTCCAGAAAAAGGTGCGACCACATAATCTCCAGAAAATTAGAATACCTAGTCTTCTTATAGCATCGCTTCTTCTGTTGATAGCTATTTTTACGTGGGTAGTCAAAATAAACCGCTTTGCAAGGGGTATCTGTAAGCCTCATCGAGAAAACTGAAAATAAAATCTGTAGTCTTTGTTTTTAATACATAAAAACTACGTAAAGACATAGTATTTTTTCCATGTTCCTCACATTCATCTAGAATAATAGGTATGTGTAAATTTGGTAAAAACATTAAAAACAAATTAAGACTACGAGGGTGTCCTCTTGGTCTAGTGGGTAACGCCTTGGATTATTATGCAGTAGATAGGGTTCGAGTCCCACCTCCAGCAAGGATTTTCTTCATATTAGGGTCCTTTGAGAAAATTCCCTGCTCTTTCATGGATGTCGGCACTGATAGCTCTCAAGTCGATGAGCCATACAAAAAATAAAAATAAAGTATGTCCATAGATATGAGAACACTTGTATTTTTCTCGTATTTTTTCTCAAATATGTGTGGAAAATATTAATACGGGGAAAGTAATTATTTATAATACCAACCAAGGTGAGGAATAACCCTAAAAAACTCCTTGGTTGGTATTATTAATTAATACCCTTCATCTAGTCATCAAAGTAATTATTTATTTGTCTAGCCCATTTTCTTTGTTTTAAATAATATTCATTTTTACTACAAAAATAAAGCTTCCCTTGAATATTTTAATCCAGTGACTAGCTAAATTTAGCTTTAATTTAGGAAGCTAACAAAGATAGTAAGATGTTTGATACCAAAATATTCTGAAATAGACCTCCACACAAAAAGAAAATGCTATGTACATTATGAGATTCTAGAGCATGTGGACCTTTTGCTCAAGGGAGAGGAAGAGAACAACTCCCTGGAGAACCTTGTATGATTACATTTCCCAGAGAGGAGCACGGGGGTGTACGGCGGTTCTGGGGTCGCTTGGTGTCTCGGCCGTGGTGCGGGTAGGACGTTTTCGTTTGTCTTGTTTTTATTCCCTGAATTTGATCGAAAATTTAATATCGATCCATTTAATTTTAATGTAAGAAATATATGTAGTTCTGCCAAGTATTCGAAGAAATTATATTCTCGTTTGACGCCTATGCCCTAAAAAAAAATCGTGTTACTTCTTTTAGGTCCACGTTGTATAAGTAAATCGGCGTAGTATATCTAAAGCAATTATTTACAAGGCCTTATCTATACCCCTAGTTGAGGAAAATGAAAGACAAAATAGGTTTTTCCTCAGATATTGGGATACCTGCAAATACCTCTTGTTCGTTAGAAGAAATCGGTGTATAAATGGAACATTTTCCGCTTAGGAAACTGTCTGTTCCTTATATGGCGTCTAAGTTCTTGCATCGCTTTAAAATTTCATTTCATATTTTTAAATGTGATTAAATTTATAAGACAAACAAAACATTAACTGTTTCTAATCCAACCATTCCAAATGATACTAGAGATTAGAACTGAAACGCGCTGGGTCTCTGTCTGATCCCTTTACATCAAGAAGTACTCTATGGATAGGATAATGTTTTACTGTCGGCTGTATAGAAGAATTCATTACTTAGATAACATATATAAATTTATTATAAGGCCAAGAGACAAACATGGTCCTACGAGTGTGAAACAAGGCTTGCATTTATTTCGATTACCCTTAATAAGACAATCCCAGGCGTATAACATACAATGGAGGGTAATGGTGAGGGCGTCCTTACGGAAGAGTGTGTTTCGAATAAGAACATAACGTAGTATAATTTGTCCATAGATTATATTGGTTTTGGTTGTAGTCCACTGTGGGTAGTAAGTTTAAATGATCCTGGCTGTATTCGCTAAGTTCAAGTTGGGCATCTTGATGATCTGTTATTGTTCCAGGCTTTTAAGATGTGAATTACCTAAAAAAGGATACATATTGATTTTCAAGGTGTCAATGGACATATCGATCATTTCAAATTTTTAGGGATTTTTTTTGTGTTGCTAATTAGTTTCGTTAATTAGTTATTCTATGCGTATCAACTTCTTACTGAAATGACCCTAAGTAATTCGCACCCTATCTTTCTCTCCCGATCACTCACCCGTATGTTGGATGCTTGAAAATGTGACCGACAGTATTCGACTTTCTGTGAAAAAGTGTCATTTTTAAGTTTGTAATTTTAGAGATCTTCTCCAAAGCAGACAGATCCAGCTAAGGAATTAATTTCTCCTTCATGAAATCTGGTGAAAAGTAATTTCAATCAAGTTATGGAGAGTGGATTAAGTTGAGAAGTTCAATATTTACTGATGGATATCAAAGGGGCGGAGGGTCGAATATTTTAATAAAAGGGGGTTGTCTAAGCCTCAAAATTCTTTTTCCTAAAGTTTCTTACATTTTTTTTTTTTTTTTTTATGTAGCTTAATTAAAAAAAGTGAATGAGAAAAGAGCCTAGAAGAGGTCGTCTAAGACAGGAGAGCGAGAGGCAGACAAAGAAAAAGAAAGCAAGAGGGAGAGAGTGAGAGAGGTATGGCGTTTGAGGTGTTTTAATATGTCAGATTAATATTTGTTGTAAACTTGATTTGTTATAGATTTTTATGAGGTACCTACCTAAATAATATTTAATTAGTCTCCAAACAGGTATTACCGTTAAACTGTTTACTGGACGAATTCTGTTTACCTTTGACTTTGGAATGAGACAATAATTTAAATAAAGATGTTATTGGTCTGTTGTAATTTGCCGCAATTTCATCTGTATTTTGGTAATAATTAAATAATACACGCCATTTTCTCAATTAATTATTTGTGTTCATTATTGAAAACTACTTAAATTATCAATTGAGATTCCCAGGACGGTTCACAAGTATCAAGTCAAGGTAGGCATCAGACCAAAAGGAAAACACGTAGTATCAATTCAAGATAAAGCATTTGTTTTCTAATTATAAATACCTGTAAAAATGTATTCAAATGCGTGATCTAGGTGAAAATAATAATTTTTGAGGTTAATGTATGGTTGGGGTTCATTAATGGCCACCTCCTGGACCCAGTATTAGTTACTGTAATTAAAAAATTCAAAATAAATGTGTATTTTATTTATTTACTGTTTTAGGTATTTTTTTTATTTTCATGGAAGTAACTTTTTTTATTGTTTTATGTAAATATTTACTTAATACTTAAGTAAATATTTATAAAAACAAATATTTCTTTTAAGCTTTTTGAATAAACTGAAGAAAAAAATATAATTTTCTTTTCACAGATCCATGTTTTATTTTAAACTTTTGTTCGTAAATCGTTCACATACTTCAATAACACAGGGTTGTGATACATGAATGGAAAGCTGGTTAAATGGGGAAGTTTTTCAGAAACTCCTATCTTGTAGGTAGGATCGATCAAGATAAGTAATTTTAAAAAAAAATATATTTTATTTCATTGGAGTGCTACCTCCATTTTCTATTTCTATGTATGGTTACATAAGTAGGAACATAATAAAGACGTTTTTACTGTTATGTTGTATTGTACAATTAATTGAAGAGACAGAAATAGTTTGCTGACTTGTGCAGAGCTGGCAGATCCTAGGTGGTTTAAATGTCTACAGTATGAACTATGAGACCCTTAGTCTTTTTATCATGCTTTTTATGCATTTCCGGCCCTGAATTGTGGAAAGTCTATTGTAGTAATAAAAACGCACCATGATTCTGTGTTTGCATTGTTCTTATTTATAGTTATATTTCATTTTATTGTAAAATATGGAGGAGTGAATGTTTTTTGTACAGCTGAGTTTGTAAAGTGATATTGATTCTTTAACGCTGAATGAAATTTTTTCCGACTCCAGTTCCAGTAACACAATAGAAAAGGAGTCATAAGAACGCACTTCGAAGATGTAGCCACTGTGTTTTTAGATTTGTTCTACTTTAAATAAGTATTTTGGATACTTACGTATTAGGTTCATCGCAGGCTAGAGATTTGGGTCTCCTTCAGAGATTTGGATCATCAGCGCAGGCCCAAAACTCATTAGCATTTCTATTGGCCTATCGATATAGGCAATTCTATTAGCCATTGTTTATGGTAACCGTCTCGTTTACTTTCTTTTTTCAACGCAATTCACTTCTGTAGGTTTGAATTTTGTACGCGATTTCTTTTCATTGTTTGTTGTTTGAGTTCTTATTGTTGTTTTTTGTTTGTATCCTTTGCTTCTGATAGGAAAATGCGTTTTTGGGACAACTGAAAAATATGGCAAATTGCATACCGCCCATTTTCCGCCGAAAACGAGTTGGTTTTACTAGAGTTTCGATATTACCTTGAGCGAGCGTAGAGAGTAATAGGAGATAAGTCCTACGCGTTACTTAAAGGTTATATCGAAACTCTAGTCAATCCCAATTGTTGATAATCCAGTCACCATATTAGCAAAAATTCAATTGACGTCTGCATGATGATCCACCTCTCTGTCCAGGTGATCTCTGAAAGCCGGTCCTCCTTTAACCTGCGTTGAAGCTTATACGTAAGTAACGCATTTTGGGAGAATATGGTTTTTTCAAGTGGCCATGACAGGAATATCGGTTGAATTTTGATGTTATTTAGAGTTCGGGTTATAATAGCCTGTTTCTCTCCGAAGTTCATTATTCTCTCATGAAGATACATTGTTTCAATTGATCAATGACTAGATATTGATCAGTCTTGCACTTCTCTTAGGCACCTCGGTGACAGCCGATAGAGAACAGTGCTTTGTGTTGTTCTCAGGCCCGATATCGCCCAACACTCTGTCCTGTCAAGAGCCGGGCCCATTCCTGTTATTCTAATAGAACAATAGGTGAGTATATTCATTCAAAGTTTCTGGGAAATCTTGTGTATAGGGAGAAGATAGCGATTTAGTTGTCTCGGGTTCATTCAGGGGTAGGTTACAATCCTAAATTCGTAAAAATGTGTATGATATTATGTTACTATTGGTTTTAGTACAAAATTATTTATAAAATGGTGGATAAAAGAAAGATAAAATAGTTCCTCTCAATATAGAAAGTAGAAAATAAAAACAACAAGTTGAAAAACTATTCCTAGCATAAGGGATAGTATTGTCCCCTTAACAATTCCTTCCAATGCGCAGTGTTCCTAGAAACGCCTTTATCAAGAAGAATTTAGACCTCACAATGCGGGATGCAATGACCCCCAGGGTTCTATTCACAATAAGCTCAATACAAGAATTTCGTAACGCAGCAGCTGCATAACTTAGCACTTTGATCAAAATGTGGGTAGTGTCGAGTGCATTCTTGAATAATTTGCATAAAATAACCGATATAAATAAAATAAAAACATGAATAGTTCAGCTCTTTTATATTTGTATCGAGAAAATGTTTCAATTAATTATTTTGCAATAATTTCCTTCCAGAGTTGTGAGTAAGCGTGGTACTACATTATTTAATAAAAACTTCACATTTTTGTCTATCCTCTCAAACAGATCTAACAGTCTAATAAACAGATTTTCTTTATTTTTGCAACACACTTTTCTATTAGGATTTCCCTCATGAATACAGAGTTTCGTTGCAATACAACAAAAATTACGGTCGGGATGGGCAAATGAATACTTTGGGTCCGGGGTAAACCCCCTGGTGGCTCGATTTTTGTGGTTAACGGATTCGTTCAATCGTTTGCCAAGTTTCGTAGCGGAAATGCTAAAATGAACGATATTTACAATTATCGAGTAAACTCACTAAAAATAAGATATTTTCTGTTAACTGAATGATTGATTTATGGAAGTGGTTTACTTAGAAATTAAACTTATTTACTTAAAAGCTAAATATTTTTAGAAGGGAATGAATAAATTATTTTAAATGCGTCTACGTGTATACAAAATTATTCGGAGGGAAAACAATGATATCAAGTGTTGAATAGTGATTAAGGGGGAAAAATCAAATTTATTTGACTAGAAATTGTGTTGATTTTTGTAGTTTCCACAGAAATAGTCGTAACGGATATATTCTCTTTCTAGTAAGAAAAACAAAAAAAAAAACAAAAAAAAACTGTCTAATGAAATTCTGATATGTTTTTAATTACAGTTGAATTCAATTCAACAATTGTAGAAAACCTTTAAATAAATATGAGGGTGAAAAAAGAATTCTAAATAAAGATATGAAAGAAAGTTATATTATGAATATAAGATGAAAAGATAAGATACATGAAAACTAACATAACACTGAGCCAACAGCTCTTATAAAGCATGGGATATTCCCTCTTTTCCTAGATGAGAAAGTAGAAATAGTGTGTTTACTTTCTAGCCATTATCCTTAGCTCGCCCACCAAGATTATCTCAAAAATAGGTCAAGGAAGGATGAGCAATGAAACTTTACTCACAGCAAAATATATCCTCTCAAAATTAATTTATTTTTCTCTTACTTTGTTTCTTCAGGCTTATAATATGATATGACTGGCTATTATTATTTTCCTAAATATAATCATCTTACAGGTTTATGCCTACCATATTGAATTCCCCAAGTATTACTATTTAAACATTTTTAGAAGTGACAAAAAACAATTAAGAACACAAAACTGGTAAAATATCAGTTCATCCCATTCTTCTTTTTAAGAGTTCTTTTTTCTTTTTCTTTTGGATTGATATCTGTACAAATTAAAACTGAACATTAGCAACTATGTACAAATTAACCAAAACTGAAAAATTAAAATAAAATAAAATCAATACAAAATTTGGAAGAAGCCAACCATCGTTGGAACTTCACTAGCTGTGTAACTAAACATTTCAATGATTCCAGAGGCATTAGGTAAGGGTTATCTTGGAGCCGCTGTCTATTACGCCGCCTGGGAGTATTATCTGGATGGGATTGGGAAGATGAGGGTAGACCTTCAGGATTATGGTGGTGTGACAATTTGGAGTGAAACATTTGGAAACGGGGTTTAGCGAGGTCAAGAACAGATGGGATGTTAAGATCACTGTGGAGGATATTGTTGGATTCGTAGAAAGGTGGGTTGACAATTTTGCTGAGAAATTTGGACTGGAATGCTTGTATTCCGTTGATGTTGGATGTTTTTGCAGATCCCCAGAGTTAAAGTCTTTATGTCCATATTGGTCGAATGATTATTTTGTGTATCGTAAATTTTTCTGTATCGATAATTTGGACGAAGGTCCAAGGAGTCGTCTAAGTAGTTCGTATCTTTTGTCCAGTTCTTGTCTTTTCAGTCTCTTGTGAGGGTTCCATATCTGTCGGCTGTCAAGATATAATCCTAGACACCGAACCTCGTTAGATGCTGGAAGTGGATGTAGACAGAAGGTCTTGGTCTCCGGTTGAGAGTGTATGTTACCTCTTCGCACTTCTACCTGTTGATTTTTATTTTCCACCTTTAGCTCCAATTTTGTATAGCGGTAAGATGTTCCTGCATGTGTTAGGGTACTACTGAAGGATCAGGGAAGTCACTGCAATGGCCTTGATATCTGCATATGTCATTAGTAGGATTTGCAGGTGTTTGGGAATATCCGCCCTCTATGTAATGTCCTATAAGTAATGTCGGTTTTTAATATTCTGTCTATTTATGTTCCCTTCTTTTCAATTGATTTTTGTTTATTAAAGCACTAAAACACTTCTATTTATCTTGTTTTGATTATTTATTTTGCATATTTCATTTGAAATAGATCTCCCAATACACCACTTTCTTGTGTTCTTCGGAAATTCGATACTGGAGAAATGCTCTTTCAACTTATCGAAAACTTGTGCAAATATATTACGAAAATGTCAATAGTGAACGAAAGATGCACCCGTGCTTTGAACGATTTCGATTGCAAAACCGCATTTAAAATTCGATATAAGGAACTTTCGATATATGGAATCATAGTACATTTAGCGCGTTTCGTTTCTTCCTCTATAGGGAGGAAACCTCATAAGCGGTTGACCTCATGACAAAGTCCGGAAGTTTAAGTTGAGACTTGGTTTTCGCTCATGTCAGCCTGATAAAGAACATAGGAATGTACTTTTGGATGTGTAACTAATATACAATTTACAAAGAAATATATATATATATATATATATATATATATATATATACATATATATATATATGTGTGTGTGTGTGTGTGTGTGTTTGTGTGTGTACTGCTTAAGTTGAAAGTTACATAATTTAATACGAATTTTATTACATGAGCTTCAAGAGCTACCTATTCTTAAAAAAAAGTCCTTATGCCTGTTGGTAAAATAGATTTCGATTCTTCCTCGTAAATGTGTTCGCACGCATTACGCACGGAAAACCATCATCTGGAACTGTAATCCCCGACGTATCGTATCAAAAGCTGCACTTCGCGTTTTGGTGGTCTTGCATGTTCTTTCTCTACGAGCTGTTCATTTCGTAGTCATTGGTTGCAAAACCGAAAAATGATCGATATATAGAATTTTTTTCAATATAAAGAAATGGTTTTCTAAGTAATGACATATGGGATTTAAAGTGAATTCGACATATGGGGATTTTCAATATATAAAAGTTTAATATACTGAAGTTCTACTGTATATATATATATATATATATATATATATATATATATATATATATATATATATATATAATATGAAATATCTTTTTTTTTTAAGCAGTTCCTGAAGACAGCAAATATTTTCTCATCCTTGGCAGTCTTGAAATGTATATAATGTTCATCTATGAACAACCTACACATATTCCAATAATGTTAATAGTGAATTACTCCGAACATGAATAATTATTTTTTACTTTGAAAAGTTTCAATAAATAGTTTGCGGAAGTAAAACACCTAAGAGGAACAATATATAAGTTATCTGTTTCCACTAATGGTCGTCCTTATATCTGAACGAGGGTGAGCTCTAATCCAAAGAGTTATGTGCCCACATTTCACTGGGCCCACAAACTTGGAGGCTGGCGAAGAGCAAGGAATACTCCCTCTGCCCTTTCAATTTATTCTCAAACTTATCCACTTATTCAAACTATAAGCCTATTCAACGTTCACAGATTTATATTATATTTTTTCGATATTTATAAATAGCTTTAGAATAAATACAGAACGCTGTTGTTCTAAAAAATAAAAGGGTTAATGATTGAGTCGTTGATACCGTCCGTTATAATAGAGCTTTTTTTTATAAAAGTATGTTAGGGGTATTTTTTTTAAATACAATATGGCGAAAACTGGTAGCGCCATCATCCAGGGTGCAGCGAAGAATTTTCCCAACGAGCCGTGAGATGAGAAAATTGCTGCCGCCGATGGGGATCGAACCTATCATCTCCCGCATATGAATCTAAGGCGTTAGCCACTAGACCACGGGGAGACCCCTATAAAGCTTGTTAAATACAGTTTACATAGTATTTCAATAAAGATTTTTTTTTTTTTTTTTTTAAATTTTGAAGGGCTAAATATTTTAGAGTCGCTTTTTAACCTGCCTGCAAAATTCAAATAATATTTATTAAATTCAGACATTTTTTTCTTAAGTCAGAAATCCAGTTAATGAGAAATGCTTTCACTATGTTTTTAGGATATATTAATTAACCCAAAGAGAACGTATGATGTAAACAGTATAAGTAGTTAGGTCCTATTTATTAGTTGGTTTGATAGCACAGGCACTATATTCCTTATATTTTCTATTATTAAAGTTTGAGCTGCTTATATTATCTATTTTTCTTTCAAAATAGGTCAGTAGTTAACTGATGGGGTAATTTACTTAAATTAGACAAAGGAATATACTACATTCTTATTTTCTAACCCTGGAATCACAAGGTGGGGTAACCCGTGACCCCTGAGTTCTGAAAATATTTGTTATTTCCTAAACATTCCAGCTGTTAAACATGTCCGATCCTGTACCTTCCTATCCTGACAACGTCATCATAATAGAGAGCCAGGCTTTTCTCATTCCTATCCCTCTGAACGTATGTAAAGCCTTTGGGTTAGGGGCGACCCGACGTTGTGGTTTATGTAATATTTCTATTTATCGAATTTAGTATGTCTAACGATAAATTATTCTGCACTGAAGATGAAATTCACAATGAGTTGCTTTGCCAAATTGTAGAAGAGAAAAACCGAGAGTTTGGAGTCGTTTTGGATAGTGAAGAAAGTCAAATTGGTAAAGTATGTGGTACAAGTTAAAAAGAGGATGGCCATATATACAATGTGGTGTTTTGATCGTAACAAAGACAGGAAAGCTGTAACACTTGGTGTGTAGTAAGGGTACGTTCATGGTGAGGATTCATTCTGCGATGCTACGATTGCTACTCCAATGAGCGCTGCCCCGATGTATTCTACATCGATGGAGGGTGTTCATGCTGACTCACCATTGCATTGGTTCTTGCTGGGAGTAAAGTAACCTTCAACAGTGAATTAGCTTTTGTTTATGAAAAAGCTCTGCTTATGTTAGTGAGAAAAAATGAGCCTTTACAATTAGTTCGCGATGTTTCTGACAAAGAAAAAGGGATTGGTTTCTTACTCGGAAAAAGTAATGGAATCCTATTAATTTTAGCGAGTTGGATAGACTAGAGTCGCTTAAATTAATATAATTCTATTAATTGCGAGTTGGATTGGCTAGAGTTTTCTTATATCTTCTTGAGCGAGTGGAGCGTAGCGTAGCGAGCGGAAACGCATATCATGTATTGCTTAATAAATGTAAAAGATCCAAAAAAGAGAGAGATAAAAGGAATAAAATATGTTTGTTTACAAATATCGTTGTTTGTTATCCTTCATAACCTGCAAAACAGTCAACTTTAATGCTTAATAACTTTTTTCATAGTTGAGAGAATTGATTTTGATCATATTAACCTTTTTATTAATAAATATTACTTGCCATTATCTAATATGAATTATAACCGTAGATAACGAGTCAAGTAGTAAAAGATAACCAGCAAAGAACCTGTAAGCTAATCAGTAAGCTTATCAGCGAGTACGAGTAACTGTTATAAATCACTTAACTAAATAAATACTTCAAAAGTAACTGGATGTAATCTTCGCAAAAAGACCCAATTTTCTTTCATCTCGACAACGAAATAACCAAAAAAGAATAATCACACAAGATGAAGTAATGAGAGAGGGTAGGTGACCTGCGCACTAGAGTCCTTTTGAAGGAACCAATCACAGTCAGGACTACATCGCGGCTTCCCTCCTCACTGCGAGGAGAAAACAAAATATTTGTTCTTCCCCTCGGTCACTGCGCGAGTGCGACAATAGCATCGGAAGTAAGGATCCTCACTATGAACACTCGCACCTTAATACATGTGTTTGTTTTACATCGGGGCAGCGCTCATCGGAGTAGCTATCGTAGCATCGCAGAATGAATCCTCACCATGAACGTACCCTAAGAATCTGTGTGCTGAACACAGGCAAAGTATATCTGAATAGTGTATAAATTAATAACAATATTTTTATTTTGTTGATCGTTATAATGTGCACACATTCAAGTCACTATAGTTTCCCCCCTTTTAAACCAATTTTACCTATTATAGTATTTTTTTATTCTAGCAGTCATAAAGACAAAATATTATAGGAGAAAATGTTAAATTTAATGTTGATATTCAGATGATAAGTACTAAAATAAACTTATGTCTAATTTTGTGGTATTTTGATGTTTGATTTCCCACTCCCCCATTTTACAATTAAATAAGATTATTTGGTTATACATTTTTATATTTTACATGGTAGTCATCTTAAAATACCATTTCAGAAACCTAACACGAAATTTGTAAAAGAATTACGAATGACTAGATGGGGTCTTATATGACCCCACGTTGTGAGATTTGTAACAGCTTTATCATGTTGTGATTCCAGGGTTAAAATCCGCAAGCCCTTAAATGTTAAGGTCTTCCAAACGCAATAGAACAAGCAATCAAACAGAACTATCACAAAATATATAGGCAGAAAAAAGATAAATGAAATCCATCTACACAAAGCAGCGTGAAATATTTTAAACTATGATTATCTTTAAGTTCTCTTCACCGAATACAATCTTGAGATACGTCTCCTTTGTGGGACCTTTTATATTTTTATTGGAACCATACCGTTATTTATAAGAATGATAAATACATAAACCCAAAGTCTTATTATGGAAACCCATCCAATTCTTCCAGCCAAAACCATCAAAAGTTCCTCAACCAAAAGGATCAAAGGTCCTCAAAATCCTTTTGGTAGTTAATCGCAATAATTTACATTCTAACTAGACCTCTACTCTATTCCTTCACTATCACACAGTAATTCAGACTCAGTGATGTATCATCATTCATTCGCATACTTAGATAGATACACAGAGGAAAAATTGAAAAAGCGAAAGAAGAAGAAGTTATATTAAATATGATAATGCAAAACTTGTGACATATTAAGCTGACTTCCTGAAGAACTTTGTTACTGGTGCTCACACTTTTGATTGTATGTTTCTTATAAATCTAAATTTACAAATTGTATTATACAAATATAAAAATTACTGAAGGTAACTAAATACTGATGTTAACAAAAATATGATCATCGCTAACTAATAAATAATTCTTAAAAAAATAAATCTGAATATTAAGAGAATCTCTCCTGAGGCAATCCTGGCTTGAGGCTGGGATAAACTTGAGAAAACATTGCCATGTAGAATCCCTGATACGATGTAACATTATTTGAGATCCTCGAAAGCATGGCGGTGCACAGCGAGGTAGTTAAATGTTGTCGAGAAGACTGAGCTGATTAAGTTGCAACACTTATTGATTGATTGCAACAAGTTTTAATTGAATTGAATGTCCACCCTTCCCACTTCACCACCCCTTCTGTCTTTGTCCTCGGGTAAATGAGAAATTCATATCTACATTGCTAGAGTGCCTCTCAGAAATTCTTACGCACCATCCAGAGGGAAATTTATTTAAGGAAATTGAAATATTTTGTTTGTTACTATAATTATTTATTCGCCTTTAGCTCAAGTATAATTTTTATATTAAATTATTTACATGATAGATTTACTTTCTTTTAAGGAAAGAAAATTTATTTATTAAATTTAATTACAAATACAATACTTCCCGCACAATACAAGTTATAAATAATTATAATTCTCAATCAAAATATATCTAACAAATAATTATTTTTTAGACAAAAAGTTTTATATTCTCTCTCTCTCTCCCCCCCCCCTCTATATAAATGTATATTATATATAAATATTACATATATATATACATATATATATATATATATATATATATATATATATACTTATATATATATATATATATATATATATATATATATATATATATATATATATATATATAAAATTAACCCTGGATCAGAGGCGATCCCGGAGTAAAGTAATCGGGCGCCGTGTAGACAGGACCGCCTAGGAAGGTACTGGGGGAGGAGCACCTGGTGTAGGAGGAGGTACCTTAATACCACCCACCCAGACCAATAGAACCATTGCGCCCGATGCAGGGTTTATTGGTTAATAATTTATTCATCTGTTTTTTAAAATAAAAATCGCAAATGTGTTCATCTATTTTTTTTTTTTTTTTTAAATAAGCAGCATTAAGCATATTTTTTTTTTTAAAGAATGCGGATTACATTACCCACCTTGGTAGGAATGTGCTTAGATATGCTTTGGAGACGTTTTTACTATACTGTACGTACTTATTGTAAGGATTGAATTGTTACAGATTAAGTATATACATTTCTCTTGGCCTGGTTTTAAATTTAATTTTGATCTTAAATAAGTAAATAAAATAAATAAGAGACATTTCTCCTTTTCTTTTAAATTTTAAAAGAGACAGACATTTCCTTTAATAAAGCCGTTGGTTTGAATCCAAATGATATTCCAGCTGTCAACTTAAGATCCCCTGGGCCATCCAGGAAGACCGAAGTAATTCTAACGACATTAATTTGAGGAGGAGGATGGGCGAGTTGAGTTTCTCATTCCGAGGTAATTGGGTCAGTTTCTTCTCCTTTTGTCGGACGGGGTGGAAAAAGAAAGGTGCGAGTCTCCTGAAAGGGTAAGGGCTGGGAATTAGGGATGTTTACAGAACAGCTTAATCTAATAAGGCCCTGAAAGGAGGGACGAGGAAAGGCTCATAAAGTTTATTAAGATGGTCAGGGGCAATAGGAAGCGAGTTTAAAGGCAGTGTTTTACATCTAAATGAGGCGATGGGATTAGGCAAGGACGAACCTCCGCATGACTCGGAATTTCAATACCTGTCAGGAAATGCTCCGCTGTCTCTTGGCATCTATTCATTATTCTGGATTAGCTATCATAATACTTCACAAAATGGAGTAAAAGGTTCAATTTTATATTTCTCTGTAAAAATCCTAAAACCCTCATCGGGCAGAAAAATGTATTTCCTCTAAGAATTGTGGCATTTAGAAACAATAATAGGAATAGCCATTATTTTACCGTATATATATATGTATTCTTACGAATTGGGTTGACGCATTGAAAAAAATGTTGACAAGAAATATTAGGTCATCAAACTACGCCTCTCCGTGGTCAAGTGGAGATTTTTTGGGTTCGAATTCAGGGTTTTTCAGGCCTGGCAGCAGGATTTTTCTCATTTCACGGCTAGCAGAGAAAATTCCCAGCTGCACCATGCACCCGGCTGTCGGCGCGCAGTAAAAAAAATAATTGTATTATACAGGGTGTCCCGTATATGCGGGCCAAAATTGTATTATCTTTTAAACCGACAGAGATATCGCAAAATTTTAAAGTACTTAAGTTGTACCTCTCATCAAGAACTTTCAGATGCTTCATTTGTTTATAAAAAAAAAAATAAAATGGTGTGTCCAGTTATTTAACGTGCCAAATTTAACCACAGAAAAACTATTTTTAGGCGAAATTCGCGCGGAAAATTGTAGCACTTACGGTTTTGCATTACTAAGCTCTCAGATAACCTTTTTATAGCTATTTTGACATGGGGAGTGAAATAAAAATAATATAAGGCATATATCATTAATTGTTTTTTTTATTAACAAGATAACAGATTAGAGAAATTGATTTTGGGTTCAGATAGTTCGCCCGAAGAAAAAACGGCTGAAATTGCCAAATCGTGCAATATGTTTTTGCCCTTTTTTTCGGCGTTCCTGCACTTAAGCCATTAGCGTCGGGCTATCTAATCAGGTTTCCATTCATACTAAACGTCCATCTTGAATGGGATCTTTTCAACGAGCCCTGAAGCTGGCGGGAATCCGTATATCTCGCATGAGAATCTTTGGCAGGATATGCACCTCGGCCACCCCAGTTTCCTCTTGTCACTCGACCAAGGGAAGACTCTTTATCCGGAGCAAATGTAAACCGACTACAGTAGCTTGTATGCTGAGAATAACTCAAACACTTCGAGTATAATACAGTTACATTTGGGTTAGTAAAAAAACATTTACTGCAAACGACTCCTCCAATCAAATCTTGTATTAGTTTTGGATGCTGTGCAAATGACCAAAGGCAAGGCTTTTTCATGACCGACATTTTCTTATCGTATGTGAGATACTTGGGTGGAAGAGGGATTTCATGTTTAGATCTTTCAGCATAATACACATGCTGAACATTCAAAACATAGATTTCCTAACACACATCAGTGGTATTGAACTTCATTATTGAAAGCAAGGATCGAAAAAGCAATTTGACAAAAAGCAATTTGGGCTCATTTCTTGAGTATAAGTTCATTAACTGACTTGGACAAGATCACTCACCTCATTTTGGATACTCTCGTGTTACATTGTGATTGAATAATAAAATAAAATAAAATTCGTTAGTCGGCTTGAACTAATGTATGGATTTCTTAAACCAAAAACACAAGAGGGCTACATTGGTCGCAGTGTATAATCTGTTTCTATGGTACGTTCGCAAAATATTTAATTTTTTTTTTTTTTTTGTGTATCAACTACTCAGGCCATTCTATTAACATAAATACTAATAATAACACATTGATTGCTTGTATCCCCAATGCGCCTTAATATCACTTTTATTTATTTAATATCATTGAGTTAGGTCTAGAAAATCGATGATTTATTACAATCAACACACAGATTATATATTTCCAATATATACTACCGCCTAGAGTTACAAGAACGCTGAGCTTTTTGAATCAGATCACGTAACTTCTTTTTACAACTTCCTGGAGCTCTGGTTCACTCATGACACCTGATGTTTTATTGAAAATCACATCTAAATTCCCTACCGTCCCCTTCCTAGCTACACTATTTTCCACCATATGCATAATTCAACTTCCGCATCTTAATAATATTAAGGCTGGATGTATGAAATATTCAGAGACATTTGAATGCTATTTCCGAGAATTTATTCTTCAGAAATCATTTTATTTTCAAATATATTGTCCCATTATTTGCAAGAGTCCCAAAACACCACGGCTCGTTCTTCACCCCCATATATATATATATATATATACACATATGTTTCTCCCAGCAACCCCTTTCACTTTTTTAGCACTTTCCTCCGAAGGAAAGTAGCTATTGAGGTTGCACTCATGACGGAATTTTTGAAAAATGTCTTCGAATCTTTATCGATCCTACCTAGTAGACACCGAAAATGACCCCCGTTAAAATTTATATATATATATATATATATATATATATATATATATATATATATATACATATGAATGAATGAATGAATGAATGAAGAGTTTTATTCTTATTCCGGGACAGAAGTCCCATAGGAATAATTTTGAAATTACAAAATAATTTTCAATTGTACGTATAAACTTAAAAACTTATAAATGCTATCAGTATCAATATACAGTGTACAGCTTCAATATAGATGGGGTGTTGGGTAAAACTTGGAGGGATAGAAGGTGGTGGAAGAGTCGGGATTTAAAAGTTTATAGGTAGGTAGAATGGCGGACAAACGAAGGCAAGGAATTCCATAGCGAGGTGGCACGGGTGACGAATGATTTTTCGAATATTGCTGTTCGGTGGGAAGGAATATAAAGATCGGAAGGACGAGATCGGGTGTTACGGGAGTGAACCGAGGATTTAAATTTAAGAAGTTGAAAAATATAAGAAGGTCTACGGGATTGAATTACTTGGTAAAGGACTGAGCCGAGGAAGTACTGACGACGATAAAGAGGGAATAGCCAATTTAGCTCCTGGTAGAAATGTGATATGTGGGAGTCTCTGGGGATCCCGAGGATAAAACGAATGAAACAGTTCATGAGGCGTTTGAGTTTTGCCTCGAGATCGCCAGAAAGTCCACCGTACACCAAACAACCATAGTCAAACTGGGGGAATAATAGGAAAGCTACGAGGAGTTGACGGGTCTTTGTTGGCAGGAGATGGCGGGAGAGGTTGAGCTGTCTCAGGATAAATATGGACCGACGGGAAATTTGGGAAATATGATTTTTCCAGGAAAGGTTCTGATCAAATATGATCCCAAGATTTTTAACTGATTTACAATATTTTATAGGGATGCTGTTAAGGTAAAGGGCTAGAAAAGGGGAAGTAGAACTTATGAGGGATTGGGAGCCTATAACAATGGCTTTGGATTTGTCTGGATTCAGGGAAAGCTTATTAGCTGCGGCCCAAGCATTGATGCTATTACGATCTTCTTGCAGCTTGTCTACAGCATCTCGTAGCAAAGAGGGCTTAAAGGATAGGTAGATTTGGGTATCGTCAGCGTAAAGATGAAACTTGGAATGAACTATGGAAAGAGGAAGATCATTGATGTAAACAGAAAATAGAGTTGGGGATAACGAGGAGCCCTGGGGTACACCACGGGAAAGAGGAAGAGGGCTAGAAGGATTGCTGTCGGGGATAACCACGTATTGGGATCGATTGGATAGAAAGGATTGGAACCAGCTAATGTCACTGTTGGAAAAGGAAAGAGATTGGAGTTTGGTGAGGAGGATTTGATGGTCTACGGTATCAAATGCTTTGGAAAAATCTAGGAGAACTAGAATAGTGAGCTGTTGGTTATCTATGGCAGTTTGAATGTCATGGGCAGTTTGAATGTCATATAATAGGAAAGTTACGAGGAGTTGCCACGACATTCAAACTGTCACGGCAGTTTGAATGTCATATATGTGTCTGTTAACACGATAGCGGCCAGAGTTTTTGTTTTTTTCTTCATGAAACGTGGTATATAGCGTTCAAATAGCAAACGATTGAACGAGTTCGTTAACCACCAAAATCGGTCCACTGGGAGGGGGGGGGGGTTACCCCGGACCCAAAACACTAATTTGACCATACCAGCCGTAGTTTTTGTTATATTTCAACGAAACTCGGTATTTGTTATTTTGATCTAAAGAGAGAATTCCGTTGTAAAAATAAACTAAATCGGTTCATTAGAAGGGGGGGGGGGGGTTTACTCCGGACCCACAATACCAATTTGCCACTGCCAGACGTAATTTTTGTTACATTTCAACGAAACTTGGTATTCGTGGTGGTAATCAGCAGAGAAAAATGGGTTGTAAAAATAAACTAAATCGGGTTATTTGGAGGGGGGGTTTACTCCGGACCTAAAGTACTAATGTACTCATAACGGTCGTAATTTCTGCTGTATTGTAACGAAATGCGGTATGCGTCGTGGGTATCTCATGAGAAAGAAGTGTTGTAAAAATGAAGTAAATCGGTCTATTGGAAAGGAGGGTTTACTTTAAAGTCTGTTTCATTACAATTAGCCAGCCAGATGTAGGTTCGCAAAGGCGCCACAAGGAGCGCTATCTCCCACTATGGGGACTGTATCCTGTTCCTGCGTCAGATCAAAAGACGGAATGTGAAGTTTTTGTGTATTTATTAAGTAGTACAGTATCATGTATTAACATAACTCTGGAAGCAAATTATTTACAAAATTAATAATTGAACAGGCCTCATAAGAAATGTAAATGAGCAGAACTATTCACGTTTTTATTTTATTTATATAGGTTATTTACAGCAAATTATTCAGTAATGTAGTCTACACTAAAAAAATTCTGAGGAAAGTGCTTAGTTATGCAGCTCCTGCGTGACGGACTTTTTTTCTATTACGCTTTCAATAACCTACATTAATATTGTGATAAGGGTAAGGCACCTAAAGGCAATAGAGCATAGATTTAATGAGTGCTGAAGCTGCTCATTAGAAGAAGGTTCAGGAATGTGTAAGTTTTCACAAACGGAGATGAAAATGAGCACTATATTACAATTATATATTACTGCGAATGTTTTGAGTTCTTCATTTAGAAATAAATGTCATTCCTAAGATTTGTCTTAAAATTTTATTATGTAGCTATCGGTCAAATAAAAACATTCCAACCTATATAAGAAATATACTACATTTTTAAAGCTGCGCGTGTCTATTTATAATAGTTTTTCTAATACTTCCTCGACGTCAAAGCGAATTGGTATTGGTTTAAATCAATGACTAATTTCTTGGTAATATTTGAACACAATTCGTTATCTCGAAATTATCTTTTTTCGCCCTCTTCCGGAAAACGTTTCTTCGAAAATGGATCCTTTCGATTTCAGGCTTCAAAATATCTATAAAAATTTGTTCTCGTTTTCTTTTGAATGTCTCTATAGCCAATTGACTTTCTTTCTTTTTTTTTAACTTTAGCTTGTTCATAATTTGGTTGTTCTGTCGAAATAATTGCCTGTAAGTATGCAGTCGACCTTTATCCTAAGTTTTTATGTTGTAGCAACCAACATACTATTATGCGCTTTAAGAAAGTAGGTAAACTACGAATTTGTTCTATAATTTGTAAGCATTTAGGATGTTTTGTGTAAATTTTTGTAAGCACTGGTGCGAACTCAAAGAATGTACAAATGATTGGCGCAAGACAATATCATGGAGCTCGGCTTCTAATATGCTGCAATATCGTGTTGCATATAGTTTAGATAGCCCTATTCAATATAGACAAGAAAACCCATGACTTTTGAAGGGATCAATATAAACTTATAGAATTTACACGATGATAACAATATAAGGTTTGTTCTTCCTCAAAAGAAACCGTGAGGAAGCCGGCACGAATGTCTGGCGAAACGTGGGTTACTGTCCCAATGACACGGTCATATCCAGAAGATCTTAAATCATTTTTATTTTATTATTTTTTTTAAATTCATTTATTTATGAACACTCGCAACGAAGGCGATTCGCTCTAAAGAATAATACAGATAAATTTCCAGTTGCAATATAAAAAATATATTGTAAACTCTTAAAAATAGTAGACAAAATACATTGGAATAAGTCAGTTCATGTAGTAAGAAATAAGACCTGTTTACAAATTCTGCGTGAAAGAAGGAGTGAAATTAGTAGGAAGAAGAAAAAAAAAAGATTAGTAAAAGAAAAAGTAAATAAATAAGTAGAGAACAAAAAAATAATAATATAAAAAAAAGAAAATTAAATAGTATAATATTTTTTTTGGAGTCTAATCTTTTTTTTTCTATTTAATAGCCTGTTGAGCGTTTGGGTATTAAAATTGATTCAAAGATACGGATATATTAGTAGTATAGGCAAACAAATATTATTGTGAAAAAGTTCGAGGTGAAGATCCTTGAAATTAAGAATGTGTTTGGTATGTTATTATTAATATTATTACTTTTTACAGTATGTTTGTTAAATTGTATGATATATGTTTATGTTATGAAAATGTTTTAATATAGTTTTTATATGTGGGCAGTCCTCCGTTAGAAGTCCTTAAATTTCATAAGGTATGTTAAGTGGATTTCTCTGTCTGCATTCTGTATATGCTTTATGGCAAGAGTCCTGTTACAGTATTCGCAAATATGTCTGTCTTTTCTATTCATTAAAGTACGAGTGAGTCAGGAATGAGTGCCCAAGGCGTAGTCTGGTCAATACGACTTGGTCTGTTTTTGTTAGCGGCCAAGTCACATTAAGATTACAATATATTTTCAGTAGTGACGGGCTGGAATATTCTAATGTCCTTATATTGCTTCCTAATACACTCATTATAGAAGGAAAATATTTTTTATAGACCTTACACCAGACACTCCTGATTTATATTAATAACTATTTATTTCAATACTTTTGGCGGAATGGGAAAACATTAAAAACTAATAGATATGAATTATTGGTTAAATAAATGGAAAGAAATATACATCGCGATCCCTGTCAACTGCTGGAAATACTTTAAAGCTGTTGAAGACTGACGTCGTTAAAGAGGCAGTAAAAAAAAAAATGAAGGGAGCTTGGTATAATGGGTGGAAAAAGGGTTTCGAATACATTAGCATGAGTAATGGTTGTGTTTAATGTATTTTAGATAAAGCGCTAGAACTTAAGCCGCAGTTGTTTGAAAAGCAAACTTCAGACATGTCCGACACAACAAAAAATTACAGCAAAAACCTGTTTAATATAATAAAGGAGCAAAGCGATATTCTCCGAGTCCATTACAATATTCTAATGAGTGTAATGGGAGTGCTCATTAATGCTTCATTCAATTTTATCTGTTTTTTTTTTATCGATGTTCTTATTCCGAGGACTCAAGATTAGATATTCCTATTTATTCATTTAAGACAATTGTTTTATTTTTTAGAGTTAATTTGTTTCTTTGTTTAACATGGCTGCCTATTTATACACCAAAACTAGATATGGATTAAAAACAGAAGTATATATATATATATATATATATATATATATATATATATATATATATATATATATTAGGAGATACAATGCACTTATGCATACATTTTATCCATATAAATTTTCATATATCAGTCCGTTTGACAATTGGGCGTCGCCCTTACACACGTTAAAGAGGCTTTCGAACACAAAACGCCTAGTTGCTATGAGACCTAAATTAATTACACAAGACCATAATTTTTACAAATAATTCTCCTAAGAAAGAAATTATTTATACTTAAAATAACTAATAATTGTGAATGTTATATGTTATGTACTCGCAGAAGAAATAGTCTTTATGTAGTTTAAATGTTCTGGATAACCTTAGTAATTTGATTATATATTGCGCTGAATATGATGAGACAAGAGCTAATCATCTTACCTTCCTTACTGATGATAATCAATAAATTAATTTCCTCAACGTACACAATAGTAATAATAGATACACTTACAGGACCTGTATTAAGAAAATATTAAGATGATGGTTATTTATTTTAAAGAAATAGAAGTTATAAGATAAATTAATAAATGACCAGCCATAATTTTATTATTATATTTTTAATGAAGGACATTTAATTATATATTATTACTTATTTTATTTAATTGTCATGTAGAAATATTATTTTGTAGCTCATTTGCATACTATAATGTGTTAATAATAGTGAAATGAAATGAAATAGCCTTTATTATACAAAGAAAAAATAAACATCTTTGATATTTTCCTATAAAATCAAACTCATAACTAATTATTTACATTTTTCTAAAAACTTTTGTAAATAACTGATTAATAATAATTGCATGTAAAAGCCTTCCTCTTTTGAGGAGTGTTAATAATAGTGAAAAAGTGAAAATATCGCTATAATAGTTAAAATTTAAAATCTACTAACATTAGGGCTAACTAAATAAGTATATAAGCCGTACTCCTTTGCTAATGGGGAATTCCTGTAAAGAAAATAAGTATTAAAACTAATAATTAAAAAGTAAAAACAAAACAAAAATGGCGAAAAAAAACAACAACATAATATCAGTAAATTAACATTACTATAAACTATATAACAGTATTTTTTTTTTTTTTTTTTTTTTTTTTTTTTTAACGGCGCATCAACTATTTGGATATTAGCGCCGGGCTATCTACAGGTTGCCACCCTTTTATAATGCCAACAGCACGTGGTCGGTTACCCACCGACAGTATTATAAATTATATATAACAGTATTATAAATTATATTATCACGCATAACTAAATCTACCGTAGTGCAAATAAAAAATAATAAATAGAACAAGTCAAAACCATAAATTAAATTGAAAACATATATTCAACACTAAAATAAATAAAAGCAGTTTCGAACCATATTTAAAATATTAGAAGATATTTCCCGCGATTTTCTAAATATATTGTAACCTCTTGTGAAAGTGTAGTAAACGTTAACACTTCTTTACGAAAACCAAATGAGTTTCCTACTGAACGTTTTCCTGTAATATTTTTGATAGGATGATCTTATATGAACAAATCGAAGTGTACAATTCAAAACAGTCGATTTCGTTACTTTAAACGTTTTTTCCCCTTTATAGCCTTTAGTTTTTAAGTGTGTTTTTTTAAATTGCATTTATGTTGTAATATTTCGCAAAATTATTATTTTTTTTTTTCAAGAATAAAATTAATTTCGTTTAGAGCCTTCTGCTCAAATTCAGGAACTTGGCCACCGCGCAGGCGCGAACACCAGCGGACACTTTTCTGTAACCTTTTTTTTCAGTTTAGTCATCGCTATAGCATATTTATGCTAAAAGATAAGTAAGTTACGAGGCAGGAGTAAGTAATTTTCGCGTAGGGTACTCTCAGTTCCATTTGCACTCTGGCACTTAAAATATAGTTTTTATTTGAGACTATCTGTTACCCAGTGTGCCATGCTACACCAAATTTATATTACATATGTAGCTGTAAGGAACAAACATACAGCTGGTAGACTATTTTCACCTTGCCTATGACACTTCCCGTATTAAGGCCAACCTGTGTGCTAAGTTTGGTCATTATCGGTCAAACAGTGTGGATTTGTGTAAGGAACAACCAGACAGACAGCTGACAGATGATTTTAACCTAGCCTATGACACTCCCCGTATCAAGACCTACCTGTGTGCCATGTTTGCTCAAAAGCTTTGGATTTATATAAAAAACAAATTGAATGTTTTTTTTTACACAATATAGTATCCCTATACTGAGGGAGATTCTGCAGGTTCCATCTTCCAATACTGCCTGCATTACAATCAAAGTAATAGGTTTTTTTGTTTTTTTTTATAACTTTTTTTCTGATTTCTAAAAGTATAATAATAATAATATTAAGATAGAGATGATAACAACTATAATCATAATAATACAAATAAAAATAGTAATAATAATATTGAAATGGTGCTAATGACCTTGGCAGTGGAAGCACCTATAATCTAAATAATAAAATAAAATAAAAAGAAATAATATTGAAAAAAAACCAAATAACAATATAAAAATTATAAATTAATTGAAAAAATGAAAAAAAAATGAATATAAATGAATTAAATAAAATAAATAAATGATTAATGAAAAGAAAACGTCCGTTCTTGCAATGGTTTATTCTTTCGATTATCAAAACAAAATTCAATCAGGATTGTGGTCATGAGAAACTGTTCAATGATTTACAGCAGCATTATTTTTCAAAAACAAATGCACTACTTTTCTCATTTATTTTAATACTAAAAATAAAGGTATGAATTCTGTATGCGCACTTTTGATGAGATTATATGATATAATAATAAAAAAAATTATTTGTCAGTAAATGAATTTACAGTGATGGGCCATCGTCTCAGTTTAAAAATAAATATATGTCAAGATTGCTTTAAATACTTTCATAAAACGTTTTAGCGGAAATATTTTACTACAGCTCATGACAAACGTTTTGTAGATAGGGTGGGATAAAGAGTAAAATCCTCGGTCTCTAATGGAAGTTATGAGCAAATCTGAAACTAAAAATGTAAAAAACTCAGTAGAGTTTGCTAATGTTGCATCCAGTTTAATGACAAACACTACAGTTTTCCGAATCAGGCAAGTGGATAATTGAGCCTGCTATAAGTTCGGACAATCCATGGGTTAATGTTAAAGACATAGTTTTTTATTGAGCAAATGCATGTGATAAAATGCAATTCGCATATCAAAAATTCAACTATGGAAGACAAACTGAAACCGGCAAGTTAACAACAAGTCAAAAACTTAATATTTCAAATTTTATATTAGTGGCTGGTGTGCAGTTACATACGATAAATAAAGTCCGTCACGCAGGAGCTGCATAACTAAGCACTTTCCTCAGAATTTGGGTAGCGTAGACTGCTTTCCAGAACAATTTGCTTAAAATATCCTACATAAATAAAATAAAAACATGAATAGTTCTCTTTTAATTTTGTAATGAGTAACTGATAAATTATTAATTTCCTTCCAGAGTTATGTTTACACATGGTACCTACTACACTACGTAATAAATACAAAAAACCTCATATTATCGTATTTTGATCTAACGCAGGAACCGGATACAGTCCCTCTAGCGCTCCTTGCGGCGCCTTTGTGAACCTATGTCTGGCTGGCTTATCTATTGAAATATATTAGAAAGTAAACCCCCCTTTCCGATTGACCGATTCAGCTCATTTTTACAACACTTCTTTCTAATGAGTTACCCACGAAGTATACCGCGTTTCGTTATAATACAGCAGAAATTACGACCAGTATGAGTATATTAGTAATTTGGGTCCGGAGTAAACCCCCCCCCCCTCCTAATGAACCGATTTAGTTTATTTTTACAAGACATATTTACCTGTAGATTACCACTCCGAATACCGAGTTTCGTCGAAAAATACCAAAAATCACGGTTGGTAGTGGCGAATTGGTATTGTGGGTCTGGAGTAAACCCCCCCCCCCTCCTAATGAACCATTTAGTTTATTTTTACAACACATATTTACCTGTAGATTACCACTATGAATACCGAGTTTCGTCGAAATACACCAAAAATCACGGCTGGTAGTGGCGAATTGGTATTGTCGGTCCGGAGTAAACCCCCCCTCCTTATGAACCGATTTAGTTCATTTTTATATCTCACTTTTCTCTCTATATTACCACTACGAATACCAAGTTTCGTTGAAATATAACAAATATTACGGCTGAAATGGTCAAATTAGTGTTTTGGGTTCGGGGTAAACCCCCCCTTCCGGTGGACCGATTTTGTTGGTTAACGAACTCGTTCAATCGTTTGCTAATCGAATGCTATATACCAAGTTTCGTGACGAAAAAACAAAAACTCTGGCCGCTATCGTGTTAACAGACACATATATATATATATGCATATATATATATATATATATATATATATATATATATATATATATATATAAATTTTAATGGGGGTAATTTTCGGTGTCTACTAGGTAGGATCGATAATGATTTGAAGAAATTTTTCAAAAATTCCGTCATGAGTCCAACCTCAATAGCTACTTTCCTTCGGAGGAAAGTGCTAAAATTAAGTTGTATTTCTTTTTATATTGCCCAGCAAACCCTTCATTGAAGTAATGAATGTTTTGTACATGTCTGAATAGCAATTTTAGTTTTTGGGATACTGTATGCCATGCTCACATCATATTTAAGGTCATCAGAAACCATACAAAGTGATAAAATTAGTTTTTAATTGCTTCCTATACTCCTTATAGTGAATTATTACAGGGTGAATTTTGCATGAATCTGAGATCCAATGGTAGTTTTCACCAAAATCCATTGAGACTTGTAAACTTACCAATATATGATATTATTCCAAATTCTGAAAATGTAAGACACTAATTTAGATAAACACAACATTTTCGTATGTCACATTTATATGATTTTAGGTGGTATTCTAAAGAACTAAAAGTACTTTAATTACACAGGTCTACAAAAATAATCTTTCTGAAATTTGATTTGATGATTTTGGTCAATCTCTATGCTCCTTGGCGTGCTGAAGCCGAACATGAGGTCAGTCCCTCTCTATCACGTAAGGAAATTGGTCAACCTCAAGTAAGGGCAGAGGTACTACCATTAAAAGAAAACAGAATTGGCGAATAAGAGTTTTCATTTATTTCCATGATCTTTTAGTTATTTCAATGTTGTTTACTGTACAAAATACATAAATGTGTAGAAATAACAGCTTCAGAATTAACAGTGGCATATTTAGTTATTATTTTTATGAAAACGTATTTTTTTCTCTTGAAAATTTCTCCGTGTTCGTTTCCGGCTGTAGGACTCTTCAGATGATTCACGCTGCAGCATCCAACAATAGTCAGCCATCATGTTTACGTTCCATTTGCCCTGATACCTACGTTCCATTTCCTGGATGTCCTGATGGAACCTTTCCCCTTGTTCTTCACTTACTTCCCCTAAGTTTTCCGGAAAATAGTCCACATGCGAATGTAAGAAGTGAACCTTCAAACTCATGTTGCAACCTTGTAATTGAAATTCCTTCAACATGCGTTCCACGATACTTCTGTAGTTGGGATCCTTCACGTTACCAAGGAACTTCTCAACAACATCTTTAAAATAATTCCAAGCTTCCTTCTCCTTCTCATTCATGGTCTGAGTGAAATGTGGATCTGTGAAAAGTTTCCGAATATCTGGGCCTACAAAGATCCCCTCTTTTAGCTTTGCATCACTTAATCGTGGGAACTTGGAGCATGAGTACTTAAAACATTCACCTTCTTTATTGAGAGACTTTACGAATTGTTTTATCAGCCCTAGCTTTATGTGTAGAGGAGGTAGCAGGATTTTGTCAGAAGGAACCAAACTTCTCCTAATTACATTTTTTTGGCCTGGCGACAGAGCTCCTCGTGATGGCCAGTCTTTGTTGTTCCAATGGGAATTTCTGTCTCGGCTATCCCATAAACATAAAAAACAAGGGAACTTGGTGTACCCTGATTGCTGACCTATGAGCATAGTAAGTACTTTCAAGTCTCCACATATCAACCAGGTATGCTCATTATAATGAATTCGTTCGAGAACTAATGACAAATTTTCGTATGTTTCTTTTAAATGTACCGAATGGCCAACTGAAACTGAAGCATAAGTATTGCCATTGTGCAACAAAACAGCCTTTAGACTTCGCTTTGATGAGTCTATGAATAGACGCCAATGAATCGGGTCATATTGTATACCAAATTGACCCATCAGACCAAGAATGTCTTTGCAATAAATAAGATTCTCATCCAGAGCAAAGTAAGGAACAAAAACTGCTTCACGGTGTCGATACCATGAAAAAGAAGTGCCTGGCTGTAATAAATTTTTGTTTTTAAGACGGGAGCCAAGTAACTGAGCTGCATCTTTTGGAAGTCCAAGATCTCTCACTAAGTCGTTCAACTCCTGTTGAGAAATAAGCTGAGGTTCATCTTCTGAACTGCTTGCTTTGAAGCTTCTCTAGCTTCCCAATCTTGACTGCCCAAGTCACGAGGGGGCTGAGGAACTGTCAATCCAGGACCGTGTGGTACCGGACGACTAGCAGATTCCACTTTAGGGTAGTTAATGAGCTTATGATTTTTGGAATTATAGCCTTGAACATGACAATTACAAAAGTAACAGTCATTAACGTGTTTTTTTTTGCTCCCCCCACATCATTGGGATAGCAAATCCGAAAGATTTTAACTCTACTTTGTACCATAAGCGAAGTTTTTCTACGCAGCTATGGCATACTTTGTGAGGAGCCCACACTTTATCTTGATCTCCTATTCTCAAGCCAAAATATGCATAATATACATTTTTGACAAAACCTGTTATATTTCGTTGGTATTTCTTAACTGTGTACTCACCACAGATAAAACAGAAGTAGTCTGGACTGGTAACACAACGACGATGAGACATTTTGTCTAAATGCACTTTCAAACCTTAAAATACGTTCTTAATCACTTTGACACAACTAAGAGACCTCAGTGAATGTGTTCACTTCAGTTGATACTACTGAACTGAGAGAATGAACAGAAATTTAGCTCCAAGTTCCTGATACAACAGGTTCAATCTCATTTAGCTTCAGACGGTGACATCTGAGACCAAACAAGTACATTCCTGTCTGAACAGGTCGTGCCTAGACACCCTCAGACCTACAACATCTACTGAGGGAGTCATTGCCTACACCACCTAGTGAAAGATGTCTGTTTATAAAAAGAGAAATCGTTTGGAAAAAAAAACAAAAAAAAACCTACTTCTTACCAAATTTATGTGTATAGTAGGTATATTATGTTCTATGGATTTGAAAAAAATCTGTACGTGATAGAGAAAAACGGACTTCATTCTCGGCCTCAGCACACCGAGAAACACAGAGATTAGCCAAAATCATCAAATCAAATTTTTGGTTGTAGAACTTGATTTTCTTTATTTGCAAATTTAATTTGAAACATTAAGTATTGCATTTTATCACATGCATTTGCTTAATTAAAACTATGTCTTCAACATTAACCCATGGATCTGCACAGAACTTTAATAATTATTAAAGTTCTGTGCAGATCCATGGGTTAATGCAAGACATAGTTTTAATTAAGCAAATGCATGTGATAAAATGCAATACTTAATGTTTCAAATTAAATTTGCAAATAAAGAAAATCAATTATGGAAACAAATCAAACTTGAAAAAAAATGGCTTCTAGGAGCCCAGTGTTGTCCAACATACATCTTCATCAGAAATTAAGAAAATTGATGTTATATGATATTATTTGTTAAAATTCGAAAAATATACGGCTATAATTTAGATAAACATACAAAGTTTAGAACCGAAAAGTTTTGTTCGCAAAATAAAAACTTTTTGCAAAAAAAAGAAAGTTTTGTTGGCTTGCTAATCTCTACCTAGGCAACACTGGAAAGAAAATGGTGACTGTAAAGTCAACAGATCAAAAACTTAATATTTCAAATTACTTATTAATATATATTAGTCCAAATTCTAAGAATATAAGGCTATAATTTATATAAACACAAATAATTTGCTAAAACTAAAAAGTTTTAGAAGTTAGATAAACAAAACAAACTTTAAAAAAATTGGTCCATGGCTTCTAGGAGCCCAGTGTTGTCCTACATTTTTATCAGAAATTAAGACAATTGATCTTATATGACATTATTTGTCCAAATTATGATAATATAAGGATGTAATTTAGATAAACATACACAGGTTAAAACTGAACAGTTTTCTTCACAAAAGAAAAACTTTTCGCAAAAAAAAAGAAAGTTTTGTTGGCTTGCTAATCTCCACCTAGGCAACACTGAAAGAAAATGGCGATTTCTGAGAATTCACTGTTCTCTATTTGGCAGTTTCGAACTCGTTACTTCCGAACTGTGAAGCCTAGACGATTTTGAGCTAGCCTAGGAGATTTCCCGTATCAAGAAGTACACGTGTGCCAACTTTGGTCCAAATTGGTCAAACGGTGTAGATTTGTATAAGGAACAAACAGATGGACATATATATATATATATATATATATATATATATATATATATATATATATATATAGATTATAATAATGGAGCTGTTTTTTTTTTTTTTTTTTTTTTTTTTTTTTTTTTCCCTACAAAAGCCAAAACTGTTATACGCTTTCCAAATGGCACTGGGGATGAGAACGTGAACGCGCCAACGACGCAGCTCCTACGACTTGGTCTTTATGTCTTTTCCCCCGATATTCGATTTCCAATGTACTTTATGTTGAGTTTGATATCAGTTGAAAACCCCTCTGTTAATTTCCAAATATTTGGGCTATTGTTGTTATGGAATATGCCATGACACTCGTTATAAGGAAAGGGTTTTCTGAACGAGGTTGTTGCTGATATCGGCCCCGGATAGAATGACACTCGGTGGGTCAACAGTAATGAATGGATCATCCAAATGGCACCCAAGGGTGTAAGGGCCCATTTACACTCACACCTTTCCCTTTAAATTTTCCAATATTCACCGCGTCGACCCTCGCCGCTTCCATAATCCACTTTCCCGACGACCCTCTCCTAACTAATCCAATTCTGGAATTCGCACAGCTTTTATGCGAAGGAACATTTTTTTTTTTTTTTAAATGTGATTCAAGGATTTCTAGAGAATTTATTTAATAAAACAGGCAGCTAAAAGAATGGCTGCAGGAAATGTATTTTGTAGTGAATATTATTGTGAAAAAATGCAATGTAGCAAATTAATTTGCATCCGGAAATAAACCATATGCATTCTATTTTAAATAAGGTGTACATTACAAACAGAATATATCACAAAAGGAAAAATATAACTTGAAAGGATAAATATAACTTGAAGGACCTTGGAAGGTTATTTTTATACATTTATAAAAAAAAAAATATGACAGAAGATTGTGAACATAAATATAAATACACAAACACACACACACACACACACACATATATATATATATATATATATATATATATATATATATATATATATATATATGTATGACACTATAAAAAAAATATTTTACGCAGATTATAATAAATTAGTCAAGTAATAATTTTGCCAATAAATAAAAATGTAAATGCTTCGATGCTCCGGTTTTTGGGATAAATTTATTTCATTTTTTACATATTTTTTAATTTAAATTATTAGTCCTTTTGTATATTGTAAAAGTAATGCAAGGATGGTTTAGCCAAGAAATAAAATTTCCTTTCTTATTTTGAACTTATAAATGCATGAATGAATTTTAGTGCTATCTTGGGACTTTTTCTTTCTTTCTTCTTTATGGTAGTTCCCCTAGTCCCCTAGTTGCCCACTGTCCATAGTTGACTATGCTCTCCCTGGATGTCAGCGCTAGTGGCCTAGACGTCGATGCACCGTAAAAAAAAAAAAAAAAAAAAAAAAAAAAAAAAAAAAAAAAAAAAAAAAAAAAAAAAAAAAAAAAAATCCTTATCTTTTTATCTTTGTATCATGGACAAAGGATGCATATACCAGAATGTCTGTGCTCCGTTTTTACTGATTGTAATGGTGTCATCTTCCCGGTCATTCTGATCACCTTATGTATTTCCAAGATTCTGCTGCTCTCTTTTCAATTTTTTGTCTAAGCCATTATCTCTCCATTTATAGGATTATTTGCTGTGTAGTTGATCCGCCTACTTGGAGGATTGAAAAGGAAACAGAGACCACTCCGAGCTACAGAATATCTAACACGCATCTTGTCAATGATTTCCAATCTCACCTTTTGGTAGATTAAATAATGTTACAATTTCTGGCTTCTTCTCATGTGGTCTAATGGTTCTTCATTCGACTGGTTACTGTCCGTTCCATGCAATGATCTCTCACAAATATTTTCTTCCTCTTCCTTGTGTTCGAAACCAAAAATTGTATCCCTCCTTAAAGGTTAAAGAGACAAAGAGAAATATCCGTCCCATAAATAATATATTGTAAGGGACCGATTAGCAAGGACGGGATTTAAAGGAATAGATAATAGGGAAATATTTTAGAGGAGCGGAAATTCCTTTCAAAACTATAATTTACACTCACGTTACTATTACATACATAAATATCATAAAACATCGCTAAGATGAGAGAAGAGGTTGAGTGAGAGAGAAACAGCTAGATAAGAGTTAGCAAATATCATTTGGGGGGAGAGCATAATTTGGAACTGACCTGTCATCGCCATTTCCGCCAAGACCTCAGGAACCGGCGTGGACTCTCCCCCATCGGAGTTAAGCCAGCTCCTTATACCCATTGTGCCCCACTCCTGCTTTAGCAGGTGGCTGGACTAGAAACTCTTGTCAGGTCTTATATCTTCCGGGAATCTTACGAATCAGCCACGTGCAGTTCCAACAACTCAGACGCAACGTTTGCTGATTCGTGGTTCTCCAATCTCTAGAGATGGACAGCCAACCTTTTCTCTCATCCTTATTCACTTAACAAAGACAAAGGGAAAATGGGGCCTTACAATATAAATATTTTATATAGACGTAGAATCAGCTCTGCATGAGGCGGCCATTATGGGTTCATCTCAATCTTCGTCAGCCAGATCATAGTTGTTTCTTCCTCGGTGGTTGCCAAGGGAATGACATTTTTCTCGATTTGGGCGCCCTTTCTCCTCTCTCACCCCAGTATCGGCGGACCAATGGTGTTGAAGCTCCCTGGTGTAGTTGGGATACTGTCCGTTAGTAACGCTGATGGTATTGCGTCTTTTTTTCCCGCGCCCAGATTGGCTGACGAAGATGGAGATGAACCCATCGACATATTCCAGGAAGAAATGATGAGGAGTACCACCGCTGGAGAAAAATGCCGTTCCGTCCAAAAATATCATCCCTGCGACGAAAAATAACATCAAACATATATATATACATATATATATATATATATATATATATACATTTTAACGGGGGTCATTTTCGGTGTTACTAGGTAACATCGATAAAGATTTGAAGACATTTTTCGAAAATTGAGTCATGAGTGCAACCTCAATAGCTACTTTCCTTCGGAGGAAAGTGCTAAAAACGTTGCGAGTCGAAGGAGCCCTCTAAGAAGGAGGTCAATAAATGCCTACACTGAAATGATAACGTAACCATCAAAATTTATTGCGGATAAACTATACAGCTATATTCCTTATCCCTGTAAAAGATAACTTCTGCGGAATAAAAGAGACACAGATAAAGAAAATACTAGGATCAGAGGCATTTCTCTTTAAGATGTTATTCGAGACGATGATTGCATTCACTTCATCCATATGATTTATTTTCAATTTTATCTGTAGGAAATTTCCCCACCGCAGGCCTATATTCTCTTTGAAATGTAGTAAATTTCCTGGAAGGAGAAATAAAAAAGGGGATTATCGTTACGGTATTCCAAAGAGAAAATAATCCATCATCTACCTCCTTGGTCGTGCCGAATCCCCTTCTTTGATGAAAGCACCGACTCCGGGCGGCTTCCTTTCATCCTTAACTTCCTACTGCCTCAATAAGCAATAACTGCGAAAAAATTCTCTCTCTCCGTCGCTTCCTCTTTCCCTTTCCGTCCTGCTTTTCACTTTCTTCTTCTTGTTTACCGATTAACCTTCGGATAAATCTCGGTTTAGAACCGGCGGTGTTTTAATTGAGTGGAAAAATTTTGAATTAAGAAAACAATGTGGTAGGATATCTTCTCCTTTGTGTATATGTTACCGGCAAAGTATATAATCCAGGCATTATATAGAATGCCTAAGCGGTTTAGGCAAAGTATAGAAAGTATTAGTTTTTACAACATAATACACACATTGCCTAGGCATTGTATAAAATGCCTGGGTATTCTATAGAATGCCTGTTCCTTATTTGGCATTGTATAAAATTAAAACGGTTTTGAGTTTACTCTATACACTTTTTGATAATTTGAATACCTTTAAAAATTGGATAAAAAGAAGCTCTTTTCGTACGGTGAACAATTTATTTAAAACAATATATAAAGTGAGATTGTTATTTACATATTTAGAGCTACTTGTTGCAGCAGGGCTGAGTTTTGTGACTCCATTTTCTTTGCTCTTTTTCACATTTACACTGTGTACTCTTGACACTTATTCACTCCTAGATGGTATATATTCTGTATTTCATACTTTGCCTAAAGCGCAATAGGAATTCTATAAAATGCCTAGGAAAAGTAGGAAATACGCTTTATTTCATACATTGCCGGCTGGATTTAGGCTTTCTATAGAATGACTAGGCATTCTATACGTTGCCTGATTATATACTTTGCCGGTAACATATATAAACAATCACTTAGAATTGCGGTTGTTTTGGCGGCAAAATTTCGTTCTACTGAATAGATATGGCGAAAATGTAGTCTGGAAATATCATCTGAGTATATTTTATCAACAGAGTACTTTCAAGTGCCCCCAGTGGCTTGGCACATCTTTTGACTATACTCGAGTGATATCCCGACTGAACTTCGCTCAGGTAAGTTCTCTGAGTATGAACTTGTACCATTTAATGTGACGGAAGGTCCAATTTCTTTAACACTAGATTTACCATTTAGACGAACAAATATTAATGTATATTTATATATGTATATATCATAAATCTATTTATATATATGCATATATTTTTTAAAATTAATTTATGTTTGTAAAGTTTTTTTTTTGGGGGGGGGGGGGATTTTTGGAACTAGTCAATGTAAAGAATTATAAAAAGAATAACAATTGCTTTCCCATATGATGTCAGACTTATTCCACAAAGCGTGCGAGCGCTTAAGTCATTTATTTTTCTACTCGTCTACTTCAGAATTTAAGTATTTTTATTATTTATTTATTTATTTTTGTATTTTTTTTTTGTCATTTCCTTTTACTTTTTCAGTTTCATAGACTCTTACCGTGCTCTATTGTTTGTGCATTACGTTATCCAAGTTTTTCATTCAAAAATGTTGTTTTTCTTTCTTTTCATTCAAAGAACATTCCATTAGCAAATGTACGGAATCAATTATTATTGTTTTTTTTTTTTATATATATTTTGAAGGGAAAGACGATACTTTACGGGATGACATAGTATTACGAATATTAGAAGAATTGGATTGGGAGGAAGCAGAGGGTGACGCATGTTCATGAGGAATCCTTAGATGGTGACATTTCCGATGACCAAGATTACGAACAATAGAGGATTGAAGATGGTGTACATGAAAGTGACTCAGAGATTGATTTGGAAAACGCAAAAGAAAATGGCATGTGTCATGAGAAAAATAAAAAAAGAATTTCCCCCCGAATTCGTGGCTGTAAAAATAAATGCATTGTCATTTGGTTATTTACTTCCCTTTTTGTGTTCCTTTGCATATTTCTCTGATAAATAAATAATATTGATAAAAATAAGTTTACAATATTGTGTGAGAGATTTTTAAGTACTTAAGAACATGTATATTCAAGTATTTCAAATTTTATGAAAATATTGTTTCCTTTAACAGAATTTAGGTACAGAGAAACTCTTCTTGAAATTAATTTTCAAACCAATGGTACCGCTCGGAATTTACCAAAGATATATTTTTGATTCATTAACTCTTTTGATTCCCAACAAGACTGTTACAATTCCCATCATAATCATACCTTTTTTCGTGAAGACATAAGACAAAGTAATACATTATACCTTAGTAAAGAATAAAGTCTAGTTTATGATTTTGAGCTCTGAAGACACCGCTGGCTGTGAAAATCACCAAGATGGCGATAGTCGTCATTCTCAGTCCATTGAAAATATCGTCGATACAAATGCAAAGTAACGAATGTGAAAAAATGCATCTTTCATAGTCAATCTTTACTAATTTCTGCTGGACTTATGTACTGCAAATTCTCGAATCTTAGATCACTCTATTAAAGGGAAAGTATTCCACTATCAAAAGGTCAAATCTGCCGACTATTTGACTGTCCAAAAAAAATTTATGAATAAATGCTATTCCACTCTGAAAAGTGGTGATTTTCAGATTCGATACTTTGCATTTGTAGCGACGATATGAGTCGTTGAAATTGTATATATATACAACAAAATAATTTAGAGGAAAATAGTCCGACTTGAAGGAATCTCTGTATATAATGTATGTATATATATATATATATATATATATATATATATATATATATATATGTGTGTGTGTGTGTGTGTGTGTATATAGGGGCTCAGTGGTAGAGCACTGGTCTAATAAGTTGGAGTTCAAATCCTGAGCAAGCACTAAAGATTTTGTCTTCTAGTGTCTTCGTTCATGGTTTGAATTTGGCCTCCCTGACCGTCTCTAGGCCAACCCAGCCTTTAATTAATTTAATAATGGGTACCTTGGGTGCTAATGACTCTATCAGTCGAAGCAGCCAAGGGGAAAATCAGGCGGCCGGAGCATAGTATTGACCACACTATCTCCCTAGTGTGCCGTATGATCATGAATCAGATACCTATCTACGGGACTGATATACACACACACACACATATATATATATATATATATATATATATATATATATATATATATATATATATATATATATATATATATATATATATATATAAACACGCACAAATTTAAACCACCTATTTTCCGCCCCTCCAGAGTACGCCTCATCAACATCACAAGCGTTCCTCCCTACGGTGGAAAGACCTTTAAAATTTCTGTTTAAAAACAAAATAGGTAAAATGGTTAAGAAAGAACTTTCTTTTGCACAAAAGATCTCGCAAAAAAGACTGGAAAGGAAAAAGGAACTTGATATTTATAAGAAATATTACAAAAAAGCTGCGGTGAAAAAGTGGAAAATCAGATGATGGAATTCATCTTATAAAGGGGAATCTCATTACATTTTTATATCCAATATCGCAGAAATAATAAAATCCTAAATTTTAAAAGATATAGCTTGCCATAATTTCGGGCTGATCCGAACATAAGCGTACCTTTGATTTACGATTTGGTTTGTTGCCATTTGATGCTTGTCCCTTCGACAATATATAAGAAGCATACTTCAACCTAAGAATCAACGAAACGGGCCAGTTTGAATTTTGTTGGGTTCTAGTTAATAAAGAGAATAAATTCAGGTATCCCCCGATTTTATGTCAATAGCTTAAATTAAATCATTAACGAACAAACATTTTCCATGTTAATTCATCAGTAATAATTTATCCTAGGTTTTGTTTAAGGTAATTGGAGCCAGAAAAAGAAATACTATGCTGGCCTATCTCTTGAACAAAGGATCATGCAGCATGCTGAATTTAGCTATTGCTCCCCTAACAACAAGTGTTAATACAAAAAAACTTGTTATTAGGGGAGCAATAGCTAAATTCAGCATGCTGCATGATCCTTTGTTCTAGAGATAGGCCAGCATAGTATTTCTTTATAAGTTATAATGACCCATTTAGTCCAAGCCTTGGACTAAATGGGTCATTATAATTGTTAAAAACGAAATATTCAACCATTTCGTTGAAATACAGTATATATAAAAAAAATGATATATTCCAACTGATATTAAATTTTATTTTATAGGCTTCCGGGTACACTTAAAATTTTTGTTGTCTTAGTAAATCAGCATAAATATTTTTAAGTCAATACCTTTAACGGATTTATATAAAAATGAAACAAAACTAAAATGTTTGTATAGGTTAAACTATACGACGGATTGAGACGAAAGGTTTTCAAGACTTTTGACATTGATCCCAAAAACTATTTTAAACTGTTGGTAATGTTTGGAGCAGAGGGAGTACTAATAACGAATATATTTTAAAATCAGATAATGAGCAGTTTTGAGATACTTTCTGTATTCTCAATTGGAGCAATAAGTATTTAAAAATTCGATCACAGGCGGTTTCGATTCTTTTAGTGGTTTCTGTCTCTGTTTGACTCTGTTTTTTATTTTTTTTTTTTAGCTAAAAATTAGCTCGTCTGTAAAACAAGATGGTAAAATGAGAAATAATTTTGTTTCGTTTATAATAGGGCTATCCGAGTGAATGTCGAGGAAGTCGAGTGAATAATGTCCGATGCTGAAAGCTTTATCTTTATTTTAGCACCTAGAAACCCACTTTTCTACATATGTAATTGGAGTAGGTGGTTACATTTCTCACAAGTCATTAACTATACCTATCCCAAGGTTTCCAAATGACTTATGAGAGATAAGAACGTTAGGGAAAAGGGCTAAGATGATGCAGTTCCGGCTAGTCGTACTGTTTAATTGATTCGTGTTTGTTTTAATTGCAATTAGCAGTACAATTAATCAGTCAGTAAGATATCTATATCGAAAATATTTTTATTTATTTTTTTACAATAGAGGATGTTGAGGAGGGCTAGTGTGTAATTTTCGGTAAGAAGCATGCATAGAAAGCAATAAGTTCTCCGTGCATGATAGCACCTAAAATCTCACTTTCCTTTATGATGTAATTTGGAGTAGATGCTTAAATTGTTCACAAAATATTAATCATATATGTTCCATGCGCCTGTAAATTTTGGCCATTTAGGGGAATATTATTTTTCTTTTTTCGAAAATTTAAATGGAATAGGTGCTAAACTTTCTATAACATAATAATTAGTTTATCAATATAACTTTATTACACAAATGTTTGAAATGTATATATATATATATATATATATATATATATATATATATATATATATATATATATATAATTCGTAGTTCCTATTTAAGCTCTCAAAAACATTCCAGAAAGAATTTGTTTTTATTTTTTATCGCTTAGCGTTTACCTTCCATCCATAATCCATTTTAAGGCGATATTTGTAACCTTTTTTGCCAGTTAAAATATTTTCTATATATATGAAATTCATACAGAATAAGATATGCAAATTTTGGATACATTTAAATTTAAGGAATTATTCGAGAAAAAAAACAAAAACAACTGAGCAGTTTTAGGGTCTTCATATATTTCCATAAATACCTCAATATGGTTGGGAAATCGCGGTAAATTGACAATAACCATTAGAAAGCTTAATAAACGTTTTACAAATGCGTTTGAACAAAGAATTTATGAAATTGTTGTTTCCGTTTTTTCAGAACACCCCGTAACGTTTCTTTTCCCCGTTTTTTTTTTATTGCCTGTTCTTTTTTTATTCTAAGCTTTAAAAATGACACTATGGTTCTTGCTAGTCGGACTTATTTTTTTACGATACCGTTCATTTTTGTAATTGAATCGCTGGATATATCATAGCATCAAGTCGCGTACTATAAAAACCGTGCCCATAAATGGTTTGCGTCTTTGACGGTTTAAATTTGGACTTGGATGAATTTTGCTGTACGGTAACAAAATAAATCTTAAACGTTTAATTCATAAAGGAGGACAGCGCATTTACTTTAAGGGCAATTTGAATTCAGCATAGGACTTCCCGGAGATGAAGGAAAAGCCCAACTACAAGTAGTACTTCTGGTCAGAGGATAATGCAGTCAGTTGGTCGGTTAGAATGCAGGGGCAGTCCTGACTGTGGTTAGTATGCCGTGCTTAGTATGCTCTCTTCGAACAGCTACACTTGTTCCGCAGAACAGGCCTCGCTTTTAGATAAACCTAGATATTGTTTCCTTAACTCCGTCTATTCAATCACATGGTATTTCCGATAATATTAAAATATATTCTAATCTTGTTTGCTGCAATATTTGTATAACTGGATAAAAATATACAGAAATAAAAACCCGAATCGCAGGGGTTTGTGATTTGATTTGAAAAGGTCAGAATACGGGCTCCTGGATTTTATCCTGGTCCTTTTCTATATATATATTTTTTTTTTTTTTTTTTTTTTTTTTTTTTTTTTTTTAATTTATTTTATTTTAGAATATCACAATCTACAATTCAATTGTATTATGTAATTTGATACATGTTACTTGCTCACGCCTCAGGTGTCTCCAGTTGTCAACCGAATGCCTTCCTTGTTAGGAAGGATTCTAGGATGACCTGGAGTTACCTTACGCCATCCAACCATAGCCTGCGACTGCAGGAGGATTGGAGGCGAAGGAGAAGTGGGCTGTGATATCATGAGGAGAGAAAATATCCACAGATATCACTCTCATTTATAAAATTATAATTTCTTTGATCACTCCACGGATAGTTGTTTTTGTTCACTCCACGACACTTCACTGCCTAAGTAAGTCTCGGGGCCACTTCCTGTTAAGGCGTCTTGGTGGAGAGGAAGGATGATTTGTGCTGGATAAGGATTGGGCTATAGGATTAGGATGATTGATTAATTTGCAATGGAAGGATGAGAAGCGGCTAGGGATAATATCTTGGACAAAAGGGATATTTAGGTCATTATGGAGGTTTCGATTTGTAACATAATAAGGAGCATTGACTATGGTACGTAGAACTTTAGATTGGAATGTTTGGATTCGGTGGATGTTGGAATGCTTGGCTGTCCCCCAAAGTTCTATTCCATAAGTCCAGATAGGTTTTATTAGTGAGTTGTAGACAGTTAGTTTGTTATGTACGGTTAAGTGTGATGATCGGTTTAGTAGTCTGTATAGCTGTCCGAATCGTCGATTGAGTTATTGTCGTTTGAGTTTAATGTGTGCGTTCCAAGTCAATCGAGAGTCAAGGTAAAACCCAAGGTATCGGATGGTATTGGTTATAGGTAAAGGATTGTCGTTGAAGGAAACACTAGGGCAGGTTTTACGTCGAAGGGTAAAGGTTATTTGGTGACATTTTTCGACGTTTATTTTGATGCGCCATTTCTTACACCACTGTTCAATTTCGGTTAGATGGGTTTGTAGGTTCTGGGAGGCTGTGTCTGGATTTATGTGGGGCGAAAGGATGGCCGTATCATCTGCATACGTGGCCAGGAGGGTATCAGGATGTGTTGGAACGTCAGCTGTATAAAGGGTATAAAGGATAGGACCAAGGACACTACCCTGAGGAACTCCCGCTTCCACAGGGCAATAATCTGAGTAGGCTGTTCCATGCCGGACTCGGAAAAACCTGTCTGAGAGGTAGGAGCGAAGGATTAGGTAAAGGGTGCTGGGAAGGTGGGTTTTGAGCTTAAAGAGTAAGCCTGAATGCCAGACTCGGTCAAATGCCTGGGCAACGTCCAAGAAGGCAGACGTGCAATACTCTTTTCGCTCGAGGGATGAGGAGATGAGATCAACAACACGAAGCCCTTGCTGCACTGTGGAGTGTTGGGAGCGGAAGCCGAATTGATGGGATGGGATGAGGTTTTGGGAATTAAGGATAGGAAGTAAGCGCTTTAATAAAACCTTTTCAAATAATTTGGAAAATATAGGGAGAAGACTTATGGCGCGGTAGGAGGAAGGATTGTTAGGAGGCTTACCAGGTTTAGGAAACAGAACTACAATTGAGAATTTCCAGAGTATGGGATAATGGGTTGTTCGGAGGATGCAATTGTAGATGTAGGTGAGGAATACAATGGCCTTCGTTGGAAGCTGTTTAAGGATTCTGGAGGTGATGAGGTCGTAACCAGGGGATTTTCGGGATGGCAATCGGGATATTAGAAATTTAACTTCAGATGGATTAACTGCATTTGGTGGAAGGGAGAGAGGAAGTGGGGATTGTAGGAAATCATCTAATTCAGGGAAATGGGAATCAGGTTCAGGAGGGGGATGAGGAGTAAATGTTCTTTTTAGGTGATTGGAAAATAGCTCGGATTTCTCTTCGTCGGAGGCGGCCCATGTGCCGTCCTCTCGGCGAAGAGGGGGAGATACAGGATGGTATTTCAGGATTTTACGGGTGGCTGTCCAAAGGGATTTGTCGGAAGTTGATAGAGATGAAAGGTAGGAATTAAAGGATTCGGAACGATGTTGGATTAGTTGTCGCTTTACTAATCGGCATAATTGATTGTAAGAGCGACGGTCGGAGGGATGGCGAGTTCTCTGCCACAGAGCTCGTGCTTGGCGTTTGGATAATATTAGGTCTCTTAGGGATTGGGGTAGAGGACTTTCAGCTGGGATTGGTTGATGATGGCGTTTAGGAAGGGAGGATTTCCATGCACATTGTTGAATGGTGTTTGTGAATTGTTGGACTGCTATATCTAGGTCTTCAGGGGTTTTAAGGGAAATATTGAGGTTGATGGTGTCTTCAAGGAGTGATCGAAAGAGGTTCCAATCAATTGGTCCAGTGATTAAGGAAGGGGGTTGGGGCTTTGGAATAGGTTGTAGCGACAGTGTAAGGATTAAAGGACTATGGTCAGAGGATAAGTCATCTAGGGAATCTATTGAGGTGAAGGCAGATGTAAGGCCAAAGGAAACAAAGAAGTCGATTAGATCGGGAATACGGTTTGGATCGGTAGGCCAGTATGTTGGGGAGTTTGGAGAAATAGTTGAGCAGTGCTTTGAGGAGAGTGCAGAGAGTAGGGTACGACCACGGGAGTTGGTTACCCTTGAACCCCACTGAAGATGCTTGGCGTTGAAATCACCTCCTAGAAGGAATTTGGTACCAAGGGATTCTAGAAGATCTAGGATTTCTGATTCTATTAGAGGTTTATTAGGAGGACAGTAAACAGCTGACAGGGAAATTGGAAATGAAAATGTTGAGATATTGATAGTGGTGGCTTGGAGCGAATCTGTGGGATTGGTGGGACGAGGGTGATGGGATAAGGTTCTTCGTATAAGGATAGCAGATCCTGCATGGGCTTTACCGTCTGGGTGGTCAGTACGGTAAGTGTTGTAGTCCTGAATTCGTAAATGTTTATTTTTGGTAAGTCTTGTTTCTGTGATGAGTGCGACATCTATACGTTTGTCTTGTAGTAATGTAGTCAGTTCGTTTGTGTGATTTGTTATGCCATTAGCATTCCAAAGTAGGATGGACAAGGATTTATGTGTGGGAGAGGGAATCATTTTGAAAGGGTTGGGAGCAGGTGAGTGACTATGGTATTAAGGAGGGTAATGAGAGGGCTAATAAGGGATCTGAAGTCTGTTAGGAAGGTATTAAGGAGGGAAGTGATGTCATTGGAGGAGGTAGGTGGTGGAATGAAGGGAGTGGCCCGTCTTGGAGTTGGTGTTGACTCGTTGCCTGGATGTGGGTCGGCAGGAGCTGTCTCATTGAGAATTGGTTGATCTTGTTGACTGGATCCAGAAGCGAGTTGTGCGAAAGAAACTCCAGCTTCAACTCTTCTGGTGGGTTGTTGAAGTCCTTCACGGGGGGGGCAACTCACCGTAGTTTCGCTGCCGGGTGTTGCTCAATCTTTTTAGATTTTTGAATGTTTGGCATCCCTTGTAGTTAGCCGGATGGTTTAAAGAGCACAGTGCACACACCGCGGGGCTTTCCTTTGGCTTGTTGCACTCCTGGCTTTTGTGGTTTTCTCCACACCTGACGCATTTTGGAATGTATTTACAGTATGCCTTTGTGTGGTTATACGACTGGCAATTCGTACACTGTACCGGCTCCCGTTTGCGGTATGGTTTTTCGACGTGAACTCTTGTGTGGTAAAGTCTGGTAATGTTGTAAATTTTATCCACATTTTGCTGCTGTTCTAGGTCCACAAAGAAGAGAGGTAAGGCAACTTTCGTCATTCCTTGTTCAGTAGATCTCTTGACGATGACGTTTGTGGCTTGCCTTGCCTTGAAGCCAAGCGAAGTTCTTCAATCATCTCTTCTGGGGGAGTGGAGGGATGGAGATTTCTTATAACCACTCGTAGGGCACGTTCATCCTTCGGTTGATACGTGTGGTATTGAGCCTTGGAGTCATTCAAATATTTTATTACTGCTCTATATGTGTCAGGTGTTGTACAAGATATCTTTGTTGTGTTAGTTTTATTTATGCAGGTATATGTTTGTGAATTAACTTTTTGATTTAGGTGAGTGCAGAAAATTTTTATATTTTTGATGTTGTTGTCAAATATGGGGGGAGGCCTTATGATTTTGTCTTGTGATTTTTCGGTTTCCATTTCTTCTTCTTGCTCTTTCTGTAACGGTTGGAATGGGTTGGTTGTGAAAAATGCAGACTCTTCTTTTGTCTCATCATTGGTTTTTGAAGTACCAGGAGTTCCTTCAGCTGATATAGTCGAATTTTCATTTCTTAAAGCCTGTTCCTTGGTAATCTTCCTTGTAGAACGCGTATTCTTCGAGGGCGACGTAGGTGGAGAGCTGCCAGCTGAGCTGGATCGTTTACCACCGCTTGCCATTACCATGTGGTAAAATCCTCCCATAAATTATTATTAAAAAATGAACGAGGAAAAAATATAAATAGATATATTTTTTGCAAATAAAAAAAATAGGCGCCAGCAGGAGCCTCGAACTCGGACTGTTTAGTCTCAGACTCCAAGACGTTAGCCCTGAGCCAGAGAGGTGATGCTGGAAGAGTATCTTGATTCCCGTGAAGGCCCCTAGTTTCTGAGCTAGCTAGGGAGGCAGCTAGTAGAGGGGGACTGTTCTGCAGAGACAGGAATAGCCCCCACCTCTCGCTTACCGTGAGGCAGGGCAGAGAAATCACAATAAATATTGCAACTTTACTCACTTACTACAAGTTGTTATTGTACAGAAATTCCGAGGAAAATTCACATAATGTACACTCAATTATTATCTAACCATTGGAGCAAGTTTAGTCTAATTAGAGGCTCAATGTAACACTGAACAATTGAACAATAGTGCGAGCTAATAAAACACAACTTCACTGTTCAATGGCTGAAGCGCGACTCCCTTTTCTATATTAAAAAAAACAAAAAAAAAAAGCTTATAGCTAAAAAAAAATAGATGTAATAATCAATTAAGCATGCCAGAAACTGTTGGATAACTGATAGTGATTCCGTAGGAACAGAGAAGTAATTGAGGAAAACCTTCTATATTTTTGCCAAATACTATTCACTCACTGACCTATGATCGCCCAACCCAAACAACTTGATAACAGGTCACCTGTTACCGTAATGTATCTATTTCATAATATTATTTTAATTTGCGGTTTATTTCAACTATTATGGGAGACCTTAAATTACTAGAAATAAACTGTAATTGTGTCCCACATAGAGTTTACGCTATATCTTGTGATTGTCCATCCGAGGTAATAATATCCCGAACCCTTGCACAGCCTCCTCACCCATCAGCATCCCCAGTCAGAGAACTTCTTGGCAATGCTTGCAATTTAATTGGGGATTCCATATGACATCTTGGAATCGTATATATATTTTTTAAATTTTAACGTAACAACAAATTTTAACCTGTACTAGTTAAACTGCTGTAACTGCTAAACTGGTCCGGAGCGCCCCAATGTCAAGAAACATTATATTCTGATTACTTATCAATTGATGAATAACATATAATATGACGGGAACCGTGCTAGATAAATTGATAATTAATGTGACACTAAGTTGCGAATTACGCAACTAGGTTACGAAAAGTTATGAATTGACTACTGGATTTTTTTTTTTTTTAAATTGAATTATTAGAAATAATTTATGGTGCAAGAGGGCTTAGTGGTAGAGGACTGGGGTAATGTTCTGAAGGACCTAGTCAAAAACTCTGTCCTGAACTTATGATTTTGTCTTGTAGTTTCGTCGTTTCGTGTGTTGGATTTGTGGTCCAAGACTGTCTTTAGTCCCACCCAGCCTATAATTAATATTATGCCTGCAAAGGGAAAACCGCCAGAGCGGTTCCCTAGTACCCTCGTGCTTTAGTGCCTCTGGGTTCTCGTGGCCTGTTACAGGGTTGTTTTTTTTTTTTTTTTTTTTTAAATGAATTTATAGAAAAAAATACCCATCATCCAAATAAAAGGTAATGCTGAATAATTGCATCAGAGCTTTCCCAAAGACTCATAATAACCACTACTGAATAATATTTAAAAAAATGCAAATTCGATAGCTCTACAAAAGAAGGATTCCTTATTCCTGCCGTATTTGTCATTCTTGGAAGAACTATACTTCGATAATCGCGTTTTAGGGATTAATTAGGATCTGATGAATGACAGGGGGGGGGGGGGGTTAATAAATCAGTTATTAGATTCTGGTAATCATTTTATTCCGGTTTTAATAAAATTGAGAAACTAGCTCCATTTTACTTTTTAAATATCGTTCAAACTTTATTAGCATTCAAGTTATAAAAAAAAAAAAAAAAACAAAAAAAAACCAGAAAATATCAAAAAATTTAACAAGCGAATATCTAGTAAAGGAAATTCATTAAAAATAATGAGAAGGGTGTTGAAAGGATTTAGATTTACTCCTCCGAATACTGGCCGGCATTTTTAATAAAGGAAGCTCAAGAAAAAAAAAAAAAAAAGAAAAAAGAAATTGTCAGATTTACGACACAATATGTTCAGTAGCTTCATTATAAAATACTATAAAATATATTGGCCATATTACTATTAAATAAAGAAAATTAATATTACCCATAAATATCCATAATACTACTAGAAGTTATGCTTGGTTCGGTAGAATAAGGGCCTAATAATGATTAAGGCTTGTTCATTGAAAACTCAACTAAGCCCCTAAAACGTTTTTTGAAAAATAAAATTTGGAAAATTTAGGATTTTTTTTCATTGTTCTCAGCAATACCTACAAAAAATCCGGACACAAATTCTATTTGGGGCAATGGTTGTTAGTTCTATCACAAGGGTAACTGTAGCCTTGTGATTTTTTTTTTTTGTGTGTGTTTTACGGGTATCAACATTAGGGCTATTAACGCCGGGCTGTCTAGAGGTTGCCGCCCTTTTCTATAATGCCAACAGCACGTGGTCGGTCACCCATTCAGGTACTGGCCACGCCCGACGTTGCTTAACTTCGGTGATGTACGGGAACCGGTGCATTCAACGTGGCTATGGCCGTTGGCTGTATCCTTGTGATATTCTCTTTTTCATTAGTTTAGATTTGCGCAATTTACACCCAGTTTCGTCAACGACCAACTGGTTTTGGGAAAGCTGTCTGTAATATTCGGTGTCTAGTTGCAATGATCGATGAAAATTTGAAGAAATATTTCAAAACGTCTTTCGTAAGTGCAAGTTCCATATCTGCAATACTTAGGAATGTGTTAACCTTTTACCTGTCATTGTTCTAGAAATAGAACATATATTAATAAACTTTTTGGCGAACTTAATCATTACTTTTCTTTAAAAACCATGTTTCCCCATAAAAAAAAAGGTTGAAATTTTTTTTTTTTTAATTTTTGAATAAAGATCCTATATCCGATTTAGTTCGGTAAAAAACTTCCGCTTACCAAGATTTTCAACCGTTTTCGAGATATAAAGGAAAGTATACAAAGTTACCAAAACGTTTCATGTCTGTTAATAAAATATTTTATTTTAACCTTTCCTTAACTCCAAACGTAAACAAAAGTGTTTCAACAAGAAAGAAAATGTTTCAACTGAATCCCACGATTCCAAGTACCCAAACCAAAAACGTTATTAAACAACTATTTTTCTAATTTTCTCGAAAACGGTTAAAGCTATCGCCTTAACCCATTAGGTGGGAGCGTCCTATTTATAGGACAGTCATTGTTCATGACCTGACAGGATTAGGAGGTGCAGGGAAATTTTCCTCTACCCTCAAATCATATCAGGACATGTCAGTCTAAGAGTTCCCAGTGTTTAGACCCTCACTATTTCAGTATTCTCTGAGCTGTGGGATAATAAAGTAGTGTTTTACAACTGCTCCCAAACTCCTTATTTTCTTTGTCTCTTATTCCCTCTAAAAAATTTGTAAGTAACTTTTTCTTTCATTTTCTGAATTAGAACTAACGAAACTATTATTCTAAATAATAGTTCATTGAAAATATGTTTTCATCTAATTTTTATATGCAATTGAATCGACTGTCCTATAAATAGGACGCTGCTACTAGGAGTATATTTTTCCTGTGTGTAGAATACATCTATTCCTTCAGTTTTCAATACAATTGAGGATGCTGTGGCCTATTTATTCTCGGAAAAAATAAAACCTGATATATTAAAATTACCACCAGATGTCCTAGAAGCCACAGACCAAGAAGAAATAGACGATGAAGGACTGGGACCACCATTTGTCCATGACATCCCTGGCAATATTGAACTAAATCTTCCAGATGACCAACCGTAACAAAATAACATAGATGATATACGTCTTAGCTCATCAAGCTCAGAAGAAAAGAAACCGATAAATAAACGTACCACTAAAAAAAAAAAAAAATTAGATATTCAATAAAAAAAATTAAAAATTCTCCCTAAAACAAAACTTTGGAAGGAAAATTGTTTTCGGAGAAATATGATGTTATCTATAATTTTAGTGAAATAGGAGAAAAGGCCAAACAAAAATTTCAAAAGAAAAGAATAGCCTAAATGACATTCGCAGGATGATTGCGTTGACATATTACAATCTAGGAGCAAATGGACGTAAGAGTGTCGGAAGACCACCAGCTTCAAGAAGTTCCAGCGCCAAAGTGTTAGAGAGTGTGAGGCTAGACGGAAAGGGCGACATCATTGGAACGAGAGAAAAGCAACAGACATGTCAATTTGCTGAATCTAAAGTAAAACCTTTGACATTTTGCACAAAATGCAGTATAGCACAAATTGTTTTCTTATCCCAAAAGGAGCAGCGTCCTATATAGGGGACAGCTAATATTTCAGAAAGTAATTGTTGGAATTAATTTAAATTTTGTCTAGATGCTATTCTAAGGTATATAAACTCCCTGTTCAAATTGTATTAATAAATTCCAAAAAATAAAAATTGGCTACTTAATGGGTTAAAAATGGTTTCATTCGTTTTGCTAGGCCAAGAGGCATATTTTTTTCGCCCAAATTTCACTCCAAAAACCATGTTCCGGTGGGCGGATTTTGCTGGTTAACGAACTTGACCTTTCAAATTAGACGAAAGATTTTTGTACCAAATTTCATCAAAATCGGACCTTTATTCGAGGTGCTACATTAGACCGCGAATATATTTGCCTGTTCGCGGTCTAGTACCTCGAATAATGGTCCGTTTTTTATGAAATTTGGTACAAAAATCTTTCGTCTAATTTGAAAGGTCAAGTTATAATTATGAATAATAATGGAAAAAGTTTTTGATTTTTTTTAGTGTCGAGAAGTGTAGTCATTTTCTTTTTATTTGTTTTTAATTTGAATGTTCCATTTATGGAACAATGGCTGGTTCACGCTACAGAAATCTTCGTTTAATTCATTGTTTCCTAAATTTTTTCTTTGCACAAAACTGAGCACTTCAATTTATAGAGCGACTAATTGCTATTCTTTTGTATAGATTTTCCATTTTTTGTATAATTGCTTACCGACAATTTTTTTTTTCTTTACGAATATTTTTGAAATATTTACTACGTCAAACATTTGTTGGTATTAGTTTTCTCAGTCATTACTGAGTTCTTACTCACATTTTATAATACTTAGGTATTTTTAAATGTTTTTTATCAGCAATAATTAAAAATTGAAAAAATATTTCGACCCTTGGAAGAAGTAGTGGAATGGTTGAACTAGCTAAAATTGTTAAGTGATGGTGAACCAGGAAATAGTTCTGATAAAGAAATTGATTGTAAATTGTTTATTAGCGTCAATATTTTTTTCTTTTTCAATTATGTTCACTTAAAATTCCGTATTCTTACTTACGCATTTTCTATTATTTTAGAAACAATTATAATGTTTTATAATAATCATTTTTATCAACATTATTAAAGACAATACTATTCTTGTATAGAATATTCCAATAAAACTATTTCGAAAAAACACATTTTTGGAACATGTTAGAAAACCGCAAAGGAAATTTTTTTTGGATGAATTATCTAGTCTAGGTAAATCTTATTGAAACTAATATTTTAGAAAAACAAATTCTACTGGAATTGTAGGGCTGCGTGTAAAAGATTAAAACCTTGCGCAATTAGCTTTAGGAAGAATGAATCCAGGCTAAATCCATTGATGTATCATAGTGAACGTTCTGCAAATGCGGCGACGACGGCCAAGTTCTGAGTGGAATGGACTGACATCGATTATGATTCAATTATCGATAGAGAGACTCAGGGTCGGAGGACGTCAGCCATCGGAGCAGTGATTAAGTGAAGCCGCAATCGGAGCAGCTAAAGCAATATCCAGAATTGGCGGGCTCTGCTTGCCCGATATTAGCAGCTCAGAGCCACTTTGGGCACTAAACGCCCAGTTATTGTGTTTGTGGGGAATTTGAACGAGGACAAGGGGCCCTGGACTCAAGGGATTCCCTTCATTTTGTATTCACAACACCATATATTTTGTAGACCAATTCCTGGTCAGAATAAAGGGCTGTGAACTTTAATACTTACTTGTCAAGTATTTAACAATTCATAATCTACTTCCAGTATCATATAAACTTATTGTACAGATCTGGGGAGCGTAGATTTCTATAATAAACTACGTTAACTTACATCAATTCCAGTTAGCACACATACTGACCGTTTTACTTGATCAAACTCACACTTAAGACAAGAAAACATTAGTAACAATAGCTACATTTTTTTTTAATTTATATTAATTATAGAGCTCGGAAATTTTCTGAATATAATCATTTCTAAAGGTCCTAAAATTTTTATTTTATTTTATTTTATTTATTTTTTTACGGCGCTTCGACAACTCATTAGCGCCGACATCCAGGGTGCAGCGAGGAATTTTCCCAATGAGCCATGGGATGAGAAAATTCCTGCCGCCAGTGGGGATCGAACCTACCATCTCGCGGTTATGAATCTACGGCGCTATCCACTAGACCACGGGAGACCACCCTAAAAAGTATTAATGAAAAAAATATAAATACTTTATAAGGAGAACATTATTCCAAAATTTAGAGATGCACACTCAGCGTCAAAATGTTAGACACACTATGCAAAATATTATTTTTGACTTTTCATTTAGAATAGATCAATTAACAGATACGAATTCAATTATTTTTAGCTTATCTTAAACTTATCGGGCAATGCCATTTAGTTTTATAACGCTTTACAAAATATATATAAAATAAAAATGCTTAAAAACGGATTCTAGGTGAGTCAAAATGATAGACACACTGGAAGAAAAAATAATAAAAGAGGAATTTAAAATTCTTTGGCTTTTCCATCTCCTTTTATTACTTCAAAAATTCAATTTGGAATTGAATAAAATAATTTTTTAAAGTTTCTTGAGTTTTATCGTCCCAGGAAGATAGATTTTCACTTTTTAGCTCATCAATTGTTGAATATTGTCTTGACTTCCTATATACTCTTCTTACACCTACTCTACCAGCTGACTCCAAGTTCAACATTGCTGCAACTGCACCAGCTATCAAAGAGAAATCTCGTGGGAGAGCTAGTGGTGGCTTACTAATACTAACTAATCCCAAACTAACTAAACCTCTAGTTATAGATGTAACTAACCATTGGATAGTACTTAAATGTTCGTTTAGGAGAGAGATACTCTATTTGATTTTAATATATTTTAGGCCTTCGTTAGACTTACATGTTCTTCTAGATATGCTAGACCAAACATTAACAGATTTAAAACCAGAACCCAGTGCGACTACAGTAATAGGTGGTGACTTTAATTGTCGCCCTGGTATCCAGGATCCCCTTCCAGATAATCTTGACTCCTATTATCTCAATTTCTATCACGATTCTTATGATAAAGCTTCTAATACGAGGGGGCGTATTTTAAGCGATTTTATGTGTAATCACGGATTTGTCCTTATCAATGGGAGAACATTAAGTGATACTCCTGCTGGGTTCACATCCGTCAGTCCCGTCGGAAACAGCGTCATAGATTTAGTCTGGTGTCAATTACCTAATATAAATTCTATCTGTGACTTAGAGGTTTTTGCAAAATATTCATACTTCCTCCCATTTGCCAGTATTATTAACGCTCAACATAAATAACTTCCCTCAAAGAACTAAAATATTATCAGAAATTCAAACTAAAACTTATTTCAAATGGTCCGCCAATAAAACTAAAACTTTCATTGATGTGATGATGGCTAATACACAACAAGGATCTGCAGGAGAATTAGTCGATTCTATGAATGATACGCTCATTAACACTATTAAAGATGCCGCTGAGGTATCAGATATGAAAGTTATTCAAACATATACAAAAACAAAGCCGCCCTATCGGAAAAATAAATGGTTTGACAGAGAATGCATAGATATCCGGGAAAAACTAAAATTGTGCTTGAAGACATGCCGAAGGAATCATTTCTCGGAATCAGACTTAAATAAATATATTTTGTTAAGGAAAGAATATAAGTCTCTGATAAGAGAGAAAAAAGACAATTATTACAAATTAATTGCCGACTCAAGATAACGTTTTCTGCAAAAGCCCTAAAAACATAAAAATAAAAGAGGAAACATAAATCCTATCAGAGGAAACATTTCCCTCAAGTTGGTCAAATTTACATATGTCTATGATATACAAAAAAGGAGACAAACGTGATCCCATAAATTATCGTGGGATCGCATTTGCGAATTCTATCCTGAAGGTTTTTACCCAGATCTTATTATACCGATGTTTGATATGGGATGAAGATGTTAGGGTCCTACCTGAATGTCAGACCGGTTTTCGCAAAGGCAGGGGTTGCATGGACAACGTTTTTATTTTGACAGCCATCATTCATATGCACTTAAGACTGGCGAAAAGATCTGTTTATGTAGCTTTCATTGATTTTAAAAGGGCGTTTGATTCCATACCTCATTCTTCTCTCTGGCATAAGCTTCATGTGCTAGGAATGAGCCCAAAAATCTTGCGGCTACTTATGAAACTATATAAAAGCGCCACCGTTCAAATAAAACGAGGATCCGAAATTACTTCTAAAATAAAGGCAACCGAAGGCCTCTTTCAGGGTGAGGTTTTCAGTCCATTTCTGTTTGCTTGCTTTCTGTCAGATATAGAGGTGTTCTTCAGAAACAAAGGAGCTAGTGGTTTAAGTATAAATGGGAATGAAGATATTATAGTATTATTGTATGCTGATGATTTAGTTATTTTGGCGGACTCCGCAGTTCATCTTAAAAAGAAATTAGCTATCTTAGAGGAATATAGCAGCTTGGACCCTTTATCGGTTAATATATCAAAATCAAAAATATTGAAATTTCACAAAGGCAAATGCATGAATGACTCCAAATTCTATTATTCTGGTCAAGAAATTGAGCAAGTCAAGAAGTTTGTTTATCTTGGTGTTTTGTTCTCGTCGTCAGCACTATTTCTAGAGGAAACAATTTATGCAATTACAAAATTTAAATCTGCAATATCTACTGTTTTCAAAATTTTGGTAGGGTCTAAATGTCACGACTGGGATGCCACAACTAAACTCTTCCATGCATTGGCTAGATCCAATTTAGTGTATGCAGCTTGTTTGATGTAAACCCCCATAGCAGCCAACCTGTGACGTCATCACTTGGCTCACCATAGAGGTTGCCTCCATATACTCATCTGCTACCTCCCTGCAGTTCAAATGCTGGGGACCGTTAAAAAAAAGGGTCCAGGACTCCATTTTTAGCCACTTCTAATGTATGCTGTGGACACCATGTGCATCCTTTTACCAAAGCACATAGCGTTGGCCATGGTCGAGTAGAAGCCAAGCAACCCGGAGAGCAACATGGAGGAGGATGAAGAGAAGAAAGGACAGGCCCCACAGTGAGTAGCACAACTATCTCAACATCAGAGACTACTCCTGCTTCAGCAGACCGCATGGACCAGACATCAATTTATTTTAATACAAACCTCAACAACCACTAACACATTAACCAATATTATAACCCTTTTCGGCCACCCCCCACTCATAGAAACATGTAACATAATATTATTACACTTAATTTATTTCATATCCGTGCATACTTTCAAATATCCCGAAATACAGTCCACTCCATTCATGTGAATCAGCACCAGCATTACAGCGGTACGTTCATTCCCAATGGTATAGCACCTTGGGACAGCGTAGTGCAAACATAGTGGTCCAGCAGGGCCGGATAAAATTAACCCAACAATTGGGTTCAAAATTAAAATCATATTTACTGAGCTTTCTCAATTTATTTTGTTTATTCTTCATCATCGTTGTCTGCATAATCTTCATTATTAGAATTATTATTTTCATATATTGCTCCTATTAGGTCAATCCTACTTGTAAATCATTGCATCGCAGTAATTTTTAATTAATTAGAATTATCAACATGATTGATTCTCAAATAATTTTACATTTTTTATTTTTTTTTTTTTGCTTCAGTTAACAGTAATATCAATTATTGTGTATATATTAGGCATGTCCTTAATAGTAGAACCAAAAATGCTATTTACTTTAGTGTTTAAAGCTCTTTATTTTATTTAACTTGCATAGTTAATAGATTATAGGATACAAGTTGCAACTTTCAACAGTTGCAAGTGCAGTTACTGTACTTCAGAGTTTGCTTCATTATTATCAGTTAATTATTAATTTTTTTTTCTCTCCATTGAGGCAAACTGTATTATTTAATGTTTATATTAAGATGTTTCTGCAGAAAAGAAACATAAATTATTAAACATATAGTATCTCTCAATCTGGTAAATGAGTTCTGTTAAGAATATTAATCAAATTGAGTAAACCTTTAGAAATTAATGAGCATTTTAATCAGATGATTATAAATTGATCAACAATTTAATTAATTTATTACAATGTTGTGATAATTTTGGTAAAATAATTGTAATAATCATTCAGCTTACTTCTATCACTGCTTTTCCTAGCAAAATCACTTACCTTTCATTGCTAGTGCTTTGTATCAATTTTCAATATTGCCTGGATATAATCATAAGTTATAATCATCTAAGTTCTTTATTTACCTGACTTAAGTTCCAATTCTCCATTAAGTGATTAATAAAGGTGAATAGTTATTCACTCAGCATTCATTAAGCCTTGCGGTTTGCAATTTTCAACAATTATATGGATTTAAATAAATAAAATACTCATCTTTGTCATTATATTTTTCTGTGTATCTATTTAATTAGATAATAATAAGTTACAATACTTAGTCATTTCTGCCTACATAGTGCAGCTATCATCTTTATATAATTAATTTGACATTATCAATTGTCCTTTAGCACCTTATTTATTCTTATATACAATGATTTAGTCACTATTAAATGATTGTCAACACTTTTAACTTAGCAAAGAGCAAATAACTTAGTACAGAACACAATGTGCTAATGTCAGTTGTTATCATATATCTGGGCAGGTTACTGCCTCAACAGAGAGGTCTGTCTCTTTACAGCTCTCTGAACTCTCCGTGCTGCACAGTCATCCTCTGCGTGACGTCATCATTGTCATGCCTTTACTTTATTTCTTGCCTACTTAGGTCAATTTATTAGTTTATAATAATTATTTGCTTTGCTTGTTGACATCATTAAATATATTAATTTGCTGAATCAATAATTGGTGCTATTATTTACTGCTTTATTACTTTAAAGCCATTATACAATTTTCTATTTATTTTATTTCTATAGAATGTTCGTGATGCTCATTATTTGCACTCTTTTTTTTGCATTTTTTCTCCTCATGGTCTTGCTTTCTCTCTCTCTTCTCTCCTCTTTGCTCGATGGGTTGTAGTATCTTAATCATTTTGCACTCTACTTTCAAGTCATCTCTATTGATAGAAGAATTTTCAACCATGCCTGAGTCTATCCCTGATTACGACTCTCACATCAAGATCCTTGAACGGAAGTTGCGGTCTCTCAAGAGAAACATTACCAGTTTGTCCACAGTACGGAAAGCCGCCATCGCTGATGATTCGCAAACGTATCTATTTCTCGTGCACCACGATTCAGCCGAAGCACATTGGGCGTCTTATCAAGAAACCTGGGATGAGCTTGATAGGATCCACGTCTTGATAGACAAGCCAGATCAATTTCCCTCAAGGGCTTGGGAGGAGCACTACGACCAAGTGCAGAGCGAGATATTTAACGCTCGCGCTCTGCGTTCCCACCTCAAAGCGAAGGAAGAACCCCGGGATGCTCGTCAAACTATGCTTCCCGAAGACCTCAGTCAAGTCCTTGGCGCTTTGAACTTAAGCGGATCTGACAGAGCTCAACTTCCCAAAATATCGATCCCCAGCTTTTCAGGAGATATTTTTCAATGGACGAGTTTTAAGGATTCATTTGTATCTCTCATCCACAACAATACCAGATTGCCGAAAGTTGACAAGCTACATTATTTAATGCAAGCCCTAAAAGGAGAAGCCTTTTCCCTCATTTGCCGGTTCCCTAAAGTCGAAGAATCATACGAGCTAGCTTGGGAGAAACTTACGGAAGCATATGACAACCCTCGTGTTCTGGCCAGCATGTACTTGCAGCGGATTCTTGACAGCGACTGTAAAGGCAACTTAGGTGAACGTCAGCGATATGAGCAGTTTCTGACTCAGGTCGGTGACAGCATCGAAGGGTTCTTGTCTCTCAATCTTGCCAATCCAGCGGACTTCATACTTTCTAAGCTAGCGCTCCGCTCTCTTAACACGGAGACGCGGAGGCAGTTCGAGCTAGCTCGCAGTGACCCGAAAGCCATGCCATCTGCTGCGGACGTCATAGACTTTGTGCGCCAACGTCTTATGGCATTTAAGTTATCAAGAGACGTAGAGTCGTCAGCGTCGTCGATGCCTGCTGAATCGCGCCCAAAAGGCGATTCAAGGGCTAAATATCCCAATCGGTGGTCCGCAAAATATAATGGTGTATCGTTTCATGTGACAAATACTAACCGCCGCAGCCCATCACCTAGACCAAACATTCCAGGAAACAAGGCTCCAAACTCACCACAAGGTCAAAGGCGTCATTTTGCGATTCCCACAAGGTCGCGCAGTTTCCAGGCGCATTCGGGCCAATGTCCGTATTGTCAAGGCAGACATCTTTTATCATTTTGCATCAGATTTGCGTCTCTCGCGGTTGAACAAAGATCGGAGTTCGTTGCCGCCTGGAAGGGATGCTCCAACTGCCTTCGCGAAGGGCATAATAGTGCCTGCTGCCCGTCGAACTTTTCGTGCAAATTTTGCAAAGGAAGGCATCATAGTCTTATACACGAGGAAAAGGTAGCTGCTACAAAAACATCAAGTAAAAATGGAACAAAATATGAAGAACCTGCCAATCCACAAATCCCTGATGCGTTCATTGGCTTCGAATCCTCAGCCGAAGAACCTGCATATTCGGGCGGACTAGTATTCTTGGGCACTGTACAAGCACTGATCAAATCCCCAAAGGGAAAACTATACCCCATCCGCGCCGTGTTGGATTCCGGCAGCCAACACACTTTTATCACTAGGCAACTAGCCCGTCGGATAGGGGCGCCCGTTGAAACATTCATAGGAAACGTGTGTGGACTCGGGGGTTCCAAAATCGCTCAACCCCTAAACACTGCGACCTGTGTGATCAAGTCATATTCCTCCCCAAAGGAATATAAGACCAAAGTTTTGATCGTCGAACGGATCACCTCAGCGCTGCCCAATCTCCCAGCTCCTCCAAATGTCTACGAGCGATTCTCATCTCTCCCGCTAGCGGACCAGGATTTTGCCAAATCGGTTCCAGTGGATGCTTTGATTGGCAGTGATCTATACCCACAGCTAATCAACGGAGCTCCAATAAAATCCGACGTCGGCGATTTGTACCTTACACCTTCAGTTTTTGGACTTGTGGTCTCGGGGAAGTTAGAAGCCACCGAGAGCCCGGAAACAAGCGTTCTGTTTTGTCTCTCAACGTCCAGCATCAAAACAAAAGACGAAATGTGTGAGCAGCATTTTCAGAACCCGCACAGCCGCACGAAGGACGGCCGTTATCAGGTTGAGCTACCTAGGTGGAGAAGGGAATATCTCCACACCCTTCAACAAAGGTCCAAATGGACGCGAAGAACCCCTGATCTTCAGCCTGGTGACTTGGTCATTCTCGTCGAGAAACGCCCAGCCATTGGCCACTGGCCTGTCGGCAGAGTCGTCGAAACCTTTCCGGGTAGAGACGGTGTTACGCGCTCGGTAGTTGTCAGGACTCCTTCCGGCAGTCACCTTACCAGAGCAGTGTCATCGCTTGTCCCCCTTTTTCTTCCCGAGGACAAGGAGTCCAAGGATAATTAAACTTTTAATTTTTGTCGTCTACCATGTTTTGGTAACTATTCATGTATTTATTTATTTCAGTAGGGTAACTGAAGGAAGCAATTAAATTTATTATTTTGTTAAATTTAAGTAATTATTTATCTTTTTATAAGCGATGCAGTGATCGTCTTCTTTCATCATTTGTCATTGTTATAGTTTTTCCCCATGTGATGTTTATTATTTGTATGCTCCATAACTTAAGTTTTGTTTTCTTTATTTAAATTTAACCGGGTCAAATTTAGGTGGGCGGTTTGTTTGATGTAAACCCCCATAGCAGCCAACCTGTGACGTCATCACTTGGCTCACCATAGAGGTTGCCTCCATATACTCATCTGCTACCTCCCTGCAGTTCAAATGCTGGGGACCGTTAAAAAAAAGGGTCCAGGACTCCATTTTTAGCCACTTCTAATGTATGCTGTGGACACCATGTGCATCCTTTTACCAAAGCACATAGCGTTGGCCATGGTCGAGTAGAAGCCAAGCAACCCGGAGAGCAACATGGAGGAGGATGAAGAGAAGAAAGGACAGGCCCCACAGTGAGTAGCACAACTATCTCAACATCAGAGACTACTCCTGCTTCAGCAGACCGCATGGACCAGACATCAATTTATTTTAATACAAACCTCAACAACCACTAACACATTAACCAATATTATAACCCTTTTCGGCCACCCCCCACTCATAGAAACATGTAACATAATATTATTACACTTAATTTATTTCATATCCGTGCATACTTTCAAATATCCCGAAATACAGTCCACTCCATTCATGTGAATCAGCACCAGCATTACAGCGGTACGTTCATTCCCAATGGTATAGCACCTTGGGACAGCGTAGTGCAAACACAGCTCCAGTTTGGTCTTTGAGGTATCTGAGATATTTGGAGCAAGCAGAAACTGGATTTTACAAGAAATTATTTCAACTAATTCGAAGTACTCCGAACTACATGATTCGATTAGAGGTTGGAGGTGACTATGTTTCTGTACAAATTATGAAATCGGTGCTTTCGTGGCTCTATAAGATTTTATCTATGCCCAATGATAGATTACCAAAAATATGTTATAATCGACTATTAGCACTAGACCAAACCCCCACAAACAATGTTAAATTTAATTGGGTATCTCAAGTCAAAAATCCAAATCATAGATCTCCATAAAGTGAGAAACTCAGGATATAGTCCAATATATAAATGTATTACACCATCCACGGGACATCCTCATGACTTTTTAACGTTAAGATTACCTTTTGTAACTCTCAAAATTATTGCACAACTCAGGACTACTAGCAACTTTAATATTAAATTTTGTAATAAAAGTGTTAATTATAACATTAATCCTAAAGAAATGTGTATCCTTTGTAGATCGAATGCCTATGAAGATTTGTATCATATTATGTTGCACTGCCCAATTTACTCGCCTATCAGAGAGCAATATCTACCATTGAAATACCCAGCAGATAACGCTCAATTGCATGAGATCCTAAACAGAGCCTCAAAAGAGGATTATTTCAAAATATTTCTATACCTTAAGAAAATGTTAAAGCTCAGGGCTTCACTGCTCGGAGAATAATTCTACTTTGTTTTGTTATTGTTTGAATATTCCTGTTTTTCCTCCTGTTTATCTATTTTTAAATATATTATATAGTATGTAAATATAAATAACTAGGCTACACACAATATTTTTTTCTGTATTATGGTTGCCAAAACAATATTTATTTAAATAAATGTAAATAAGTTATTTTTGTAAATTATTAAGTCAAAAATATTATTAAGATATTGGTGCATGTTAAATAAAAAATAGACTAATGCATGACCCTAATAATATTAACATTAGTTATACTAATCACATTATATAAGGCCTACTCCTAGCTATGGGGAAACCTTGTAAGCGATAAACAAAAATAAAATAAATAAAATATACTCTTCTTGTGAGAATTCCCCAGGCATTTTTAATAATATTAAGGGGTGGAAAAAAAAGTGGCAAATCTAGTTTGTCTATATTCTTTCGGATAAACCATTCCTTAATAAGCCTCGCCTAATGAATTGGAGCATTGTTTTGCTGAAATGCAGATGAACCTTCTTTCATCTCATTGAAAGTGTTTTTTTTTTTTTTTTTTTTTTGTTCTTCTAATAAGTTTTAATTCTGATGTGAATATTCTCTTAGACAGAAACACCAAGTAGCCTTTCTTCTTGAACCTAATACTTGCCCAAACCATAACATTTCCTCCACTCACTTGCCGCCGGGGTATTATAAGTTCTACTTTTCTTAAATCATGAAAATGAAAATCATCAAAATCCAAATCAAATGTTTTCTCATCAGAAAAAATAGCTTTCCTCCATTAATCGGTCCTCAAGATAACGTTTTCTGCAATAGCCCTAAAAACATAAAAATAAAAGAGGAAACATAAATCCTATCAGAGGAAACATTTCCCTCAAGTTGGTCAAATTTACATATGTCTATGATATACAAAAAAGGAGACAAACGTGATCCCATAAATTATCGTGGGATCGCATTGGCGAATTCTATCCTGAAGGTCTTTACCCAGATCTTATTATACCGATGTTTGATATGGGATGAAGATGTTAGGGTCCTACCTGAATGTCAGACCGGTTTTCGCAAAGGCAGGGGTTGCATGGACAACGTTTTTATTTTGACAGCCATCATTCATATGCACTTAAGACTGGCGAAAAGATCTGTTTATGTAGCTTTCATTGATTTTAAAAGGGCGTTTGATTCCACACCTCATTCTTCTCTCTGGCATAAGCTTCATGTGCTAGGAATGAGCCCAAAAATCTTGCGGCTACTTATGAAACTATATAAAAGCGCCACCGTTCAAATAAAACGAGGATCCGAAATTACTTCTAAAATAAAGGCAACCGAAGGCCTCTTTCAGGGTGAAAATAAAATAAAAGAGGTTTTCGCGTTACTTGTTTTCTCATTATGTTTTTTTATCTTTCCAGTACCCAATACACATTCCTAGACTTGGTATGAGCACCGGCTTCCAATGCAATCTCTTTGGCTGTTTTGCATGAGTTGGATGCGATTCTTAGATCAATTGCTTCTCCCTCATTGATAGAGCTGGTTGTCTTCCAGTTGAGCAATGGGTACCATACGGCTCTCCGAACGGAATTTAGTGGACTAGATTCGATAAACTTAGTTTTATGTGACTTGGAATCTCCCTGCAACCAGTCTCATCCTTGTTTAGCCAAGAAATTAAACGGCACTCTTCTCGAGACAACCACTTATTTTTTCTGATTCATTACCTGGAAAATTCACTGCTGTTGTCATTGAAATTGACCACAGGAGAAATGGAAAATGTCAAATCTTAATGCTTTTCAAGGGTTAAGGTCTAAAAATGCCTTCTCAACCATTAGAAAATTAAAGGATTGTGAATAACAACAAGTGTGTCTATCATTTTGACGCACCAAAATAAAGGCATTTACAGTTATTTATTTATCTCTTGATATAGCACAGAGGTAAACTATAAATTACATTTTAGTGCGGTTACTCCCTACCTCCATAGGGAGAACCCGCTAATGAGGTTGACCTCAAGACGCAATCCAGAAGTGCCGACTAGAAACTTTCTCAGACCCCGTAGATCACGAAAATATAGATGGTTCAAATTTGTGTGTATATATATATATATATATATATATATATATATATATATATATATATATATATATATATTGTTGTTGCTTGTCTGTTAACTCTCTAGGTAGCTCTAAAATACCCCGATTTTGATGAAATTTGGTAAAAAAATCTGTCTTCTAATTTGAAAGGTCAAGTTCGTTAACCAGCAGAATCTACCCAATGGAAAATAGTGTTTGTGGCGAAATTCGCGCAAAAAAAAATCGTAACGCTTACGTTTTTGAGTTCATATGCTTGTTGGTACTTGTCTTATAGGTTTCTTACCATAGGGAAACGAATGAAACCATTTTCAAGGTCATATCTCTAACCGTTTCTGAGAAAAGTTGAATCAATGTTTTTGTAAGTCATTATTTTTTGTGAATACTTAAAATCGCGGGATTCAAGTGAAATATTTTCTACATCTTGTAAATTAATCCCAACTAAGATGTTTAAATGTTGGTTGTATTTGGAGTTGAGGAAGTATGCGAAAAAAAAAATTTTATTAATAGACATGAAAAGTTCTCGGATCTTCATACATTTTTCGTAAATATCTCGGTAACGGTTGGGAAATCGTGGTAAGTGGAAGGTGACTATTCGAATGCTAACTAAATTCTCTACAAAAAATCTTCCAAGCAAAATTCCATAGGGCAACGTCAATCAGAGATATAAGCGCTTAACCCTTTCGTTGCTCTGAACGAGTTAACTCGTGTACGAAAAGCAGTGCCCCAGACGCTCCACACGAGTTAACTCGTAGCCGTATTAGCCCCGTCTGTCACTTCTCCTGCCTAGTTCTATTAACTCGAATAAAATCAGTGGGACCTAGCTATATTAAGGATGGTTCGTAGGTTCATTAAATATACGCAATATTATAATTTTTAATAAAATAATGTGTTTATACAATAACCATACTATGTAAGATATTATAATACCTTATCTCTCAAGCATCTAAAGAAGCCATAATGAAATGATGCATTCAATATAATTTTCTGAGCATTTCTAGGATCTGTAATGACTAATAATTTTCTCTAAAGGTTAAAGTAACAGAGACTTTATATCTCAATTATCCTATAATTGCTAATGATTCTTTATGGTTTTCAAAATTCTCTGGTGACATGTTGGCAATGTATTCGCCCATTGCTAATGATTTTATTATTTACGAATAGAGCTTCATCCGGTTCTTCACAAAATTTCGATTTCATCAAATCTTTTTCGTATAATAATTGAAATTTTTCATTGTGCAAGTCTATTAGTATCTATAATGTACTACTATTATATGATTGTATAATATGTAAAGTCCTACAATCGGCATTGTTATGCGTAATTCTTGAAGCTGGCGCACCTCGCCGCCAATTTGCAGTGACGTACTCAGATGAACTGAAGTTATCGTTATTTTTTATTTTATAGAAAGATTTAACCTACGACAGAAAGGAATTTTATTCGACATGAAGCACATATTTACAGTTGATTATAAGAGTAAAACGAATTTGCTAGTAAAACAAGATACTTAAAATGACAACGAATTTTTGGTTGTTGAGAATAGAGCCTTCTCAGCAGTAGTCGAAGAGTAAGTACGTTTCAGTACATAATTGTATTGACTTATACAGATTATGAATTATCCGCTTCTGTGTAAGTTGGCTACTGTGATTTGTTTTGATAATCTATTCCATCTCTTGGAGATGTAACCACGCTAAGATGACGCAGTTCCTGCGAGTCGGACTTTTTTTACTATTATATACATTTGAAATAACTTATAAAATAAGATTGAACCGCAATTTGAAAAAAATTGTATTCAGTTTTTGAAATTTCAAGGGTGTGTCTATCATTTTGACACTGAGTGTATGTACAGGGAATAGAGAAATGTTTTACAAAAGCTCAGTGGGAGATAAACATACCACCGAAATAGGTCTGAATGAAACAATTAGCCTTATTCAAATCTAAGTTCTAAAGTAGCAAGCTGTCCGATTCTTCCAATTGTTTGCAAAAACAAAATAAACTAAGGAGATGCATTGGCATGCTTATTGTTCAATATAGCTTTTCAGGGATTCACTTATACAGAGATAAACGACATAGGTAAACTCAATAAAAACGTGCAGATCAGAGCCAGGCAGTAAAAAAAATATAAAAGCTCGGGACCGATCTGCCGGAACAATGGGTCTGAGGATAAATTAATCCAAAACGATGATTGTGGTTGCAATGGCTGAAGCTAACAATCTACTTGTTGAAGTTCAAGTGTACACGTTTATAAATATCTCGAGGCTTTTTGTACTGCGAATCACTTAGAGTTGTCGAGATCAAGTTCTCTAAATAATTTGAAAAGTCTAGATGCCATGAGGGGTTATTGATGGTTAAATTTAGCTCTTTAGTACGAAAACTATAAATAAGGGCACATACCCGATCAGGCACATACTGACATAAGAATGTCTGAAGAAATTGGATGATCAGAAGATTGTATTTGTGGATTAAAAATATTAGGAAGAATTGGTGAGCCTATGAGGGAAAATAGCACCCGGAGGATAATATACAAGAGGTGTGGGAAAAATATGGAGATGTTCTAGTAGTCGACTTCGAAAATATTAGCAGACTTCCTTCTGTAGGTCTGACGTTTTTTTCTCCTAGCCGAATCCCAACCATACCTTGTCTTCATATTAATGAATATGTATCTCCCACGCTCGGATTACGGCACGAGTGCTGTATTGTAAAACCTCAGTAATGTGGGGCAGCTATGTATTAGGGCGTCTTACGTCCTTGTACTCTCTAAGATAGGTAATAGGATGTTCCTAGACAGGATCAAAGCAGTCAGTGTTTGGACTGAGGTACCTCTGATTAATACCTTTGTTTGTATTGTGTCTGCTAGTGTGATGTTTCAGTATTTGTCAAATATTGTGTTGATGACACAAATGTAGCAAAAAAAAAAAAATTCCGAAGGAATTTTCTAGGGGCAATCCACCATTTTATGATTCAGCCATGAAATTCCATTATTGTAATATAAAATCTATATATATATATATATATACATATATATAAAAAATCACGTGTTCTGTCTGTTTGTCTGTTTGTTTCTTATACAAATCCACACCGTTTGACCGATTTTGACCAAACTTGGCACACAGGTAGGTATTGATACGGGAAATCTCCTAGGCTAGGTCAAAGAAATCTACCAGCTGTCTGTCTGTATGTTTGCGCCTTATACAAATCCAAACTCGGTACCGTCTCCACACCGTTCGTCCGATTTTGACTAAACTCGGTGCACATGTAGATCTTAATCTGGGGATTGTCGTAGGCTAAGTCAAAAACGTCTTATAGCTGTCTGTCTGTATGTTTGTCCCTTATACAAATCCTCACCGTTTGTCCGATTTTGACTAAACTCGGTACACATGTAGATCTTAATCTGGGGAGTGTCGTAGGCTTAGTCAAAAGCCTTTGAAAAGGGTTCAAATTTTTGGAACCCTTTTAGCCGGGATAGAGCTGATTTCTCTACTTTCTCGAAAAAAAAAGGCAGTCACGCGGGAGCTGAGTAACTAAGCAAATTCCTCAGAAGTTGGGTATAGTACACTGTATTCCTAAATAATTTGCTTAAATATAACCTAGATTATTTTATAAATAATACTAAAATATATATATATATATATATATATACATATATATTTTAAAATCTTATCCTAAGTTTAAAACAAGATTGTAATTAGTCTGGCCTCATTATAATTTTCTTAGTTTATTACGATAATTAAATTAATTAATAAGTCCTAAAATACAGTAATTCTCTAAGTTAGATATTATCTTCTCTAAGACAAGATTATCTTCAGACTATAAATTAACCCTATTTCCGAATGGATGATAAGCACGCTGTGTATCTAGCAACCCAATGTAAATGGGCAGCCCATGTTATTTGTTTATAATAAAGTTTTCTCTACTCTGGTTTTAAGACAATACTTATAATAATCTGTTACCAATTATTTAATGCAATAGTATTAGTAATATAGTAGTGACATATATAGTAGTATTAGTAATATAATAGTGACATACAATAGTATAAAGAAAATAACATCATTACACACAGCCATAGAACTATCCAAACTCCATATCCTATCCTATCCTATCTTTAGATTCCCACGTATTTCGTTGCAATACACAAGAAAGAACGGAAGGTATGGACAAATTAGTACTTTGGGGCCCGAGTAATCCCCCCACCCGGTTCACCAATTTTGTTCGTTAACAAACCCGTTCAATAATTTGATAAGAGAATGCTATATTCCAAATTTCGAGGCGAAAAAACAAAAACTCTGGCGTGTATTGTGTTAACATGCAGACAAACGCACTACACAAAACCAACCCTAGGCAATGCGCGCTCCTTCCTAAGCTATGACATTAATTGGCTCTCCTTTTTAAACACCTGAGTGATTACTGATATGGATTTAATTATCTTACACCCTGGTGTAAGAATATTTCTTTTTATGTCTAGTTTTGAAATATCAATCTTTCACGTAAAATAATTCTCAGCCAAACGAAAGCTCGACACATAAAAATAATTATTTTCTCTGTTTTTCTTTTCGTTGGTCGTTAGCGATCGTAAATAACGAACATTAATATATTGGTTGGACTTGATCGCTGCTGACAGAAGCAATTTCCTACATAAAGGAGAACAAACGAATCCAATAAAGCTTGAAATTAATTGCTGGCCCGAACTTCCAAGTGAGAGATGGAACAAAGGACACGGGAAGCAGGGGCGGAGGAGGCTCCGGTAAAAGACTGATAACCTACATGGATATTTTTCCCAATAATAAATCATCGAAATATAAACTGTTTGCCCTCGCTAAGTCCTGAAATATCATCCAGGCCGTGCCGCTCTACGAAAATCGGTTGTTCCCTGATGGATGGTTTATCCTCTCGCTTCAGGGAATCACCCATCAGGAGGGGAAAACCTTCCGTGTATCTGTTTTGTTTGACATGTAAGAAAGTTCCATATACTTTAAAATATCCGTAATATGAACCAACATTTCACAGTCACACACAAAAAATGTATTTTCCAAAGACACCATATAGATTCTTAAGAATTTCGACATGCTGAATCCGAATCCGGAGTCCGTTTCACCCCATCTCGTCAGGTTTAGAGCATTTGAGGGTAACATTTCGTATTAAGTCGTCAAGGAAGAAATAACTAGAGCTTCCATGGTTTTGATGGTCTCTGAATTCGAATCCGAGGTCTGTTTCAGCACGTCGGCGCAAAATCGAGTCCATTACAAGTAAAAATATGTCTATATTCCAAAAAAAGAATGTTGATTGCTGAATCGTTTCTTGTAAAATAAACATATTTGTCCTTAAAATAACCTTGATTTCGTCCCAATGTGCTGAAAAAGACCTCAGATTCAAATTTAGCGACCCTCAAAACCATGGAAGCTCTAATTATTTCTTCTATAACGACTTCATACGAGATATGAACTTCAAATGCTCTTAAACTAACGTGATGGGGTTAAACGGACTCCGGATTCGGATTCAGCGTGTCAAAATACATAAGAAAGACGTATGGTTTCTTCGGAAAAGATCAATTTTTTTCTATTTGCCTTTGTTCTGCTCATTATGTTCTTTAAGTTTGGACAATTTTTATAGACAGTTGCGTGCGAAGTAACAAATTTAGATTTCAAAAATTGACGACAACATAATTTTAATTGGCAAATAAGAGTCTCTGTTGCTTACGCCTTGGATTGTCTTGAGATGTGGATTCCAGTCTCACCTGCAGCAGATTGTGTCTTTCATTTCAGACTCCGTTGAAAAAAATGCCTACGAGGCTGCGCTAAAGATGTTTCCTAAGGGTGGTGATCAATAGATAGCCCAGTGCTAATGAATTCGATGCGGAATCTCCGTAATAATAATTATAACAAAATAATAGATGAATAAATTCGTTTCGGACCATAATGATGACGAGAAATGGAACAAACAAAATTTGATTTCGTCACAGAGCTCTTTTCATGAAAAACTCTCATCTTCTGTGCTCGACGGCTTCGTCTAATGACACTAGCGGCTATCGCTGCAAGCGCCTCTTCCAATAATCATTAAAGTGCTCTGCCAAAGTCTTTGACACTAGCGGCTATCGCTGCAAGCGTCTCTTCCAATAATCATTATAGTGCTCTGGCAAAGTCTATTGACACTAGCGGCTATCGCTGCAAGCGTCTCTTCCAATAATCATTATAGTGTTCTGCCAAAGTCTATTGACACTAGCGGCTATCGCTGCAAGCGTCTCTTCCAATAATCATTATAGTGTTCTGCCAAAGTCTATTGACACTAGCGGCTATCGCTGCAAGCGTCTCTTCCAATAATCATTAAAGTGCTCTGCCAAAGTCTATTGACACTAGCGGCTATCGCTGCAAGCGTCTCTTCCAATAATCATTAAAGTGCTCTGCCAAAGTCTATTGACACTAGCGGCTATCGCTGCAAGTGTCTCTTCCAATAATCATTATAGTGCTCTGCCAAAGTCTATTGACACTAGCGGCTATCGCTGCAAGCGTCTCTTCCAATAATCATTATAGTGCTCTGCCAAAGTCTATTGACACTAGCGGCTATCGCTGCAAGCGTCTCTTCCAATAATCATTATAGTGCTCTGCCAAAGTCTATTGACACTAGCGGCTATCGCTGCAAGCTTCTCTTCCAATAATCATTATAGTGTTCTGCCAAAGTCTATTGACACTAGCGGCTATCGCTGCAAGCGTCTCTTCCAATAATCATTAAAGTGTTCTGCCAAAGTCTATTGACACTAGCGGCTATCGCTGCAAGCGTCTCTTCCAATAATCATTAAAGTGCTCTGCCAAAGTCTATTGACACTAGCGGCTATCGCTGCAAGCGTCTCTTCCAATAATCATTATAGTGTTCTGCCAAAGTCTATTGACGCTAGCGGCTATCGCTGCAAGCGTCTCTTCCAATAATCATTATAGTGCTCTGCCAAAGTCTATTGACCCTAGCGGCAATCGCTGCAAGCGTCTCTTCCAATAACACAGGTCTACAAAAATAATCTTTCTGAAATTTGATTTGATGATTTTGGTCAATCTCTATGCTCCTTGGCGTGCTGAAGCCGAACATGAGGTCAGTCACTCTCTATCACGTAAGGAAATTGTTCAATCTCAAGTAAGGGCAGAGGTACTACCATTAAAAGAAAACAGAATTGGCGAATAAGAGTTTTCATTTATTTCCATGATCTTTTAGTTATTTCAATGTTGTTTACTGTACAAAATACATAAATGTGTAGAAATAACAGCTTCAGAATTAACAGTGGCATATTTAGTTATTATTTTTATGAAAACGTATTTTTTTCTCTTGAAAATTTCTCCGTGTTCGTTTCCGGCTGTAGGACTCTTCAGATGATTCACGCTGCAGCATCCAACAATAGTCAGCCATCATGTTTACGTTCCATTTGCCCTGATACCTACGTTCCATTTCCTGGAGGTCCTGATGGAACCTTTCCCCTTGTTCTTCACTTACTTGCCCTAAGTTTTCCGGAAAATAGTCCACATGCGAATGTAAGAAGTGAACCTTCAAACTCATGTTGCAACCTTGTAATTGAAATGCCTTCAACATGCGTTCCACGATGCTTCTGTAGTTGGGATCCTTCACGTTACCAAGGAACTTCTCAACAACATCTTTAAAAGAATTCCAAGCTTCCTTCTCCTTCTCATTCATGGTCTGAGTGAAATGTGGATCTGTGAAAAGTTTCCGAATATCTGGGCCTACAAAGATCCCCTCTTTTAGCTTTGCATCACTTAATCGTGGGAACTTGGAGCATAAGTACTTAAAACATTCACCTTCTTTATTGAGAGACTTTACGAATTGTTTTATCAGCCCTAGCTTTATGTGTAGAGGAGGTAGCAGGATTTGGTCAGAAGGAACCAAACTTCTCCTAATTACATTTTTTTGGCCTGGCGACAGAGCTCCTCGTGATGGCCAGTCTTTGTTGTTCCAATGGGAATTTCTGTCTCGGCTATCCCATAAATATAAAAAACAAGGGAACTTGGTGTACCCTGATTGCTGACCTAAGAGCATAGTAAGTACTTTCAAGTCTCCACATATCAACCAGTTATGCTCATTATAATGAATTCGTTCGAGAACTAATGACAAATTTTCGTATGTTTCTTTTAAATGTACCGAATGGCCAACTGGAACTGAAGCATAGGTATTGCCATTGTGCAATATGCTAGTCTATTGACACTAGCGGCTATCGCTGCAAGCGTCTCTTCCAATAATCATTATAGTGCTCTGCCAAAGTCTATTGACACTAGCGGCAATCGCTGCAAGCGTCTCTTCCAATAATCATTAAAGTGCTCTGCCAAAGTCTTCAGCTACTAAACAATGAGATTTAGTCCCGAAAGCACTCTGTATGGTATAAAAACATACCATTTGTAGGGGTCCTCAAATGTTTACCACTAGGCTAAATTCGATATCAATGGCGGATTGCAATTCGTTAAAACGTATAAATTACCGCTGTATGTCAGTAAACTGCATTGTTTTTTTGGCGAAATGCGCCACAACAAAAAATTGTAGTACTTTAGATTTGCGTTAATAGGCTTGCAAGTTCTCGTCTTATGGGTGTTCTAACTTAGGGGATTGATTGAAACCATTTTTAATGTGTAACCGCTTTTGAAAATAAAGTAGAAAAAAAACTAATTAAACAAAAAACTAGTTAAATATGTCGAAAATTGTTGTGAAATTGTGATAGGCAGTAGGCACGATTCGATAAGTTACTACTTTATCTAAGAATAACGGTTCTATAGTAATTTTTGATGGGTTTCATTGGAACTGTTTTGACTCATGAGCAATGATTATTTCAATTAAAATAGTTGGTTACAAATATTAAAAGCTATAGGTACATTATAATTTATTGGCATAATATTGGATATATGAACTTATTTCTAATTTTTAACGGATATAAGATTATATCCGAATAAAGGGTACTATTTAATATTCAACCCTTCATTTATTTTTGAAAATTTACTTGCCAAGCTGGGATAAGAAAAAATATTTTTCGGGTTTTCTCTCCTGAGGCTGGAGGCCTTGATGTCAAAAGATTTGAGTTAATTTCAAAATTTCTTTCAGTAATTATAACCAAAGATATGATTAGAAGAGTAATATTGTAATTTTGGTTATAATCGTAATCGTAATCATATCTCCAGGGTCTATGATTATAATCGTAATCGCAATGACATCTCGATAACATGTGATCATAATCGTAATCGGAATAATATCTCCAGGGTCAATGATTATAATCGTAATCGTAATCACATCTCGATAACATGTGATCATAATGGTAATCGTAATCATATCTCCAGGGTCTATGATTATAATCGTAATCGTAATCACATCTCGATAACATGTGATTATAATCGTAATCGTAATCATATCTCCAGGGTCAATGATCATAATCGTAATCGTAATCACATCTCTATAACATGTGATCATAATCGTAATCGTAATTATGATTCTGCACAACTCTGGTTAAGGCACGGAAGTGAAGCAAAAAGAAATATTAATAAGTTTAGAAACCAACCTCGAAGTGTAGTGAACCCAATGTCTCTCGAACTACTTCGTGAGTGAGGTTTTCAGCAAATTTGGAAGCGTAAACTTGCTAAATTACTTGAGTATTCTGTGGATTAATCGATGTTTAGTTTCTTTTGATATATAATAGAATTCAGTAAATGTTTTATTGAAGATAAATAAATGTTCTCTTCGTTTTGACACCATTTCGTTTATGTTAATTATTTTATTGATGAAGTCGCAATCTGTTTACTGCTGGCACCTTCTTATTAATGACATAAGCATATTTCGGAAACTCAAGAAGTTGTAACCCCAAACTAGTGCCTTTTCCGATACCTAGATTTAATAAAGATTTGAAGAAATGTTTCACAGAAAAATGCTTTAATGAGTACAACGTCAGAAGTTACATTTCTGCTAATCAATATAGAAATATCTTGAAGCAAGACCCTGATAGATTTATAGACAGTGAGATTTGTTCCATCATCCATTACACAGCCCCTGAAGGAATGGGAAGAGGATTAGGAAGGATCTCGGGGATGAAACCATTACCAAGGGGTTAATCCTCTTAGCAGTAAGTTCTCATATGCTCACCTGGGATCCAACATATCCTATCTACAAACATCTGTCCTTCAAATATAGGCCTAAATATAGGAGGTACATTGATAAACCACTCTAAAAGTACCAATAATGAAATTATCTGATGTTAAAATATTACGGAGATTGTAAAAAGATTACATTTTACCATTGGTATGCAATAAATGTATATTAAACCTACTCTTATTATTTAAAAATATAGCTGAATTAACCTAAGGATGCCCAAGAAATGGGGGATTTTGGTCTCATTTTTATTCATACCTCTTTCCAAAAATGTAGAAAAATTAGAGAAAAAAATCCGTTTGTAGGAAATACATTCACTGACAATAATATAATATTGGGTGGGTGGGCTAATTTAATTTAGCCCTCTAAATTTCCCTAAGTGAAAATTTTTATTGTACAATAAATTAAAAAAAAATTGAAATTGAAATTTTTACACTTACAGTTTTAGTTTAAAAGGTCAGAAATCAAAAAAATGTAACGAGGTAGCTTGGATAACATTAGTTCTCAAAATGATTAAGTAATTTCCACTTTTCCCCCAACAGTATTTTTTACACATTAATTAATTTAGAGAAAAAACTATATTTTGATATGATATGAACCAGTAAGGAGTGAACCAATCTAGAAGTTGGGGCCTCCAAGAGCCCCTCTTGGGAACGAGTCACCTTGGATAACCTAGGGTTAATAATTAATGAAGTCCGTAAAGCAGGAGCTGCTAATCTAAGCGCATTCTTCAGAAAGGGCTTTAAGAAAATTATTACTTTGAATCTGACGTAAACCCCAGGTTCCGACATAGTTTATTTTTACAAGATATTTTTCTTATTCTAAGTTGTACCATTTTTGGTCTCTAGAAGTCAGTATTCATGACCACTTAAAGACATTTTGCAAGCATTCTTACATGACTTCTACCTGAATAGCTAAATGTCGAAACTGCTGGAAAATCTTATAAATACCCATACCAACCACGGTGAGGAATAAACCTTCAAAGCTCCAAATCTTACTTCTATTTTACCATCACAACGTTTCGGACTATTCGTCCATCTTCAGGAGATTATGTCCTGTCAATAATAAAAGTTACATTTAAAACGTCGTAAAATCAAAAAAATGATTCCTAAAAGGAACCAAGTCAAATTACACATTAAGACCAATTAAAAACATTCATTATCTCACAACCATATATATCAATATGGCTGTGAGATAATGGATGTTTTTAATTGGTCTTGATGTGTAATTTGACTTGGTTCCTTTTAGGAATCATTTTTTTATTATTTTATGACGTTTTAAATGTAACTTTAATTATTGGCAGGACATGATCTCCTGAAGATAGACGAATAGTCCGAAACGCTGTGATGGTAAAATAAAAGTAAGATTTGGAGGTTTGAAGGGTTATTCCTCACCGTGGTTGGTATGATTAATTAATACCCTTCATCTAGTCATCAAAACTTATAGATACCTATTTTTTACTTATTACATTGGAATGCAGCTTAGAAAGTTCGACATGTGTCATATGGCATGGTTGCAATAGAATAGGCAGTGTTCAACTACTTTTTTTGATCAAATCACTCTCTCAACTACAACTATGTGTTTAAATATTTCCTAATATATTACAAGGATTTTTGGGATGTTATTTCCACAGGATACCTCCGTTTTCTTACTAGGATAATGCAGATAGATTTTTTTTTTTTTTTTTTTTTTTTTTGTTTTCCTGCTACCGGGCCTCCAGTATATTTAGGGAGTACATACTGAAATTATACTTAGTAATATTGATAAAAGCAGTACCGTACGATGTCTGAGGTAGTAGTGTCGAGTATCTCTCTAGCTGTTGGTGTCCTCAATCAGACACGCCCGTTTACTCTCTGGTATTCGCTTAGAGTGGAATAGGAAGTTGGAAGTGAATTCCAACGGAAATTTAACTTAGTTTCCTTAGCCGCAGCAATGCTTGGACCAAAGGTATTTTTAACTGGTGGGTTGGGAAAATTTTGCTTTTTGTGCATTAAAGTAAAACTACCTTTATTTTTATTTATTTCGAATTTTTTAATCTAGCATTCAAACCGCTTTCTTTCTTGGCTCTCAACATGTATGCAATTTCATTCACTTATCCTGTGAGGAAAGGAACAGGCCATTCCAACAATAAACCAATATATAATAAGGGCTATTCCAACAATAAACCAATATATAATAAGGGCTATTCCAACAATAAACCAATATATAATAAGGGCTATTCCAACAATAAACCAATATATAATAAGGGCTATTCCAACAATATACCAATATATAATAAGGGTTATTCCAACAATAAACCAATATATAATAAGGGCTATTCCAACAATAAACCAATATATAATAAGGGTTATTCCAACAATAAACCAATATATAATAAGGGCTATTCCAACAATAAACCAATATATAATAAGGGCTATTCGAACAATAAACCAATATATAATAAGGGCTATTCCAACAATAAACCAATATATAATAAGGGCCATTCCAGCAATAAACCAATATATAATAAGGGCTATTCCAACAATAAACCAATATATAATAAGGGCTATTCCAACAATAAACCAATATATAATAAGGGCTATTCCAACAATATACCAATATATAATAAGGGCTATTCTTGGGGATGAAATTTATTTGAATTAACTAGTTAATTTGTATCAAGTATAATGTGTGGTGAAACGAATAAATTATTTTATCGAATTAATTTCCATTATTAGCCGGCAAAATCATGCAGTGGATAAACTTTTTGCAGAAACCTAATGCGATAACACAACCACACACAAAAAAAAGAAAAGTTCAGACCTAGAGAGCAGACCGGGTTTACTATATGTTTTTGGGGTCGCCGAATTCAAATCAGAAAGAACCCAGTTTTTTTTTTTTTGGTTTAAGCCTAACCCCCTCAAAAACTCAAAATTTAGGATATTATACACCATAATCTTTATATTCATGTTGTTAAAAAATATCATATATATGTATCATATACACGCTTTTAAAAAAAAATGGCAAACAAACTCGCTTTGCATAAACTGTCCGTTACGGATACGCCCTGCCAATGATTCCCATGATAAAAAGTAAATCTTTCAGGCTCAAAATCTCGAAAACGAATACCGCTTGGAAGGGAATATCTTTTTCCAATGCATAGAGGACAAGTCAATTAACATTTAGGCTAATTTACAGACACAAAGTGTTCGAAAATGAAAGCTTATTAATTTATTCGAGGGAGTTTATTTATTCTACTTCAATAGATACATCGAATCAAACTTGGGGTAAATTTTAAAGGGTTTTATTTCGGGATTTTAAAGATGCATCAGTTCAAGAATCTCCTTCTGTTGGCGCTAGGTCGATTTTTGTATAAGATCACAAACATATTTTCATAATAAAACACAATAATTACTCAAAAATAAGAAAAAACAAGACCCAAAATGTTGAGAAAATGCATATAGTTAAAGGGACTTAACGACCAATTGACTTTCTGGAAGTCTCATAAAAATGTTTTTGCATTTTTGAGCACTGAAAGACAGAACAAAGAAAACAGTAGTTTGCTTGGCTTGAATAAAGAGGTAATATTGTAAAATATCCTAAATTATGAATTTTTGGGGGATAGGCTTAAACCAAAAAGTGTTGCGGTTCATCTGACCCTGGATTTGATTTCAGCGACCCCAAAAAGATATGGTAAACATGTTCTGCTCTCTGGATCTCAACTTTTTTTTGTGTGTGTGGACGTGTCCATGTGCATTTTATATACACTTATTTATAAATTGATAAATAAGTAAATATTAAACGGAAAAAGTAAAAATAATTTTTAATTTATCAGCAATAACCCTTGAATAAATCAATTTCTGTAAATTCCCTGTGAAAGCAGTGATATATGAGGTTGATAGTTTTGGAGTTTTGGCCCTATAGTTGGAGTGCTTCTGATGGAGGTAGATTTGGCAGTGTTCCAATGACATTAGCTCCCTGGTAGGTTGTGTAGTGGACCAGTACTTGCTCGCTCAACCCTAAATAGCAAATCCTCTGCCTCGTTTCGGATTGGCAAAAATAAACTGTCTAGAAAAAGCATTATCAAAGCGATTTTTTTTTTTATCTATAAATGGAACTTCAGTTTTTATTTCGTATTTAAGCTTTATTATGAGTTAAGAGACTTTTAAATTGTACTTAGTTTTCTATCTATTGTGGTGGGATCCCAATCACTAACACTAGATTAATGAGACCCGTCAAATTATTTACCTTTCTAACCAACTTTAGACAGCTAATAAAATTCTAAATATGACTAATACGAAAAAAAAAACAATATGTTATATAAAGAACTGTTTGATTAATTGAACACTTATAAAAAATACATTATTTAGTGAAATAATAAATATAGTATTATTATATTATATACATAGCCTTGAATATGACTTTTATAAATCGCAATTACTTTGATTTGTCCTGTAAACACTTTGCTCATCCTTCTTTTTCCCTGCAGGAGCATCTGCCATGTTTGTTTTTAGGCTAATCTCTAGTTTTCTCCAAATACTTAATCCGATTCCACAAAATATATACAATTGTGCGCACGATGGTGTGAAGCTAATCCCTTCATATTTTCCTGCCAAAGTACGAAATTTAAATTGCTAGTCTTGAATAAGATATGGATCTAAATCCATTGCTCATTCCAGAAGTCGATCATTCAAAGTTAAAATTTCTTGCTATGTACAAGAACTTGCTGGCCTGAAAGTAGAATTCCTTTGATTCTATCATCGATTTTTTATGTTGTTTTGCCTTCTCCCTATTTAATGCAGAACTTGAGGCATTTTTTTTTTTTTTTTTTTTTTTTTTTTTTTCTACATTTCTTGTATACATAAAGCCTCTTCCCTTTCCTAAAGAATTTCGTTTCGAATTTGAGAAATAAATAAAATAATATTAAATGAGCCTGTATTTGCTGGAATTGCTACACTTTCTCTTATAAAAGTTCCTTTGCTATTGATCCAACGAACCGTACCCGTTGATCTCAAAGAAATGGGCGCCTCATGAAATGCTTTCACCGTAACGCTTCGAGAACTTTACTTTTTTTTTTTTTTCATTTTGTAAAAAGAGGAAATATCCTCATATTTCAGGAAGGGCTGCAGAGACCAAAAACTAAGAAGTGAGACAACAATAAAGACAGATTGCTCATTTACACGCAAGGATCCAAGAGAGCTGAAGGCATAGGCGCAGCAGCTGTAATTAATATAAATACCCGTACATCTTAAACTATCAAAAAGCACAAGTATTTATTCAACTTAAAACACGCCATTCACCTTGCTCTGAAAAATGCACACGACGTACAAGAACAAAATATAACAATATTTACGTACCCTCTTAACTCCCCCTATTATCCCGTTGTGGGGACGAATAAGGAATAAAATATTACTAAAATATTGAGTAAAATAAAAAAAAAATATATGTGACTAAGTATATGTGCATATATATATATATATATATATAGGGGAAGGTGTTGTACCTCTGACCATAGTGTACCTTTGACCACCGACGCTGTGGCGGCATGTAGCAACATTTTATAAATGTTAGTGTAATTAGTGTTTAGATCCTTCACTAGAAGGCTTGTGTAACCTACTTTGGATTATTCTAGTCAAAGAGGATTCTTGCAAAAAATACTTATCCATTTCTATCATAAAAATGTCAGTTATTTATTGATGACGTTTTGCCTCATAATATGTTTTGTATTATGTCTTTTAAGATGAAAATCGTTTGAAAAAGTAGCTATTACAATAAGAAACATGGTACTATTTATCTTAACCCTAAAATTTTTAGCATGCTTTTTAATTTGCACTACCAGGGTGTTGTACCTCTGACCACGACTAGTTGTTGTTCCTTTGACCAGGTCAAAGGTACAACACACCTGAGTAATTTTTTCATAATTCAAATTTTATGTTCTTCTGCTACAAATTTTTTAAAAATAATTAATATTGGTTGCTTCAATTGTTCAAAGAATTTAAAAAATAATAAGTGAATTAAGTTCAAACTGACTTTATCAATCCTCAGTGTAGTAGCTCGAACCTATCGCTCCTTATCGTTACACCTGAAGTAAGACCTAAAGTAAGACCTCATCGAAAAGCGCAGGCAAGGAAAATGTCAAATAGGGGCCGGCCTAAAGGGAAACCTCGTATCCTGACAGATATTCCTGAAAAGCTAATTATTGAAGGTGAAAAAAAAAACACCCTAAACACCACCTGAAAGCACCACCCTAAACGTAAGACACCACATACAAATAAACCCCTTCCTAAATAAGTGGCAAATAAAAAGAAAATTATTCTAATGACAGTTCTTCAGGAGAAAGTGACGTTTATCTGTCTGATAAATGTCGCGAGATAAGTCGATGACCACCAACAATGTGAAAAATATGATTTGGAAAAAAGAAATTTTAACTTGTTCAAAATAAATGTAAAAATACTATTACATATTTAGTCGCAGAGATCTGTGGTATTAAATATCCAATGTTTAAGATCCAATATTTGAAAAAACAAACTTTAAGTGACAAGTTTACGAGAGAAGATGAATATTTGTATGATATTGATGTTGAAGACATTGTGGCTAAACTTCCAAACCCTACTATTGCTTGTGGATCTGCTTGACAGCTGAAACATTTATTGGTTGCACTGGATTTTTCAGCATATTAAGCATAACATAATAACACATAGCATTGTTATGCTTACATCCTTGTCCTGTATTTATCAAGGTCATGATAACAACTACATGTTGTACCTTTGACCACTGTACGATTATTTTTTTAAAAATTAATAAAAAATATTAAATGTAAAGCTAGAGCTTTCAAAAAATTAAATATGATAAGCAATAGAATACTAATTACAATGAAATAATAAAAATGAATTTAGCCTTAATATTTAAGCTAAAAAAAATTCATTTTTGCAAAGTGGTCAAAGGTACAACACCTTCCCCTATATATATATATATATGTATGTATGTATGTATTTGGATATTTATAAAGTAAATAAATAAAATAAAAATACATACTTAAATGTGTTTGTAATAAAACAGAGATTTTGTTATTTGTACCATCTAAGACTAAACATTAAAACTATACCTTGTCATTGACACTTGAATAAATGCAAATTAAACACATAGCTAGGTACTCATATATATTCTTACAACATTTGGCAATGTAAAACTAAAGGAGTTTAAAATCTCTCAACATGTTAATTTGAAAAATTTGTAAAAATAATTGATTAATTGTATTAACTGTATGAATGATTCTAATATTGAATTTCCCTTTAATAAGATGTATAATTTACTGAAATGTTAAATTTATCCTCATTTGTTTAACCGCATATAATTAAATCTGCGAATATTGTGGGCTCGGGATATTTCGCTCTCACATGAACGAAACTAATAATTACAAAACCTCAAGTCCTCAGTTATGTACAGCTGAGGTTATTCTATCAAAATTGTTTGAAGGTTTGAGTGATCAACTTGCGTTATGAGATATTTAACAAAATATAGGGGAAATCCATAAAATATTATTTTATTACACCAGTTAATAAAATAATATTATTTTAGTAACAACTCTTTAAGTAATTGTAGTAAAGTTACATGAGAACGAAAACAAGTCAACATAAACATCATGGTAACACAGTATTTAAACATAATTATTAATATGCCTTTTTTTTTTTTTTTACTCCCATATTATATTTTGATCTAAACCAAAAAATTAGGAGTATCGTGTACCTAGGTACTGCATTTATAGTAGTTTTATCAAAGTTTATACTTTGAAATTTACCAGAGCATTCCTTTTACGCTTGTGCTTAACACACAGGATATATTTGTGTATATGTTTAGTGAAAATCAATATTTTTAGGCTGTGAATATTTAAATCCTAAAAAAAAGCAGTAGAGTATCTTGCCCCAAGGAGATGACTATGGGATGCTCACAAGAGGCTTTTCCAGGATGGCTAATGTTCCTGGCCTAAGGCCAAATATGCTCCCATCAAGAGCAGCCCTACATCAAACCACTACAGCCTCCAACGAGCCCTGGAAACACGATTAGCTCGAGATGGGACGGCGCTCCGACAACATAGAGATGAGAGTGTTTTCTTATTATTTATCAAAAATGTCGATATTTCAAATAATAGGAATCGGATTGATCTGTTAATTTTGGAGAGAAATCGGCCCACCGTGGGTATTTCCTGACATAATATGCGTACGGAGGAATTACCTAATCGAAGAAGGAAATTATAACCAATTTCCTGAAATATCCAAAGAAACTGATTTATTATAAAATGTATTTCAGAGAAAATCACTTGAATTTTGAAGATTTAATATTTTAACTACGACCGAGAAGATCGTTAACCGCATTTATTTTGTTAAATATCGGAAGGCACTGTATATATTTAAAACATTTTAAGTTCTCATAATGTTAATTCATAAAATCGTGATTTGTTATTTAAGCCAATGTTCTAGAAGAGCTAACAATTATATAGGATCATATAAACATGTATATATGCGTATAAACATGTATATATATATATGCGTATAAACATGTATATATGTGTATATACACATATAATTCCTCTAACACTATGCATGATTCAAATGTAATTTATGAAAATACTAGCTGAATACCCGTGCTTCGTCACGGCAGATAAGTAGTTATTTTATTGCGTTAAATAATGTTTCATTAAAATTACGTTACTTTACAATTCTGTGCAGTTTATTACAGCACGCTTCCCGTCATACTATATTTTATTCAATGGGCGTTAAAATTTAAAAGTTTATGTTTCCAAGAAGTCAGATGGTAACACCCAATATATTAACGAGTATTACCAAGGTTATAGGCGAGGAGGCTGTGCAAGGGTTCCGGATATTATTACCTCGCCTGGAAAACCTAATGATATGCCATACATCACGGTTTGACCGGGACTGTCCCGGTATTTTGCAATTGTTTCAGTGTCCCGCCCGGTTTTATCAATGTCCCGGAAAAGGCTGTAAGATTTAAAAAGTAATGAATTCATGTTTATAAGAATCTTTTATAAATCGGTTACTTTTCTACAATCAACATTTTTACTACTGCTCACAGTGTCAAAGAAATGAGAAGTAATCTAACTGTAAAACGCTGGAACTACCTGCACAGCGCTGCCAGCTGCCAGACACTACTATTTGGCTGAGAGATTTTTTTAAGAAAATCAAGTAGCAAAAAAAGTTCCGTTCTTATTTTTAAGGTTTGGGTAGACTAACAGTTCAGGATCCCCCCTTCCCGTTACTTGCTAGGCTTAAAACTCGCCATTTTGCTTATAATTTGTACTGTTTTTATTCCCAACCCCCCTGGTATGCCCATCCCATATTAATGTGTCTCGGTTTAACTCTCCAAAAATATGGCAAGCCTATCTGACGGGGACAGGCAGAAAAGAAACGCAATTAAAACTCTATGAGGGACAGTTAATTTCTAGTAATTCAAGGTCTGCCATCATAGTTGAAATTAACCTCAATTAAAAACAATACTATGAAATAGATAATGTAAGGTAACAGCTGTTCTTTATCGTCCTCGCAACGCAGGCTGCCTAGGCTTGCCTTCTCTAACCAACTCAAACTTTAAACCCCCCTAAAAATGCTTAAAAATACGAATATCAAAAAATCCTTTCTTAGCGAGCGCCTACGTTATATAGGGAATGTCCATGCAAAATTTCAACATTTTCTGTCGAGCGGTTTGAGCTGGGCGTTGATAGATGAGTGAGTGAGTGGTATTTGACAAATATATAGTAGATTTTTTTGGTATAAAAAAAAATCTGTAAAATAAAAGAAGTAATGACAAATTAATTGTAGCCTATTAAAACAGTTGCCGTTTATTTCTTACAGTTTAGAGTATTCTTGATGTGTGTACTATCGTTCGAGAGCAAGTCGTGTAAATAATTTTGTTACTCACTTTCATCTTTTTTTCTGTATTCAGTAAATGTGTGTCAAAGCTTTAGTGAAATGATACACAGTAGACAGTGTCTTTTGTTATTAATTTTCAATGAGTCAAGTGTAAATTTCCAGTACGTATTCTGGAAAGTACTTGTAATATACTCTAGTGCTCTACATGTTTCATCTCAACAGAAGCCTCTTCAGGGGCAACTTATCCTTTTATATGAAATTTTTGAGAAATAAATAAAGGATATTATGACAAGTCGAAGTATTTTGATTATTTACATACCCTATTGCCAATTTTGAGAAAAATTATATAAAATAAAGGTTCACAATCTTATAATATTTAGCTAAATTGATAAAACCCCACTCCTAAGGCTATTAAAAGGAATTTTAATGTTTTGTTTTTTTTCAATCACTTTTCATTAGTAACAAGATATTAGTTTTTTATTTCGTGACGATATACCTATACTTACTTGGAATATTGGGGTTTCAGGTTATAAAATCGTTCTGTTATTAAAAGTGTTTAAATTAAATTGATATTTCGTTTCGATAAGGAATATGTTTTGATTCCATTACTGGCTGACGTCATAAGAATATCAGTTGAGAGGTGTAACGTTTCTATTTGGTAAACACCTCATAGTATGTCAATGTTTAATCATTTTGGTCAGTATGCAGCTGAAAAGTACAGCAAAATATCAAATATGTTTATAAATATTTTATAAAATATGAAATGCTTCATCTTAATTAATTTTAACAACAATGAGTTAGTTAACTTTCTTTTTAAATTATGTAACTATTTATTTTTATTATTGTTGCCATTATCATGGCAGTTTTCTACAGCCTGTGCAGTACTACTTGCTTTTAGTACAAGAAATCTCTACAGTTCATGTCGCGTAAAGAAATGTTGATAATTTTACAATGTTTTTGTATTTTGTCAATGCCCAGAGACCAAAAGTCAAGGGCAATTAGATGAACCCGAGGTGAATGTAATAATTTAAATTGATCCTTTGAAGTCTATGCTCAACGTTATCTTAGTTTCCTTTGACACAGTACCTATATATATATATATATATATATATATATATATATATATATATATATATATATATAACATAGAGGTCATATATAGGAGGAAGTTCATAGGTCGCTTTGAAAAGTGCAATTTGTGGTATTCAAATCTCACCATTCACTCATAAAACACAGTAATTAGACCTCTATGTTATATATATATATATATATATATATATATATATATATATATATATATATATATATAACATAGAGGTCTAATTACTGTGTTTTATGAGTGAATGGTGAGATTTGAATACCACAAATTGCACTTTTCAAAGCGACCTATGAACTTCCTCCTTGGATGAGGGTTGATAATTTCCTTTTCAAATGAATGAAAACACCGTAAACAGAGAGTGGTCCTATTTAAGAGAAATGCTCTTAGGACATTCCGCCGAAAAGTAGCTTGTGCTGAAGAAAGAATTTTAAAAATTATCTTCAAATTTGTTTCTTGTAGGTATGTTAGTCTGCTGTATGGTTCTAAGGTCGAATTATCCTTATATTCCACAGAACCTGTCGATACGTCATGAGTTCCTAAGGAGAATGATGTGTCGCAAAAAATAAATTAAATAAGTCTAAAGGACCGTTTTAGTCCCAGTCCTAAACGGTTTGGGGGATTTACACAGGAGCCATATTATTAACTTTGCTATATCGTCCGTTTTTTTTTGCATGTTTGTAAAAAAAAAACAAAAAAAAAAACAAAAAAAAAACGGACAATATAGCAAAGTTAATAATATGGATCCTTTGCAAATCCCCCAAACCGTTTAGGACTGGGACTAATACGGTTCATTAGACTTAATGTTTTTTTTTTGCGACACATCATTCTCCTTAGGAACTCATGACGTATCGACAGGTTCTGTGCAATATAAGGATAATTCGACCTTAGAAGCATATAGCAGACTAACATACCTACAAGAAACAAATTTGAAGATAATTTTTAAAATTCTTTCCTACGTCCTAAGAGCATTTCTGTTAAATAGGACCACTCTCTGTTTACGGTGTTTTCAACACCGTAAACAGAGAGTATGAACCCTCATCCAAGGAGGAAGTTCATAGGTCACCTTGAAAAGTAAAATGTGTGGTATTCAAATCTCACCATTCACTCATTAAACACAGTAATTAGACCACTATGTTATATATATATATATATATATATATATATATATATATATATATATATATATATATATATATATAGGTAGTGTATAAACTGCCTATATATAAACTAGAATAAAATACGTTCATCAGAGGTTGGGTTTACTCCCAAATTTGAGGAAAATACTTTGTTATGCAACTCATAGGTAACGGATTTTTGCCTGATTCATCGGTTTGCTCGGTTCGTAGAATGCCTCTAAGGCATTCTTCATAGGTTTATTGTCTTTATTTAGTTTCGAGATATCATCAAGCAATGTGTTTACATTCATCGGCTAGTTTAGAATCCTGTAATCACCGCATTACATTTTGATCTACTGCTGCCCCAAATGCTGCACATCGAAATTTGGCTGGCACCATATATGTTAAGTAAACAGGAACTCATTTCCCGAATAATTTTTTCTACCCGGCTGTTAGGGGAATCTCTGATAGGAATTCATAGATTGGCAGGTTTCCATAATCGCTCCTAGCATATGAGCGGCTTACCAGCATTGCTATGTATGTCCCAAGCACCATTATCCAACCGACGGTGTAACATACATCATCCCTATCATGTCCCCACTAAGTCACATATATCCCGGAGTCAGCATGGCGCCTATCACCTCCACAAATCTCCAGTTCCTCTTCTAGGGAATTACAGGGAAAGATTCACGGTTATTTACTACAATTCTACAGCAATTACTGGAGGGATTCGTCGAATCATTGATCACAGTTAGAAAATGTAGAAATAAAGTCCGTCACGCGGGAGCTGCATAACTAAGCACTTTCCTCAGAATTTGGGTAGTGTAGACTGCTTTCCACAGCAATTTGCTTAAAATATCCTACATAAATAAAATAAAAACATGAATAGTTCTCTTTTAAATTTGTAATGAGTAACTGATCAATTATTAATTTGCTTCCAGAGTTATGTTTACACATGGTACCTATTACACTACGTAATAAATACTAAAAACCTCATATTATCGTATTTTGATCTAACGCATGAACAGGATACAGTCACTCTAATGGTAGAAAGCGCTCCTTGCGGCGGCTTTGTGAACCTACATCTGGCGGGCTTTTCGATTGAAATATATTACAAATTAAACCCCCGCTTTCCGATTGACCGATTCAGCTCATTTTTACAACACTTCTTTCTCATGAATTACCCACGACGTATACCGCGTTTCGTTACAATACAGCAGAAATTACGACCGGTATGAGTATATTACGAATTTGGGTCCGGAGTAAACCCCCCCCTTCTAATGAACCGATTTAGTTTATTTTTACAACACATATTTACCTGTAGATTACCACTACGAATGCCGAGTCTCGTCGAAATATACCAAAAATCACGGCTGGTAGTGGCGAATTGGTATTGTGGGTCCGGAGTAAACCCCCCCCCCTTCTAATGAACCGATTTAGTTCATTTTTATATCTCACTTTTCTCTCTATATTACCACTACGAATACCAAGTTTAGTTGAAATATAACAAATATTACGGCTGACATAGTCAAATTAGTGCTTTGGGTTCGGGGTAAACCCCCCCTTCCGGTGGACCGACTTTAGCGGTTAACGAACTCGTTCAATCGTTTGCTAATTGAATGCTATATACCAAGTTTCGTGACGCAAAAACAAAAACTCTGGCCGCTATCGTGTTAACAGACACACACACATATATATATATATATATAGATATATATAAATTTTAACGGATGTCTTTTCGGTGTCTACTAGGTAGGATCGATAAAGATTTGAAGAAATTTTTCAAAAATTCCGTCATGAGTCCAACCTCAATAGCTACTTTCCTTCGGAGGAAAGTGCTAAAACATAAACATACCACCGTAAAATTTAAAACTATTATGTAATATTTTGATAAAAAGATCAATTTCTCAGAAATTTTCCTTTTAATAAAAACCTCGCCAAATAAATGTTGATTACTTCAAAGCAGTATAAAATGTAATAACATTTTAAGAATTAAAATCATTTCCTTGGATAGAAGTTTTAGAAGAGAATTAATTGTTGAAAAACACAATATATTGATTAGGAGATTACTTTACAATAATATTGCCACCATGTGTAGTAAAAATTTAACAATATCACCTGATGTGTTTCAACTTGCTTATAAGACTATAATTATGTTAGACGTTTTTTGTTAGTAATTATCTCTTTAACAAGTTATTTAGACAGGTACAAATAATCCCAACGACAAATGTTTGTTTAAAACGATTCGATTTAGATCAATTTAAACCTAATAATACTTTATTAGCTATGCTTCATGCAGATCCTGCTTAGTGGAATTTTTTTAATATGCATATTTTTTTTTTATCTTGGGTTTAATTATATTACCATTTTCTAAAATTGTCGAAAGAAAAATAGTGCTTTTTTTACCTACATGATACGCCAGACGTGTTTTATAAATCCACGCCCCCGCAATAAAGAAATAAAAGCTTTCATACCTGCCTCCCTTCCATTATAACCTCACGTTTATTACACCTCTCTCTACGCAACTATCCTTTACTACCACCCTCAACTTAGTGAGTGGTCAAAACTGACCCGTACCCTTTCTTAAACCCACCACGATCCATCATATTCATAAATGATTGCATGTCCGTGAGGCATCTGTAGTAATGTACCTCTAATTTAATCTCTAGAAATAACACTCACTTACTAAATGCATCATTCACCGTCTTCCAAGAACAATGTTTTTTTTTTCTGTTTTTGTCATTGCTTCTGCATATGAGTATCAACTCTGACCTCATTCTTTACAACCCTTATGGAGGCTCAATTTCAAGCCAATAAGTCGGCAAAATAAAAAACTCATTTTGTTATGAAGAACGTTGTTTTACTAACATACTACGACCGATCTCGGACAAATTCTACCTTCGCGTAACCATTGGTCAACGATCTTCTCCCAATGATTTTGATTCTGATCACACAAGGTATTATCCCTTAAACGGATAAATCAGAATCTCGCGTCAGTGTCTCTAAAACTTAGGGGAAATTTTTTACTCTTTAGAGATGGTGTCTTGTAGATTTCTTATTTCATATCCTTGATATCTTGCGGAATATTATAAATAGGCATACCAGGAGGAAGGGGTGAGAGCAGAGCCTTCACTACATCGTCGATAAAACTTTGACTGCCTGCGATAAAGTGAAGGAGAGCACAACCATAAAGTGAAAGGGGATGCCAGAGAATCGTGAAAAGCAACGATTCAGATGGAAACGCCCTCTGTCTTCTTTATCTACAGCGATACTCTGTTGACTTTATGCAACAATACAAATGGTTAGGCGTATTTCGCTGATGTCAAACATTTTTTCCGAGGGGAAAGTTATGTCAAGTCAGCATTTCTAGATAGCTTCGCCTTTTCAAGGCACTTTCTTATTCGTATTTAGACGAATAACGCTCTAAAAAAAATATATTATAACGATTTTTAAAAATGATTTTATATTTCAGGTCCAGAGAGGAGTCGGAAGTTCCCAGTTCTCGTGTACATCCACGGAGAGTCGTACGAATGGAACTCAGGGAACCCATACGATGGTAGTGTTCTTGCATCTTATGCAGACCTTGTCGTTGTCACACTCAACTACCGTCTTGGCATTCTAGGTGAGTCTTTCTTATACATTAACTTTAAAATACGTTGAAATTTCAGTTTTTAATATAATATTTAAAAAGAAATTTTATATTTTCTTACAAGCATCCTATACCCTATTTATCTGCCGTTAATTTATCCATGTTTCGTGGTACTTGAAGAAATTGTTGAACAAATTTTCTGATGTTGACGACAAAAAGAGCTTTTGTATCGTAAATTATTTATTTTTTAAATGCCTTCCCTTCCTTCTTCCTTAAGGAGGACACCCACGTATGAAGTTGATCACCGACTAGAACGTATCACGTTTCAAAATACATAAATCAAATAAACGGTAGTTCAAATTTATATATATATATATATATATATATATATATATATATATATATATATATATATATATGTATACTACGATATCTAGCTGTCTCAAAAATGGACCAATGACCTTTAATAATAAAATACTTTCTCTGATGTAGAAGGTGTAGGTCATCGGGGTTCGGATATTTGTTGAAGGAAACTAAATTTTATAACTAAAATGTGTTATATTTATACCAACGATTCGGCTTTAAATGCAAGCCTTGGTCAGGGCAGAATGGGAAAAACTGTACCGTTTCGTGGATGGCACATTTCTACAGAAATGTATCCTCCACGAAGCAGAATAGTTCTACCTCTCCTCTATTGGCCTGAAGAAGGCTTACATTTCAAATCAAAACCTTAGAATAAATATAACTCATTTTAAATATAAAATGCAATTTTATTCAACAAATACCAGGACCCCGTTGATCTATACCTTCATATTCTCAACGGTTGACTATCTGTCAGGAACTTTCAGTGATTTGAAAGGTATAGTTTATTAACCAGAAAAGTCCAAAAAATGAAACATGGTTTATTGGGCTGGATTCGAGCGTAAAAAATCGTTACGCTTACGTTTTTCCTTTGCAAGGCCTTCAGGTTTACGATTTATAAGAATTGATTAGTACATGCTTAATCAAGTGAAGATTTTTTCAAGCCCATACCTATAACCGTAAACGAATAAAACGTAATTTTCTTGGGGGCTGGGAAATCAGCTGAGAAATCGTAGTTAATAAAAAGTATTTATTAAGGGATGCGAAGGGTTAAGGGATTTTTGATAGAGCAATCTTATTAGGAGAAATCACTGCTTAAATAAAGTAATTTCCGCTAGGACACCCTCAGTTTTCTTTTGTATTGCATATGCTTTGGTATTTCATAACAAATGTTTTTCGAAAGATTGAACGAAAGACCAAGCATTGATTGTGTCTATCCAAAGTTTTCCAAATAAAACTAGGGATAAGAACGAAAACTTAAGATTACGCAATTCCTTTAAATCGGAAGTTTTTTATTATTTTTTTAAAATATCCCTAACATGTATCCTATGTTATATTGTTTTACTCTTCTTGTATGCATCTTTTGTGGTGCTCTTGGTTATAGAACTAATTTTTAAATGTTGAAGATCAAAAGGCTTTTATATGAAGACCTGTCTCAAGGGTTCAATGTTTTGAGGAAAATGGATTCAAAGTTGGACATATTTGGTAACAGCAAACACAAGATTTTTACAGTTCCGATCTTACTTGAGGAATCCTCAGGTACTTAGCTGTTTATTATAGATGATAAGTACATAATAGGTAGATAAATTATCCGGATTATGATTATTATGGAAAATAATTGAATTGTGTAAACAATGACCCCTTAATTTCCTTCTTGAACAATACTCAAGAGAACACAAGCCAGTTGGCAGTAACTGTCAAGAAAATCACTTGAATATCTTTACTACCTACAAGAATATGGGTTTTCTCAACCCTTTCCTGTTTTCCCCCTGTAGCTGTCTCATTTTTTTCAAAAATGTCACTTAGACCCCTTGACTTCTGGGGCCCTCATGTCATAAATGTTTTATTTATTTTTTAAGAGAGAGTAGTTAGAGTAGAGTAGTAGTAATTTGAAACATGCACCGCTTTCAAGCGATTGTATCGATAAAGAATATGTTCTATACCTACTATTAATTTTCTACAGAAATCACTATTTTGAACAGGATTCTCTTATAATTAACCCATAATAGCTTGAGTTGTTTAGCACAATATCTTGTTAAGGGCGTAATGCTCTTGCAAGATAAAGAGGATTTATTTAGTAAAGAATGGGAGATGATAACTAGATAGAAGGTGTAGATAATAAAGGCGCCTAGGAGAAGAGGAGGGTATATTAGTCTTGTAGGCCTGCCTAGGAGTGGAAACATTAATTACGGGGTAGAGCCGAAAATTAATTTAGCCTTTCCAATTATATGGCAAGTCGGTGGTTGAAAGAGCTTCCCCGCCAAAAGGCGCGGCACCGCCGTTTGTCTTGCTCATGACGCGGCTAATTGTTTCGACAGAACCCGCAAATGGGGGAAGAAAACGACTCTAGGAACGGTGTCGTTAATCTGTGGTTTTACTGATTCCTCCAAAGTCGCTCAAGAGGTAGTTTATCACTGAATAGATTTTTGTTATGGAGAGTTTCTTAAACGATTTCCTTAAGGATAAGTAAAACGTTGATAACGAACTCTATATGTTCTTGTAATATGCTAATAATTATGATTCGTTTTGGGTATTATATTCATATTCAGCTTATTTTAAAAGGCTTACACTTACCTACCTTTAAACTTGGCACAAAGGTAGGTCTTGATCCAGGGAGGCTAGGTCAAAAACGTCTACCAGTTTCTGCCTGTATGTTTGTTCTTTATACAAATCCGCACAGTTTGACCGATTTTGATCAAACTTTCTACAGTTATAGGTATTGATCTGAGGAGTGTCTTGGGCTAGGTCAAAATAGTCTAGGACTCACAGTTCGGAGGTGAATCCTCCTGTCCAAGATTGTATGTTAATTTTGTAAATATACTTCTTGTCCAACAACAACCTACCCAATAATTGTAACCTTTGGCAGTTGTTGGTTATCAGTAGCCGAACGCAACGTGTTGATAGCATACACTTCCCAAGTAGTTAACGGGAGGATTTGAGATATTATTACTCTCAAATAATTTGATAAAAGATACATTTATATTCATAATTTCACAAAGCAGATAAAATTAAATGGGGTTTTCTTTAGAAGTAGAATATTCCACCTGGCCGTCACCCCGAAAGCATTATGGAAGTAAACCCGTAAGTGTTGGCTTGGAATATATTTTATCGCGGGCTGGAAAGCTAATTTATGGAAAGGGGAAGGCTATTCATCATAGACTATGAAGGGCTTCAGGGATCCCTTGAAATAACGCGGTCTCACACAAAATGAATGCGTAATCAACACAAAATGCCGCTTTCCCCTCGGGGCAAATGAATTAAATTGCTTTCATGGCAATTCGAGGGAGTATAAAGGATCCAGATATTCATCCCTTGAAAATAAATGCACCTTTATTGATAAATCATTTTGAGTAAATTATATTTTACCGTTGTCCGACGGAATAGAGCTATTTTATGTTGCTAGGTTTTGAACAATTTCATAAACATTGAAGCGATCCTACCTAATACTGAATACCACAAGTCAGCCCTTCCCTTTATATATACATATTTGGTTGGCCAAGAACTATATTTACAAAATTAACTTACAATTTATGGACGGACCAGACATGAGGACGATATTTATTAGGCGACAGCAAAAAGCTCCGTCTTCTCTTTTTAGCGCGGTTCCTCCCTCCCCCATAGGGAGGAACCCCGCTTATAAGGTTGATGCAATGAAACGATCCGGATGTGCCGACTAGAAAATTTCGCGTTTCAGAACCCCTAGAGACCGAAAATAACGGTGGTTCAAATTTGTATATATATATATATATATATATATATATATATATATATATATATATATATATTTGTCTGTTCGCGGATTTCTGGCCTCCCTAATGGTCCGTTTTTGATAAAATTTGGCCCAAAAATCAGTCGTCCAATTTGAAAGTTCAAGTTCGTTAACCAGCAAAATCCGCCCACTGGAAGATGGCGTTTGGGGCGAAATTCGCGCAAAAAAAATCGTAACGCTTACGTTTTTGAGTTCATGAGCTTGTAAGTACTCGTTTTATATGCTTCTTGGGCTAGGAAAACTAATATGTTGAAATTTTGGTTGCGTTTGGAGTTAAGGAAGGGTTAGAATAAAATATTTTATTAACAGACATAAAAAAGTTTTGGTAACTTTGTATACTTTCCTTAATATCTCGAAAAAAGTTGAAAATCTTGTGAAACGAAAGAATGCCATTAGAAAGCTTACTAAATGCTCTACAAAATAGGTTTTAATGAAAGATTTGATTAGGCGATGTCAATCGGAGAAATAAGTGCTTAAAACTTTAAAGTAATTGATTTCGCTTATTCGAACTGTTCTTTTTGTCTTTGATTTTGATACTTAAAATTATGGGATTCAGTTGAAACATTTTCTGCATGTTTGAATTTCATCAACACTAATATGTTAAAATTTTGGTTACGTTTGGAGTTAAGGAAGGATTAGAATAAAATATTTTATTAACAGACATGAAATGTTTTGGGAACTTCGTATTCATTCCCTAATATCTCGAAGACGGTTAGGAATATTGGTAAACCGAGGGTTACCATGTGAAAGCTTCTAAATGTTCTACAAAAAAGATTCTAAAACAATTTTCGGTTAGGCTATGTTAATCGGAGAAATAAGTGCTTAAACTTTGAAGTAATTGATTTCGTTTATTCGAACAGTTCTTTTTGTTTGTTTTTATTCCTTGTAGTTTCTTCATTGGTTATAGTTGGATAGTGTATTTGACAATAAAACAGATTAATTAAAATAAGAAAAGCAATTCATTGTTAAAAATATATCAGGCTGTACCGTATGAAATGTCAGTTTTGGATTTGTCGATTTCCTTCAAATGTCTTGAAACTGTCGAGGCTCCTACTCCGAGTTCTTTGGCATATTCCCTAGTGTTTTAATTGCTTATAGTATGTCAAATGTATTTGTCAATAAAACAGGATACGTATAATTAGAATCAATATTTTGTTTGTTAGAATTCGAAGATGCCATATGAATATCTAGATTACAGGACTGGTTTCGTTATTTAGAACTATTCTTGGTATTCCCTATTTTCATCTGTTACCCATAGTTTTTTATTGTTAGTAGGTTTTTCTTATTGATTATAGAATATAAATCTATTTGGCTATAAAACAGGATACGTAAAATTAGTGACAATATTTCGGAGATTTCTGAGCGAAATACTTTTAAGATTTTCTACCACCACGAACGGCTTTTTTCCTCTATTTTTATCCACTAGATAGGCTTTATTTTGCATATTATTCTATATAAGATTTATTCAGCAGGGGATTCTGATGAAATGTCGTGTTTTTGCTGTGGGTTTTAAATACGATGTGTCTAAGATTGGATAACATTAGCGAGTCTACATAGTTAAGAACCGACGACGGAGGATTACTTCTTGCTATGATTTAGTCTACATATGTATATTTAGTCCTAAATCCAAAAAATAAACTTCACAACGATTAGATACTATAAGGGAATATGGCGGTTCAATTCCCGTAGAAACAAGGGGGCCGCAGGAAATTTACCTGCTAAGAGTTAATCCTCAAGAGCTGTAAATATACCCCAGGTATCTGCCGACACAAATACAAAGCCTAGGCGGAGAGCACCCCAAAAACTCAGATCCAAACATAGGTTATATACTAAATATTCATAAAGACTACTTAGTTGTAAACCGATTCATCAATTAGCAATCAATAGTTTTCAACAAAGGTTATATACTAAATATTGATAAAAAGTATTTAATTAGAAAAAAAAAAATATTCCACAAGACTTGTTTTTGGTCCATTTGTGTCTACTCCATAGACTTAATTAGGTATATTATTCTATTGTAGTTGGGCAACTAAACTTTGTTTTATTTTGCTAAATAAAGTTTTTTTTCTTGACTTGTTATTCGTCAAGACTTTTATTTGTCCTTGTGTATTTACTAGATAGGCTTTATTCGGCATATTATTCTATATAGGCTATATTAGGCAGGGCATTCTACTCAATCTTGTGTACTTCTTCTTGATCCTTCTGTACATGGGCGTATATAAAAACAATTTCGGGGGGGGGGCTGAGACCATTTCCAGGGTATGGAATACTAAATATTTAGAGCTAAGAATAGTTTTAGGCAACTAAAACGCTATTACACGTAAAATAAAATATGTTTTATGAACTAAGTGATCTTATTTAATTTATTTTTAAGGGTTTTACGAGAAGTTTTTATCATCAATTCGAAATTTCGGGAGGGGCTGCAGCCCCCTCAGCCCCCCCCCCCTCATATACGCCCATGCTTCTGTATCCTCTAGAAAGGCTTTATTAGGCATATTTTGAATTGATTTATAGAGCTTTGCTTTAGAATGAGAGCCGGATTGTGTAATTTCCGCTTCTGTGTAAAAGTTAGTTACTGTCGGTCTCCCTGACGCCTTAATATCACTTTTATTCGAGATGTTCGAAAGGATTTTGACAATTTTTACGAGAAATATAAAAAAAATAAGTTTATTTCTTTTCTAAGCTTATCAAATGGCACTAAGGACATGAACGGAACCGCGCTAAGATGCTGCAGTTCCTGCGAGTCGGACTTTTTTAACATTTAAGGCGAAATGTTAAAAAAGTCCGACTAATGTAAATCGTAAAAATTTAATGGTTTACACTTTGATTTTGAGTCACCAAACCAGACATCAGACCTCTGGAAAAAAAATATTGAGACAAAGTTCTCTAAAATATTAAATACATCCTGCTCTCGCGGAGTCTTACGGCACACAAAAAACTGCTCGTCTCGAAGTCTTAAGGAACACACACTTACCGGACCTGAGCAGGTCGGGTTCTACTTCCGCCATAGAATACTCTTCATGGAGGTACGACCTACCCAGTACCAAACATTTATATGTATATATATATATATATATATATATATATATATATATATATATATATATATGTATATTTCACTTGTTCTTTTTGTGAAAAAGATATATTGGGTCATATTCAGAAGAATATATATATATATATATATATATATGTATATATATATATATATATATATATATATATATATGTATCTATATGCAGGGTGTCCCAGTATATGTGTCCACCCCCTTTTCCTCCAAGAGTTGTTGGAATTTCGAAATGAAACTTGGTAGGTCCTAGTTATGTTGCATGAGGTTTCTTTTAAAGGTTTAGTTGACTTCGTAACATTGTCCAGTTTTTCTCCAGCGCATCTAACTCTTGATTTTCTAATGGCCGCAGGTAGTTTTTATGACGAATTCTGATAGAAAATTTAATTTTAAGACTAATTTATTCTGAGACATCTTTTGATCCGACACACCGTCTGCACGTAAAACGCAAGAAAACTGAAAAATATCGCCCTTTTGTAGACAAATTCATATTTATCACTGAAACCAAGCCTTTTACGTAAAAACATCTCGATACAAACGTTGTAGCCTATTGATTTTCTTTTCAGGTGATACCAAGATCAAAGTTGTAGGTTTAATATTTAACGGGATATTATGAATGAAAAAGTTAAAAGTTTTAAAAAGTAACAATTCAGAAAATCGATATGAATAGAAAAAAAAGTAGCTGACATCAACAATCAAAAAAAGTACTTATTTACTTTATGAAAAAAAGTATATAAAAATTATCATATAACAGAACAGAATAAATTTATTTTTCCTTATGAAATTAATATATCATAAAACTAAAAAACAAATTTGCCTTTGTTTTCATTCATAATATTCCGTTAAATATTTAATCTACAACTTTGATCTTGGTATCATCTGAAAGGAAAATTAATAGGCTACAACATTGAGGTGTTTTTACGTACAAGGCTTGGTTTCAGTGATAAATAGGAATTTGTCTACATAAGGGCGATATTTTTCAGTTTTTTGCGTTTTACGCGCAAACGGTGCGTCGGATCAAAAGATGTCTCACAATAAATTAGTCTTAAAATTAAATTTTCTATCAGAATTAAAAATACCTGCCGCCATTGGAAAATCAAGAGTTAAATGCGCTGGAGAAAAACTGGAAAATGTTACAAAGTCAACTAAACCTTCAAAAGTGACCTCATGCAACATAACTAAGACCTACCAAGTTTCATATCGAAATTCCAACAACTCTAGGAGGAAAAGGGGGTGGACACATATACTGGGACACCCTGTATATATATATATATATGTATTCCACTTGTTCTTTCTTTCTTTATTTGGCAGAGGGTCGATGAAGCAGAACACCATTTGTTTTTGTTCAACTATATTATTTCATCTATTTTGCCCAAAATATTTTTTAGGAAAAATAGATGAAATAAAATATTTGAACAAAAACAAATGGTGTTCTGCTTCATCGACCCTCTGCCAAATAAAGGAAAAGTCCGACTCGCAGGAACTGCAGCATCTTAGCGCGGTTCCGTTCATGTCCCTAATGCCATTTGATAAGCTTAGAAAAGAAATAAACTTATTTTTTTTATATATCTCGTGAAAATTGTCAAAATCCTCTCAAACATCTCGAATAAAAGTGATATTATGGCGTCAGGGACACCGACAGTAGCTAACTTTTACACAGAAGCGGAAATTACAGAATCTGGCTCTCATTCTAAAGCAAAGCTCTATAAATCAATACAAAATATGCCTAATAAAGCCTTTCTAGAGGATACAGAAGCATGGGCGTATATGAGGGGGGGGGGGCTGAGTGGGCTGCAGCCCCTCCCGAAATTATGAATTGATGATAAAAACTTCTCGTAAAACCCTTAAAAATAAAATAAATAAGATCACTTAGTTCATAAAACATATTTTATTTTACGTGTAATAGCGTTTTAGTTGCCTAAAACTATTCCAAGCTCTAAATATTTAGTATTCCATACCCTGGAAATGGTCTCAGCACCCCCAGAAATTGTTTTTATATACGCCCTTGTACAGAAGGATCAAGAAGAAGTACACAAGATTGAGTAGAATACCCTGCCTAATATAGCCTATATAGAATAATATGCCGAATAAAGCCTATCTAGTAAATACACAAGGACAAATAAAAGTCTTGACGAATAACAAGTTAAGAAAAAAAACTTTATTTAGCAAAATAAAACAAAGTTTAGTTGCCCAACTACAATAGAATAATATACCTAATTAAGTCTATGGAGTAGACACAAATGGACCAGAAACAAGTCTTGTGGAATATTTTTTTTTTTCTAATTAAATACTTTTTATCAATATTTAGTATAAAACCTTTGTTGAAAACTATTGATTGCTAATTGATGAATCGGTTTACAACTAAGTAGTCTTTATGAATATTTAGTGTATAACCTATGTTTGGATCTGTGTTTTTGGGGTGCTCTCCGCCTAGGCTTTGTATTTGTGTCGGCAGATACCTGGGGTATATTTACTGCTCTTGAGGATTAACTCTTAGCAGGTAAATTTCCTGCGGCCGAAACAAGGGCGACGGGCATTGAACCGCCATATTCGCTCATAGTATCTAACCGTTGTGAAGTTTATTTTTTGGATTTAGGACTTAATATACATATGTAGACTAAATCATAGCAAGAAGTAATCCTCCGTCGTCGGATCTTAACTATGTAGACTCGCTAATGTTATCCAATCTTAGATACATCGTATTTAAAATCCACAGCAAAAACACGACATTTCATCAGAATCCCCTGCTGAATAAAACTTATATAGAACAATATGCAAAATAAAGCCTATCTAGTGGATATAAATAGAGGAAAAAAGCCGTTCGTGGTGGTAGAAAATCTTAAAAGTATTTTGCTTAGAAATCTCCGAAATATTGTCACTAATTTTACGTATCCTGTTTTACAGCCAAATAGATTTATATTCTATAATCTGACATTTCATACGGTACAGCCTGATATATTTTTAACAATGAATTGTTTTTCTTATATTAATTAATCTGTTTTATTGTCAAATACATTATCCAACTTTAAGCAATTAAAAAATAACAAGGAATAAAAACAAACAAAAAGAACCGTTCGAATAAACGAAATCAATTACTTCAAAGTTTAAGCACTTATTTCTCCGATTGACATAGCCTAATCAAAAATTGTTTCAGAATCTTTTTTGTAGAACATTTAGTAAGCTTTCGCATGGTAACCCTCGGTTTACCAATATTCCTAACCGTCTTCGAGATATTAGGGAATGTATACGAAGTTCCCAAAACATTTCATGTCTGTTAATAAAATATTTTATTCTAATCCTTCCTTAGCTCCAAACGTAACCAAAATTTTAACATATTAGTGATGATGAAATTCAAACATGCAGAAAATATTTCAACTGAATCCCATAATTTTAAGTATCAAAATCAAAGACAAAAAGAACAGTTCGAATAAGCGAAATCAATTACTTTAAAGTTTTAAGCACTTATTTCTCCGATTCACATCGCCTAATCAAAACTTTCATTAGAACCTTTTTTGTAGAGCGTTTAGTAAGCTTTCTAATGGTATTCTTCCGTTTCCCAAATTCTCAACCTTTTTCGAGGTATTAAGGAAAGTATACAAAGTTACCAAAACTTTTTTATGTCTGTTGATAAAATATTTTATTCTAACCCTTCCTTAACTCCAAACGCAACCAAAATTTCAACATATTAGTTTTAATGAAAGTAGAACATGCAGTAAATGTTTCAACTGAATCCCATGATTCTAAGTACCCAAACCAAAAACGGCATTCAAAAATTTTTTTTTCAGTTTTCTCGAAAACGGTTAAAGCTATCGCCTTGAAAATGGTTTCATTAGTTTTCGTAGCCAAAGAAGCCTATAAAACGAGTACTTACAAGCTTATGAACTCAAAAACGTAAGCGTTACGATTTTTTTTGCGCGAATTTCGCCCCAAACGCCATCTTCCAGTGGGCGGATTTTGCTGGTTAACGAACTTGACCTTTCAAATTGGACGACAGATTTTTGTACCAAATTTCATCAAAATCGGACCATCAGGGAAGCCAGAAATCCGCGAACAGACAAATATATATATATATATATATATATATATATATATATATATATATATTTATATATATAAATATATATATACATATATATATATATACAAATTTTAACCACCGTTATTTTCAGTCTCTAGGGGTTCTGAAACGCGCAATTTTCTAGTCAGCACTTCCGGATTATTTCATTGTATCAACCTTATAAGCGGGGTTCCTCCCTATGGGGGAGGGAGGAACCGCGCTAAAAGAACAAGTGGAAAATATATATTGGGTCATATTCAGAAGAATTAATATATATATATTCTAATGTTCATCATATACACACACATGTATATTTGAGCGTGTGTCTGTTAACATGATAGTGGCCCCAATAGCTTCGCTAATCTACACACACAATCGTTACAATAGTTGCTTAAACACATAATATAAACCTTGAAATTGGCTTTATTAATATAAATATGTCCATTAACAATATACACATCTAATTACTTTTAGAGGGAAAACTTGAAATAACCACAATTATTAATTTAAACAGAACAAAAAAATGAAAAACAAGGGGAGTTGACGTGTAAATCTCGTTCGTTCCATTTTTTTGAAAAAATGTTATAAATATATAAATTAATTTATACATCTTTAATAAGAATGGCTAATGGCGTAATAGTACTTTAATAGAACAGAAATACAAATATATATATAGTAGTAGTAGTAAAGTAAATTTTATTATCAAAATACATAAATAATAGGTGCTTGAGATATGAAACAAGAAATTTACATAAGCTTGGTACAATCCGTCAGCTAAGCGACATCGCATAATTCCATGTACACTAAAATAAAATAACAATATAAGAAATTTGAAATCATATAAAAAATAAAAATAATAAAGCTTCTTTATAATCAAACTTATAGGTCATGGCTTCTTTAACATACTGATACAGTTTTAAATAGTCCTCGCCGTTCAAATAGTCTATTCCTTTGTTGGGAGATAATCTGTTTTTGTGGAAGATGTTCACCCTTATCTTGGACAGGTTTGGAGGAACAGATAGGAAATGGATGACATCTTCGGGCTGTTTCATATTGCTAGGAGAGCAGAGGGCACTGTCATGAGATCATGAAAACTCCAACGCTCCTTGTTCAGGTCAAGGGTTTCTGTTCTGGCTCGCATGATGGTCCTTATCATTTGAAGGGTGTTTGTATCGTTGACAAAGGATAGCTACTTACTTTCGAATTTCAGAGATTTATAGGTGGTGTGGAACTGTACGGTTTTGAGTCTAACCAGTAGGTTCTGTTTTTCAAGGGAATCAATGCTATTTAATATGCATTTGACTGTTTCCTTTATCTTCTCTGGTGGGGTTAAGAAAAAATTCTGCACACAGATTAGTACACATACCATGAACGTCGTTATACCAACCTACCTTATTCTATATCACAGCCGCTTGGTTAGCCTGTCTTCAGGAGCATTTAAGACTTTTAGAATGTATAATAGATGAAGCTGCAGAGTATATACGTATACCTGTTTCCAGTAGCAAAGCGTAGTTCGGCAAATTCCTAGGGAGGCAAAATAGTCTCTTTATAAAACTTCGTTGAAACTCTTCGTCGTTGTCATAAGTTTTCCCGCCCCTCACCTGAGCACCGTAACACAGGACTGCTCTAGTCACAGTGCCAAACACTTGAAATTTAGCCTAAACAGCTACTACACACACACACATATATATATATATATATATATATATATATATATATATATATATATATACATATATACTACAGATAATAATTTCACATTTCAGAAAGATATAATATAAATATATTAATAATACTTCTATCGCGGTTAATACCCTATCTCCATAGGGAGAACCCGCTTATGAGGTTGACCTCACGTCGCAATCCGGAAGTGCGGATTAAACTTTCACGTTTCAGACCCTATAGATCACGAAAATATAGGTGGCCCAAATTTGTATATATATATATATATATATGCTTGTCTGTTCGCGCTCTAGCAAGCTCAGAAATGGTCCGATTTTAACGAAATTTGGTAAAAAAAATATGCCTTCTAATTTTAAAGGTCAAGTTCGTTGACCAGCAGAATCCGCCCACTAGAAGAGAGTGTTTAGGGCAAAATTCGCGCAAAAAAAATCGTAACGCGTACGTTATTGAGTTCATACACTTGCAGGTCCTTGTTTTATAGGTTTCTTAACATAAGAAAACGAATGAAACCATTTATAAGGCGATATCTGTAACCGTTCCTGAAAAAAGTTGAATCAATGTTTTTGTAAGTCATTATATTTTTGTGAGTACTTAGAATCGCGGGATTCAATTGAAATATTTTCTACAACTTGGAAATTAATCCCAACTAAGATGTTTATGTCTTGGTTATATTTGGAGTTAAGGAAGTATGCGAAACAAATTATTTTATTAATAGACATGAAAAGTTTTCGGATCTTCATACATTTTTCGTATATATCTCGATGACGGTTGGGAAATCGTGCTAAATGGAAGGTGACCATTCGAATGCTTACAAATTTTTTTTAAAAAAAAGGTTCTGAAGCAATTTTCGATGGGGCAACGTCAATCAGAGATATAAGCGCATAAAACTGTGTTTGTTTTGTTGTTTTGAAAGGGTTGGTCTCTTTGATTATCTCACTTTTTAATTGGTTGTTTCTTGTTTTAAATTGCATGTATCAGTAAAATTGGTATAGTAGTAAAATAAGCTAAGAAACGGTGAAAGGTATTGGTAATAATAAGTTTGGAGTGGCTGTGGTAATCAAGATGGCTGTGGCTAATCATGATGACGTAGTTTGTTTTGAATTCTCCTGTCTAAATAACCTTCCTCATAGCCTCTAACTGAAGTTATCGTTATTTCTTATTTTGTAGGAAGATTTAACCCACGACAGAATGGAATTTTATTCGCCATGAAGCACAAATTTACAGTTGATTATAACAGTAAAACGAATTTGCTAGTAAAACAAGATACTTAAAATGACAACAAATTTTTCGTTGTTTAGAATAGAGCCTTCTCAGCAGAAGTCGAAGAGTAAGTACGTTTTTAGTACATAATTATATTGACTTATACAGATTAAGAATTATCCGCTTCTGTGTAAGTTGGCTACTGTCAGTTTCCTGTGATTTGTGATGCCAATCTATTCCATTTCTTCGAGATGTACGAAACCGCGCTAAGATGATGCAGTTCCTGCGAATCGGACTCTATATATAACGTAGATACAAATGTATTAACTTTACACTTGTATAACGTAGATACAGCGATATTACTTATAAACTAATAGAACAAAAATACAATCATATTAATTATACAGTTATAGAACAGAAATATTTATTTATTTGATGTGTTCCGCCTCATTGGCTATCAACACAAAGAACAGCATCCTCTGAACCATTCATTCTAGCAAATCAGCATAGCGTAGCTCATGTAATTGCATATAATTTCAACTGTAAAAGAAGTGTTCTCCGTTAAATGTTACCTAGTATCCATGGATGTATAATGTTATTTTTAAGTCAACAGTGCTTATTGCCATCAAATAAGATTGTGTAGTCCTGTGTTCTTGAGGTTGGCCAGTATAGTGTTTATGTACTGGCTATCATTGCTTAGGAGTTCTTTTATATCATTCGGGATGTTCAAGTTGCATCGTCTTTGGCAGTCTGTCAGTATGTGTTTAATCGTATGTTCTTTGTTACTTATACTGAATAGTACTGAATAGGTTTATCTCGTCTTGTCATTAAGTATTCGTGAGTTAGTCGAGTATGTCCAATCCTTAGTATAGCAAGAATTACTTGATCACGCTGTTATCTCGATGATTAGAAGGCCATTTTTCAATTGTGTTTTTTATTTCTCGGAGTTTATTGTCACCTAGTTGTGTCCATATGTAGTTCTAATGTTGTTTTATTGTTCGTTTTGTAGTTTTTGTCAGATCTTTATCAGTTATTTGCTGTAAAAAATAAATGTGATAACTTTAAGACTCACATGTTTAAACCTATCCATTCAAAAAAGATGTATATAAAATTGATTTATTTATTTAAATTTTAACGTACATTATTATTAACTACGAATTTTAAGACGGGTTATCTATAGGTTACCACCCTTTTCTAGCCAGGATAGGGCTCATGCGTTTTCTTTTTTTTAAAGAAAAGCCACCACCCCATAGTGGGAATCGAACCCACGACCGATTGGCACGGAGAGTTAAGTGCTCGCGCCTTCACGGCTACCGGGCCTCCTAAAATTGATTTAGTAATTAATTCCAGAAGGCTACCAATGGTATTTTTAAATAAATATAATTAATTACATAAATATTATTTTTTATCAAATGAAGATGAAAGAACTAACTACTTTAATGATTATTTTTTTTTTGTTGTGCGAACTCTGCTTACAAATCACTAGGTGTTGGAGTTGTGGTGACACTTTTGATAGAACTCTCCCTACTTCCCGGGACTTTGAATGGCGTATCGATTACCAAACTCCAACTCCCCGAAGTTCTCCTTGTAATACATGGTTTTCCAATATTATAGAATCTCAACTCGAAGGAATGTTTTGCGTTTATGTTGTACACCCACCAAATCTAAGGTGGTAATTATTATTGTTTATTTAATTTGGTTCTTTTTTTTTTTTTTTTTTTTTTTTTTTTTGTTATTTTCTATTTTCAAGTGGGAAATTCCCCAGATAAAATTATAAGGACTTTCCGAAGATTAGCCGCTTAGAGTTATTGAGTTATTTGTTCATATATTTTTCAGTTTTGGCTAGAAGGTATCAATGATGACTGGCGTAATATTTAAAAACGATGTCCTAAGCGATTTTGTGAACATCCATAGAAACATGCAAGATTTTGAATTTGAACTCCACTAAAAACTACAACATGAATGTGCAAATTTAGGTGCCTTTTCCCAACGAATGTGGAAATAAGAGGCAACCGGAGGATTCCAGGCAGCAAGGAAATTAAATTTTTAAAATTGAGAATTAAAATTTATTGTTTTACATTACGCAAAATGTTCCAAATTAAATTCACAATATTTTGCAAATGAATGTGGCGAGGGATCTCGCGTAAATATTTGCTAAAGAGCAATAGAAATTAGCACGAAGAATTCGAAGGCTTATCATCAAATCAGGAAAGCATGTTAATATGGTCACAGATACTAAATGCTAATCATATCAGATCTAAATCTCAAGAGCATGAAAGGGCATGGGTTTCCAATGAGGAAGAAAGTTTGAGACTTGGTAGAGAAATTAACGGAGTATAGAGTACACTTAGACAGTCATGTCTAATCAAATTGATACATACTAACATGCTTTTGTATTAGATTGATTAGTGGTTAATGTAAAGCCAAAATTCATACATATGGCCTCCGGGACAGCAGAAAAATGTTAACACCAGGCCGTGTGTATAAATTTGATGCGCTCGTCATTTTAAATTACGTAGAAAATTAAATATAATTCTTACATAACTTCCATAATGGCTTTAGAAGTAAAACTAAATTACCTTGGGGGACCTTTTTTGATTTTGTGGCAGTCTCAGACCATTAGAGTAATGGGAGGCTTAGATGGGGGTTACTCTCATGTATTTTTAAGCACTAACAGAGCTTAAATATAGAAAATTTGTTTATTCATAATGATAATTCGCTCATTTCTACCCAATTTTGAAGAGCTTAGCAAAGTTTTCAAACCTCTATTTATTTTCAAGATTTAGTAACTGGGCGATTAGTATACATCCATAGAGGGTTAATATGTCCTTGTGTGGGTGGCAGATCTCTCTGAGAGAATAGGGGCCTGACGTCCTTTCCGATATCGCAAAATCAGTGCTTTTTCTATTTGAGTGGCTTAATATCAAAGATGGACACCTGTCATTTTCTAAATGTTGAGAAAATTACCTTTTATGTTATGCAAGTTATAGTGAATATTTTTTTTTGAAAAAAATTATTTCATAGTTAGGCTTATATGTTTGAAATTGATATTGTTCCGTTTCTGATATCAATACCACTCAACAAATTAGTGAAAATTACCTTTGAACCGATTGGGTGATTGGTAGGAGTTCGTTTATGAAAAAACCTCCATAGCAGGAGTCCGTTTTTGAAACAAAGCACCTAATTTGAAGCCAGAAATTACATGTTTACGTCCGTTTTTTACAGAAACTGATTTCATCGTTGAAAATAGCAGAGAAAAACCTATAGCTAACTAAATTTCGATTTTTTTACAGATGCCCGTCTTTGATATTAAGCCACTCATTTATTTTTTGGCATTGAGGTAATTCATGTGTTTCCAACACTAATTTTTATTTCATTTCTTAGATGTCTACGAAGGTTCTCAATTTTAAATGAACATTGGCATTTTTAAGGCCGTAAAATGGCAGCTGTCCTATTAGGGCGGTTGTGCGAGATTACCGTACTCCGGGGATTGCACCTGACCCAGGGTTAAATACTGCAATTGCCGAAGAAAAGGTATACTCATGTCTATAATACTAAATAAAAACTTGTAAATACTACATCCATATACAAATTCATAATATGAATTTGTATATGGATGTAGTATTTACACAGTAGTGTAAATACTACATAGTATTTAGTATAATACTCATATTATGAGTATTCAAATTCACATTGTATAACTATTAAGGCACGGTGTTTCCTAAGACAAGGTAAATATAGATGAGGGAATAGGTTGAATTCCCCACATTGATAGCATTATGGGAACAATCGATCTACAAACTTTGCGTCTGGGTTATTCACATGCCACTTGTCAAACTGCATAGAGAGCAGCACTTCATATGTCATATATTTCCTATGGTTTCCGACTAGATGGAGCCACGAGCTAAGACAAACGGGAGATCAAGGGTTTATAAGGGTTGGCTTACCTGTGGGCGGTACATTTCGCATCAGTATTTGACTACTCGGCCTAGCTGTGTGGCCCACAGGTATGTCACTCCAAAATTCACCCTCCCCACTAATTCAAACTAGCTCTTCCTCGTGTACTCTCTACTCTTAGCGACGTTTTATCTATTTTGATATTTGTGTATGTATCCGTAATCTTAGTGTAAATTAATGATTCAAATAGAATTACAGTTTTCTAAAATATTTTTCTTGTTATCTAACCCGTTAACTCCCATCCTTGCTTTATATATATATATATATATATATATATATATATATATATATATATATATATATATATATATATATACACATATATATATATATATATGTATATATATATATATATATATATACATATATATACATATATATATATATGTATATATATATATATATATATATATATATATATATATATATATATTGATGTTTATTTTTCGTCGCTGGGATGATATTTTTGGATGGAACGGCATTTTTCTCCAGCGGTGGTACTCCTCCTCACTTCATCCTATATATATATATATATATATATATATATATATATATATATATATATATATATACGAATTTGAAGTTGTAAGCGTATCTTTTCCCTATAAGGAGGGTGGAAGCACGATTTGTGGATCAGAAGACAAATGAAAAAAACCTATTTTCAGCCTTACTGATGCAACCCGGTTTTCCTTAAAAAGGTTTTAATATAAGCAGAGTAGTTTTTTTTCGGCCCAAGGGCCAAGTGGCGAAAGGGACAATACGCTACAGATGCCATATATGAAATTCAGATGAGACTCCACTCCTGGTTCCCTCTTAATAGAACTAAACTTCTGGAAAACATCAGCCCTTCCTTCTCTCCAGGCGGCCCATTCCAATGCAAAACATCCAAACTCAAACATACAAAGAAACTTATTTTAACTTAACATATTTACTTATTTTAACTTAGCGATTGCCTAGGGCAATAAAAAAAAGGATAAATTACACTTCTATAAGAATGAAGCGTTTCCAACTGCTATAACGCAGATAAAGTTATTTCTCTGCTCTTTATTAATTGAATCAACACAGGATAAACCGAATTGTTTACTGAAAAATGTTCCAAAAACTATTATACACATATTGAAAGCATACAAAGAGAATTCATCAATATAATCAAATTTTACTACTGATAAGCCTTTGAAAATTCGGCAGCTTAGGTGACGGCTCTTTATACGAATTTCAGCGTAAGTCAGCGCATAAAGTGAAGAAATAAAAAATTAAAAATAGTAATTAATAATAATAATAATAAATTGAATAGCCTAAGGATCTAAATAAGGGCCAGTGAGGGACGCCTTATCATAGAAATGTGAAACTTGGACGAAATCTATTCAGCAGTGTAATAGATCAACAATTAGAATGAACTTACGACGATATCGGATCGCCTAACGTCATGGCAAAACAAAGTATTGCACGGGAATTATTGTAGTCGTTTGTTTGAACTGGAGTTCCAAGCAACATTGCGTTTGGCTTGGTTAACATTTTGAAGGTTATACTCTGAAAAAAAAAAGGTTTCAGAATAGCTACCCAAAATCAAGTCATAGCAACAAGGTCCTATCGACGACATGTTTTAAAGGAATCGGGTATATCTTATAAATGTCGATTGTACAACCAGAAGCATTGTTGATTTAGCTTATTACAGCAGGATGTGAGATCCCTGCAGTATCTGATTATCTATTAACGGCATAACAACCAATAAGAGTCCAAGATATCCCACCAAGCTCTCGGAGAAAAATCGGATTGTTGGATAAGAATGTTTCTTATTACTGCAGAGTCACACAAACACTGAGAGAAACGTAAAATTAAAATATGTGCTTCCAAGACGTGGCCACTACGCTGCTATAAGTAAACCACAATGTGCCCATTGCCACCAACACCACCCGTTGTACCATTCTTGAGTGCCCATTGTGCAAAGCACCCAGGGTCTCCGAAGGCCAAGAATAGTTACCTTAACTCTCGTAAGAGTGCGGGTACCGTGCCTGTTGCTTAGCCATGTCATATTTAGCCCTGCCGGTCAATTCGAGGCTACGACGAATATCGGATCGCAAGTCTAACAAGCACCCACAGCCGCACGAGGAGTGGACCTCGAAGGGTCACCCCGGAAGTGATGAGTCTGCCTGGAATTTTCATGAGTTTATCATGCCCAGATAAATTTTCATGATGATTAGATAGTTAGCCGTCGAGGTGATAAGTAAAGATGGAATGGTTGGGTTTCGGCTAAATAAACCTCAATATGATTTTGTTTTAAAAAATCTATATTTCGGACGTTTCGGCTACTCATTGGTAGCCTTCGTCAGCTAAAATAACAAAAAAAGAAATTAATACAGAAACAAAAAAAAGTTTATAATTGTGATAGGTAACAGAAATATAAATACAATTAACTTATAAAAGAACATATCGTCTTAAATTCTTAGAATGAGTAGAATGAAAAAATAAATAGGTACAATAATTGATTTTAATAGTAATTAGTAACATTAATTGATTTGACAAAGAAAAAAGAAACTACATATCAATGACAAGTATAGTATCTGATAGTAACATTAATTAATTTTACAAAGAAATAAGATACTACATACCAATGGAAATGCCGAGCGGCAGAGGAAGACCAAGGTTGGCAATTAAGTAACCATTGTGAAAGTGTCTAAGGAAAAAGGAATCTACTGGGGTATATGTAACTGAAAACAGCAGGTGGTGGGAGAAAGGTCGGTAAGGATCAAAAGGCATGTTTATGACATGTTATGACAGGAAAGGAGAAAAAGGTGTTAATGGAAGGATACCCAAGGGGCATGGGAAAATCTAGGTGGGAGGTCGGGAGAGTTTTTGGAAAATATTAGCGTACATAGGAGAAATGCCTTGTTTGTCAGTTTTGTAGTTAATATTGTTTTTGTTTAAGTTTATTTGTACATTCCGAGATCTTTAGTCTTTTTTTGTTTCGTTGTGTAGAAAGAATTTTCGTGACGTCGAAGTTAAAACTGTGTTTTTGCGTAATGGCGTGTTTAGCAAGTGCAGATTTATCTATTTCTTTATTAGTGATGGTTCGTTTATGTAATGTAAGACGCGAGTGAATGTCATTTATGGTTTCTCCTATGTATACACCATTACAGGAAGGGATTTGGCAAGGGACTTGGTAAACACAACGGGTGGTTTGTTCAAAAGGGATGGGATCTTTGAGTTTGGTATAGAGGGTTTTGAGTTTGTTGGTAGTTTTTAAACCAAAATTTAGGGAAGGGTAGGATTTTTTTATTGTCTTTGTAAGTTTATCAGTCAGTCCAGGTGTAAATGGTAGAGATCGAAACATTTGTGAACTGGGAGTTAGGGAAGAATTGGGAGAAACAGTGTTGGAAGGTTGGGATTTTACTTTTTTAACAAGGGATTTTATGAGGTTGGGGGGAAATTGGTTGCGTGCCAATATATCTGAGGCGATATTAATATTTTTATTGTGGAAGGAAGCATGGGATAGGGAGAGGACTCGGCGAAGGAGATTTCTGGCTACAGATACCTCAAGATTAATGTAGCCAGAAATCTCCTTCGCCGAGTCCTCTCCCTATCCCATGCTTCCTTCCACAATAAAAATATTAATATCGCCTCAGATATATTGGCACGCAACCAATTCCCCCCCCCCCAACCTCATAAAATCCCTTGTTAAAAAAGTAAAATCCCAACCTTCCAACACTGTTTCTCCCAATTCTTCCCTAACTCCCAGTTCACAAATGTTCCGATCTCTACCATTTACACCCGGACTGACTGATAAATTTACAAAGACAATAAAAAAATCCTACCCTTCCCTAAATTTTGGTTTAAAAACTACCAACAAAATCAAAACCCTCTATACCAAACTCAAAGATCCCATCCCTTTTGAACAAACCACCCATTTTGTTTACCAAGTCCCTTGCCAAACCCCTTCCTGTAATGGTGTATACATAGGAGAAACCATAAATGACATTCACTCGCGTCTTACACAACATAAACGAACCATCACTAATAAAGAAATTGATAAATCTGCACTTGCAAAACACGCCATTACGCAAAAACACACTTTTAACTTCGACGACACGAAAATTCTTTCTACACAACGATACAAAAAAAGACTAAAGATCTCGGAATGTGTACACATAAACTTAAACAAAAACAATATAAACTACAAAACTGACAAACAAGGCATTTCTCCTATGTACGCTAATATTTTCCAAAAACTCTCCCGACCTCCCACCTAGATTTTCCCATGCCCCTTGGGTATCCTTCCATTAACACCTTTTTCTCCTTTCCTGTCATAAAATGTCATAAACATGCCTTTTGATCCTTACCGACCTTTCTCCCACCACCTGCTGTTTTCAGTTACATATACCCCAGTAGATTCCTTTTTCCTTAGACACTTTCACAATGGTTACTTAATTGCCAACCTTGGTCTTCCTCTGCCGCTCGGCATTTCCATTGGTATGTAGTATCTTATTTCTTTGTAAAATTAATTAATGTTGCTATCAGCTACTATATTTGTCATTGGTATGTAGTTTCTTTTTTCTTTGTAAAATCAATTAATGTTACTAATTACTATTAAAATCAATTATTATACCTATTTATTTGTTCATTCTACTCATTCTAAGAATTTAAGACGATATGTTCTTTTATAAGTTAATTGTATTTATATTTCTGTTGCCTATCACAATTATAAACTTTTTTTGTTTCTGTATTAGTTTCTTTTTTTGTCATTTTAGCCGACGAAGGCTACCAATGGGTAGCCGAAACGTCCGAAATATAGATTTTTAATACAAAATCATATTGAGGTTTATTTAGCCGAATCCCAACCATTCCATCTTTACAGATAAATTTTGAAACTAAAACAGGTATAACAAATTATATTTGTTATATGTTCGATTGATATTAAACGTACCACGGTATGATTCTTAAATTGTCTGCTTTTCGCGTAATAGGAACTTAAGAAGTTATTTGAATTCATTTTTATTTACTTTTAAAAATACGTCACCTGTATTATATATATATATATATATATATATATATATATATATATATATATATGTGTGTGTGTGTGTGTGTGTGTGTGTGTGTGTGTCTGTTTTTGATATTTTCACTTAAAGAGCCCAAAACATAAACGCCAGAATAAACTGATGTACTAGTATTATCTTATCTATAAATTATACTTTATCAAATAAAAACGAAAATTAAGTTTTCGGATATTGATAACCAAGTAGTTGTTATTATATCAAATAGGTAAGGGTTACTTAGGTTTTAGGACTACAAAGGGTAACTAAGGATGATTCCTACCCAGAGTTCTGATTTACTGTACAAAATGGAATTATGAAAACTAAATATATAAAGTAAACATTCCACAACGTACTTTGACGATATAAAATATGAAAAGTTATAAAATAAAATATAAATTGGTTTAAGTTACGTTTTCTATACGTTTTGGGGATGACCAGTATTTACATGATTTTTTCTACATAGTATTATTAAAGCGGATAAACAAGAATATTATTTTTTTTAAATTATATAAACATTTTTATATCCATTTCGTTCAATTTGAATGATTTTCCTTATTTACAGTTGCATGGTTTCGCCATATGCCCCCAGGCACACTCGTAAAGGGCATAAATGTTTTAATTTAGGCCTCATATATTTATATTCCACGAATTTATATTCAATAAATTAATATCATGCAATACTATTATACCTTAAAACAAAATCCATATTTTGGAGTACCCGCATTTATCAATGTCGGTCCTTCAAACAACATATATATATATATATATATATATATATATATATATATATATATATATAAATATGTCTTAAACCGGCAGACTTCGTATATGGATGGGGGATCGAAAAACTAAGTCAAAAAGTCCTTTAGCGATTTTCTTCGCTTCGTTTTCGAGAAAAACGCAAAAACCCGTGTTTTTTGTTTTCTTGGACAAATCCAGATTTATTGTTCGAAAAACCACTTTAAGACAAACCTTGTAGCTTATTAAAATATCTTTAAGATGAGACCAAGCTCAGAGTCTTAGCTTGAATATTAATAATATTACGATAGTACGAGGTAATCGTGTTTGAATAACCCATTGGATGGACATTTTTTCCATGAAGAGTTGGACATTTTTAGATCCGACGAACCGCCTGCTCGTGGACCGCAACAACTGAAAAACAAGCTTATTGCTATAATTACAAAACATGCAATCATGTTTCATTCCCATTTTTTTTTTTTTTTTTTGTTCTATAATAATACACAGAAATCACCAGCCATGAGTTATCTACTTATTTAGCCTATACAATTATTATAACGAAAAAATTACTGGGTAAAAGTTGTATGCGGGTGTGTGTGAGTCTGCGTTCACGCGTTTCTGTATACAAGATTGAACGGTTAATTTTTTTAGACTCGAGTCTTATGAAACAGTTTTAGTGCTGAAAGATGATATATTGTTGGCTATACTTGTAAAGGACCAACGACAGTTGTCGGCATCTATTATTCGCATCACGAGTTCTATATTTCAAAATAACTTTATGAATGGTTCAAATTAAATGAATTCTAATTGCTAAAATTAATTATGAAAACAATGCATTATGTTTTCCACCGGTTGGTGCCGAATTACTGTATACGCTAGAGCGATAACTATGAAGTTCGATACGGACTAATTTCTAATGATCGTAAACGCAATCCGTTTATGATAGTTGTCAGATCTCATGAGTCAGGTCATCTATTGATACAGCGGGACCAAATTCTTCAGTCTTTCTTAGACGTCTCAAAGAGTGGTTCTTAGCAGTCAATGTTTGAAAATTCGTTAAATACCTCGTGTTTTCTACGTACGAGCATCTGTTTTCTCTTGTCACTAAAAGGGTTTTTACAAGTAAAAGTTTGTATATGTTGTGTCTTAAAAATGTATTTAGGTAATGCTGAGAGAAAGCGCTCTATAAATTGGGAAACAGCCCCAGGATAGGAAGAGGGCCTTAGGGACAAGGTTACAAATGCCCAAACTACAGGGAGACGGGAGATGTAGTCCCAAAACTTCGCCCTATCTCTTCCTCTTCCCTCAGGACGAAATATTTCACATCTCTCTCATCCTTCCTTTCTATCTCAATTTAATCTATGTCTATTCATTATTCCGTTCATTTTTTCTGTTATTCAAAAAAGATTACAACGGTACCAACCGAGCTATTGGGGCGCTTTATCAGTTAAAGGTGTGATAATAATTAATCAATAAACGATCATTGATTTATCAATTCCTTATAAAAGCCGTTAGCTTAGGTAGGGTGAGTAGAGGGGTAGGGAGAAATGGAGGTAAAAGGTGAGTGAGGCCAGGGGGAACGACCGCGGAAGAAGATCACGAATATGGACTTTTATGGTCAAGAGAAAAGATTACTCAGATATATGGGAACGTTTGACAGGGTGTGAATATACACAACGGGAAGTATTACGGATATGAAAAATCTTGGAGTAGGTGGAGGTGATGACTTGTTTGTCGATTTTTTTTAATTGACAGAACTATATTCAAGATGGCCAATCCCGTTCCAATGCCCCGAGACGCCTAAAAAGAAAGTGGCCTAGAGACCAACTAGAACACGTAAATAAAGCATTATTGTGTCAGCAATGGCTGCCTTCTCCCCTCCGTACTTCCTTGTGTAATAGTTTAGGAGGTATGTATTTACTTGTTGTATTATATGTAAACATATGTATACAGATTGTAAATATTCAATAAAAAAAACAATATTCAAGATGGATGCGTATGGATTATGAAAGGACACATTTTTCAAGGTTTGATTAGGTAGAGAGGATAGAGGTATTTTCAAAAATCTAAATCATACCACTCCATGATGGAATAACTGGATAAGGCTGGTTTTATATATTTGCACTTCAGGTTGTATATGTGTTTATTGAATATATTTTTAATGGGGTTCTTTGTAGGTTCAAATTAGGTGCTGTTGCAGTTAATTGTGGTGCAAGAATTTCGATGAACGTCATTACATCTTTGGGGGGATCGGGTCTTGTGGTGTTTACGTTTTTCAGTTTATTTTTAATATAAGGTTCTAGGTTTACTAGGTTAGTTTGGGATTTTTAAACGAATTTATGAGGAAGGTGATGTTGTGTCGTGGAAACCAATTGGCCAAAAGACAAATGTATTATTGATTATATAATTTAAAAATGTCCTAAAAATGTGCACGAACGTTTTTACCTAATACATCCACTCCAGTAAATGTGTACATTATTTTAATTATGTTGCAAAAATTGTTTTAAAACTATTATTTCCTGATTTTCTCATTGATTTCCTTTGTAACAGTTTTGATACGTCTTTTGGATATTATGCAGAAGCTAGGCTCGCAGACATGACATATCCGCAATGTGGCTCACCCTTGCGTGATTCCTCATCTTTATTGGATTACAAGTTAAATTCCTGCCGGAATGTTCTGACAGCGGGTAATTGAAGGGTTGACATGGAATTAAGGTTGGTTGATGTTAAGCAATAACTCAATCATGCTAAGGTTATTGTGCAACTAAACAGTTCGCGTAATGAATAGATAATTACTCTCACAAGTTATTTTAAACTCTTTGAATCCCTTCGTGCCACATTGTCAGACATGTAGTTTTGTTCAAAATTTACAATTTTTAGTTAAAAATTTTTTTTTTTTGTTGAATTTTGGAATTCTGCAAAATATTTAGCTGCTCTTAATAATGGAAAGGAAACGAGAGAAAAAAGTCTTGGAATTTAGAAAATTTATATTAAAAAAAAATTTAAAAAGTTGGAATTTTAAAATATTTAATTTACGTGACCAAAATAATATGTCTTTTAAGTTACTGAGTAAGTATTTTTGAAAAAAAAAACAAAAACAAATTGGAAATCTTAATCGTTACCCTATAACACTAACAGTGGCCAGTTCCACAGAACGAGAAAACTCAGTTCATTTCTAGCAGGGTTAGCACAAAATTATAATTGTTCCCCCAGTTATCATAATTGTCGTTTTCATTCAACAACATTTGTTATGTTATATCGAGCTATAACGTGTGATATTTTATCTATTTGGCCTTACCGAGCGAAATTGTCGAGTCTTTGCAATTTCACCCATTAAGGAGCCAATTTTTATTTTTTGGAATTTTTTAATAAAATTCTAACGGAGTGTTTATATATCTATATACACAAAATTTAGATCAATTCCAACAATTACTTCCTGAAATATTAGCTGTCCTATATATAGGACGCTGCTCCATTTGGGATAAGTTATGGTACCATTACTGAAATATAATTCACAACAAATATTTTATTTATTTTCATATATTTTTGCATAAAATAGAATGGCTGAATATAACAACACATGTATACAAATAAATCACATATATTCCAGGGTTGTAAACATTTTTTATGAATGTAATTTTGGAAAACAATTTGTACTAAGTGTTATACACTTTTGTGGTATTGCATTTTGTGCAAAATTTCAAAGGTATTCCTTTTCAATCAGCAAATTTACATCTCTGTTGCTTTTCTCTCTTCCAAATGAGCAGGCCCTTCGGTCTACCCTCACACCCGCCAACACTTTGGCTCTGGTACTTCTTGAAGACAGTGGTCTTCCAACACTCTTACGTGCATTTGCTTCTAGCTGCAAATATGTCACCGCAATCATCCTGCGAACGTCCTTTAGGCTTTTCTTTTCTTTTGAAATTTTATTATTTAATACAAAAGTATTTATATCTGCCATGTCAATAACTCGTGAAAATTGGGCTGTACCATTTCTTTCCCATTATTGCAATGGTTTGTTTTTTCTAATAACCAGTCGTGAAGGTCAATACCTCCCATGAAGTGATTGCAATGCCCTATAACAGCTGGTTGATTTGCTTTCTTCATATCATCTATGTTACCTTACGGTTAGTCATCCGAAAGATTTAGTTCAACAGTGCCAGAATTTCACAAGGAAGTAAAGAAACAAACTGTTTACGAATGTTTTTAGTTCCTTCCTAGGCTGTCATCTAACATTACTTTCACCTTGTTTTATTTGTTTCAACTACTAACTAAATAAGAATCACTAAAAAAGTGTTATTTTTTAAAATTATTTAATGGGTTTAGCAAGACGATTCAACCTTGCCACGTACGATGAATCATGGCTTCTATGATTACACTGTTCTGCACGAAAATCCTCCTTCAAACCAAAACATGCTTTCTTACTGTTTTCAAATGTGCTGAACACGAATTTGAAGTCAGATTCTGTCTATCACGCACAGTTTCTTGAGAAATTCTAGTTTTTTATCCAAAAATGTGAGTTTTTTTGTAAATTTGACGAATTTTTTTTTGGCATCAAAACATAGTGAAAAAAATTCAAAAGCCCGATGATTTTGAACGCAATGAAGTATATTTGAACGAAAAAAAAATTGATGGGAATATTACAAGTGGTTGAAGAAATATGGCTAAAAGTGTTTTTTCAGTTTTTGAACTTGAGGCAGGGATTTGGTCTTCCTGTATCTTTAGGGGAATGACCTTCCTTTCTCTTTTATGGTGGTATCCTTTTCATTCAAATCCTTACCTGCCCCCATTCACCCTCAATACCCCAACTCCCCCCCTCCCACTCAGCCCCTCTCTTGTCACTATTTTCTTCTAGGATTTGATCAGTACTCTCGAGGCTTTCGCTAAACGCACTTATTTGGATATTCAGTTGTGCTATCATTAGTCTGGGAACAGTTCACTTTTTCTCTGTAATGTCACGACAGAGTATAAATAAGCCTGATTCCTTTTGCTATGTTTGTGGTGAAGTCACATTCAAGTCCACTCAGAAACCTTTGACTCCGCTGGTGAAGAAGGCATACGAGTTATACTTTGGATGTAAAGTAAGTGATCAGGACAAATCCTGGGGTCCTAAAATATGCTGTAGTTCATGCTCACGTTCTCTGACTGGTTGGCTAAATGGTACACATAAGTCAATGCCATTTGCAGTTCCCATGATATGGCGAGAACCTACAAATCACGTGACCGATTGCTATTTTTGCATGACCACAATCAAAGGTTTCTCGTTCAAGAGCAAAAAGAAAATTGTTTATCCCAACATCCCCTCTGCCATGAGACCAGCTCCACATGATGCCTCCATGCCCATCCCACCAAATTCGAGTAAGTTCCGTCTTAGTTCTGAGGAGTGCAGCGATTCTGAAAGCGTTTCACCTCAACCTGGAACCAGTCAACAAGAAGAAATTTCAAGTTCGTCCAGCCCCTCTGAAACTCAGCCACAGCTCATAAATCAGAGGCGATTGAATGATCTTGTTCGTGATTTAGATCTCCCAAAATCAAAAGCTCAGCTGCTTGGGTCAAGGTTGCACCAATGGAATCTCTTGGAAGGAGGCGTGAATATATCTTTCTTCAGAAAACGGGAATCAGGAGTTCTATGCTTTTTCTCGATGGAAGAAAATCTTGTATTTTGCAATGATGCATTTCATTTGCTCCAGGAACTTGATCTGCCAACCAATCCAGAGGAATGGAGACTATTCATTGACAGCTCCAAGTTTAGTTTAAAAGGAGTACTCCTTCATAATGGAAACAGACATCCATCTATCCCAGTAAATCATTCGGTCCACATGAAAGAAACCTATGACAACATGAAGATACTTCTACAAAAAATCAAGTACCATAAGTACAAATGGCGCATTTGTGCAGATCTTAAAGTGATAGCCATGCTTACAGGACTCCAAGGAGGTTTCACTAAATTTTGTTGTTTTTTGTGCGAGTGGGACAGCAGAAAAAGAGGAGACCATTATGTCGTAAAAAAATGGCCAGAGCGTAAGGAAAAAGTAGGTGAAAAAAACATTACCAATCCTCCACCAAAAAAACAAATAATTTTTCCCCCCACTCCACATAAAATTGGGGCTAATGAAAATCTTCGTAAAAGCGATGGACAAGGAAGGAGAAGGTTTCATGTACTTAAAACAAAAATTTCCGCATCTCAGCGATGCTAAGATAAAGGAGGGAATTTTCGTAGGACCCCAAATTCGACATCTACTCAAGGACCTCACTTTTGAAGCAAAGTTAAATACTACTGAGAAAAAGGCTTGGATTGCTTTTCGAGAGGTATGTGCTAAGTTTTTGGGAAACGAAAAATCTAGAGACTACCGAAAAATAGTCCAAGAACTGCCTACTTCATATAAAACTTTGGGATGCAATATGTCCTTAAAAATACATTTCCTGCATAGTCACCTAGACTTTTTCGCCCCAAATTTGGGTGCAGTTTCGGACGAACATGGAGAACGATTCCACCAAGACATATCCAGAATGGAAAAAAGATATACTGGCAAATGGAATGAGAAGATGCTGGCGGATTACTGCTGGACACTGCAGCGGGAGACAGAGGAGGAAGAGTACAAAAGAAAAAAAAATACTCATTGACGATGTGTGTATATTTTTTGAGTTGTGTCATATCTAGTATTATACCTGATAGCATGCAGGATTCAATTAATTATATTTTACCGTTGAAAAAGAAAAAAAATCTGTTATAATAAAGACAATAATTTTCAAATACAATTTTTCATTTTTTCCAAGTTTCTCCTCTTTTCTCTCAAAATCAGAGGGTGATAGAAATTTTCGGTGTTCAGATTCGGACTCAGCACACCTCAAAACATGAGAAACAGGCAAAATTGTTCAAGGGAGGGGAGAAAAGTTTTTTTTTTGCAGAACAGTGTTACCAGCACACTCATACAGAAAGTCAATTTGCTGAAACAAATAAAAAGGGCAATTTCGATCGAATGACATTGTAGAATTTACTTGCGAAACATTAAATTACATCCGTTTTTTTATTTAATCTCCCTTGAAGTCCCACTAGAGTCCGAGCTGTTTTACAAAAGAAGGTGTGTAAGGCTTAAGTTGTGCATAATCGTATTTATATTTCTCATAGATAAGCGGCATAAAATATACATTTAAGCAAGGTAACAGAGAAAACATAATTCTCAGTATTTGCTTTGTCCTTTATGTTTCGTCCCATTTTCAAAAGATAAAAATTCTGTTCCAGTAACATTTTCAAAGAAATTTCATATTTCTATCAAGAGGTTCTGATGAATTTTTAAAAGGTGTTGTGTCTATAATAAAAGAGGTGAATGAAAGAAGAAAAAAACTCGAAAGGGAATGATTACATGAGGGAAAATGTAGATGGAATCTGTTTTCTCAGCTTGGAAGAACAAGGAAGCTCCGGTGAAAACTAAAGGTTACTCTGCCAGCTTGGCCTTTTCTCACGTTTTATATTTTTAGTTCCCGATAAGTCCAGAGAGGAGCTCTGCTCCTGTTTAGACTAAGGCAATTCCTTAGGGGTTTGTATTTTTTTTTTTCTTTTTTTTTGCTTTCCTTTCAAAGCCTTTCATTTCTTGTTAGTAGAATAGGATTGTTCAAAGTTACTTTATCTGATTACTACCTCAGACGGAAGGGAGAACTTATTAAATTCCTTAAAAGCAATTGATTTAAAAAATTATTAAAATATAATTTTTGCATTAAATCTTTTATTCAAAAACAACATTTATGGCGAGTTACACTTATTCATGGACAAATAAGAGCACTTGTCTTTATAAAACTTAACCCTCCAAGCTTATCTTTTCATCTGTTGTATTTTTCATAGCTGGCCATCGAAGGCCAAGTAATTAATGATGAAAATATATTTGAAATGTCCCACTCGCAGGAACTGCGTCATCTTTGAGCGTTTCTGTTCTTATCCCTAAATAGTGACATTTATAAAGGTATAGAAACGGCTATTAGTTTGTTTTTATCTTTCGTGATCCGTTTCCAAATGTTCCATTATAAATCCTAATCCTTAACCCTTAACCTCAGGCTCGCGGTCCCAGAGACCGCGCTCGGAAAAGATGCCTTGATTCCGAGTAGATCTAGTTGCCTGAGACCAGCTGTACTTTGTTTACCTTTCCGTTTAGGCGGGAACTACCTGTTCCCACTTCCGGTTGCCTTCTATTTCCCATAGTGCACGTGGCATTGGAGGCTAAGTTCTGCTCGCGATCTCCCTGACCGCACGCCTGCAAATGTGTGACTTTTTGAATTTAAGTAATTGTATTGATTGTGGGTATTCCGTTCCTTTTTTTTAAAATAAATATCAAGTGTTAATCTTATCTAACAGTTATGTTGGCTCAAAACTGTCCAGGATACTCAAGAATTTACACCGATGATCCATGGTTTGCTGAAACCGTATTGGAATGGTTACAAGATGAAGAAAATGACAGTGACATTTCCCCCCCCCCCAAAAAAAAAAATAAAATAAAAAAAAAAAAAAAATCTGCCTATCAGTATTAACTCTATGCCACACCAATTTGTCTACAAAATTGTTTCGTCCTGTTTGTCAAACCTGTTCAGGTCAAAACATCCAAGAAAACAATGTAAATTATGATTAGGAACACATTTTTATACTTTTTTTAGCGATTATATTTTTTATTATTATTATTTTCTTTTTATGATTTATGAAATTTTTAAGCATACGAATTTTCTCTTCTATACTCGTATTATGGTTATTTTGTAGTTTTTAACGTATTTTGCTAATATAAAAAAATGTTTTTAAAAAATAAGTGTTTATTGTTATTTGTGGAGTAGCTGATTTTCATGGATTTTATTTTTTCAATTACATTGTTTATTTCGTTGGTTTAATTATTATATATTCATCTGTATGTCTTCAAATTTCAATTAAATTTGATGGTTCCTACTATTTACCAAAAAATTAGTTGTACAAAGCATGTTGATTGGAAAGTTCATTAAAATATAGGAAAAAAATGTTTTTATTATTTTAACAATTTTTAATAAATGTTTTGTCAACTTTTACAACATTTGTCATTGAAAAGAATGTGTTATAAGAAATACCCCCAAAGAAGAAAGCGCCAGCGGCAATTGAGAGGCCCACAGGGCGAGTTTTAGGGGCTGGAGTCTGGGAGACCGCATGCCTGTAGTTACGTTACAAAAATCCATGCCTGTGGCTAAGGGTTAAGGTCTATCCTTGTCATCCGAGTCCCATTCAGATAATCCTCGCAGGCGGCTTAGGAGACAGTGGCCCCGAGATAATTTACCTACCTGATCTCTAGTGATCATTAGAATATTCATTTACACAGCTCTGGAAGTGCCAACAATTGTTAGTAAAATTGTTTTTATTTTATTTTACGTTTCCCGTTTTGCTCAGTTTTTACATAGCTGTAATATAATAAACTTGATAATTGTACGCTTATAATTTGTACAGATTTCGAATAAATAAAAAAAATCCTCCTTGAAAAGTTGCCAATTTTCAGTAAAATACTTATTTTACTGTTAAATGCCATTAAAAAAAAACAACCAATAAAAAAAATGAGGTAAACCAAGGGGAAAAACGATTGAAGGAACGAAACCGACAGCAGTACAGTAGCAGAAAATATTCTCACTCATCTTTTAAACAACAAAAAATGTTTTCTCATTTTGAATATCCTGCTATTACTGGAAAATACATTTTACTACTATAATCAATTACATAAGTAACAATGAAAAAAAAAAATACAAAGTGAAACAGACAAAAAGGACCGTTCATATATACATTCCTAATCAACACATTTTTAAGGACTTATTTGTCCAATTGTGACCATCTTATTAAAAATTACTTTAGGGGCGTTATTTAGGAAATTTATTAAGCTTTCGTATAGTTACTGTATATTTATCAGGATTTATCAATCGTTTTCTGTTAATCAAAATATTTTTGTCCTAATACTTCCTTAAATAAAAATGTAAACAGAATTTAAATACATTAGTTTAAATGAATTTCAAACATTTAGAAAAGTTGATTTGATTAAAAAAAAACTCCAATTCTGTTTCAGGCTTCTTGAACGCTAACATGGCCCCAGGTGCGAAAGCTAGAGTGGCCAACTATGGACTCATGGACCAAGTAGCAGCACTGCATTGGGTTCAGCAGAATATCGTGCTGTTCGGTGGGGATCCTGATAACGTTACCATGGTTGGACACGGAACAGGAGCAGCTTGTATCAATTTTCTCATGATATCTCCAACGGTTATGCCAGGTATTGATACCTCATTAATGCAATGGAATTATTAAATAATTGATACCTAAATGCACAATAGAATAATTTTAAATCTCAGAGGCAAGTCAGCTATTGTTATTATGATCAAGCATTAAAATATGATATTAAAGAAGGTGACAAAATGGAACAAGTATCATGCTCAGAGTATCTCTTGAAGCAAGACTAATTTACTGAAAATAAATTCAAACTACAAAAAGAACGCCACAAACGAATACGAATTTAAATGGAAAAGTATTTTTTAAATACACTAGTGTTTTACTCCTCTACAAATCGGCAATACGACACTGATTAACTGACACAAGGCCAGTTTGGCTTGTTGCCTGGACACTCACAAAGTGTGCACATTTTCGAAAAGCATGGTACTTCAAATAGTCCAGTGTTCCTTGGTTCGAAAGACACATTTATTTTTCAATGAAATAGAATACTTGTGTGACCATAGCTCAAAACTGAAGACCAGATTCTATCGTATTCAATACTCTATTGTTCATTTTTGTAAAATTCTATCTTATGTGAAGCTCTTATCGCCAAAGCTCCAAACCGTTTCAATAAAAAAATAAAAAATAATAATATGATCCTACAGTATTAACAATTATCTTAGAGAACCTGCAAAGAACATGTAATTCGGCCATCAGGTGGACTAAACTTTAGGTTGATTTTAATAACATCAAAAAATATATAGATAAATACGAAATACACGAGTCGTATATTTTCTTATTAAATGATCATAATTAAACGTTTCTACGTATATATATATATAAAGTATTAAATTTATAATAATTAAATATAAGAAATGAAGTCTGTTTTCGAGGAATCCTGCAGTTTCTTCCATTTTTTCCTGTTCATGTTTATCCAGTAACACATTTGAATTGTTTATTATAGAAACTAAGATCATATCTACTAATATTCTTAGAGTTTATGGATAAAACATACACTGATGATGTCATACTTGCAAGTAAACCTTACTATCACAATGTACCATATATTATAAGATGAATGGAATACCGATATCTTGTTTCATATTTAACTACTAATACTAAAAACTGCATGCATATTATAGTGGACAAACTTATGGAATCGTTTAATTACCTCCAATTATGAATGCATGTGAACAATAATATGTAATAGCAAGTGTACGTAAGAATTTAATTCATATAATCGTTCACTCGCTGTCCTGTACTATAAAAGCTCCAGGTATCCATTGTATTTTGATGTGTATACATCTCTGTTGGGGGAACAATGTAGAAGCAATACAAAACAGAATCAACAACAAAGCAAGGCTTTGTCTCCAGATCTATCTACTGTCCTGTGTCCTACCATTCATGTACCTACATGTATTTAGCACTAATCCTATTAGAATGGATTCATTAACATTTAAATGGATATTAATCGTGCATTAATTAACAAATGAGTATTTTAATAATTTCTTCTTGTTTTATTCATAACGGGTACGAGGTTAGCTCAGTGGTAGAGCATTGTAGTAATATGCTGGAGGGCCTGAGTTCATATATCGAGCAAGATCTAAAGATTTTTATCTTTTAGTGTCTTCGTTCATGAGTTAAATTTGGCCTCCCTGGCCATCCCTAGGCCAACCCAGCCTTAAATTAATTTATCAATGGGTACCAGAAAAGCAGAAAATCAGGCGGCCGGAGCATAGTACTGACCATACTATCTCCCTAGTGTGGCGTATGGTCATCAATCAGCTACCTTTATAGTATCTGCCCCTGAGAGCCCTCTTGGCCTATCTATTTTTGTCGTGGCATAGTAAACGGGCATTCACTTTGCAGACAACGATTAAACCACACCTAAGTAAAGGTACATCGGGCGTGATTAAGGCCGGCCCCGATGACGACCAAATGAAAGCACGTGCCATTGAGACCTTACATAACAGGTGGCTTATAGTAAATAACCCGTTACTGAAACTCGGTGTGTCAATCGACGGAAATTGCTAGGCCTTGAAAGATATGTTTTCTGAGTTATACTGCTTTGGTGTAATCTAAAATAATTTGATCTGCCTAATATAGTGCACTGTCTTATCGATATAAAATGTTTTCATGCCTAAACGATTTTTATATATATATACAAAAAAACAGATCCGATTGCTACTAACGCATATAACAACATATTTAATTCCATCGTACTAGAAAGACCTGACAGTACATACATCTTCACGGACGGATCAAAAACACAAACTGGAACAGGTGCAGCAGCAATAATTAATGATGTCGTACATGCACTAAGACTACCCGACCATACTTCAGTATATTCCGCAGAGCTGCATGCCACTCTTCTCGCACTGACTAACATCCACAACTCAACTACTAACGACATTACAATTTGCACGGACTCACTGAGTTCTTTACTTTCCATTGGAAACATATACAGCACTAATCCTCTTCTCATCAAAATTCTAACTACATTATTTCAACTACAAAGTCAACACAAACATATCACGATTTTCTGGCTACCTGGTCACGTTGGTATACCACAAAGTACATCAGTAGACACACAAGCAAAATTAGCAACACAGAGACCCTCAACAGACGTAGAAACCATAACTCCATCAGATTTATGTATCGTAGCACAAAACATCATACTGGACGACTGGCAAAAACAATGGAATAAATCTGAAAACAAGTTAAGACAGGTTAAAAACACGACAAAAGGGCCTGGTTAAACGAAAACCTCACTAGACGGGAACAAGTAGTATTAACCAGGCTTAGAATTGGTCACTGCTTACTGACCCATGGATATCTAATGCAAAAGACAGACAGACCAAGATTCAGACATTGTAACGAGGATCTTACAATAAGACACATACTGATAGACTGTAGACTGAGAGACAACTTACAAATACCACACGACTTAATTGACATATTATCACCAGGTAGCCCTTACATCTACACAATACTCCAACATTTAAAGACTAACAACATTTACTCTCCAATTTAAAAAAACCTCAATTTAAATATAATATAATCTCGATTTAAGTCTTAAATTCAACAACAAGCTTTCAATTAACATTTGTCCTGAACAAAAGTAAAATTTGTATCTATATTATTGATTTTTAGGCACTTATTTTTTAACTTTTTTATCTTATCTTATTGCTTATTGTTTTATCTCATTTTTTGTTTATTTTTTCATATTGTTGATTATATATTTTATTATTTTTATTTTTTTTTGTATTATTATTTTTTTTGTCTTATTATTATTTCTTTTTTTTTTTATTTTTCTTTTTTTTTTGTTATTTTTTTTTTCCAGACTGTGACTGATTTTTAATATTATAGACTTATGAAAAGAGACCATCGCCTACGTTACGGGTCTGAAACAAATAAATAAATAAATATATATATATATATATATATATATATATATATTTAAGTTCCTATATTAATGGGTGAAGTGAATAAACGCTAGCAGTTGCTAGAACTAAGTATTTTCCAAGCAATTGCGTAGTTCCGAGTGAATAAAAATGTTAGCTCCAACTAGGTCTAGCACTTAAAGGTGTGAATAAAGAGCTGTGTGTGTGAAGCTGGCGTCTCATTTCGTGGAAACTCAAAATTTTTTGGGAGTTCTGGCTTTATTTTGAATAGTTCTAGAGTTCTTGATAAGTTAAATTAATAGTTCCGGCCTTTAAAGCAAAAAAAATGGCATAACAAATGATTTGCCAAGTTCACACAGCAAATCATTTTGTTTTTCGACAATTTCCGTATCAACAATCGTCAGGATTCAAAAAATCATAGATTTATAAGAGTTCTGAGGATAGTTCTACATTTTAGAAGAAAAAAAAAACGATTAAAAAAGAAAAACATTTACAGAAATTATCCCGATATATACACGGTTTGAGATCTAAAGCCAATCAATAACTAGTTGTTTTGATTATTCTAAACGAGTTCTAATAAAGTTAAAGTCATGTACAATGATTTTCCGACCAGTTCTGATACAAGGATTAATCGGAAGTATTTAAAAAAAATTATTATACTTGTAAAATACGTTCATATTTGTAAAAATAAAAAATTCAACGCCGCTCGAAATTTGACAGTTCTGATTATTCCAAAAGAGTTCTGATATAGTTAAAGACATGACTTATGATTTTCCCAAGAGTTCTGGTACAAGAAATGATGAGAAGTACTTTTCAACAATTATTATACTTGAAAACTGCATGTGATAAATTTGAAATTGCAACCACGGCCTATAAAAAGGAGTTCTGATTATTCCAAAAGAGTTCTGATATAGTTAAAGACATGACTTATGATTTTCCAAAGAGTTCTGGTACAAGAAATGATGAGAAGTATTTTTCAGCAATTATTATACTTGAAAACTGCATGTGATAAATTTGAAATTGCAACCACGGCCTATAAAAAGGAGTTCTGATTATTCCAAAAGAGTTCTGATATAGTTACAGACATGACTTATGATTTTCCCAAGAGTTCTGGTACAAGAAATGATGAGAAGTATTTTTCAACAATTATTATACTTAAACACTGCTGGTGGTAAATTTGAAATTGCAACCTCGGTCTATGAAAAGGAGTTCTGATTATTCCAAAAGAGTTCTGATATAGTTAAAGACATGACTTATGATTTTCCCAAGAGTTCTGGTACATGAAATGATGAGAAGTATTTTTCAACAATTATTATACTTGAAAACTGCATGTGATAAATTTGAAATTGCAGCCACGGCATATCTCCGAAGCAGGAAAAAATAAGCATATGCACTTCGGATTTATCTATTTCCAGTAATAACTTTAATGCAACATCCGATTGTGGAAATATTCGAGAAAATATCCATGATTTATATAAAAGTAGCTCAGATGGAAATAATCAAAATTCACAGGATGCTGTAAAGGCAGTTATATATGATGTATCGGATTCTTCTTCTAATGATGCTATAGATTCGCTAAACTATGAGGAAAACTGGATGGGGTTGACCAATAAAGGTTCTAAATCATGTGGCACTCCTAAAAAAAAAACTTATTTAGACAAATGTCCCGAATGGGATAGTGTCAAATCGAATGTTTCAGTTTTCATCCCTATAATCAAAAACGGCAATTTATGTGAACCCGTTAAATTACAAGGAAAAACTATTATGGTTCACAATACGTGCGCTTTCGATTCTCTTTTACACATAACAGCGCATATGATAGGAATGAGCACCGAATATAAAAGTATCGCACAAAGTACCGATGATCATTTTTTACGATTGGCAGAAAGAATAATATCTCGCGGTAAAATAACACGGAACGATTATATGGAAAGAGCTTCTTTTCTAAATAGTACATCACTATTCGAGTCGACGAGGTATACTAGGACATTCACCACATTAGATGCAATGTGTAAAGCTGCCCACTTAGCAGAATATACATTTCTTTCTTTGCCTAGTCTAAAAAGAGTCCAAACCTGCAAAATGTGTGACTATTCAAAAAATATTTAATTTATATTATTAAGTATAAATGTCAACGTAATTTTGGATAAAGGATTGGAATATGTACAAAACGCTATAGACGAAACAATTTCCAAGCACATATGTGTCAAATGTAAAAACACATGTGATATAACAGAAACATACGGGCCACAAATAATAATAGATACAAGTATTCTGACGGATAATAATTACATTAATAATTCCGGATTTACAAAGAAAACCTACAATTTAAATAGTGTTGCAAAACATATTACCCTTAATAATAATAAATATATACTTCGAGGCGTAATAAATTATATTAATAGTATACGCCATTACACGTCATTATTATTTACAGACATAGCCTGGTACGAGTATGACGATTTAAAGCCAAAAAGAAAAGAAATATCACCTTTAAAATTTCAAATCACACCACACGTTTTAATATATTCTCAAATAAAATAAGTAATAAAACTTACCACACTATATACAATACTACATATATGTACATATATATATACACACATATATATATGTATAAATAATTACAATATGTTATTATTGTATTATATAATAGTTTAAATTTCATTAATTATTTTAAGTTATTCTCATTACAAATGATTATTTAAATTTCAACTCACCATACTATAATATAATTTCTATTATTATACTACAATGTATATATATATATATATATAAATATATATATATATATATATATATAGATATTTATATATATATATATATATATATATATATATATATATATATATATAAATATATATATATATATATATATATATAAATATATATATATAAATATATATATATATAAATATATATATATATATAAATATATATATATATATATATATATATATATATATATATATATATAAATAAAATAAAAAAAAAAAATCAGTCCCGTAACAGGCCACAAGGGCCCAGAGGGGCAGATACTGTAGAGGTATCTGATTCTTGACCATACGGTACTTTATATTTCGTAATTATTTTAATTATTAACAAACTTCCTTAAAGTTATTTAAAAAAAAAGAAAAAAAAAAAAAAAAAAAAAAAAAAAAAGGACTATATTCTCGTCACGTCCACGCCGTTAGTTCCGGGTAACGCTAAGAATGAGATAAAATATATTTATTAAATCTTCATCAACCTAAGTTGTTCATTATTAACACTATATAAGGGAAGTTGTACATTTTAGAAAAACATTTATTTTATAAGTTAAAAAAAATTACATTATTTAAAAGTTATTTAGAGTCTAAAAGATATTTAGACATACTTATTTAAAGATATTCTACCATTAGGTATATGCACAGAAATATACATTTTGGAAGTAAAATAATTGTTTAAAAATACTTCTAATTCTTTTTCCGATCAGAACTCTTCAGGAAATCATTTTCCATGTCTTTAACTATATCAGAACTCTTTTGGAATTATCAGAACTCCTTTTTATAGGCCGTGGTTGCAATTTCAAATTTATCACATGCAGTTTTCAAGTATAATAATTGCTGAAAAATACTTCTCATCATTTCTTGTACCAGAACTCTTGGGAAAATCATAAGTCATGTCTTTAACTATATTAGAACTCTTTTGGAATAATCAGAACTCCTTCTTATAGGCCGTGGTTGCAATTTTAAATTTACCACATGCAGTTTTCCAATATAATAATTGTTCAAAAATACTTCTCATCATTTATTGTACCAGAACTCTTTGGAAAATCATAAGTCATGTCTTTAACTATATCAGAACTCTTTTGGAATTATCAGAACTCCTTCTTATAGGCCGTGGTTTCAATTTCAAATTTACCACATGCAGTTTTCCAGTAAAATAATTGTTGAAAAAAACTTCTCATCATTTCTTGTACCAGAACTCTTTAGAAAATCATAAGTCATGTCTTTAACTATATCAGAACTCTTTTGGAATAATCAGAACTCCTTTTTATAGACCGAGGTTGCAATTTCAAATTTACCACCAGCAGTGTTTAAGTATAATAATTGTTGAAAAATACTTCTCATCATTTCATGTACCAGAACTCTTGGGAAAATCATAAGTCATGTCTTTAACTATATCTGAACTCTTTTGGAATAATCAGAACTCCTTTTTATAGGCCGTGGTTGCAATTTCAAATTTATCACATGCAGTTTTCAAGTATAATAATTGCTGAAAAATACTTCTCATCACTTCTTGTACCAGAACTCTTGGGAAAATCATAAGTCATGTCTGTAACTATATCAGAACTCTTTTGGAATAATCAGAACTCCTTCTTATAGGCCGTGGTTGCAATTTTAAATTTACCACATGCAGTTTTCCAGTATAATAATTGTTCAAAAATACTTCTCATCATTTCTTGTACCAGAACTCTTTGGAAAATCATAAGTCATGTCTTTAACTATATCAGAACTCTTTTGGAATAATCAGAACTGTCAAATTTCGAGCGGCGTTGAATTTTTTATTTTTACAAATATGAACGTATTTTACAAGTATAATAATTTTTTTAAAATACTTCCGATTAATCCTTGTATCAGAACTGGTCGGAAAATCATTGTACATGACTTTAACTTTATTAGAACTCGTTTAGAATAATCAAAACAACTAGTTATTGATTGGCTTTAGATCTCAAACCGTGTATATATCGGGATAATTTCTGTAAATGTTTTTCTTTTTTAATCGTTTTTTTTTCCTTCTAAAATGTAGAACTATCCTCAGAACTCTTACAAATCTATGATTTTTTGAATTCTGACGATTGTTGATACGGAAATTGTCGAAAAACAAAATGATTTGCAGTTTGAACTTGGCAAATCATTTGTTATGCCATTTTTTTTTGCTTTAAAGGCCGGAACTATTAATTTAACTTATCAAGAACTCTAGAACTATTCAAAATAAAGCCAGAACTCTCAAAAAATTTTGAGTTTCCACGAAATGAGACGCCAGCTTCACACACACTAAAGAGCTGTCACTAGGTTCTAAGGTCAGCAATTGCTAAGGAAAAAGCTAGTCTGGCCTGGGTCATGCTAGCTTTTTAGTTAGTCGTTTCTTTTCACTCAATCATGGCAGCGTTTATGCATTTTCGTAAGGAAAAGGAATATTATATGAGCCGAGACGTCTTCACGTTCTATTTTCATTTTGTTTAGTTGCATTTTCTGTAGTAAAACGATTCTTTGAATTTCTGGAGATCTTTTTTTTCTTCCGTACTGTAAACCTCAACCATTTTCGCACTTTTTCAATTTTTTATTTCATTTCTCTCTCTCTCTCTCTCTCTCTCTCTCTCTCAACGATGAGTCGCTCGAGAATTTTACCTAGCACAGGAAGCAGACTGATTGCTCTGTATCCACCCGGCCGAGCATTGTTATCTTCTGACTTCGGAATGGCCAATACCTCGGCTTCCTTCCAAATCTTCGGTAAGTATCCTTCGTTGAGACACCGATTATATAGTCTCAGTTGTGGAGTAAAAATTCGATTGCACTTCTTAATTATGTTGACATCTATGAAGTCTCTCTCTCTCTCTCTCTCTCTCTCTCTCTCTCTCTCTCTCTCTCTCTCTCTCTCTCTCTCTCGCGCGCGCGCGCGCTCCCTCCCCGCCCCTCTGCGTCCGTTCGTCCTCTCTCAATCTGTCTCTCCCCCTCCGTCCGTCTCTCTATCTATCCACCTGTCTGTCAATCGGTCTATCTACACATCTATGACTCTCGCCCTCAAAATTGACGTTAAGAATTCCCTTAATGATAGCACTAGTTGATTTTTTTTTTTTTTACGCTTATTCCCACTACTGAACAAAGAATTCAGAATAAACAAGAAATAAATAAAACAGATATAGATATTTATTTTGTTAGGCACCCATTTTTTTTTTTTTTTTTCAAAATACGTATTGATGTACATGCAACCTGAATAAAAAAGGTGCTTTATTTAAATAAATATATACATGAAAATACCTGCAAAATGAAAGTAAAATCAGCCTAAAAGAGGAAAACAAGGAGAGTATGATAAAAAAGGCCATTAGCGTGGCAATATGGAGCTGCTTTGAGAGGGAGTTGGTCCTTGTATACAATATTCACACTTCATTATTCTCATCCACCTTCCATACCATCAGCCAAACATTCTTATCATCTCTTTAGATCTGATACTGGGTATCAAAGTGTGTTGCTAATAGCTTGTTAAATACACTTATACTCTTTCACAAAGGCACATACATCCCTAGGTATATATGAAGGATGTATGAATCAGTCACGAGAGAGGTACCATGTGGCTCCAGAGGGTTAGATAATGTGCTCAATACGATGTTCCGGCAGCCATAAAGGTATCTGTGAAAAACTGGATGGATCTAGAAATTAGATTCCGACCTTCAAACGAAGATTAGAGAAGACAAAAGCTTTTAAATTACGCTCGAGGTACAAGCTGAGGTCCTTGAAACAAATAATATAATCTTTCGGACCGGTAAAGTTCCTGAACTAAAATAGACACCCACCAAGATTCCAAAAGAAAACAAAATGCCATTGAGTTACGAAATCATTTGAACTGGTGCAGAATCATTGAAGGGGCCTTATAAGGTATATTCTTAAACTTGGCAATGTTTTTTTTGTGCCGAAATTATCTTTAGAGAAAAACTAAACATTGCCAAGTTTAAGAATATACCTGGTTGAGGAAAGTGATATTTTAGTAACTGGATATAAGTATTTTTATTGTTGTTTTTAAAGGTCAGTTGAAGTGTCTTTACTGTTCTTAGTAAGTAACTATGAGGTCTTCCAAGTAATGAACTTGGACATTTCTTTCTTGTATCATCTCTTGTATTGGCAAATATTTTTGGTTGAATTAATACACCAACTCATACTACTTTTTTGGAGTGTAGAATGGTAAAGCTTTTTTGGGGGGTTTTAGGAGGGGAAATTTTTGAGGAAGGGAGTGTTTCTTTGTGGGGGCAGGAACTTGGCCTCTATTTCACATTTATGTTTTTTTGGGGATCTCATTACTTTTTTCTAAGTATTAAATAGAATTTAGTTGCCGCATACCTACTGGCTTTTGTACTTCATATAAAACCATATTGCATATTTGGATTCTGCATAAGGTTCTCCTTACTGCTTGATATTTGATACCAATAATCAACCTACATAAATCTAATCACTAGACTAGAAAAGTTAGAAGCTCTTCCAGATGACATTACTCTAGAAGACAAATTGATTGCTCTCTTAACTAAACTATTACACTGTAAAACACAGGAACCTTATCCCGAGGATAAAGATCACAATAGGGAAAGTGCAGAAGGCCTTCAAGAAAAATATAAGAACAAAGACGATACATTTTGGGTTTGTGATCCTAAACATTGAAATTTAGATGGCTCGACTTTGAAAAACTTAGTATCTGCTTTGAAGTATATTATGCAGTGAACCCCTACGACATTATTTACTACATTTAAGAAAGAAGTCACAACTGTTGTTGTTAAGATGCGTCGAAATGTTTCTTAAAACTTCAAATATAGGTTCTCCTTACCAACAAGATTCATTTGATACCCCACATGATGGATTTCAGAATAAATTATGGCTTTCCGATGGAACAAAAAGTACAAAACCTCATAGGTAATATATGACACTCCCATATCAAAACCTACCTGCTTGCCAAGTTTGGTCAAAATCGGTCAAATGGTGTGAATTTGTGTAAGGAACAAACATGCAGACAGACAGCTGATAGACGATTTTGACTAGCCTATGACACTACCCGGATAAAGACCGACATGTGTGTCAAATTTTGACAAAATCGGTCAAACGGTGTGTATTTGTATAAGGAACAAACAGAGAGACAGACAGCTGATAGACCATTTAACCTAGCCTATGATTCGCCCCGTCTATGATAAGACCCATCTGTGTCCCAAGTTTGGTCAAAATCGGTCAAACGGTACGGATTTGTAAGAGGAACAAACATACAGACAGACAGCTGGTATAAGATTTTTTCCGAGCCTATATGCGTCTAATTGTTTCTTATAACATCAAATATAGGTTCTTCATACCGAGACAATTCATTTGATACCCCACATCATGAGTTTTGGACGGAATGATGGGTTTCCGAAGGAAGTACAAAACTGGCACGCCCCGGAAGCGGAGTCAAACACAACTTTTCGCGATTTTTCGATTTTTTCCTTTAATGTCGTCTTCAAATCTATCTTCATGCAAAATTTCAAGTCTCTAGCATCATGGGAAGTGCCTAATAATTTTGATGAGTCAGTTTATCTTTACCTGGTTGGAAGTTATGAGAAGGTAAAAATCGGCTCTAAGACCGCCTGTAATATACACACAGTATGCTTTGGCCGGAACTTGGCCTGGCTCACTACCGTGGTTAACGAACTCGTTCAATCGTTTGCTAATTGAATGCTATATACCAAGTTTCGTGACGAAAAAACGAAAACTCTGGCCGCTATCGTGTTAACAGACATATATATATATATATATATATATATATATATATATATATATATATATATATATATATATTATATATGCTATCAATTAGCAAACGATTGAACGAGTTCGTTAACCACCAAAATCAGTCCACCGGAAGGGGGGGTTTACCCCGAACCCAAAACACTAATTTGACTATGTCAGCCGTAATATTTGTTATATTTCAACGAAACTTGGTATTCGTAGTGGTGATATAGAGAGAAAAGTGAGATATAAAAATGAACTAAATCGGTTCATAAGGAGGGGGGGTTTACTCCGGACCCACAATACCAATTCGCCACTACCAGCCGTGATTTTTGGTATATTTCGACGAAACTCGGTATTCATAGTGGTAATCTACAGGTGAATATGTGTTGTAAAAATAAACTAAATCGGTTCATTCGGAGGGGGGGGGGGGTTACTCCGGACCCAAATTACTAATATACTCATACTGGTCGTAATTTCTGCTGTATTGTAACGGAACGCGGTATTCGTCGTGGGTAACTAATGAGAAAGAAGTGTTGTAAAAATGAGCTGAATCGGTCAATCGGAAAGGGGGGTTTACTTTGTAATATATTTCAATAGAAAAGCCTGTCAGACATAGGTTCACAAAGCCGCCGCAAGGAGCTCTTTCTACCACTAGAGGGACTGTATCCTGTTCCTTCGTTAGATCAAAATACGATAATATGAGGTTTTTTGTATTTATTACGTAGTGTAGTAGGTACCATGTGTAAACATAACTCTGGAAGCAAATTAATAATTGATCAGTTACTCATTAAAAAATTAAAAGAGAACTATTCATGTTTTTATTTTATTTATTTTAAGCAAATTGTTCTGGAAAGCAGTCTACACTACTTAAATTCTGAGGAAAGTGCTTAGTTATGCAGCTCCTGCGTGACGGACTTTTATTATTTAGTGTGGATGAGTGAGATTAATTTGTCCAATTCTTATACTCGACAAAACCACGTCATTTCGCCCAGGATTTCCATGCCGATGTGGTGGATCTCATTCTTTTTGCATAGCCCAAGACCAAGGGACTTTGGGGGGTTAGAGACACAAACAACTTACATACCTTTGTTGAGGACAAAACTACTTCGATGGTCCTACCATGCGTCTACAGACACTGTCATCAAAACAAATGGTTTTAGAGGATATATGGTTCACAGGCAAGTCCAGGAACTATTTATTTCTGGGATTGACAATTTATAAAGTAGGTAAGAGAGTTGGATTGTAGATGTTGGAGAAGAGAGAGGCAGTGGGCAAGAGGAGAAGAGGCACAAGATAAATGTCTCCCCCTGTAGGAAGGGTTGGGAAGCTCTCTGATAACGCCGTTCCTTCTCCTGCTCCATTTAACCTCCTTTTCTTTTTACCGCTCACCCACCTCCAACTAATGGCCTAGTCTGAATATAAGGGCTTTACTCCTCTAGGTCTTACACTGATTGTTTACATCACTAAATATCTCCCCCTTTTATCGCGCCAGATGCTTTTCAAACACTTAAAAACATCTGTAAAAGTTTTGCCTTTTCTTTCATTTTTCGGCTACATTCGGCAAATTATTTATATGATCATAAACAAAAACAACCCATACATATACAAGATCATACTTTTACAGTTAGAGGGTCGTTCCCAACGAAAATAAGGAAAACTCTATTTTTCGGCGCTAATAGCTAAATAGTTGATGCGCCGTTAAAAACTAAAAACAAAAAAAAAAAAAAAACTCTATTTTTCTTAGCTGGATAAAATAAGAACACAGATAAGCAGAGACGTGTTTGTTGTATTTGTGTTTAAGGGCAAAAAAATGTCTGAGCTTTTTTCTTGTCAGACATTACTTAATTTTATTTATTAATTCATATTTGTCTAATAACAAGAAAATTCATGATTCTTTTTGCCCATTTGATATCGGTAAAGATATTAGTTAAAACAGTAAACATTTTTGAACACTGTATGTATAGAAATTATGAATATAATAATAAGTACTTAAAATAATACATTTTAGCGCAGTTTCAAGTTTCAGATCCCAAAGATCACGTATATAACGGTCATTTAAAATTGTATAAATATATATATATGTACATAAATAAGCAGGGTGTATCGCAAGCTAATGACAATACTTCAGCGAGTGAAATTAGACAAAGAATGTAGCTCAACGCTAGCAACCACGCATTTCTATCTAACTTCGTTCCAGACTTATGCCTTTCTAAAGGTTCAACGCTACCAACCACGCATTTCTATCTAACTTCGTTCCAGACATATGCCTTTCTAAAGGTTCAACGCTACCAACCACGCATTTCTATCTAACTTCGTTCCAGACATATGCCTTTCAAAAGGTTCAACGCTTCCAACCACGCATTTCTATCTAACTTCGTTCCAGACATATGCCTTTCTAAAGGTTCAACGCTACCAGAAGCATTAATAAATGCTTCTAGCTAGCGACAATTTTTCGGAAATTACTACCAAAAAAAAAAAAAATCCTCCAGACTGCTGAGCCACACAAATGTTTTAAAAATTCATCAGGTTTTTAACGGTATACTCAGAACTGAGATTATCTCTCAATTTCACAATGTAATTTAATTCCTAGAATGAAAAAGTAAATAAAAGTAATATTGTGTTTATTTCGTGATATTATCAGAAATAAACGAAAATTATTCTAGATAAAATTAATATTTAATGATTATAGTAAATCTTATGTAAAACTTGAATAAAAAAAAAAAGAAAAGATACATTGAAAGTTATAAAAGTTAAGTAAATAATCTAAGGGGTTAGGTCCGCCAGTAAATATACTGTTGTCATACCTGTCGGTGGAGACCGTCGTCACTGGCATCTGTGCGAGTACTGTGGGCGAGCGCTTTCGACGTAAATACGTCATTATCAAGCCACTGTTAAGTTAGTACTGAACTGTGTTTGTAGTGTTCCAAGATCAACATACAACGGACCACCTGCACAGAATACAGACAAACAAACTACCTGAGAAACCCTTAGACGGCAATGACCCACGGAGCCAACAAATACTTTACCTGAACGAACACCTGCACAGAGTACAGACAAACAACCTACCTGGACGACCCTTCACAGAAGTAAACAACTCACTCCACCCTGTATAAATATCCTGACACTACAAACACAGTTCAGTACTAACTTAACAGTGGCTTGATAATGACGTATTTACGTCGAAAGCGCTCGCCCACAGTACTCGCACAGATGCCAGTGACGACGGTCTCCACCGACAGGTATGACAACGTTATAAAAGTTCTTTCCAATGGCCTCCTTGCAAAACCCACTTTAGACACCTGGTCATGTAGTCCTTCCAATATCATTTCCACAAATGATTCGCGAATCCTTGCTATCAGGCGGTTTATGTCCTAAATGGGTTCTTTGTACACTCGAAACTTAAACCAAACCTACACGTAAAAAAAAGAGTCCGACTCGCATGAACTGCGTCATCTTAGCGTGGTTCCGTTCTTATCCCTAGTGCCATTTGGAATGATTAGTTTGGGTCGACCTTTTGTGAAATCTCATTATCGGCCGTTACAAAGGGCCGGCGTATACTTTTACCTGGAATCCCACCCTACAGCTTGGTTCGCCAATCCCACTACTGGAATTAGATATTTGACAGTATCGAATATCAAAATGTTTTTAATTTTTTTGACTTCTTCTACTAAATCTTTCTTTATATAATACTAAATCTATAAATAAATGCATTTAAAAAAAAATAAAACCCGACTCGCAGGAACTGCGTCATCTTAGCGCGGTTCCATACTTATTCCTAGCGACATTTGGAAAGCTTAAAATAAAATTTAATAGCTTTTTTTTACTATTTCGTAAAAAAATGTCAACAACAACTCGAAGAGGGGTCTCCCGTGGTCTAGTGGCTAGCGCGCTAGATTCATAAGCGGTAGATGGTGGGTTCGATCCCCACCGGCGCACAGTGTCACGAGCAGTGTTCAAAAATAAGAAAACTAAAGTTTGAAAAAAATTCTTTTGGTGGTTAATATAACAATTAGAATCTTAGGACAGAAAGAAAACATCGAAATTAGAATATAAAAACAAAAGCTATAAGCTAAGGATTAATTTGAATTGTTGATACAAGTACAAACGGTAAAACTGGTTCGGTTATTAAATATTTACTTTGGCTGTTCCAATCTTATTACTTGAACATTTTCATTCTTCTTTTAATATGTTGAAGTGTCAGTCCAAGGGGATTCGTTGGATGACTAATCTCGGCCAACAGTTCAAAAATGGGGAAGTTCTAGTGCTTTAATTATGTGAGGAATTGTCATCATTGTTTCAACTTTGAAAGTGATTTTAAAAAAACCCGTAAAATAACGGTTTTTTCATACTTTAACCATAAATAGTACATTGCTTTAGGATTATTTTGATACCTAGTTTACCTGCTTTTGGTGCTTCTTACAGCGATATTGTGGTTTTAGTTTTCATAACCAAAGCACAACTGTATGAAGTCTGGTGTGGTAATGAACCAGATACTATGCCTTATTTGATAGAATCGTGCATGAATATAATTCATCTGAAATTATTGGACTGGAAATAACATTCATAATTGAATTGGGTGCCACTTTGGTGGTTTCTAGTGGTAAATCAATTAATATACCGAAATTAACAGAATTAATTGGTGGTTTATATCTGAAGCATTATTCATCATATTATATGTCAGTGGCTTGACATAAAATGCTTTTAAATGGGCCTGGTATTTTTTTTTTTTTTTTTTTTTTTTTAACGGCGCATCAACTATTTGACTATTAGCGCCGGGCTATCTAGAGGTTACCACCCTATTATAATGCCAACAGCACGTGGTCGGTCACCCATTCAGGTACTGACCACGCCCGGCGTTGCTTAACTTCGGTGATCTACGGGAACCGGTGCATTCAACGTGGCTATGGCCGTTGGCATGTGCCTGGTATTATTTCCTTTTTTATTGTACCATTTCGACAATTATCAGAAGAAGCATTGGAGGATCGACAAAACGACATAAAGTATCTCAGAGAACACAATACGAGGAAAACGTCTCCTATTCAAACAAATATGGATTTAATGAAAATGCTCCTTCTCTCATCAGATCCAAATTTCTCAATTTAAAGAAAGGTTAGCTCCAAAACCGAAAAAATTGAAGAAATCGTTTTATAATAGTTAATTTTAAATAAAAATTATAGTATTTGTTTACAATCTACTGATTCAAAGTAGGAATAAGCTTTTTTTTATTTGTAAAAGTTCTGTATCCATTTTAGCGCGGTTCCTCCCTCCCCGATAGGGAGGAACCCCGCTTATAAGGTTGATACAATGAAACAATCCGGAAGTGCCGACTAGAAAATTTCGCATTTCAGAACCCCTAGAGACCGAAAATAACGGTGGTTAAAATTTGTATGTATATAAATATATATATATATATATATATATATATATATGTGTGTGTATATATATATATATATATATATATATATATATATATATATATATATATATTTGTCTGTTCGCGGATTTCTGGCCTCCCTAATGGTCCGATTTTGATGAAATTTGGTACAAAAATCTGTCGCCCGATTTGAAAGGTCAAGTTCGTTAACCAGCAAAATCCGCCCACTGGAAGATGGTGTTTGGGGCGAAATTCGCGCAAAAAAATCGTAACGCTTAGGTTTTTGAGTTAATAAGCTTGTAAGTACTTGTTTTATAGGCTTCTTTGGCTAGGAAAACGAATGAAACCATTTTCAAGGCGATAGCTTTAACCGTTTTTGAGAAAATTGGAAAATAGTTTTTGAATACCGTTTTTGGTTTGGGTACTTAGAATCATGGGATTCAGTTGAAACATTTTCTGCATGTTTTAATATCAATAAAACTAATATGTTGAAATTTTGGTTACGTTTGGAGTTAAGGAAGGGTTAGAATAAAATATTTTATTAACAGACATAAAAAGTTTTGGTAACTTTGTATATTTTCCTTAATATCTCGAAAAATGTTAAGAATCTTGGTAAACGAAAGTATACCATTAGAAAGCTTACTAAATGCTCTACAAAAAAGTTTCTGATGAAAGTTTTGATTAGGCGATGTCAATCGGAGAAATAAGTGCTTAAAACATTAAAGTAATTGATTTTGCTTATTCGAACTGTTCTTTTTGTCTGTTTTTATTCCTTGTTATTTTTTAATTGCTTATAGTTGGATAATGTATTTTACAATAAAACAGATTAGGCAAAAAAAAGAAAAACAATTCATTGTTAGAAATATAGCTTGCCAAGAGAAAGATTCGATGACGTCTTTTGAATATTTTCAATTGCCTTTATGCTGTTGGTTTTTTTAATTTATTTTTTAATTGATTTTATCTTTAGAATTATTACTATAGTAAAAATACACAGGAATATGTGAAAATTTTTGATATTTTCCAATTCATTGAAACGTATGAAATGAAGTATCGGTAGACGAGGTTTCTAGGGTCTTGCGGACCCGACCCCAGGTATAGCCATAAAACGCTTTGAACAAAGGCCAAGGAAAATATTATCTGTTTCTATTCTATGCTTTTCAAATGATAATAGGGATATGAACAGGAACCGGGGTCTCCCGTGGTCTAATGACTAGCGCTTTGGATTCATAAGCGGGAGATGGTGGGTTCGATTCCCAACCTCCGGCAGGAATTTTATCATCCCACGGCTCGCTGGTAAAATTCCTCGCTACACCCTGGATGTCGGCGCTAATGACCTAGATGTAGATGCGCCGTAAAAAAAAAAAAAATGAACTGGAACCGCGCTAAGATGACGCAGTTCCTGCGAGTTGGACTTTTTTATAAGATCGTAAATATCATATATATGTTTCCCTTTACATTTTATGTAGGTTTGTACCATAATAAATTATTGTTTTAAGACAAAATTTCTTTGTTCTCCCATGTTTGTGTTTTTTAATAACAGAAAAAAATAATAAAACTTGTCTTGGCAAAAATAAGATTTTTGATTTCTTACCCCATGTACTCGTGAAACTGTGCGGCGGCAGGAATTTTCTCATCTTAGGGCTCGCGCTAATGGGCAAGATTTGTCGATGCGCCGTGAAAAAAAAAAAAAAAAAAAAAAAAAAAAAAAAAAAAAAAAAAAAAAAAAAAAAAAAAAAAAAATCGAAGAAATGGGATAGATTAGGCATCAGAAAGTATAGAAAACTGACAGTAGCCAATTTACAAAGAAGTGGATAGTTCTTATTCCTAATTCTTGAGAAAGTCTGTATACGTCAATTCAATTGTTTACTGAAAACCTATTCACTCTTCAACTACTGCTCAGAAAGCTCGATTTCAAACAACTAAATATATATATATATATATATATATATATATATATATATATTATTTTTTGTTTTAATTTGTATTTACCCGTAAAATTTGTGTCATAGTAAAAGAAAATAAGAATCAGTAAGTAGTATGTTTCTAGAGGGAACCTTGACAAGGCCAGGGAGTCATTTTTCTAAGTCAGGTATGAGGTATGTACCCTTTCAACCGTGCCCTATTTGGGGTCATAAATTATTTCATGAAAGGTCTAAACAAAATTATAACTGTTTCTATTTCAACCTTTCCAAATGGCATTAGGGATGATAACATAACCGCTCGAAGATGATGCAGTTCATGCGAGTAGGACTTTTAATCTTTATATTCCTTTTGATTTAACGAACACATACAATAGATTCTCCCAAACATAAATATAATCTACTACATATTTTTCAAATACCACTCACTCACTCACTGACTGACTCACTGACTGACTCACTCACTGACCTATCATCGCCCAGCCCAAACCGCTCGACAGAAAATTTTGAAATTTTGCATGGACACTCCCTAAATAACGTAGGCACTCGCTAAGAAAGGATTTTTTGATATTCGAATTTTTAAGTATTTTTAGAGGGGATTAAAGTTTTAGTTGGTTAGAGCAGGCAAGCCTAGGCAGCATGCGTTGCTAGGATGATAAAGAACAGCTGTTACCGTACATTATCTATTTCATAGTATTATTTTTAATTGAGGGTTATTTCAACTATGATGTTAGACCTTGAATTACTAGAAATAAACTCTTATTTTGTCGCTCATAGAGTTTACGCCCTGGTGATGGTCCATCAGATTTTGATGACATTTGGTGCAAAGAATTTCTTCTCATTTGAAAGGTCAAGTTTATTAACCAGCTAAAACCGTTTACTGGAATATGCTTTTTGAAGCAAAATTTGCAGGAAAAAATCGGAAAGCTTACATTTTTGAGTTCATATGATGAATATAACCATTATTAAAGCGATTTCTGTAACCGTTTACGAGAAAAATTGATAGAAATACTTTTCCAAACTAATTTTCTGTTTGGGTATTCAGAAACGATGATTGGTTCACTTGAAACTTGTACCAGGTATTAGACATTCATCTAATCTAAGTAAGATATTTAAACTTTGGTATCGTTTGGAGGTAAGAAATGTATGAAAAAAAATGTATTAATAGTGATACAAAGTTTTTGGATCTCAGTATATTTTCTAAAATATCTCGAAAACGGTTGGGAAATTGTAGTAAGCAGAAGGCGGCTTTTCGAAAGATTACTAAATCCTCTAAAAAAAAAGATTCAGTTGTAATATTCGGTGGAACGATGTCAATCGAAGAGATAAGCACTTAAAGCTTCAAAGTTATTAGTTTTATTCTTTTCAACGTGTATTTGTCTGTTTTTACTTAACTTTTTAAGTGGTTGTTGTATTTTGCTCTTTTACTACCGAACGGAAACAAACACGGTTACCTCCACATAGTGTTTCTTGGGTAACTTTAAAGTCCGTGCAATAATAAGCTGTACTAAATTATTAGTACAGCGTTATTTTCGATCATACCTTATTTAACGCAATATAAAAACTACTTATCGGCCGTGGTGAAGCACGGTTATTCAGCTAGTCTTAAATAAAAGAAAGTTAAACTTCTAAGAAAGTTCGAGCAAAGTTTACTCTGAGCTAGACACAGAGTAAATAGATATAGTGGAATAGTTTGGTTGTAAGCCTGGCATAGAATGAGAGCTTACGAGTCCCTAGGGGTTTGGCTCTAGTCCGAGAGTTGGTAATACTCAGCCAGTCCAAGATTTAGGACTCCCTCCTCCCTCAACAGAGACTTCGAGGAAAAACTCTTGCTGCAGGACTATGCTTGCCAGGAAGCAGCCAAACTAAGGATAACCAGTCCTCTCCCCTAACACTTCTTAATCTAATTTTATCGCCGGGCAATTTGCGAAAATAGAACTTGCTAGGGTGTCTGATGTTGTTTTTTTTCAGGGGAATTGTCCATTTCTAATTCTCAGACATTCGCGTTTTTTGTTGTCTCGAGCAAACGAAAATAATTGAAATTTCGCAGATAAGACTCCTGGTCTCCACCAAATTATTTTTGTTTACTTATTACCATGCGATGCGCTGAAATGATTTTACTTTATGCTGAAATGGCTTTATGACCTGCACTAGAATCCTACGTTTTAGAGTATTATAACCATGATTTTTAGACTGTAAACACGTAAATTGTTCCGAAATCATTCTTCATCGGTTCTTCTAAAAAGGGGTTTTATTTCATACTGAAATTACTAATTTGTTCATATGGGTCGTAATTGCTGTTATATTGTTACGGTACTAGGTTGCCTGAAGTAAATGATGTTTTGTAAATATAAACTTAATTGGATCATTAGAAGTAGGGGTTAAATCTGTATTATGTTCAAATTGAATTACCGTCGAACTGTAATTTGTTGTTACTTCTACCACTAGGGGTGCTGAAAAAGGACGCGGTATCAGGTTTCTCCGTTGTTATGATTGTTGGATGCTATCATTTTATATGCGGCGGCTTTGATAATTGCACAAGATCAAAATCAGTCCCGTAACAGACCACGAGGGCCCTGAGGGACAGAGACTATAGAGATATCTGATTCATGACCACACGGCACACTAGGGAGATAGTGTGGTCAGTCCTACGCTCCGGCCACCATATTTTCCCCTTGGCTGCTTCGACTGCTAGAGTCATTAGCACCCAAGGTACCCATTATTTTTTTTTTTTTTTTTTTTTTTTTTTTTTTTTTGCTGACGGCGCATCTACAACTTGGCCATTAGCGCCGGGTACCCATTATTAAATTAATTAAAGGCTGGGATGGCCTAGGGACTGTCAGGGAGGCCGAATTCAACACATGACCGAAGACACTAGAATAATCTTGAGTGCTTGCTCGGGATTTGAACTCCGCTCCTCCAACTTATTAGTCCAGTGCTCTACCACTGAGCTAACCTCGCCACCAATTCAACAAGATCAATAAATAAAAATGGTCATAAAAACCCCATATTATCGTATTTTGATCCAACGCAGGAACAGGATACAGTCACTCTAGTGGTAGAAAGCGCTCCTTGCGGCGGCTTTGTGAACCTACGTCTGGCGGACTTTTCGATTGAAATATATTACAAATTAAACCCCCGCTTTCCGATTGACCGATTCAGCTCATTTTTACAACACTTCTTTCTCATGAGTTACCCACGACGTATACCGCGTTTCGTTACAATACAGTAGAAATTACGACCGGTATGAGTATATTAGGTTAGGAACCGATTTAGTTTATATTTACAACACATATTTACCTGCAGATTACCACTACGAATACCGAGTTTCGTCGAAATATACCAAAAATCACGGCTGGTAGTGGCGACTTGGTATTGTGGGTCAGGAGTAAACCCCCCTTCTAATGAACCGAATTAGTTCATTTTTATATCTCACTTTTCTCTCTATATTACCACTACGAATACCAAGTTTCGTTGAAATACAACAAATATTACGGCTGACATAGTCAAATTAGTGTTTTGGGTTCGGGGTAAACCCCCCCCCCCCCCCTTCCGGTGGACCGACTTTGGTGGTTAACGAACTCGTTCAATCGTTTGCTAATTGAATGCTATATACCAAGTTTCGTGACGAAAAAACAAAAACTCTGGCCGCTATCGTGTTAACAGACACACATACATATATATATATATATATATATATATATATATATATATATATATATATATATATATATATATATATAAATTTTAACGGGGGTCATTTTCGGTGTTTACTAGGTAGGATCGATAAAGATTTGAAGAAATTTTTCAAAAATTCCGTCATGAGTCCAACCTCAATAGCTACTTTCCTTCGGAGGAAAGTGCTAAAAGAACATACATATGAGGACAGACTGTTCCGTGTGGAATTCACTATAATTTGGGGATTCGGGGAAGAAAAGGAGAGGTGGAAGGATGAAATGTGGGGGGGGGGAGAAGGATTTTAGCAAATACAGAGGTGAAAAGAGGAAGGGGAGGGGAGGGGAATAATCGCGGACTAATATCAAAGTGGTAGGTTTAGGAGTAACAGGGTACGACAATAACTTGTAAGAAGAATGGGCTAAATTTGATTAACAGTGAGCGGATTTAATTATGGAATTCTTCTCTCAGTACACAATTTATATGTTGCTCATGCTCAATGTCATGTTATCCTCCTAAAAAGTCTGCTAAAGCATTGTTCTATATAACACCAGTCCCTTCATCAAAGAGAAAACAATTTGAAAACGTTAACAGGTTGACGGTTAGAAGAATTACATTCCTGACCTGTATTCATATAAGAGGTGTTGGTTCGAATTCTGAATTGAAACGTTTAGGCTTAGAATTCTAAGAACGCATTGTTAGGGTAAATTGATAGCCCCCTTCGGTAGTCTGAAAAACAAAACAGACTTCGTGGAAATCACACAGCTACTCTTAAGGCCCTTGTACATTCCACATTTAAACTCAGTAATTTACATTTGTGTACAGACATTATTGTCAAAGTACATCAACGTTCTTTGAGTTTCAACTTCTGTGCAGAGTTAACAAAGGCTTCGTCGAAGCCTATTTTGCCCGTTTACAAAGCAATAGCGCTTATTTAAACAGAAAGTGCCATTCGTTTGGTGGAAAATGGTTTGAAAAACCGAGATGAGGCTTCAGACCTAATGGACTCAAAGCGACAACAGCTTATTCGATATTCGATAAATTGTATGATTAAACGATTAATCTAGGCGCACGGTAGTGCGCCAGGCCAAGTTCCGGCCTAAGCATACTGTGTGTATATTACAGGCGGTCTTAGAGCCGATTTTTACCCTCTCATAACTTCCAACCAGGTAAAGATAAAGTTATGAAATTTTACGAGGTATTATACTTGTAGATGTGAGTAAAACTGAAAATTTTCATAATTCTACATCGAATAGTTTCTGAGATATAAGCGATCGAAAATCGGGATTTATAGGACTCACTCACTCACTCACTCACTGACTCATCAAAATTATTAGGCACTTCCCATGATGCTAGAGACTTGAAATTTTGCATGAAGATAGATATGAAGACGTCATTAAAGGAAAAAATCGAAAAATCGCGAAAAGTTGTGTTTGACTCCGCTTCCGGGGCGGGGGCGTGCCAGTTTTGTACTTCCTTCGGAAACCCATCATTCCGTCCGAAACCCATGATGTGGGGTATCAAATGAATTGTCTCGGTATGAAGAACCTATATTTGATGTTATAAGAAACAATTAGACGCATATAGGCTCGGAAAAAATCTTATACCAGCTGTCTGTCTGTATGTTTGTTCCTCTTACAAATCCGTACCGTTTGACCGATTTTGACCAAACTTGGGACACAGATGGGTCTTAATACGGGGCAAATCATAGGCTAGGTTAAATGGTCTATCAGCTGTCTGTCTCTCTGTTTTTTCCTTATACAAATACACACCGTTTGACCGATTTTGTCAAAATTTGACACACATGTCGGTCTTTATCCGGGTAGTGTCATAGGCTAGTCAAAATCGTCTATCAGCTGTCTGTCTGCATGTTTGTTCCTTACACAAATTCACACCATTTGACCGATTTTGACCAAACTTGGCACACAGGTAGGCCTTGGTCCGGGGAATGCACTAGGCTAGGTAAAAAAGGTCTTTCAGCTGTCTGTCTGTATGTTTGTTCCTTATAAAAATTCATACCGTTTGGCCTATTTTGACCAACCTTGGCAAGCAGGTAGGTTTTGATATGGGAGTGTCATATATTACCTATGAGGTTTTGTACTTATTGTTCCATCGGAAAGCCATAATTTCTTCTGAAATCCATCATGTGGGGTATCAAATGAATCTTTTTGGTAAGGAGAACCTATATTTGAAGTTTTAAGAAACATTTCGACGCATCTTAACAACAACAGTTGTGACTTCTTTCTTAAATGTAGTAAATAAAGTCGTAAGGGTTCACTGCATAATATACTTCAAAGCAGATACTAAGTTTTTCAAAATCGAGCCATCTAAATTTCAATGTTTAGGATCACAAACCCAAAATGTATCGTCTTTGTTCTTATATTTTTCTTGAAGGCCTTCTGCACTTTCCCTATTGTGATCTTTATCCTCGGGATAAGGTTCCTGTGTTTTACAGTGTAATAGTTTAGTTAAGAGAGCAATCAATTTGTCCTCTAGAGTAATGTCATCTGGAAGAGCTTCTAACTTTTCTAGTCTAGTGATTAGATTTATGTAGGTTGATTATTGGTATCAAATATGAAGCAGTAAGGAGAACCTTATGCAGAATCCAAAGACCCTGGTTTTACATGAAGTACAAAAGCCAGTAGGTATACGGCAACTAAATTCTATTTAATACTTAGAAAAAAGTAATGAGATCCCCAAAAAAACATAAATGTGAAATAGAGGCCAAGTTCCTGCCCCCACAAAGAAACACTCCCTTCCTCAAAAATATCCCCTCCTAAAACCCCCCAAAAAAGCTTTACCATTCTACACTCCAAAAAAGTAATGTCATCTGAGACATTACACCAAGAGTTGGTGTATTAATTCAACCAAAAATATTTGCCAATACAAGAGATGATACAAGAAAGAAATGTCCAAGTTCATTACTTGGAAGACCTCATAGTTACTTACTAAGAACAGTAAAGACACTTCAACTGACCTTTAAAAACAACAATAAAAATACTTATATCCAGTTACTAAAATATCACTTTCCTCAACCAGGTATATTCTTAAACTTGGCAATGTTTAGTTTTTATCTAAAGATAATTTCGGCACAAAAAAAACATTGCCACGTTTAAGAATATACCTGGTTGAGGAAAGTGATATTTTAGTAACTGGATATAAGTATTTTTATTGTTGTTTTTAAAGGTCAGTTGAAGTGTCTTTACTGTTCTTAGTAAGTAACTATGAGGTCTTCCAAGTAATGAACTTGGACATTTCTTTCTTGTATCATCTCTTGTATTGGCAAATATTTTTGGTTGAATTAATACACCAACTCATACTACTTTTTTGGAGTGTAGAATGGTAAAGCTTTTTTGGGGGGTTTTAGGAGGGGATATTTTTGAGGAAGGGAGTGTTTCTTTGTGGGGGCAGGAACTTGGCCTCTATTTCACATTTATGTTTTTTTGGGGATATCAATTACAGCATTTATTATATATTTTTTTAATTAAATCAATCGGCTTATGATATATATATATATATATATATATATATATTCTTGGATTTTGTTTACATGAGATATTCAAATTACTTATATATTAAACTTGATCAATTACATCTTGGTTATGTATTTTATTTGTATCCTCACATAATCGCACAAACACACATATGCATTCACAGACATTCATTATTTTATGATTTTTGTCGAATTATTGAGTCGTTGTGCTAGTCTGCAATGGGTTTTATTAAGACTGCTCTTAATGATTGTAAGCAATTCATTCTCTTCTTTTGGTGGGAAAATTAACAAGAAAAATACTTGGCGTATGATGCTATAAATAGGGAAGTGCAATATGATGGTTTGTGGTTTTCTAAACTTCATTATTACAAGGAGTGCATAACAAATTTGTGTTTATTTGAATTGGAGGAAAATCTGATGTTATATTTGTTGAATTTCTTCAGTCGAGTAGTATTTTTTAGGTAGAAAATGGTAGGTCTGAAATTCGGAATACCGAGATTTTTATAGAAATAAATAAAGTTGGAGTTTTCTTTTTTTGAGAAATCATTTATTATTTTTTTTTTCTATTTAAGTATTAGAGCTATCAGAGTATCCTTACTAATATTTGGATTTCGATTTAGCCATGTATAATGAAAATCGGCGAGAAAAATGTATTTTAAGTAATACCCAATTATTTTTAGGTTTTCTTAATGGTGCATGGCCGAGTACAGTATTAAAGTAGAGACAAGGTAGCTTCTCTAACCTGAGGAGTTTTTCTATCGAAGCTACAGCACTTATGGTGACCTGATTACTTGCAAAAGTTTAGCCAGTTGTCTTGTAATATATTTTTTTTCCAGTGGTCCTTTGACCAAGCCCTATCAGTCCTAAGGTTCATGCTCGAAGGGAGGAAGGATCTAGACGGAATTGCGTAGGGAGGTGTAACATGAGATAATCTCCGATTCCGTGTTAGCGATAACATGATCCAATCTTGACGATAAAGTCCGGATTACGCTTCACTTAGATTATCAGGATATTGCTAAACTAAGCATGCAAGCGATACGACTAGCGATCAATGAAGGCCCCGACAGGTTGCATGCCGCGCACATCAGGCGCTGAACTATCTACTAATCTGAATGGATTTTCGTGCAATATCTGTGTATTGAACACAGGAGTGAAGGGGAAAACATTCTAATTGAATTATTAGATCCACTACGTGAATATACAGAACTGATTGGATTTCTTAATTGTTCAATAATCCAAGAAGTTTCAGGGATTTCTATAAGGGTATGCGGTAAATCGTTAAAATAATAAATAGTATTCATGAAACGATATCTGTGCATACTAACTATTTTACTATGGGATTGATATTACTTTATAGCGTTTGCTATTTCAAATGGTTCTTAAAAGTGGAGTATATGACAAAGTTGTTATAAAATAATAGGTTTAGTAATTTGAAATAAACGAAACCATTGAACGTGATTTGGAGCACTAAAATACAGATGATAGACAAGTAAAAGATGGAAAGAATTTATATTAAGAATTTCTATTATATATTTGTCAAATACTACTCACTCACTGACCTATCATCGACCAGCCCGAACCACTTGACAGAAAAATTTGAAATTTTGCATGGACGTTCTCTTTAGCATGTAAACACTCGCTAAAAAAAGATCTTTTGGTATTCAAATTTTTAAGTATTTTTAGAGGGAGATGGAGATAGTTAGCCGTTGCAGAGATACGCAGACAAGGTATAGTTGGGATTCGGCTAGGAGAAAAAAACGTCAGACTTTCAGGAAGAAATCTGTATTTGGACGTTTCGGCTGCACATTGGCAGCCTTCTTCAGCACTAGAAAATGCCTAGGGGGGGGGGAGGGAGGAAGGTAACCATGGTTGGGTACATCCAACCATAGTTACCTAAGTGTCCTCAAGGTCTTCCTCCCTCCCCCCTAGGCATTTTCTAGTGCTGAAGAAGGCTGCCAATGTGCAGCCGAAACGTCCAAATACAGATTTCTTCCTGAAAGTCTGACGTTTTTTTCTCCTAGCCGAATCCAAACTATACCTTGTCTGCGGTTCTCTGCAACGGCTAACTATCTCCATCTCCCTCTAAAAATACTTAAAAATTTGAATACCAAAAGATCTTTTTTTAGCGAGTGTTTACATGCTAAAGAGAAGGTCCATGCAAAATTTCAAATTTTCAAATTTGTCTGTTACCATATTGTATTTATTTCTTAATGTTATTTCTATTTGAGCTTCAATTCAACTATGATGACAGATCTTGAATTACTAGAAATAAATTGTGGTTTTGTCCCTCGTAGAGTTTACGCTATACGTGGTGATGGTCCATTTGAGGTAATAATATCCCGAACCCTCGCGCAGCCTCCCCACCCACCAGTCAGAGCATTTCTTGGTAATGCTCGCAAATATAATGGATGTTTCCAAATGACATCTTGGAAACATAAATTTTTAAATTTTAACGTACATTTTTTATTGACAGCGAATTTTAACCTGTAGTGGTTAACCTCCTGTTGCTGCTACCGGTGTATTCAACGTGGCTATGGCCCTTGGCTATAGATAACGTTATCTGTATCTTGACACTTGTCCGGGGCACCCCAATGTCAAGACACATTATACATTGATTACTTATCAATTGATGAATAACATATAGTATGACGGGAGCCGTGCTATAATAAACTGCAAAAAATTATGTAGTCGCGTTAATTTTGGTGATACTTATCTGCCGTGCCAAAGCACGGGTATTCAGCTGATACCTAATCATTTTATGTTTCATTGAATCGTTTGAAGTAAGGCACATTAATGTTCTGTGCTAAGCGGCTTAGGTAAATAATTTTTTGGATAAATGTTTTCGATATGTCGTGTGAAGCTCAACTCAGCCGTAGTCGACAGGTTCCCTACATGAATGTTTCTTGAGATGTAAATTGAAAACACCAAACAAAATGATGGGGGTGATGTGGTGTCCCCTAGCCTTTGAACGTCTGTGCAGCTTTTGATGTATAGGTCGTCAGATTAAAATCAAAGAAACCTTCCAGTTCATCGATGTTGGAGCACGATAACGAGTAAGGCTCTCCGGCCATTGATTGTATTTTCAAAGGCACAAATACCACCATAAATCTCACTGGTTGTGTTTTTTTGGTCCAACATGGATAACCCACGATAGGATAAAGCAAGATATATAAATCTCTATTCTATTAGATTAGAATGACAATCTCATTTGGGGATATGCAGTAATATCAATAAACACCGATGTAACAAATTGTCACATATTTTTATTAGATTTTCCCCTTTAAGAAAAACGTGTTCTTTACTGGAAAAACACTCGGGAAGAAAATTAGTTAACAAATTATTAATTCAGTCAGTTTTCTTTACAAACACAAAGGATCAAAAATGTTCATTGTGTTTTCACTATTTATATAGACTTTTTTTTTTTTTTTAACTGGAGGCTCGATGGCCAAAGTACTAAGGCGTTAATACTCGATGGTACAGTCATAGGTTTGAGACTCACTAGGGGTGACAGCTTTTCTTAAGAAAAACGATAAATAACTCAGTAGAATGATGGCTAGAAATACATTACAGTAAATCTTTCTCACTCGAGTGATTCTATATGACATGTGCGTATTTTTCCTTGGTGTTTATTGGCAACATGAAAGCATTAGATAATATATAACCGGTCTTTATTCTGTGGAAGTTTTGCAATTGACTTAATGACTCTACGTTAAGAGATTAATTTTTGAGTATTCTCCAGCTACCCTAGGGTACCCAAGGTGCTCAGACCCCATTTCCCAAGGAGAGCTCCTGGGGTCCTCAACTTCTTGAGTGATTTACGCCTCAGTTAAGACAAGTGCTTTGTGTAAATATATGATTTTGGTAATTTTGTGCTATTGTTGAACAAATGAGACTATTTACGAAGAATAAATACTTGATTATTCTACACATTAATTTCATTCAAAATACATTGTTAAATTTCTGAATTCTGTGACATTTTCAAATATGAATATTTGTACTTTACCTATGTTACTGTTTTTAGAGTTTTTTGTACATTAAACTAATCTTTTGGGAAAAAAATAATTAGAGAAATATTTTGACAATTATATCAAATGTCATTTTATTTAAATAACTTATTATAAACCGACTATTTATGTAATTGTAAATTTAATTGTAACGACATTGTCTGAAGTGAGTCATTTTGTAATAAAAAATAATTTATTTACAGAAAAGAAATAATATAAACCTAAATTTCTAGGTGTCCAAGATATCATAAAAGACAAAGTTATTTAGTTACATAATTATGGCAGCAATAAATGGTAAAACAAGTTTCAATAATTACTAACTATTAATTAATTTTAATAATGGAAAGCCTTTGAGTCCGGAGCCTTCCGATGGTAATTGTCTTTAAAGCAATATATTCATTCCCAAGGGGGTAAAAATATTTTGGAGGGAAACATTTCGAAAACCGGCCATGTAACAACAATGAAACAAAAGTCCGTCACGCAGGAGCTGCATAACTAAGCACTTTCCTCAGAATTTGGGTAGTGTAGACTGCTTTCCAGAACAATTTGCTAAAAATATCCTACATAAATAAAATAAAAACATGAATAGTTCTCTTTTAAATTTGTAATGAGTAACTGATCAATTATTAATTTGCTTCCAGAGTTATGTTTACCCATGGTACCTATTACACTACGTATACAAAAAACCTCATATTACCGTATTTTGATCTAACGCAGGAACAGGATACAGTCACTCTAGTGGTAGAAAGCGCTCCTTGCGGCGGCTTTGTGAACCTACGTCTGGCGGGCTTTTCGATTGAAATATGTTACAAATTAAACCCCCGCTTTCCGATTGACCGATTCATCTCATTTTTACAACACTTCTTTCTCATGAGTTACCCACGACGTATACCGCGTTTCGTTACAATACAGCAGAAATTACGACCGGTATGAGTATATTAGGAATTTGGGTCCGGAGTAACCCCCCCCCCCTTCTAATAAACCGATTTAGTTTATTTTTACAACACATATTTACCTGTAGATTACCACTACGAATACCGAGTTTCGTCGAAATATACCAAAAATCCCGGCTTCTAGTGGCGAATTGGTATTGGGGGTCCAGAGTAACCCCCCCCCCCTCCTAATGAACCGACTTAGTTTATTTTTACAACACATATTTACCTGTGGATTACCACTACGAATACCGAGTTTCGTCAAAATGTACCAAAAATCACGGCTAGTAGTGGCGAATTGGTATTGTGGGTCCGGAGTAAACCCCCCCTTCTAATGAACCGATTTAGTTCCTTTTTATATCTCACTTTTCTCTCTATATTACCACTACGAATACCAAGTTTCGTTGAAATATAAGAAATATTACGGCTGACATAGTCAAATTAGTGTTTTGGGTTCGGGGTAAACCCCCCCTTCCGGTGGACCGACATTAGTGGTTAACGAACTCGTTCAATCGTTTGCTAATTGAATGCTATATACCAAGTTTCGTGACGAAAAAACAAAAACTCTGGCCGCTATCGTGTTAACAGACATATATATATATATATATATATATATATATATATATATATATATATATATATATATATATATATATATATATATATATATATGTATATATATATATATATATATATATATGTATATATATGTATATATATATATATATATATGTATATATATATATATATATGTATATATATATATATATATATATATATATATATATATATATATATATATATATATAAATTTTAACGGGGGTCATTTTCGGTGTCTACTAGGTAGGATCGATAAAGATTTGAAGAAATTTTTCAAAAATTCCGTCATGAGTCCAACCTCAATAGCTACTTTCCTTCAGAGGAAAGTGCTAAAAGCAAGGGGAGCTCAAGGCCCTCTTATCATGTATTCTTGGGTCAAGTAACGCCCGAAAGAATTTTACAGATGCTTTCTATGACGACACAGTTCCTTCGAATTACTAAGCCAATAAAGAGGAGGCCGAACTACAACCATCGAACTATTCTCACCAACCAAAGCTATAAATATTCCTAGTGTATCCCTCAAATGACAAGTATACTGAATCTTCATGGGTCTAGGAGCCTTAAAGCCTATGAATCCAAAATAGGCTAATTTGCATGAGAATCACGGCGGCATTCGTCTTCACATGCTGAATCTAGATGACAATCCCACGGATTTGCAACAATAAGATTCTCTTTGTACATGCCGATTTGCTCAGGAGTCTCACATTCAATGAAGAGTACCTCAGAAACATATGCTTATAGATTTAAATACAATAAGAGTAATTATTTATTTTGGGGACGAGGTAAACTCAGTGGTAGAGCACTGGACTAATAAGTTGGAGGTCCTGAGTTCAAATCCCGAGCAAGCACTTAAACATTTTTATCTTCTAGAATTCGGCCTTCCTGACCGTCCCTAGGCAAACCCAGCGTTTAATTAATTTTTCAATGGGCATCGTTGGCGCTAATGACCCTTGCAGTTGAAGCAGCAAGGGGAAAATCAGGCATTTTTTTTTTTTTTTGTTTTTTTTGCGGATTTGTTATTTAATACGATCATAAATAATGAATTTGTTTCCTAGTGTTAAATTTTGTATTAAAGCTGGAAGATCTTCTTCAACAAACTCCTATGTCCGATAATTTTACAGCCAATGATTGCACACCATAAGTTCGTTGTTTCGAACGCTGCTGATCATCAGCTATAGTGATGATTTGAGCGATTTAATTGATCATTGCTGCTAGATGTTGCTTCATTAGTCCACAAGACAAGATTAAGAAAATGGAAATTCTCAGCAATTTGTTGCTGCACACAATGGAACTCCAGCCGGTGATCGCAGTCTCTCTTGCTGAATGCCTGGTGCAGAGACATGTGTCACGGTCTTATTTGCTTCTCTTTAAGAATTCGATGAACAGAATTGCTACTAACATCCCTGGATATTTCCCTGAAACCTTTGTGGTGATTGTGGTGGGGATTTTCATGCATAGAACTACACTTTCCGGGTGTTCTTTCGTGCGTACTGGTCTAGTGACTGTTCGCCTCATAAAATTTGTTCAAAATTAGCCAATAGCCTGTTCGCGATACGAAAAACGCCGTATGCGAAACACGGCCTCGGGCCTGTTAGGGCAGCGTGTTTGACATACAAACGGGAAGCACTCCGTCTATACTGCCGACACTCTCCTCAAATCATCAGCATATTAAACGCTTACCTCTGTGGTTGGTAAAGAGCAGCTATTCTAATACTGGCACAAAACGAAAAAAATAATTTTCTGAAGTATTTTTGAAACATACTCTTATCGACCAGATACCAAAGACAAAGCCTCTTAGCCTCTCACTCAATAAATTATATAAAGGAAATGTGTAGTTGTATTTTTTTTTTAGGTATAAGGTACCTCGGAAGATATTTAGTAGATATAGCAAAATAAACAATAAAAAAACTGGCTAAGGGTATGATTGTTTAGGACGTTGCCCAAGCTGTCTCTAAAGGCTAGAAATATCCGATGCTTCTCAAAAGCTGAGTTGTTTGTGGGAGCACTCAGGAACGATACGTTTTAAGTATCAGTGAAAGTATAATTTTTTGAAACCAATTGTGCTAAAAATCATTTAACAAATTTGTAGAATCCAATGTTCTTGATGTATGTTGTTTTAGTGTTTATATGCTAGCAATGGTTGGAATACGACGCGACCTAATGATTGTTATATTAAGATTAAAATAAAAACTTCTTATTGAAACCCTTCTTTATAGTAACTCCATAGGAATTTTTCGTGTGATTTAAAAAAAAAAAAATCAACTTTTATTCCTCATTCAACATTTCAAAATTAATCTCTGAGAATTGAAGATGAACATTTTTTTGTGTAATGTTCACAGTCAAAAATATTTTTTATGTGACATAAGTTTACAAAACAATACACAAATATATTGTGACCTTTTGCCACATAAAAATATACTGCAATAAATAGGGTATAGTATTCAATTTTTTTAAAGCAATTGCCATTTTTAATTAACAAACTCTTTGGAAAAAAATCTAATTTGAAATTATCTGAATCATTACTCTGGACTTAACAATGTTGAATATGGTGAATTGTTAGTAGTAGCGCATTGGCGCAGTGTATTAGAGAGAGGCGACTGAACACTGGTGACTGATTGGCAGGGAAAACGAAGCCCTGGGCCTCCACAATCAGGCAGGCCGTGCATACATAATGTTAATCTGAATAATGGTCCCCCTGCCCAGACCTAGCCCGTCCTATGTCCGGGTCGTGATCCAACAAACAATAAAGCAAAATTTAACCACTCTCAAAACATTTTGTTCGGTTTTCTTTATGAAAGACTTGTTTCAGCTACATTTGGCAATGTGTAATTGGCAAGTAATATAGTGTGGTATTTTTAGATATTAAATAATAATTCAAGAAAAGCAGGGATATTAACACTTACGAGGCAGCAACCAACATTGCCTTAAATTCCCGGGGTGCGGAGCCCGTTTTAACCTCTTTGTTCCTCAGCACGGCATTAAAATTGTTGAGACTCCACAGTCTATTTCTTCTCATTTCTCCTAATACGCTTTCCTTATTTCTCTCTTCAAGAAGTTGTCCGACACAATTTTCTCATTCTGGGCTTCGGCCAGCCAGAGATAGGCTATTTCATTTTTAAATCTTGTTTTCATGTTTTAAAACATTTTTAGAATTTGTTTTAAAAAAAAAGTATATAAAGTCAAATATCTCGGCCTTGATTTAATATCTAAAGAACCTACGGAGAGACCCTTACTATGCTAAGGGACCGAATATTTAATAGGCTCAAACTGCATTTTTATAAACTCTAGTGGATACTAGTGTTAACAAACCTTACCGCTTGATAACATAAAAACCTGTCAGGTGGCTTTCAGTCCCGAAACGAAGAAATGGCCTTGTCACGAAAGTGGGTATCAGGCCGAGGGGAATGTCAGCTTGTAGTCACGAAAGTGGCTATCAACGCAAAGAAATATCTTTCAAATAGTGTAAAAAGAAGTTAAAATATAACAATTTAGGATCATAGTATTCAACGGGGGGTTTAAATTCAAAATTTAAAGAAAATTATTGGACTTACTTGCCGAATTTAGTCAGGCACCTAGGGAAAATGACGGATAGGAAACGAAGAGATTTGGGATGGGCTAATATTAGGAAAAATAATCTTCCCTGTCTCCTGTAGAAATATTAGTGACAGTTCTCAACAAGGAAGAACGCTTGGGTATCTCGCAGGACTGTAAATAGAGAAATGAGAGTTCTGGATACTGAGCAGAGAAGCCAATTCACCATATTCCACATAATCTGTTTATATTATTAACTATGGACGTCCATCTAACTAGAGACGACCTCCGTGTTTCAAAACTGTGTAATTCATAGATTTTATTTTTTCTCTAGATACCTAAAAGTTCGGTTGCAATATAACAGCAACTATGACCGGCAGTTTTTAGTTGACAAACACACACAAAGATACATAGAAATACATTTTAACGTTGGCATTTATTTTAGAAAGTAGTAGGATTTATGCAGATTTAAAGAAAGTTAGCAAAAATTATTTCATTAGTTGTAACCTGAATTGATAATTTTCTTCGGAGAGTGCTAAAGGTGGGAATTTTCTATATTAAAACATGTGAACCAATGAAATTTCTCTTTTGAAAATTATGAAATCTATAAATTGAATATTATTATTTAAGATTCCTGGTATTGATTAAATTTTTCCAATTAAAATGCCCATCGTTCATTTCCACTAGGCGCGGTGGGCTTATAAATAAGTTACTGCAGAGAATTCTGTAAAATACGCCAATAGGTAAAGGAAAGTCAATTTCACGTTCAAGATCATTCCTTTTATGTGATGATCTAATGTGAAATTGACTTTCCCATTATGTACTTTTGTTAAATACATCGTTCCTTTTATGTGAGAGTGTGAATATGGTATGAATGAGATCGGGCAATGATAACCTAGTAGAATAGAAGTCGTCTGACCAACCAACAGTTTATGTTCTGCGAATCCTTACTTTTCTGAGACGGATATTTATTTAATGACGTTTATTTTGAGTTCCACGACGGAGGCGATTAAGTTATTACGAAAACACAATACAAGTCCGTAAAAATAGTAATCATATTGTAATTTAAAAAAAAGAAGAAAAAAAAGAAGAATAAAATAACACACACACACACATGTGTATAAAGAATGGACATTTACAAAGATTTAAAATGGCTTATAGCCGAAACGTTTCTGTAACAAATTTTAAATAACTTAGTGTTCAGCATACCGCAACCTATGTTCCTTGAAACTAAAAATATATTCGAGTACTTAATAAAGCTGTTACCAACTTACTTCAACATCTAAGTCTTCAACATAAGATCTACGCAATATTTGTATTATATTTTTTATATAATTTTCTATCAATACACTATTTATGTTGACAATAATGTGTAAGTTAGTTTATCTATAATAAAATGTTTACCATTTTTAAATGAACTGTTTAGGTTTATTTCACCGAGCTATTCTACTGTCAGGGTCCGCACTGAGCTCATGGGCTCTCGTCGAAGATCCCGTGGAATATGCTGTCAAGTTGGCTAGATACGTGAACTGTACCGTACCGGAGGACTTGTACAGGGAGCATGAAACCATAGTGGACTGTCTTAGAGAGGTGAGTACGAATCCTGGTTAAAATACACAAATATTTATTGTATAAATAAATTGGTAAAAAATGGTGATATCGTATAAATAAATTAGTAAAAAAAAAATTGTATCCTAAAAATAAATTGGCAAACAAGTTGGTAAAATGGGTAAAATGTGTGGTATCCTATAAAGTATTTGGTAAGGTAGTGGATAGCTTATAAATTATTTGGTATCCTATGAATAAGTGTGTAGAAAAAGGGAGTTGCCTATAAATAAAATTAATCAAAAATGCATCAAGTATTTCAAAATGGTTAACTGACCCATAATGATGGTCATTGTTATATCCCTAGGAAATACCAGCTAATTTTGTTGTGGTTCTAGGTTCCATTGGCAGACCTCATGGCGGCAGACATACCAGCTCCGGCATTTCTCTCAGCCTTCGGGCCTTCAGTGGACGGTGTCGTCATAAAGGCGGATTTCCACGACGAAATATGGAACAATATACTTTCAGAGATGTCTTTCACACCGCAGGCAGTCAAGAGGTCTGGCGATTCCATTGCTGGATCAATAAAATACGATCTCTTGTTTGGAGTAGTAACGAGCGAGTCACTTTGGAGGTAAATTCAGTTATTTAACTTAATGCGGAATTCCTGATTCAGTTTTTTTTCTAAAGTCAACGAGTTATTAATTGGTCCCGCGTATTTTTGTATTTTCAAACAACATAGAAATTTAAAAATGTTTTAGTTACTTCAATATAAGCGGGATAGTATGGACGAGTAACATTATTCAAATAGATTTCTTCCTTGTCGTTGGGTGTCGAAGTCTTTCCATGATTGAATTTACTCTTAAAATAAAATAAAATAATACACGGTTCCATTAGGACCTGAAGTGACATCCTATTCATTTTTCGAGTACTGCGTAATACTATCATACCTCTTGGCGGGGCCGTCGTCACTGGAATCGGTGGGAGTACACAACACATTTTTAAAGCAACGAAGCAAAAATAAGGGCCAAAACTAATAATTACACTTCTGATTAAATCCCCGCTCTTCATAGAGAAATACTGAATGAATATGTTTTTTACTCTTAAAGAAACTGGCTATGAAATATTCTGTACTAATAGGAAAGCTGTTTTACAGTACCAATAAAATCTGATCACTGACTGTGGCCGGAATGATTTTTTTTTTATAACACAGACAAAAAAATGGTATGAGCTAAAGACACCATACATGTATGCTTACACGCCATACATATATTTTTCTAGTTTGCAATTGTGATAAAAATTCTCTTATACAAAACCATAAAGTGATTTTGAAGTGACATTTGGGGTTTCTATAAAAAAAAATCAAATACATAGTTTTCGTTCATCAGGATCTACACTAAGAAATTCACTTTTCGCGAACAAACAAATTTGACTTTGAAATAACCTTCAACATGGCGCGGGATCCAATGTTAGTGACCCCCAGAACTTATTAACGTAGTAGTATAGTTCCATGAACCCATATAATCGTATATTTGCGTTTTGTATTGGAAAATAAAGTGACCTTGAGGACTACAATAAAAAAAATAAATAAATAAAAATAACAAACATATCTGGACGTAACATTTCCCGTTCTTTCGGAATCTGAAGTCAAAATTTTATTTTTGTCAAAATCAAGGTCATTTCAAGGAAAAATATGCTTGAAATGACCTTGATTTTGCGCAGGTGGGGTAAAACAGACCCCGGATTAAAAATTCACCCCATCGGATTCGCCCCTCAAAAACATAGAATCTTTAGTTATTCCTTCTTAAATTACTCCATTCGATATTTGACCTTCAAATGCTCTTCAACTTGACCTGCTGGGGTCAAACGGACTCCGGATTTCGAATTAAGCGTTTCGAAATATATAAGAATATCAATGTGGTGTCTTTGAAACAGAACACATTTTTTGCGTGCCTGTGTAATTGAATCAGTTCATTTTAGTAGAAAAGCTTTTCTTATCATTGTAATTATACTCTTGCCAAGGAACCTGCTCGGTTATGGATTTTTAATTCTCTAATATTAGATCATCTCGAGCAGACTAATGGGGATAAAATAGAGTTTTCCTTTCAAGAAGCTTCATTTTCCCTGTTTAGAAGTTAGTGTTCCTAGAAATACTAACGATGACATCCAGTACTTGATGGCCAACCATCCGCGAACTTCACGTTTGACGGATTTAGTTTTTCTCTTATTAGTGTTTTAGTTCTCTTGTTCATTGAACTTTAGTTCGATCATCTTGTAGAGACGAGTTCCACGGATCATGATACATCTTGAAAAGTCCGTCACGCAGGACCTGCTAACTAAGCACTTATCAATAATTCGGGTAGTGTAGACCGCATTCATGAAAATTACATAATTAGACATGTAATAACTCTCATTTAGGGAGTCATACTAATTTGTTTTGTTGATACTTCTGTTATTTCAGATTCTCCTCCAATGACATTCAGGCTGGATTCGAGGGCGAACGCCGGGACAAGATCTTGAGGACGTACGTCCGGAATGCGTACACATATCATCTCTCCGAGATATTCTTCACAGTCGTCAACGAGTACACCGACTGGGAGCGTACAGTCCTCCATCCTATCAACACAAGGGATGCTACTGTTGCAGCGTTAAGTGACGCGCAGTTCGTAGCGCCTGTCGTCGCAACGGGCGATCTTCTCAGCAAACCTCTCCACTCTTCTACTCCCAAGACTCACAGGTCTTTCTTCTATGTTTTCGACTACCAGACAAAGGATGGCGATTACCCACAGGTATGTGATACTGAGAACTTTATCATTAATGTAGGCATAATATCACAAAACCAGCACATGTCATTCTTACATAGTGATAATATAGAAGAACGCATTAACATATACCATTCGCTCTAATTTATAGATTTGTTGGCAAAAATACATAAATATCAAACCCTCTCGTTATATGCTCTTAATAAAGGAATATCTGAATAACGTAAAATTCGAACGGCAAAAGATATAAACAGTTAAGGGGCTTCTGTCTGGATTGTCAGAAGTAATTTTTTTGATCTGATTTTGAGACAGCTCTTTACTATGTTTTTATGCTTGGAAAATGAACGAAAATATATTTATTTCATAACTAATAAAATATATTTGATTCATACTACCTTTTTTTAAAAGAAAATGTTTTTTAAACGAAACTTACCTAAAGAGACTCGAGATTTGAGCTCATATCCTCTCAATTCAAGATATTGTGCCTTGTCCATATGGCTACACCAACTGTATTTTAAACAGTTACAGTATTACACTAAAATAATGATGTAATTTTCAAATCATTAATTTTAATTGGAAATATAAACTCGCTTTTATTGAACCCGGTTTTCCCTATATATGCTCGGATTACTGACTGATAATTAGTATAACGTTAAATCATATCACTGTAGAGCACGATTATTATGGTATTTATCATAAGGTATGTTTACCCTCAGTCGATTTACATGATCGAGGCCACATTAATCCAACATGTCTCTGTCGCAAATTCCAAAAATTGCGCACAAGCATAAGTCAGCTTACTGTTCATTGCTTACCAATATAAACGATACTTTCATTTCTTTGTAACTTTCATTCATTTACGTTTGCTTTACTATTGCAGTTGTTCCTTTCTGTATGGAGCTGTTTTTTGTGTAGATTTTTTCAAACTCTTTAAGAGATACTGTGTATTTTTTATCAATCGTTTTTTAGCTATAAAAAATTCTTAATCGTATTAAAAAAAAATTAATTTAACTACATTACCTTGAGATGTGAAGAAATATGCTTAATTTTACAAGTTTTATGCTATTTTCTTGGGAAAGTGTCACACATGATACCTTGACTATTGCAATGTTTTCATATATGAGGGTGGGCTAGAAATATTTTTCTCTTTTCTGATCTCACAGGAGAATACGGCATTACAGTAGGTAGCATTTTGTGGCAGTTGGAAGACTATTAACTGGTTGTGTTAGTAATTAAAATTGGTAAACCACGAAAACGTGCAACCCTTCTTGCCAAGATAAGGGGTTAACTAAGAAAGAACTTGAATGTAAAATAAATTCGTTACCCTTGTTTTAAAGTTAGGTTAGTTTTAGGTGATATAAATACATAAATGGATTAATAAAAAAAGTATAACACTATTTCTATATGAACTTATATTACTTATTGAATAAAAAAATAATAAATAAAAAGAAAGCAATGTTTTTTAATAATGTGGTGTAAAGTTTTTCCATCTTTAATAGACCCGAGCTATGTAGAATGAGGACAGAGATTAAAATAAATAAAGAATAATAATATAATGATAATAAAACAAAGAAAATGAACGTATGTAAAAAAAAAAAAAAAACACAATTAGATGATTTATAATATTTTTATCAATCAATTGGTCAAAACATTCTTTCAGATAATTGGTTTGTAAATATTTTCTTTTTCTTTTTTTTTATTTACGGCGTATCAACAATTGGGCTATTAATACCTGACTATCTACAGGTTCCCACCCTTTAATAATGTCAACAGCACGTAGTCGGTCACCCATTCAGGTACTGGCCACTTCCGGCGTTTAACTTCGCTGATCAACGGAAACCTGTGCTTTCAACGTGGCTAAATATCCGTTGGCTAAATTTGTTTTTTTTTTTTTTTTTTTTTGGGGGGGGGGCATTCTTAGATTAGTATGTCCTTACGTCTTTTAAATTGCATTGTCGCTTTTACATTTGTTATTTTAAATATCTTGTCGTTGGCCCAAGGTTATGTTGTAGATTTCCTACCAATACATGTGGCCGATATTTTGTGACAAACACACGTTTGTCGTACACTGTTATGACAAGCACCGTCTTTAAATTCGCTTTGTTTGATGATCAAAAGCATGGCATGAAATTAAACAAATTTCTCACGCTCCAATGTCATTAGCTATTATACAACAAATTTTATGTTATGTCTGTTTACAAAGATAGAGAGGATGTTGTTCGTCCCGAATCCCCGTTGGTGGTAAGATGCGCGGAACCGTTGGTAGATTTTGCGGTTCGAAAGGAATAAAGCGAAGAGGGAACTGTCTGGATCTGGGTCAAGCGGTTCCTACCCCCAAAAGCTGTTATACCCTCTCAGATCCACCACTAATCCGCAGAAAATTCTTGATCCGATCCTGCCTTCGATGGGCCTACAGCCTCCCAGGATTTATGGAATGGCACAGGCTTCCTTACCCCACCACCTTCACATGATACTATATCATCCTGTCCTCTGCTTTTCTTCTCTTCATCATCATGTTTATCTTATCGTTTCTCCTTCAAATATTTGCTTATTCCTATGCTGATTCTATTTTTTCTTTTATTGTAAAACACAGCCTTGGTGAATAGATTTTTTATATTTTTATCCACAGTGGGTACTAGTCAGGTGGATATACTCATATATTTGTCAAATCCCACTCACTCACTCACCTATCATCGCCCAGCCCAAACCACTCGACAGAAAATTTTGAAATTTTGCATGGAGACTCCCTTTAGAACGTAAAAACTCGCTAAGAAAGGATTTTTTGATATTAAAATTTTTAAGTATTTTTGTAGGGGTATGATTTCTAGTTGGTTAGAGCAGGCAAGCCTAGGCAGCATGCGTTGCTAGGACGATAACAGAACAGCTGTTACCGTACAGTATCTATTTCATATTATTATTTTTAATTGAGGTTAATTTCAACAATGATGGCAGACCTTGAATTACCAGAAATAAACTGTCCCTTATAGAGTTTAAGCTATACCTGGTGATAATCCGCCCAAGCTAATAATATCCCGAACCCTTGCACAGCCTCCTCACCCATCAGCATCCACAGTCAGAACACTTGTTGGTAGTACTCGCAAATATAATGGGTGTTTCCAAATGACATCTTGGAAACATAACATCTTAAATTTTAATCTCCATTTATTATTGACAATAATTTTTAACCTGTACTGGTTAAACTCCTGTTACTCCTATAGATAACGGGTTATCTCTAGGTTGTATGTTTGTTGACACTGGCTTAGAGCGCCTCCGTGTCAAGAAACATTATACTTTGATTACTTAGCAATTTATGAATAACATATAGTACGACGGGTACCGTGCTACAATAATCTGCACAAAATTATATAGTTGCGTTAATGTAGATGATAAATTATTTAACTTTATGAAATTACTACCTATCTGCCGTGACGTAGCACGTAATAAAACTACAATTTTAAATTCAAAATTATTTGTCATAGCCAAATTTTTGGCTATGTTTTCCCACCTTCTTGAGTTCATGAAACGAAAATGGAGAGAATATGAACTTAAAGAAATATAAATGATAAATATGAGTAACAATTAAGGAATAAATTAAAAGTAAATAGACAAAATTATAACATGAGTCTGAATTTAGAAGTACGATAAGCCTCAGATAACCTAAGATTGTGATTTTTCTTACCACAGTAAATAGTGGTGTTTCGTCCTAAAAAAAGAAAAGGATTTAGGCTTAAAACTGTGTTAACTATAGATAACCTTTCACAAAAAACTTTGGTAAGCATACCAACAATTTTAATAAATTAATTAATTTTAAAGGTTGATCATATTTATAGATGGGGTATTAGAGACTGATGTATTATTCTTTTTAAAATGAGCCTATATAAAATATAAATAGGAAGAATTAAGAATTGAGTGGCAAAAGAATAACGTATTATGAATTATGAAAGGGAGCTACAGAACATTCACATGATACAGAATACAGTTGTTCAGAGGCACAGAGGATGGTGTCCATAAAAATGAAGATCTTAAGTTTGGTAGCTTAAATAAATTTAAACATTAAACAGAGATACCTAAAGTTCTAATAAACTGATTTTTGCTCATGTGCTAACAGGAACATTTAGGGACTATTCATTTATTTTATTTATTGGTTATTTGTTTTAGGGCAATGCCCTCTACAAAGAAGTGTGTGCACATATTTTGGATTTTTTACCTAACACATCTTTATGTGTCAAAAGTTCCAAACATAAACTAATCGAACAAACTACATGCGTCGATAAATACTTTACAGAAAATAGTAATATAAAAATAATAGGGTAAATCAAACATCGAGCTAACAACATAGGAACATGCTAGATAATTAAGGCCGTAAATAGATCTAAGTGGTATTACTAACTAAATAGCAAAATAAAATATATGTAAGGAACAATACAAAAAATAAAAAGATACAGTAATGCAAGCAAAACATTTATATGAAAATAAAAATAAAAAACGCAGAAGATGCATAACTAAGCACTTTCCTCAGAATTGGGTAGGGTCGAGTGCACTGCTGTATAATTTGCTTAAAATAACCTATACTATAGATAAATAAAATAAATACATAAATTGTTCTGCTCTTTTACTTTTATGAGCAGCTGTTTCAATTATTAATTTTGTAATTAATTTCCTTCCAGAGTTTTGTGTATGCGTGGTACTACACTACGTAATAAATAAACAAAGCTTAACATAATCATCTATTGATCTTGATGAGTTTCGCGAACCTACGTTTGGCGGAAGAATTCAATTCAAACATAGTACAAAGTAACACCCCCCCCCTTCCAATAGACCGATTTAGTTAATTTTCACAATACTTCTTTCTTATTAGATAGCCAGGACGTATACAGAGTTTCGTAACAATACAACAGAAATTACGACCGGTATAAGGGAATTAGCAATTTCTCTCCGGAGTAAACCCCCCCTTCTAGTCAACCGATTTTACAATAAATTTTTCTCTTCAGCTGACTACAACAAATACTGAGTTTCGTTGAAATATAACAACAATTATGGCTGGTATTGACAAATAACTACTTTGGCTCCGGAGGAAATCCCCCTCCGGATGGACCGATATTGTATGTTAACGAACTCGTTCAATCGTTTAATGGGGAAATACTACATACCAAGTTTCGTGGCGAAAAAACAAAAACTCTGGCCTGTATCGTGTTAACGGACACATATATAACTATACATATAAATTTTAACTGGGGTCATTTTCGGTGTCTACTAGGTAGGATCGATAAAGATTGGAAGAAATTTTTCAAAAATTCCGTCATGAGTGCAACCTCAATAGCTACTTTCCTTCGGAGGAAAGTGCTAAAAAGTAAAATAAGGCGAACCACATGCTATCGAAAGAGGAATATAAGGAAAAAACAGCACCTTTGCACAACAGACCCATTAAACTTATCATTTCTTATTATCAAGAGAATGGCACCACTTGCACGACCGAACTTCCTCACTTTAACAGCAGGTAGCGATATACAGATGAAGCATTCTATAGATGTCGGTAGAGAGACTGGTTCTATGACGGTATGATGAGTTTCCAAGCAGTAGAGGTCCGAGGTATCGCCATAGGTAGATAGGTTATGGAGGCCCCTGCAGTGTGATTTCCTTCATCTTGAGAGATCTAGATCTGCTGCAGAGACTCTTCGATTCAACTATATTCCTAGTTACGCTATGTTCAGATGGCAAGGTGACCCGCCCTTTCTGGATAAGAAATCTTTCATAGATACTTGAGACGTGGCCTTTCTCTTCTTCTGAGGACTCTGAACTTGCTCCAGCTGTCCTAGCAAGTCTTGGCGACGATTCTCCATTGTATGCTGTGCAGGACCAACAGAAGCAACTTCCTGGCTTACGAATCTCCCACTTCGCAGCTCATCGAGGGAATATTGAATTCCATTTATCACTACTTTCGCCCCGTTGTACTTAGCAATGAGGCCTTTATCTCTAGCTGATTTTATGTAAGGCCATATTTGTTTCCTTGTCTCCCTCTCCTCTGGGCTGTAATCCCAGAAAATGCGAACTCTGGAGTAAGAGATATTTCGAGAAGCTCTTAAGATTTGGAGTTGTCTGCGCATAGAGAGAAATGATGGTCTGGTGGAAATTTCAAATGTTTAAAAAAGTAAAAAAGTGTTATTTATAGAAGATGGAAAATCCTATCGTTTTAAAGTTTTAGATGTAATGTGTTGACAAGCCCTTGTGAAAATAGGGGGATTATATGTGGATTAAGAAAGGAAGTTAATGAGGATGGCCCTGAGGCCGAAACGTTTAAAAATGAGGAATTGTAACTAGTTCATCAATATATTTGGCTGGGGTTGAGGATCAATAAATAAAGTATATGTGGAGAGAAATTTTATGAGAACAGGACGATTTCTAATGGTTTTTCTTCCTATTCGTTTGATGGAGTATATTTCAATCAGAGTAATATTAACATGAAGCTCCTTTAAGAAGAAGGATATAATGTTTTCCTCAAGATTTTCCGGGGTTTCGTTTTCAGATTCAGTCATATTAAAAATTAATACATTCTCCCCCTATCGGATATATTATCTACTGCTGAATATTTCTTAGCAATTTCATTTATTTTTTGTGTTGTATAAGATTCAAATTGTTGTCGGGCATTTTCTAAAGACTCGAGCCTGGATTTTATGATGTCTAATTCATTTTTAAATTGTTCCATCATGACTCTTAATGCTTGGACATCTTCGTTGCCTTTTTTAATTTAATTTTTTATCTCCATTAAGAGATCCATCATTGACTGCAAATGATACTGAGTCAGTCATTTTATAGGATTGTGAGGTATTGAATAAAGTATATTTTAAATGTGAACAGGTGTTATTTATTGGGTTGACTTTCAGTGATAAGCTTTAGTTGTATTACGTCTGATAAATGAATGATTATTTTCTTCGTAAATATTGACGTCAATGTTCAAGTTAAAACAAGGTGACATACACCTGTTTAATAGATATCAGTATCTATATATTGGCTGGAGAGGCTGTGGTTATCATAATCAGTAATAAGTGGGGATAGGCGCATGCGTAATAACCTAATTAATATGGCGGCCACCTTGTCCTACCTTAAACTCGGAGTTATAGATCTTTCCATCGATCAACGAGAATCCCACGTGAATATTTCTGCTTTCTCTCTCTTGCATAACATTAAACAGCTATTAAAGGCAGTCCTTGCAAATTTTCCAGCCGTAAATGCACTCCGAAACTTTCTTTTTGACGAGTTATATACGGACCCGATATGAACCGTGCCACTGTCAGTACAACACTCACATTTAGGGACTAAATTACTGCCATCAGAATAATCCATGATCCAGGGATATTTACCGCACAAGACATTTATATTTCACGAGTTAAATTGAATACATGATACTCGAGATCAGAATTAACCCAAAACTTTATTATATTTTTAGTCTAAATATTAGTATATTATTACGAAAACATAGGTGCGAATTTCTCGTGATCTTAACGAATAGCCCCTTGTAATCCAGGAAGGAAATAGACGAACTTACTCGTAAAGGCTCTACTCATCTTACTTTCAGAAGATCCAAACACATATCCGCGAACATCCGTAAGTACAAACCAATGGTCTACGAAACAGTATCCATATTTAAATATCATAAATATTATTTTATTATATGAGTAAATTAATAGACTACCTCAAAATATTGATAAAAAATGCGTAGATTGGTTGGTTCAATCGGTCTTCAGGACGAACAAATTATTGCCCGATTTATTATGCTTTTATTTCATATTTATTGCTCGAAAGCTTTATGTAATAAGGCACCAACAAATTTTCACTGAGGTAAGAAAATCTTCAAAAGCTCAAGTGTACATATGTGAGTTATAGTATCAATCTAGACGTCATTGAGGTATATAATCAATTAATTTCTGATTTACATGGAATATAATTGCCAATCTGAAACTTGTTACAAACTTCCCTACTCAATGGAAGCATCAAAGCTACTTCTAATTAAAAGATAAAGGTTCATTCTGCCCTAACTTCTAGCCTCTCTTATAATCCCAGAATAATTTACCCATACAACAAAAAATAAAAGGTTAAAATTAAAATAAAAAGTTTTATAGGTTATACTTCTTTAATCTTGTAAAAAAAGTTGAACGTTTTCCAACAACTTTGATCACATTTAAATAATTAGTTCTTTCCTAAACAGAAAGAGTTCCTCGCTTCATTTTTTAATCAGAACTGGATTTTATAGTCTTTTGGAATTTTATTCAATCAAATTACCTTAACCCTGGAATCACAACATGACGAAGCTGTTACAAATCTCACAACGTGGGGTCATATATGACCCCATCCAGTCTTTCGTAATTCTTTTAAAAATTTGGTGTTAGGTTTCTGAAATGGTATTTTAAGATGACTACTATGTATAATATAACAATTGAGAACCAAATAATCTTATTTAATTGAAAAATGGGGAAGTGGGAAATCAAACATCAAAATACCACAAATTTAGACATAAGTTCATTTGAATATTTGTCCTCTGAATATTGTACCAAATAATCAATTTAATTTGAAAGACTCACTTACCAACACCTGGGGTGGTACAATTTATCCGGATAGACAACGGATAGCCAGGTTCGATGAGGTATGAAACCCAGGTGATCAAAATACAAAAAAAAAAAAATCCCAATAAAGGGTAAGCACGTATATATATACTTTATATACCATTAATACATAGAAATATCACAAGAAGGATTAATATTATTCAAATATTGAATAATATAGTAAAAGATATCGATAGATAAACATGTATGCATATACACCAGATACTATCAGTAATCTGGGAAGAACAAAAATAGACTCTTAATAAAAGCATAAATATATATATATATATATATATATATATATATATATATATATATATATGTATATATATATATATATATATATATATATATATATATATATATATATGTATATATATATAGAAATATCACAAGAATTTCATTGGATAACTATCCAATAAATTGGCATAGTAAACACATAGTGAAGAATTATTGAATTGCAACTACATGTACAATTCCAAAACCTGGCATAGATACCAATATCAAATTACAACACAAAATTTTGGTAATCTGGCATTGCCAATAACTTATTTAGCGATAGTAAACTTAACTTTTCCCAAATTTTTAAACTATGCACAATATAGTTACTTGCACTCATGGCAGTAATTGAACGACAAAATTTTAAATGAGGCCTGGAGATAAATGAAACGTGGAGCCTGGTGTCCAGCAGAAGATAAAATGTATGGGTTACTCACTCATTTGTCCCACAATATGCTCTAAAAGCCTACCACATGGAGTTCCAATCACATGTTCGGCCAAAACGATAAACGGAGAAGACAAATGCCGCCTCTTCGTGCTACTGGATCTTCATTTTCACTAATAACAAACAGGACGCCTCAGTCCCTCCATAAACAGCTGGAAAACTCAAAGAAGACTTTTTTTTCTAGCACATGCTTCTACGACGCCATTATCTCCCAGACTCCCCCTAGAACCGACGCCTCTTCTAACCAAGGCCTACCGACCACGGGAAAAAAAAACAGAAGAATAAAAATCTTAAATTGTATACAAAAACTATTACATCCAAAATGGAGAAGAAAATTGACTATCTTTTGTGGATAGTAAACAATTACAAGTGGTGCGAATTCCGAATAAAATATAAAACGTGAAATGTTATCAGTCCAAAGAGGTAGAGAAAGCAGGTTCTCACTCCCCGCAGGGCGCCACGTCACAATATCAACATTAAATATAACGTTTTCTCCTATAATATTTTTTCTTTATGACTGCTAGAATAAAAAGGTACTATAATATGTAAAATTGGTTTAAAAGGAAAACAAATATAGTGACTTGAATGTATGCATATTTTAATGATCAAAAAAAAATAAAAATATTGTTATTCATTTATACACTTTTTAGATATTCTTTGCCTGTGTTCAGCACACAGACTTTTACTACACTTTGCACAATGTGTTACAGCTTTCCTGTCTTTTTTACGATCAAAAAAACCTCATCGTATATATGGCCATCCTCTTTTTCACTCGTATCACATACTTCACCTATTTCACTGTCTTCACTATCCAAAACGTCACCAAACTCTCCGTTTTTCTCTTCTACAATTTGCCAAAGCAACTCTTTGTGAATTTCATCTTCAGTGCAAAATAATTTATCGTTAGACATACTGCTTTCGATTAATAAAAATATTATAAGATTCTAATGTTTAAGTTATAATAACATAAACCACAACGTGGGATCGCCCGTGACCCAAAGGCATTATATACCTTCAGAGGGATAGGAAAGAGAAAAGCCTGACTATCTATTATGATCACCTTGTCAGGACAGGAAGGTACAGGATCGGACATGTCTAACAGCTGGAATGTTTAGGAAATAACAAATATTTTCACAACTCAGGGGTCACGGGTTACCCCACCTTGTGATTCCAAGGTTAACTTAACTTCAATCACAAATAAGAGTGAAATTAAAATAATGTGCAAACATCTAATAATATTATCTCAATATATTTTGTTTTCGTTAACCAATGATACAGTATCTGCAAAAATATGTCAAATCAAATAAGTCCATAGATACTATCAGAACACACCCAATAAAGAGGAGAATATGGAAATATCTGTGGTTCCAATCAGGACCGCCAGATAGTAGATGATCTGTTGGTACCAATCTCTGTTGTTACCGTAATTTAATGGAACAATGGAAATTAGGGTAGGTAAATCCTAATCTCTGGTGAATCAGTTTTTTTTTTTTAAATCTGTACAAATTATAAAATGAACAATGATCAAGTATGTTGATACGGATATTGATAAGTACAAATTGATCAAAACGGAAAAAATTAAAATAAAATAAAATAAATACAAAAGTCCGACTCGCAGGAACTGCGTCATCTTAGCGCGGTTCCGTATATCTCGAAGAAGTGGAGTTGATTAGGCATCACAAATAACAGGAAACTGACAGTAGCCTGCTTACACAGAAGCGGATAATTCTTAATCCTCATTCTTGAGGAAGGCTTAATAAGTCAATACAATTATGTACTAAAAACGTACTCACACTAAGAATACTGCTCAGCAGGCTCTATTTCAAACAACCGAAAATTCGTTGTCATTTTAGGTTCCTTGTTTTACTAGCAAATTCGTTTCACTGTAATAATCAAGTGTAAATATGTGCTTCATGGCAAATAAAAGTTCATTCTCTCGTGGGTTAAATCTTTCTATAAAATAAGAAATAATGATAACTTCAGTTGAAGCAGGAGGAAGGTTATATAGATGGGAGAATTCAAAACAAACCTATGTATACGCCATCATGGTTAGCCTCAGCCATTTTGATTTCCACAGCTTTTCCAAACGTATTACCTATACCTCTTACCCTTTCTTAGCTTATTTTACTACAATAAAAATTTTACTGATAAATTCAATTTAAAACAAAAAACAACCGATTAAAAACTGAGATAAACAAATAGAAAAACCCTTTAAAAACAACAAAACAAACACTTTTTAAGTTTTAAGCGCTTATTATCCTGATTGACGTTGTCCCATCGAATAATGCTTCAGAACCTTTTTTGTAGAAAATTTAGTAAGCATTCGAATGGTAGCCTTCCACTTACCACGATTTCCCAACCGTTATCGAGATATTTACGAAAAATGTATGAGTTCACAAACATCTCAGGTATATAGATATATATTTCTCTAAGAAATTCCCCTAACTGAAGCCTGTCGAAACAGCCTTTAGTTGAAGAGTCAAACACCGATCCAAGTTTAATCTAAACTTGGAGTTCATGTAATATCGACAACAGGGATCAAGGTGTGCCACAACTTTATCTCAACTTATCCTTTTGACAAGTTACAAGTATTTTCCAAGTACTGTTTACTAAAGTAATACGATGTTAACTTATACTAATCCAAGTGATAATGTAAAATTGTACAACGCAGCAAGTCGGTTCTAAATGGACATGCTTCTTTGAAGTTTTATCCCCACCTTAAATTCCGCTCATATTTCGATGGAAACAGATGTTACAGTCCTATTTGTTGCAGTTGCCACAGTGCATAATCTACTATCATAAAGACGACATATCGCCCTTCGACGAGCATGCACTAGTTCGTGTTTTAGTATAATGAAAGAAAAATACACATAATTACCCTTATAAGTTTAGAAACTCGCTGCCCGTAACGATTTACCTCTGTCTTTTTGGAAAACAAATGGTACTAGTCCGATGAAGAAAACTTCCGTCACGCACATAAATAAGCACATTCATCAAAAGGTGGGAAGTATAACCTTGTTTGAGATTATTGACTTTTGAGAATGCCGTGGGGAAGATTATTGGGGTTTGGTCATAAAAGATCTTAAGACTGTGAGAGTTTATCGCAACTTTTCGGCTTAAAGAGGGGGAACAAAAATTATCCGTTTGAATGTTACTAGATAACTGTTTTCTTCTTACAGCCCATACACCCAAAAAAAAAAAAAAAAAAAAAAAAAAAAAAAAAAAAAAAAAAAAAAAAAAAAAAAAAAATTTTACACAGAAAATGAAGTTTCATACACACGTAGGTTTCAAAGAACTTGATAAAAAATTGTTGTAACCAATGTTTTGTCGTTTGTAGATCATTATAGATTTTAGAGTATACATTACTTGAGATCAAGTATTCGTACTGATTCGAAATCCTCCCTGAATCAAAATACAATTAGTGGATGAAAGATTTTTTGAAATTACATTTCACCGGTGTGTATACTCAGAAGTTAAACACAGATACCTGCATGTCCCTCGTGCATTTATCGTTTGGGAAAAGGGCTTCTGAAGTTCCACCAATAGCTTAAAAATCACAAATACGTGAGCTAAAATTGAAATATTCCCAATACTTCACCTAAAAATGAGGGGAACCTTAAAAAGGAAACACGATTTTTCCGTAGGGTAAATTTTTCCCGTAGGGTATGTAATGTGCTTAGATAACTCCTACATTCTAATCCCTGAGTCTCACCCTCCATCATCTTAACCTATGCATTGATTAAATTAATTCCTTAAAAAAAGAAAGAAAAAAAAAAGTCCGTCACGCAGGAGCTGCATAACTAAGCACTTTCCTCAGAATTGGTGTCGAGTGCATTCCTGAATAATTTGCTTAAAATAAACTATATAGATAACTAGCTGTTACCCAGTGTGCCATCCTACACCAACTTTATATTATATAGTTGTAAGGAACAAACATACACCTGGTAGATTTTTTTCACCTTGCCTATGACACTTCCCGTATGAAGACCTACCTGTGTGCCAAGTTTGATCAACATCGGTCAAACGCTGTGGATTTGTATAAGGAAAAACAGATAGACAGAAAGCTGACAGATGATTTTGACCTAGCCTATGACACTCCCCGTATCAACCCCTACCTGTGTGCCAAGTTTGGTCAAAATCACTAAAAAGCTGTGGATTTATATGAGGAACAAATTGAATGGCTTTTTCTTTTTTTATTCCACAATATCGTTGATCGTTTGATGGGGGAATCCTATATACCAAGTTTCGTGGTGAAAAAACAAAAACTCTGGCCTGTATCGTGTTAACGGACACATATATAACACACACACACACATATATATATACATACATATATATATATATATATATATATATATATATATATATATATATATAAATTTTAACTGGGGTCATTTTTGGTGTCTACTAGGTAGGATCGATAAAGATTCGAAGAAATTTTTCAAAAATTCCGTCATGAGTGCAACCTCAATAGCTACTTTCCTTCGGAGGAAAGTGCTAAAAGTCATTTTTCTTTGTTCCAAAATATAATTTGGTATGGTCATGAACTGGACTCTGTTGTTAAAAGAACATACAATGATTCTCCATTTAGTCCACTTAGTGTTACGACATTATATTGAATGCTTGGAGATTTTTGATTATGTTGTAACAATTTATAAGGCTTCATGTCCATTTCACTAATGTCACAATTTACAATACTTTAAGAAAATTATTTAGGCAGAAATATTTTATATTTCACTGTGGTGTATGTCCATATTGTTTACTCTATAACAATGCAATATTCCAAGCTATAAAATGCACTAAATAATATTAAAAAAAAACATAGATAGTGTTAATTTTGTAGGAGTTTAAATTGTGCCTTTACATTTTTTTTTAAAAATAACGTAATTTTACTGTAGTACTTATATTAATAAAAAATATTTCACCTAAAACTTATAAGCTCAAATTGATCAATCTTATTGACGGCAATTTGAGGCTGGAAGTTTCATTAAGTAGAGACTAGTCACAGTCGAACTGTCTTCAAAGTCAAAAGGCAAGCTGAATGCAAACTGTCTGCTTAGCATAACATTAGCAAATTCTCTATATGCTTGCCACGAAGATCTGGTTCCGGTTCCTGAACTCCTTTCTCTTCGATTTGACTTCAAACAGGTTCTGAATAGTCAAAGTTGGGACAGTTCCTTCGTAAGTGATAAGCCGTATAATGTTAGTTCCTCTTTCTACTACCAAAGGCACGAAGTTGCGCTTTTGTTGAACTTGCGTCAATTGCAGGAGAAAATCGCTAACTTATTTATGAGGTATAAATACCTCAAGTAAATTTTGACAGAAAGTCAAAACTCGCACTATTAATTTCATGTTTTATTATTATCGTTTTGGAAATTTAAAAAAAATAACACAAATCCTCTATAAATAAACAATTTTTTCAACTGAAATAAAATGTGATTACGGGGTCTCCCCGTGGTCCTTTGGCTAACGCCTTTGATTCTCATGCGGGTTCGAGTCCCGCCTGAGCCAGGGTGAGTTCTTTAATTTCAGGGCCGTTGGAAAATTCCCAGATGCTCCATCGATGATTAGGCAACCTATAGATAGCCTTAGATAAAACAACTGAATTTGCATATACATAGTGTCCATTAATACAAGAATGTCGATACCTATATATATGTATATGTATATGTATATATATATATATATATATATATATATATATATATATATATATATATATATATATATACAAATATATAAAGTTTCTTTATAAGCTAGCAGCTACAGGGTCTCTGGTGGCAAATGTATATTTTTAAATACGATTATTTCAAAAAGTAATAAACGGTGCGGATGGAGGGTGCTGCCGTTGGAATTACCGATTGTGCGGATTTGTCAGTCACGATGTCGCAGTGGTCGAGTGAACATCGCGCGTTCGCTGTGGAGACATTTTTTAAGAGTAATAATTCTTACGTAATTGCTCGCCGAGAATATTGTTCAAAGTTCGGACTGGGTCCCACGGCCAGGGCCCAGTCCCTCTTCAAGGACTTTCGAAAACATTGAACTGGTTGAAAGCAGTTTACATGAAAATCCACGACTTTCAATACGGAAAAGACAGAGCTTCACACACAGCCAGAGCCTCGATGAATTTCCCCCCAAAACTGATCAGTCGCTTTGGGGGCATCCCATGGCCACTCCCATGGATTTTTTATTTATCATAAAACGTTTAAGCTTCAGCCTATTCTGCGGAGATTTATTTATCATAAAACGTTTAAGCTTCAGCCTATTCTGCGGAGATTTATTTATCATAAAACGTTTAAGCTTCAGAAGATTCTGCGGAGATTTATTTATCATAAAACGTTTAAGCTTCAGCCTATTCTGCGGAGATTTATTTATCATAAAACGTTTAAGCTTTAGCCTATTCTGCGGAGATTTATTTATCATAAAACGTTTAAGCTTCAGCCTATTCTGCGGAGATTTATTTATCATAAAACGTTTAAGCTTCAGCCTATTCTGCGGAGATTTATTTATCATAAAACGTTTAAGCTTCAGCCTATTCTGCGGAGATTTATTTATCATAAAACGTTTAAGCTTCAGCCTATTCTGCGGAGATTTATTTTTTTTTTTATTTATTTATACTGCCTCTGCCCGTGTGAGTCTATTGTGCTCATTTATTTTGCTTTCGAAACCCGTTATTTAGGGTTTTTGCTTAAAAGATAATTTTTACCAAATAGAAATGAAACAAAAAAAGAAAAAGAAACTGACCCAAGTAAATTGGGACCCCTTGTATATTTTGATAATTATCTGGAATACAGTTCAAAAATTGTAGTAACGAAACGGCTGCCCTTCTAAATAAAAACACATTTCCTTCGAAGAAATCGTTCCTTGAAGTTCCGAAAGTGGAGGTTTATATCTATTGAAAGCGATGTATTCCTTTGAGATCCTCTTGTGTTCTTTACAAATCACACCAGTGATATATATATATATATATATATATATATATATATATATATATATATATATACGGAATCAAGGTACGATCTCGAGGAAAGTCTACGGTAGATATGAATCGGATTACCATTTTTTCAGTTTAATATTTATATTACTATAATCAACTATCTAATACAATGTAATCCTACAATACAACTGATTATACAAAAGGTTTGCATAACAATCTGGATCGGTATTAAATTGAGTCCTTACTGAAGTTGGTCTATTGACTCCTGTTTGAAGTGGGATCGAACAGTAAGAAGTTTGTTGGCCTATTCTGATCCTCGAGGGAAGCACAGCGAGCTGATGTAAATGTTATGCTAAATAGCCAGTTTGCATTCATTCCGAGCTCGGGCTTTGAGACCAGGTCATCTAAGTCTAGGCTTCAGGGCTTAATGAAACTTCCTTTAGGTAGGAACATTTGTTTTGTTCCCCCAAGGTCTCCCTTGGGAGCAAAGCAATAAACACATCTTTATATACATATTCAAACGGAAATATGGGCAAACACATAAGCAGATCATTATATGTTTAAAATTTATGCATTCTAAACATTTTATATGTGAAAATACAAAAAACAATTGCTCCCATTCGCCTTGAAACAAGTTTCTTATCTCCGTGGTCATTCAGCAATGTCATTCGGTTTTGACCAGTGATTTAGATTTTCTTTACTGCGTTGTGTTTTCCATACTTTCCGCAGCCAAACATCTAGCGGGCTAAGAACAGCACAAATTTGAGGTAGAGATGAACTAAGGAATTTACCTCTGTCACATATTCCTGATTTGAGCTCGCTCAATGCGCTTCTGGAAAGGAGGAAAACCTTGTGTCATTCATCTATGAAAATTTAAATTCCTCAGGCCTGGCAAAATGTTTCAAAAAAACATTCTAATAGTTTTTAGCAGATGTTTTCATTGCACAAAAATGTGGCTTAGAAGTGTCATCTTAGGTTACTCCTCTCTACAGGGTGACTTTTAAAAGTTAACAAAACGTCTCTTCGATTAATTAACGTCTCTCCTATTTTTGAATCGGCGTGCATACTCTCGCACTGCTTCTAAAACATAACCCTTGCAGAAACCGTACAAGAAAACTATATCTGCAGCAAGACATTGAATTTTAGTAATTGATTTTTTGAAAAAATTCGCAATGATAATTTTTTCCATTGAAAATTACAAAAAGTCCGTCACGCAGGAGCTGCATAACTAAGCACTTTCCTCAGAATGGGATAGTGTCGAGTGCATTCCTGAATAATTTTCTTAAAATAACCTATATAGATAAATAAAATAAAAACATAAATTGTTCTGCTCTTTTGGATTTGCTATTTTCAATTATTAATTTTGTAATTAAATTCCTTCCAGAGTACTACTCTACGTAATAAATTCACAAAGCTTCACATTTCGATCTATTGATCTTGATGAGTTTCGTGAACCTATGTTTGGCGGAAGAATTCAATTCAAACATAGTACAAAGGTTGTACTACAAAGTAACACCCCCCCCCCTCCCTTACAATAGACCGATTTAGTTCATTTTCACAACACTTCTTTCTTATTAGATAGCCAGGACGTATAAAGAGTTTCGTAACAATACAGAAATTACGACCGGTATAAGGAATTTAGTAATTTTTGTCCGGAGTAAACCCCCTTCTAGTCAACCTATTTAGTTCATTTTTACTTCAGTTGACCACAACGAATACCGAGTTTCGTTGAAATATAACAAAAATTACGGCTGGTATTGGCAAATAACTACTTTGACTCCGGAGTAAACCCCCCCCCCCTCCTAATGAACCAATTTAGTTTACTTCAACAACACATTTTTACCTTCAGTTGACAACAACGAATACCGAGCTCCGTTGAAATATAACAAAAATTACGACTGTAATTGGCAAATAACTACTTTGGCTCTGGAGTAACCCCCCCCCCCTCCAGATGATCCGATTTTTTTGGCTAACGAACTCTTTCAATCGTTTGATGAGGGAATACTATATCCCAAGTTTCGTGGTGAAAAACCAAAACTCTGACCTGTATCGTGTTAACGGACTCATATATAACTATATATAAATTTTAACTGGGGTCATTTTCGGTGTCTACTAGGTGGAACCGATACAGATTCGAAGAAATTTTTCAAAAATTCCGTCATGAGTGCATCCTCAATAGCTACTTTCCTTTGGAGGAAAGTGCCAAAAAGAAAACTTGTCTCGTTTCTCGTTTTGCGATTTTCTCCAAAACGGAGCAAATCTCTAAAGGGCATCTTAGTTTAGGATGTCTTAGTTTTTCGGTCTCCTACACGCTCCTGACGTTTTGCCATTTATAATCGGGACACCCTGTATATCATAACTGATGAATTATTATACAATTGTGACTTTTTTTTTCCCCCCTTTCAATATATTATTTGAATAGGCGGAAGGTCATGCATATATAAAACTCGTCAACTTTATATGCTTTATTTTGTGCTCTACACGTTTCGCGTCACTTCAGGAGCAACATGGACGTGGCCCTACCTGTGGAGGGTCTTCCGTAGGTAAGGCTAAATTTATGTATATGTAATTAAGTTGCTCCTGAAGAAGCGTCAAGAGACGCGAATCATGTAGACCATAAAATAAAGCATATAATGTGAAGTTGACGAGTTTAATGTATGCATGACCTTCCGCCTATTTAAATAATATAACTGATGAAGGGTGTGTTGACTTTACATTTGTCAACAATTTCAAGACATCATTAGAGTCGCGCGTTTACAAACAATTATTGTGGGTGTGATTACACTGCATTTCAGTTATAATATTCTTCTCATCGCTTCTTCAATGTTTTGCATTATATTACAAATTATTTATCACACGTTTATTACAATCACAGGAACTTGAATAAACTATTTTAAGTTACTGAGATATTCGTTATCATAGTTTGATTGATATTGATTGTATTCCACAATTGATAGTGTTTCACTTTTATTTTCTATATCAGTTGAAAATGCATTAAACAGGTTTTCTGGGAGTATATCACGTCGGCTGGCCGTGAATAGAGGCAAAGGAACATATGAGATAGTGGGTGATTGATGAATACTTTTTGAAAACGAACACTTTATCTGCGATATCTTTACCCGGTCATGATGGAGTGACTGGTCTATCCTTCACCGATAATAGTGGACTTCTTATATGCCCAAGCTAGAGATATATTTAAAGCATTATGCCATTGTTGTTTTTGGGTCAGTTGGCGAAGACCAAATCCAGTTACTTTGAAGTATCTGTCGTGATTTTAAACAGTGATTTTGATACTAACTGATTAGCTTACAGGTTCTTAGCAGATTACCTATTTTTTTCTTTGCAGTTTATCTAGGGTTAGTATCAAAAGTTAATAAACTAATGGAAAGTATTTGAAATCACTGCAATCACTACTAAAAGTAACTTTTTTGTACTACTATATTTATAAAATATGGATTCTTACTAACCTTTAGATAACTTGTATTTGTAAGTAATACTTTCAGGCTTGTAATGCATAAATTAATGTAAGCAGAATATATTTTAGCAAACAATATTTATTAATAAAAATGCTAATATTATAAAAATCAATGGTTACTGTGAAGTGTAGGGGCCTCCCCACCGATTTTCTTGTCCGGTGGTTCTGTAACATACTTATATTTTATAATTAATCATTAAATAACCCTTAGCTCAAATATATAGAATTAGTGAGTAAGCCGGAAGGTCAATAAAACTACGCCACACATTTTCACACTTTTTATTTCTCTTCCCTACGTATTCCGCACCATTTTGGCGCCTCTTCAGGGGAATATACTTGGTGCGAAACATGTAGGGAATAGAAATAAAAAGTGTGTGGCGTAGTTTTATTGACCTTCCGCTTTATTCACTAATTCTTTATATTTTACATTTATACGCATTATGGGCTTAGGGGCTACGCGTTTCCGCTCGCTACGCTAGCTCAAGAAGATATCAAAACTCTAGTCAATCCAACTCGCTAAAATTTATAGAATTCTAATAATTTTTGCGAGTTTGATTGACTTGAGTGTTAAAGGTTACTTTACTACCAGCAACAACCGATAGAATTTCCCATACGTATAGCCAATAGAAAAGCTAATGAGTTATGCGAGTGCGCTGAATCACTGTTATAATCAATACAGATACTTCACAAGTAACTGGATTTGGTCTTCGCAAACAGACCCTTGTTTTTGCATAAACATTACTTTAGTACTTAAAACAGTTTAAGAGAACAATGTATGAAATCATAAAATTTCCATGTGAGTTATAAGAAAATTATAAAGAACATTTTTCTTTATTCAAAATTTAATTAATTTAACTATAGGATGTCTTTCTGGAGGGCTTTGGAGAAGATCAACTGCATAATAACGCGATTCGTCTTCGATGTTAGGGATGAAATCCGCTTAGCCCTTCGAATATGTTCCGCTGTAATCCAAGGTTACCCAAGGACCTGATGGATGATTAGGGAATGTAGTCTGGAGATTGACAAATCCTCTCTACGACTGTTCGAGACTGTAGTCCAAAGTTATTGTGAACTATTTACCTAATATAGCCCATGGAAATACGCTTCGCCATATTCTTGGGAATTCAATCCACTATAAGAGCTATGAATCGAATAAAGTCCAAGGTATTAACGTAAATACCCTGGAAATTCTAATACGGGTCATGCTAGAGTGGGTTAGTGGACATTCTGGCATCCAGGGGAACGAGAAAGTAGTTGCACTGGCTACTATTGGGGCTTCTATAGTCCCAGAAATACAATGTAGGATAGCAACGGCAGTGGCTACTCTGCGCTGTTGGTGATGGGCTGTAACTGAATAGAGGGAAAAGTTGCGCTTCAGGACCACCCAGAGGGAATTATGTTATTTTTGTAGAAAAAATGATGATGGTACTAACAATCCCTTTTCAGGGGACACGGCTATTTAAATCGACATAAGGGACTGACTAACATCAATTACATGGTGTCGCTCATGCTTTCAAGACGATGAAACTTGATACCTGCAAATCGTAAGGTGTTTACAGTCAGGAAATACCTGCATTTTGGAACGGACCTCATAGAAGATCCAATTATTTTACCTGACCTGAACCTCACATACGCACACTATGTCGGGTGGCACAGAAGGTTTCAGTCCTCTGTTCATCATCCTGGACAGAGTTACTAGGCAGCCGTTATCTAACTCTAACAGTAAATTGTCTAATATAACTAGGAATTATCTAAGGTGATCGAGGGCCTGAGTTGATTAGGGACCGTATTCTATTTAAGTCTACGGCTTTGCAGACTATGAGTTGATTGAGGGATGCTTACCTAATATAATTATAAATTATAATCTAAGATGACTGAGGACTATAATTTCAGATGACTAGGGACTGTATCATAAAATTCTTTTTGGCAATAACTTAGACGAGAATGGGATGTCTTGTATTCGACTGTTGAAGACTATATTCCAAAGATATTGGGGACTAATCACCTGATATAATTACAAATTATATTCTAAGATGACTGAGGAGGGGTCTCCCGTGGTCTAGTGGCTAGCGCCTTATATTCATAAGCGGGAGATAGTGGGTTCGATCCCCACCGGCGACAGGAATTTTCTCACCTCAGAGCTCGCTGAGAAAATTCCTGGCTGCACCCTGGGTGTCGGCGCTAATGGCTGAGATTTGTCGATGCGCCGTTAAAAAAAAAATGACTGAGGACTATAATATCAGATGACTAAGTACTCTATTAAAAAATTCTTTTTGGGAATATTTTAGACGAGAATGGGATGTCTTGTCTTCCGACTGTTATAGACTATATTCCAAAGTGATTGGGGGAAAAATACCTAATATGATTAGTAATTATAGTCTAAGATGATTAAGGACTATAATTTCTTGAAGATTAGAGGCTGTACTATAAAATTCTTATTGGCAATAACTTAGAGAAGAATGGGGAGTCTTGTCATCGGCTGTTATAGACTATATTCCAAAATGATTTGGGGCTAAGTACCTAATATAATTAGAAATTATAGTCTAAGTTGATGAGGGACTACAATTTCTAGAAGATTTGAGGCTGCACTATAAAATTCTTATTGGAAATAACTTAAAGAAGAATGGGGAGTCTTGTAAACGACTGTTATAGACTATATTACAAAGTGATTTGGGGCTAATTACCTTATATAATTAGCAAATATAGTCTAAGATATTTGAAGACTATAATGTGAATTGATTAGGTACTCGAGTCTATAATTCTAGGAGACTATGCCCTAAGGAGATCGAGGACTCTAGTGTACAACTGTTGGAGTCTATATTTCAAGGTGATTACTATATATACTAGATTACACAGTAATTATCCTAGAAACTCCGGTTAGTATTGAATGACTTCGTAATAAGTATGTGCTTCAATTAATATTTTAGGTGTGCTGAATTGGGCTCATCGATAACAACACATTCATAGATTAAAATAATTCCTCACAATAATAGTTGTTTTTTTTTTTAATTTAAAGCCTTATATATATATATATAAATCTGAAATTGTTGCCTAAGTAAATCAAAATTTATTAGAGGAAAAAATACTAATGAGAAAAAAAAGTTGTTGAAAGCAAAATACACTAATATTGAAACTAATGATCTAAAATGTTTTATATTATAATATTTGAATTATTATTATTTTTTTTTGTAAATAATAATCTTATTATATTTTATTATATAGTTCAGTGGCTGTCAAAAAACTCAACGCTCTCTGGCTTGATTCATGGTCGTCTCCAAGTATATCACAGAGTGGAACGTACATTTCGTTCCGAGCGGATTCGTAGGCTCTGCATTCAGTAAAAATGTGTTTCATAGTAAGATATTCGCCACAAGCACTGCATTCAGGCCTTCTCTTTTAAATAAATATGCATGAGTGAGATCTGTTTGTCCAATTCTAATCCTCGACAGAACCACCTCATCTGGCCTAGTGTCTTGAGATGAGGTTTTCATAACAGTTGGTTTAATTGTATAGAAAACATTTCCTCAAATCTAACTGCTACAACAGTTTTTTCAACATGCTAACGTATTTATTAGTAGGCTAATATACAGGGTGTCCTTTTTAGATGGCCCGGCTGAATTTCTCTTGAACGGATAACGTTATAATAAAACAAAAAAAAATACGTATTTCATAATTTTTAGTCTAGTTTAGGATTTTGACCTTTATTTAGAAAAAAAAAAATTTTGGGGTACCCCAAACCCTATACAACTTTGAAATTCCAAATGGGATTCTATACTTTCCAATACATCATTTTAAAGGATTTTTTACACCGAAATCAATGGTGCAATCAGATTTCAATTTGGTCAATTAATAACAAAGTTATGGCACAAAGTTCGAAACAAAATACATTTTTATTGTTTCGGTACTAATTACTTTAAACTGCTTTGCATTTCTTTTGTTTCATGGGAAATAATTTGTAAATAAATAATTAACTTATTAGGTTGTAATTCGTAATAAATGTTTCTTTTAAAGATGCAGAGAAGAAACATAATAAGCCCCTTTATGTTCGGTGAAGGTAGAGCTGTTTACATTTACTGATATTCAAATGGTCTTAAGTAAGCGAACTTTAATTCCTGGAAATAGATAACTATTACAACAATGCCTACTTGCCTACATTCAGAATTAATCAGTTAGTCAAAATGAACCGAAGAGTGCAGATTTCCCTTGAGGAAAAAGTTGATATGTACCATTCTTTTATTGAAAGTGGTGGTATCGCTCGTTGTGCAGCTGTGTTGTACTCCCAGAAATTTCCCGCTCGTCCTCAAGTGAGCCACAAAACATTTATTCGTGTTGCTCTCAATATGAGGAGATTTGGATCAGTTGCTGATCGACCAGGATATCGGCAGCGCAATTTCGACGAGGAACTGGATATTTTATTGTATGTTATGGAAAATCCAATTCTTTTCTCCAAAATACCGGAAAGGTTTTAGGTTTTTTAAAGAACGGACTTATAATTTCAAGCCTTATCGCTCTCATCTTGTCCAGGGGCTCTGGGACACTGATTACGACAGGTGTCTAACGTTCCTTGCACAAAGGTCGAGTTTGGTAGTTGATGAAAACAGGCTTCATTATATCCTATGGACTGACGAATCAAAATTCGCCACTAACGGTATGTTAAATCGTTGGATTTTTCGAACGTGGGCACAGGAAAATCCCAGAATCTCTTATGCTTGTCATCACCAGGTGGTTCACAGTATCAACGTTTGGTGCGGACTTCTCGGATTTAAATTAATTGGTCCTTATTTCTACCGAAATAATTTAAATGGAGCTCATTTTCTAAATTTCTTGAGAGGACAAATGTGGGCTTTACTAGAAGATGTACCTCTGGAGCATCGTCAAAGAATGATACTGCAGCCTGATGGGTGTCCCGCACACAATTCTCTGCAAGTGAGACATTACTTAAATCGGCACTACCGGGACCAGTGTATAGGACCTCACGGCCCCATCTGTTGGCCTCCTCGGTCGCCCGATCTAACTCCGTTTTTCTTCTCTAAATTTTTTTGTGGGGACAGTTGAAAAATATCGTTTATGCTAATCATAATCCTGCAACATCAGTTGAAGAACTGCACCAAAGAGTGGAAAATGCTTGTCGATTGGTCTCTCCTCTGTCCATCGCACTGAGCACCAACGAAGAGTGGCTAAGAAGAGCGAAAGAAGAGCTTAGATAGGATGACTGCATTAACGACCCCATGCCTCCTAAGATCAAAAATAATTTGTTATTTACCTTTTTATAAACAGGCTTTAAGACAATGATTAACAGTAAAAAAATGTATATATTTTGTAGTATAAGTTTTAAAAGTAATTAAGCTCCTGTTTCCTCTGAGTAAATTCAATAATTCTACTTCTAAGCGCATGTTACTTAAGCCTTAAATTGTCAAAGCCGTCGATATCTGCTCTCCTTTTTCGTTCTCCATATTCTATTTCCTGCGTGGAAGGGCTTCCATTCATCGCTGCGAGCCCTTTCGGCCCCTTCACAATCGCTTCATTTCAGGGAGACTTTTAACTTTTTTTTTTAGATTAATCAACTTAGAATGTTCCATGCTTAAAATTCACTGTACCAACTGGGTCTTCTGAAATCTACTTCGGTTCTTGTTCCGCCGAACACAGCTTTTCCAATTAGGAAGTGCTAGAAGAATCTTGTAATAATGAAAATTCAATAAGTTTTCCATTTTCAAATTAAATTTGGTGCTTTAAATTAACGATTTCATAAATATAATCTCAACATTTCTGGCTTATATATAAATATTTCCTAACCTTCAAACATAACTAAAATTCCTATATAGTCTATTAGATGAATGTCAAACACACTGATAATTTTCAAGTCAAGCGGCAATCTTGATTTATCTGAAAAAAAAAAATCAAAATTCTGGTTATTTCCACTTTTCAATACATTTTATTTAAAATTGGTTTATTCGATCTTAGACGTGAAGAAAGTGTGCTGAAAGCTTATTAACGCATAAACGAAAAATATCGATCATTCATGCGCGAATTGCGCTCAAAACAGTAACTTTCAAGTTTCATTCAAGTTAATGAATTTGAAAGGATTTTTGTACTTAACAAAGTCGGGTCTTTCTTTGGGCAACTAGAGAGTAAACAGATGTATATATATATTTATATATATATATACAAAAAAAAGGACAAAAATTGGGCTAATTTAATACAAATAATATAAACAAAGTTGCAGTTATTCATTATTGGAAGGTACTTGAATTGTCTATAAATTATTGTAAAAAAAAAAAAAAAAAAAAAAAAAAAAAAAAAAAAAAAAAAAAAAAAAAAAAAAAAAATGAAATTCAGAAAAATATTATGAAACCTTACTGTAAATAAATAATACACTGTAACTAAATGAAGAAATGTAACATCATCCTTATGTTTAAATTAATCAATATTTCGTAGGATATCCATTAGCCTTTATAACAGCATCACGAGCTGGCATCAATTCGACTATCCTCAGTATTCGTCCCAAAGGAATTGTTACACACTTCTCCTTAAAAGCTTCAAATAAAGGCTATTTATCCGAATGAATTTGACATCTTTCTCTGTGATCAATCTCCTCTCACAGATCCTGTACAGAGTTTAGATCATCACTTTATCTTAAATTGTTCAAGAGCTTTGTAGAATTTCTTATTGTCAGAATGCTTTTATGCGCGACTGTATTTTTATCAAGAAATATTATTTTAATGATCGATAAATTTTGAAACAGAACGTTTTCTAGTCGCCACTTTCGAAAGGTCAAATCCAAAACTTTCTAACCTATTTCACTGTTTATATCTATATCAAATGTATTCGTATACTAGTTTAGGAGTGTTCAAGCAATAAACAGCGATACACATCAAAATAAACGTGGAAGAGGTTTAATATATCTTGTATATTGGAAAATAAATCCAGAGCCGAAAAATGGCTCCTTTTAAAACCGGAATTTCTTATCAAAACAGGGAAGAGCAATTTCCTGAGAACAGGGCCTGACTTGATGTATAGCTTCGTGCCAAGTCCTCATCACAGCCTTAGAACAGAAGGGCTTTTCTGAATTATGAGTTTGATTTGGTTTTGATTGCTTCTCTATATAACTTTCCCCAGAGTGTTGAGGGACAAAAACATGACAGCTTCTCTCATTGCTTTGGAGTTCACTGTCCGGGGAAAGTTCTTTATTAAATATTGATTCCATCGTAAGGCGTATGCAATTTCCAACTTCGTGATTAATTACATAATTGAAACTGTTCTGCAACTCGAATACGTTTAGTTCTAATAGAAATACAAAACATATTTACCAAAACATATATAAATATATATATATATATATATATATATATATATATATATATATATATTTCTGTACCTCGGAGCTAAAGGACACCTTTAAATTTACTTAACAATATGATCATAAGTTAATCCATTGAATTAACCAATATAATTGATTTTTTAATCCATATAATGGTAAAGGACACTATGTATTTAGTGGTCCCATAAATAACGAAGATAAGTCAGTAAAAAATAAAATCGTCTCCCATTTCATTCATTTCAGGTAAACGACACTATGTGAAGGACTAGGTTTTTTTTCCACTATGATCAATACTTCCAATTACCTATTAATGCCAGTAGCAAGGTGAACATGTTTCTTTAAACTGTTTCTATGAGGCAGAAATAAACAAATTTTGATAGTTCAAAGTTATGGAAAATGCTCTCCTAAACAATTACAATGATGTGACATGGTGTCCTTTACCTCCGCGGTACAGATATAAGTGAAAGCTCTGTAGCTATCCGAAAAATGATCCGATTGTGATTAATTATGGTACAAAATTACTTTGTCTGATTTAAAAGGTCAAGTCCGTCAACCAAAAAAATCCGATTGCTGGAGGTTAGTTTTCGGTAAAAGTCCACCAATGATAGCCTTGGAAGAAGCTTTTTTAAGGCGATATACGTTTTTAAATACGTAACAGTTTTTGATAAATAAAAATAGTTTTTGTAACTATGTTTCGGTTTGGTTACTTCGAAACGATGGCTTCAGTTAAAATGCCGTGACGAAAGAGAAACGTGTTCGTAATAGTGTTTTCCTAGACGAACGTTAAGAAATAGAATGGATTAATTTCCGTTTAGAATACTGACAGATTTCGGTTATCTCTCTTTGAGATCTTATTTTACATTTTTCATGACAGATCAAAGAAAACTGAACTAAACTTCTGACTCTTGGATTAAGAACGGAAAAGCGCTAGAATGATGTTTAAGGGACCTTTTGTAAAGTTGCGGGACACCATAACAAATAAAATAAAATTTACAGAAATACTAATTTATTTAAATTTGTTAAAGTAAATTTTAAAATATCGCAGATTTATGGAGTATCTTACTTTTTTAGCAATGGTACGGGTGACCAACGTTATTTTGAATGCCTTTACAATGTAGCTAACGTTTTATAAATTTATTTATTTACATTTTAACGAATACTTATACGAAACACAGATTTTCGTAAGGAGTTGTTTAAAGGTTGCGACCATTTACTAGGCAGGATAGAGCAAATGCCATGTCTTTTTTTTTTTTTTTTTAGATAATAACCACCATCTCTTGATTGATCCCATGCCCATATACATGGAGTTTTACAAATGTCAATGAGTTTTATGATTCGTTAGGAAGAATATTCTCACTTCATGAAGTTAAAACCTTTAAGATTTGGTTCTCAGTCTGACGGATTGTTTTAACATCTTCATCCATGTTTCCGTTTGAAGGCTAAAATGCATTAAGTACAAATCTGTTAAACTGGAAATTACTTGCTGGAAGAAGAAAGAGGCAATCTATCTTCATCTGTGCTGGAGCTGGAAATGGAGTCGCCGACTTTCCGACAACTTGACGAGGGTTCTCTATTCCCTGCCCTTTTCTGTGCAACATTCTCTTCCTAGTTAGCAACCTTAAGGCAAGTTCCAAAAACTTAGAAATGTTCAGTTTTTAACACGCAAACTGCAATATAACGTATGAGCGGTGTCATTTTCAGGAGGTCATTACCTCAGTGCGGCTGATATTTTTTTCGCCGCATATATATATATATATATATATATATATATATATAGTTTCTACTTTTAATTTTATCTAAATATTGTTATTATTTTAATACATTGACATGTGTGTGTGTATATGTTTAATTTCTTTAATTTGTGATTAACTATTGGTGCTTTTAGAACCTGATATCTGTATTACTAAGATAAAATTGTATAAGTCTGCACTTTGACAATAGCAATATCAGGGAGTGTGGGTGTGTCATGGAAAAAAAAAAAAAAAAAAAAAAAAAAAAGGGGAAAAAGGGGAAAAAAATAAAGGATGAGAAAAGAAATAAAGAAAGGAAAGAAAAATAAAAAATAAGTAAAATAAAATAATAAAAAAAAGAAGGGGAGAAAAAAGAAATAAAGAAAAGATTATATTTAAAAGATATTTATATTAATTATAATAATAAAAAAAATAAAATGTCCTGACTCCCTAAGGAAAGCACACCCTTCACCAGGAACATGGGATGAGAGGTTGTGCGTTACAATAACATGGTAGGGCGCTGACGACCGTGAGGTTTTTCGCCCCATATTATCTTTTTTTTTTTTTTTTATAATTTATTTATGAGCACCCCGCATTGACAGCGTTTCGCCCAGGTACACATATAAAATAGAAATACATAACAACAACAAAATAGTTACAATATTACATAATTACAAATCCAATTACATTATTGTGTGTTTTAATCTAATTATACAATTAACTTTGTGAATAACATACAGCTAAAAGTAAAATTAACTAGTAAAAAACAATACATTTTTAAGAAAAACTTATAATTATAAAGGAAACGAAGAAAATAGTTCCTATGTACAATATGACTATATATAATCGCAACAGTTTCTATTTACAATATAGGTTCTATGCATAATATGACAACATACATAAGAACAATAGCCCCATGTACAATCAATAGGAAGGATCCTATGTAAAATAATGATGAATAAATCACGTCATGAGTGATGTTTATAAAAAAAAACAAAAAAAAAAAAAACTTTTAACGGCGATGTTAAAAGCATAGTTTGGGTCGTCTAGACAATCATATATACTGTAATACAATGTCTACATACCATATTATCTAAACTAACAAACAAATAACAAAAGTATTAACAGAACATAAAACAAAATTTAGTAGGTTTGTGTACAGAAGTAAGAGCTAAACATTATTTAGACCATTGCGATTTACACTTTAGTTCATATTTACATAATGACCAGGAAAAATTTAATAATAATTAATTATTGTCATTAAGTTAAAAAAAAAAGAAAAAATTAAAAGGTTATTAATTAATCAGATTATTATTATGTTATCGAGATAATTCTAGAGGCTTTCTAATAAATTGTTTACTGGAATAAAGTTTTTGTTTGTAGGCTTTAAAAATGAAAATATATCCTTAATGAAGGGGCTACCCTCTCTCTGTCAGTAGCTCCTGTAAGTAGTAAGGTAGTTTAAGTTGTTCTCGAATTTTGCATTCCGTTAGTAGGTGTTTCACTGTCATTGGAACGTTATACTGTCTGTAAATGGGTAGTTCTTTGGGTAAATGGGTTTTTCCCATTAAATATAGGTGAGTTAATAAAGTTGTTAAGCTTTTTTTAGCGCGAATTTTACCGAAAACCCGAGAGCCAGCTAGCCATGTTTGGGATAAATTAATATAGGATATATCATGGACATATATAAGGGGGGCTGAAGGGGCTGCAGCCCCCCCCCCCCCGAAATTCTGATTTGATCGGTAAAAATGTGTCATAAACCCTTAATCTTAATAAGATCACTTAGTTAATAAAAAATATTTTATTTTGGGTGTAATAACGTTTTAGTTGTTTAAAACTATACCAAGTTCTAAATTGTTGGTATTCCATACCCCGGAAATGGTCTCAGCACCCCCCAGTCCAGCCCATCCCGAAATTATTTTCTATATACGGTGGATTTGAACCACCGTTATTTTCTTAGACATGTAGGATCGGAATCATAAGACGGTTTCTTCCCTATGGTGAGAGGGGGGAGGATTAGAGACATTTCCTCTCAGAGTTCTGAAGATTGTCAGAGCACTGAATATAAAGCATTGTCTTGACAGGCCTATCCTGTAATAAATAATTTTGAAGTGGCGATTGGTCACAATTCTTTGAGTCTGTCTATATGCCCCCACCATCCAGTTCCTACAATATCATGTGTAAACATTTATTTATATGGGTCCCAGTCAAAGATTGATGGCCTTATTACGACATAGCACTAGGGAAACTCCAAGTGTCAGTGAAAATTTACGCCTCGTATTTTAAGGATATCGGGCACCCTGGTGTTCATTAAAAATTTACATAATAATAAATGGAAATAGCCTCGGATTCAGAGATCTTTAAACCGCAGCGGAGAATGATAAAAAAAAAAAAAAAAAGCTTGATCTAGAGTGACGGTGGGGCTGGAGAAATAGAGGAAAGTATGTTTGCGGAGATGTAAGCCGTTCATCAAAGATGCATGATGATCCTTGGGGATGATCCTCTTGTTTAGGAGACTCTTTATATTACGCCAAGGTTTAATATTTAAAACTATCTACCCCTCCTTCCAGGATGTAGGGTATTCGGTTCCCTTAGTCTCCACGTTACTGTCAACACTACACTTCTCCTGAATATTTGCATTTAGCAATTTTTTTTGTTGACTTCATATCCTTTTTTTTTGGCACCGTGTATGAAGCATTCGCTCAGAAGGAGCCAACACAAAATACAAAATAATAAAATAACACTATTCTATTGAAGATAAAATTTATTAACATAATTCAGCATTAATACTAAAATGAAATGTAAGATTCATAAAATATATGTATGTCAGCAATCGTCTGCGCATAGCACCTCCATGAGTGCCATTAAAAAAAAAGAAAAACACTCACTGAATTCGCATGGATCATCACCTTATATGCCAACAGCTGCTCAAGATCACTGCGTGCGTTTACCCCTCGTTAGACTCTTGAGTAAACGACCTAAAATACAGCAATTTTAAATTTCAAAGTTTATGACTCATCATTATGTGTTACTGAAACATATCTAAATTAACAAAATTCCGTCACGCAGGAGCTGCATAACTAAGCACTTTCCTCAGAATTTGGGTAGTGTAGACTGCTTTCCAGAACAATTAGCTTAAAATATCCTACATAAATAAAATAAAAACGTGAATAGTTCTCATTTTGTAATGAGTAACTGATCAATTATTAATTTGCATCCAGAGTTATGTTTACACATGGTACCTACTACACTACGTAATAAATACAAAAATCCTCATATTATCGTATTTTGATCTAACGCAGGAACAGGATACAGTCACTCTAGTGGTAGAAAGCGCTCCTTGCGGCGGCTTTGTGAACCTACGTCTGCCGGCTTTTCTATTGAAATATATTACAAATTAAACCCCCGCTTTCCGATTGACCGATTCAGCTCATTTTTACAACACTTCTTTCTCATGAGTTACCCACGACGTATACCGCGTTTCGTTTCAATACAGCAGAAATTACGACCGGTATGAGTATATTAGGAATTTGGGTCCGGAGTAAACCCCCCCTTCTAATGAACCGATTTAGTTTATTTCTACAACACATATTTACCTGTAGATTACCACTACGAATACCGAGTTTCGTCGAAATATACCAAAAGTCACGGCTGGTAGTGGCGAATTGGTTTTGTGGGTTCGGAGTAACCCCCCCCCCCTCCTAATGAACCGATTTCGTTTATTTTTACAACACATATTTACCTGTGGATTAGCACTAGGAATACCGAGTTTCGTCAAAATATACCTAAAATCACGGCTGGTAGTGGCGAATTGGTATTGTGGGTCCAGAGTAAACCCCCCCCCTCCTAATGAACCGATTTCGTTTATTTTTACAACATATATTTACCTGTGGATTAGCACTACGAATACCGAGTTTCGTCAAAATATACCTAAAATCACGGCTGGTAGTGGCGAATTGGTATTGTGGGTCCAGAGTAAACCCCCCCTCCTAATGAACCGATTTAGTTCATTTTTATATCTCACTTTTCTCTCTATATTACCACCATGAATGCCAAGTTTCGTTGAAATATAACAAATATTATGGCTGGCATAGTCAAATAAGTGTTTTGGGTTCGGGGTAAACCCCCCCCTTCCAGTGGACCGACTTTATTGGTTAACGAACTCGTTCAATCGTTTGCTAATTGAATGCTATATACCAAGTTTCGTGACGAAAAAACAAAAACTCTGGCCGCTATCGTGTTAACAGACACATATATATATATATATATATATATATATATATATATATATATATATATATGCATATATATATATATATATATATGCATATATATATATATATATATATATAGATATATATAAATTTTAACGGGGGTCATTTTCGGTGTCTACTAGGTAGGATCGATAAAGATTTGAAGAAATTTTTCAAAAATTCCGTCATGAGTCCAACCTCAATAGCTACTTTCCTTCGGAGGAAAGTGCTTAAAGAGATGTATCAGGTCACCCCGTACGTAATATCGATTTTTATGCCGCGCTATAAGGTATATGATGAAATCAATGAAACCCTCATTCTTCGGCTGTTACAGCAGACGTTTCTTCTACTGTAGCCTTGCAGGAGCTCGTCGTCAAGCTTTGTGTAACGACCTGTACGAGGTTCGTCTTCAAGCTTGCGGTTTCCCGCTCCAAATCGTTCAAACCACGTCTGCGCTTGATCACATGACATTTTCGCCTTATATTTCAACACGTTTTCTATAAGTTAATCAGTATTATCTCCTTTATACAATATCCAAAGCATAACATTACGTAAGTGGTGTCTTCGAAATTGGTTTCAAGTGAAATTTCAGCACAGAGTAAATAAGTCTTAACAACCAAAACATGACAGAAGTGTATTTTATGCTATAATAAAAAAAAAAAATAAAATGAAGAGGAGGGATTCGTAAAATGAACATAGACAGGCACAATATTAAAAACAGATATTACTTATGCTTCTAGGAAATGGATTTAATACTTCTATTTTTAATCTCACATGCATTCAGTGGTCCATTTAATTTTATTTCAGAATTTAAGAGGTAACTCCATTTCACAGAAAACGGAGGAGGAAATATAAAAATAAATAAAAAGGGCATGAATATTTTATGATAAAAATAATAAATAAGCGTTTATGTTATTTGTTCTACCTCGCAATTGCTTTCATAATACGTTTATTGCAGATTTTATGTATTCAATACTTGTTCGAAGTTGAATTGCCTAGGCGCACCAAGATATTAACCAATACATAAATTATTGCAACTGACAAACTTAGGCATAATGAAAAATGAAATTTTGACTGTATAAAAAAAAATATTGTATTCTATGGCTTCATTCATTATTTTTTTTTTTTTTTTTTTTAGAATTCTATTTTTCAGTCTCAGAATCAATAGAACACTATTTTTTAAAATAACAGTTCCTGTGCATTACAATTGCTTGTACATTTGTAATTTAGGGAATCCTTACTGTACAAAAAATAATAGCCTCTAAGCTCGGTCGTTTGAGTCTAGAATAATACTCTTAACATAACTTTCTGAATTCAGCAAAACCAGATTTAGTCTAATCTGAGTAACCTGACAGAATCTGCAGTAAATTTTCATGTACTACTGAAAGCAAGAACTCTTGCCCAGTAGAATAATTTATATCTTAGTTTTTCTGAATCTATTAATCACACAATTGTTCAATGTTTATAGAAAGGGATACGCTAGATTTCCCTTGAGTTATTATTGTGCTATTTTCATTATGAGAAAACTTGTCTCTTCCCTGGTTAATATTTTCTGAACACATTAGTTCCTGTGTGGTGTTTTCTTAGGCAAAAAAAAAAAAAAAAATACAAAAACGTGCCCCACTTATTGAACGCACAAAACATCTCCCTGGTAGATAGAATTAAATCTATAATGGTCTGTTGGCACTCTAGAGAGTAAGTGAATAGAATACTATTAACTTAATAGTATTAAGTAGTCCTACAAGAACAGATCTCGTAGCAGGAATAAGATATTGGGAAAGGAGATAAAGGAAGGAAAACAGGACATATACTTCCTTTCTCCGACTGCAGTAAGTCCAGACAGCGAAGAAGACCCCCAGACGAAGAGCGCTCCGCCATGAAGAAGGAAGAAGCCCTTGCCCCAAGAATAGACAATGGGACGTCTTCGAGTAGTAATCTGTGACGGAAGGTTCCAGACGCCTGGAACCGCGGTAGGCCTTTACCCCTTTTCATGGCAAGAAGTTTTGGAAGTTTTTGTGGGTTACCAAACATAATCACTGATAAACACATGTTGATAGTCTTTCAACTACCACAAAATGCTGTAACTACAAAATACTGTTACGGCTAACTGTATAGCCGTATTCTCCTGTGGGATAGGAAAAGAGAAAAATAGTTGTACCCCACCCTCATTTATAAAAATATTGCTAAAAACAAAGTGTCCTGAGTGACACTATGCCAAAAGGGCATTGGCTCGTTAGTTGGACAATCAGATTTCTGTAATCGGAAGATTGTCATATATCACCCGATTTTTCATGAAATACAAACGGGTGGAAAAACCGCACTAGGTAATATTTACTATATCCGTTAAAAATAGTGAACAGTTTCAATTCACTGAAATAATTGTCTCTAACCTTTTATTTGGTATCATCGCCGAATGGGGATGCAGTTGAAAAATTCTCCTACAGGTTCGCTGTTGGCGTCAAGAAGTTCCAATCAGTTCTCATAGATAGAGTAAGTGTCCTAATAGCAATAATATCCCTTCAAACCCACCCCTCTACCTATACTGGAGAATATCGCCTTTGCCATCCCAATACGGGGATTATGCCCACAACAGAGGGCCCTTCCTACTTAAGTTATCTTCAGCATTAGCGCTCTTTCCAAACCTTTAGAGCACCTGGTCTAATCTCAAGTATCCAACCACCTTGACCAAAATAATCTCCTTAACCCTCTCCAGTCTGGCTTCCGTCCGTTATACTCCACAGAATCAGCGCTCATAAAAATCACCCATGACATTCAAACTGTCATAGATAACCAACAACTCACTATCCTAGTTCTCCTAGATTTTTCAAAAGCATTTGTTACCGTTGACCATCAAATACTCCTCACCAAACTCCAATCTCTTTCCTTTTCCAATAGTGCCATTAGCTGGTTCCGATCCTTTCTATCCAATCGATCCCAATACGTGGTCATCCCTGACAGCAATCCTTCTAGCCCACTTCCTCTTTTCCTGGGGTGTACCCCAGGGCTCCTCGTTATCCCCAACTCTATTTTCTGTTTACATCAATGATCTTCCACTTTCCATAGTTTATTCCAAGTTCCATCTTTACGCTGACGATACCCAAATCTACCTATCCTTTAAGCCCTCTTTGCTACGAGATGCTGTAGACAAGCTGCAAGTAGATCTTAATAACATCAATGCTTGGGCCGCAGCTAATAAGCTTTCCCTGAATCCAGACAAATCCAAAGCTTTTGTTATAGGCTCCCAATCCCTCATAAGTTCCACTTCCCCTTTTCCAGCTCTTTACCTCAACAGCATCCCTATAAAATATTGTAAATCAGTTAAAAACCTTGGAATCATATTTGATCAGAACTTTTCCTGGAAAACTCAAATTTCCCGTCGATCCATATTTATCCTGAGACAGCTCAACCTCTCCCGCTATCTCCTGCCAACAAAGACCCGTCAACTCCTCGTAACTTCCCTATTATTCCCCCAGTTTGACTATGGTTGTTTGGTGTACGGTGGACTTTCTGGCGATCTCGAGGCAAAACTCAAACGCCCCATGAACTGTTTCATTCGTTTTATCCTCGGGATCCCCAGAGACTCCCACATATCACATTTCTACCAGGAGCTAAATTGGCTATTCCCTCTTTATCGTCGACAGTACTTCCTCGGCTCAGTCCTTTACCAAGTAATTCAATCCCGTAGACCTTCTTATATTTTTCAACTTCTTAAATTTAAATCCTCTGTTCACTCCAGTAACACCCGATCTCGTCCTTCCGATCTTTATATTCCTTCCCACTGAACAGCAATATTCGAAAAATCATTCGTCACCTGTGCCACCTCGCTATGGAATTCCTTGCCTCAGTTTGTCCGCCATTCTACCAAACTAGAAACCTTTAAATCCCGACTCTTCCAGCACCTTCTATCCCTGCAAGTTTTACCCAACCCCTAGTCTATGTTGAAGCTGTACATTATATACTGATAGCATTTATATGTTTCTAAGTTTATATATAAAATTCGCGATTATTTTGTAATTTCAAAATTATTCCTATGGGACTTGTGTCCTGGAAAAAGAACAAAACTTTTCATTTAATTTCATGTCGTCGATACAAATGCAAAGTAACGAATATGAAAAAATTCATCTTTCATTGTCAATCTTTCTGCTGGACTTATGCACGGCAAATTCTAGAATCTGACTTCCCTCTATGAAAGAGAAAGTATTCCACTATCAAATGGTCAAATCTGCCGAATATTTGACTGTCCAAAAAAAAAAAAGTTATGAATAAATGATTTTCCACTCTCAAAAGTGTTGATTTTCATATTCGATACTTTGCATTTGTAGCAACGATGTGATTCTCATCTTCAGACTTCAATTTATAAATGTAAGAATAAATTTTTATAGAGGACTTATGATATATTTTTGCTAATAATAAGTCAAGTGGGTCTCCCCGTGGTCTAGTGGCAAACGCCATAGTCTTCTTACAAAAAAAAAAAAAAAAAAAAAAAAAAAAAAAAAAAAAAAAACTTGTCGCTATGATAATATTCGTCGTTTACAGAGTTCAACTTGTGCAGAGTAGTTTCAAGAGTATTTTAAAAAATGTAATGATGCTCGAAACTGATATTCTTTATTATGTTTGTAAAAATGCGTTATTTCAAAACAAATATACACTGATCCTTGCATGATTCAAGTGATATTTGCTGACATTATCAAGCCAACTTATATTCGTAAGTTTTATGTAGGTTTAGTACCATTATTGCTGGGTCCTCACAGACACGTCCTAAAAGCCATAATCCCCATAGGGATATATTGGAAACCGGATATAACATTTATCATTGGCTAATCTAGCATAACAGGTGTACTTAGGAGAGTAAATAGGCATAATTTGTGGCTATGCTTTATTATTTTGCAGCCAATGATCTCCCTTTAGTCGAATAAATGGCCTGCACGCTGTGAATTTCTGAGCCCATTGTAGTATTTCAATAGCAATAACAATTATATTAGTACGAGTGAACAACTGGGCTCATAAATTAACATTACTTCATCTCAGTTTCTTGGAATAGGTAGAAGGGAATATTAACTTTCCAGCCTTGTTCAACTTGATGATTTCTTCAGAATATACTGTCATAAGTGCAGTTCATCAAACTTTAGTAACTCAGAGTCGTAAGAAACTCGAGTAGCTCTCAGTGAACTTTGGAAAGCCACTTGAAACAATGAACAAACTTTACTCAATATATTCTATGTCAAACAGGCATTGGCATTTAACCAATTATGGTATAATATATCTTAGGATTTACTGCTTAAACAAGATGTTTTTTTTTTTGATATAATTTATAGTATGTTCAATTCTCATTTTGTCTTTTCCATGGTAACTAATTGTAATTTCCATCATAGCCTATACTATTAGTAACGTTTTCCCAGGATGCTTTGGGTAACCTGGCTTTCCATGCTATTTAGTGCGAAGCCTGGTACTGTAATTCGCAAGGAACTCGAGCGTAAAACAGGTAGATGTGATTTCAAATATTACCCCAGTGATTTACAATTTTTTTAACATACTTATTAGAAATAAAAAAAAGTCCGTCTCGCAGGACTGCATCATCTCAGCGCGGTTCCGTTCATATCCCTAGTCTAATTTGGAAAGATTAAAATAGAAGCAGTTATTATTTTGGTTCCACCAGTCTTTTTTTTTTTAAAATCAATTATTATAATGGCGTGTCAACCCTTAAGGTCACTAACGCCATTCCTGTGAGTAGTAAAGTCTTGAAAGGTCATGATATACAATCTTACCTGGAAGGGTCGGCTCCTGCTACTAGAAACTGTCCCGCTAGTTACAAGGTCTTGGAATCCTGGAAATCTATATTTCTAACATTAAATTGTTTTTCTTATTTGTCTTAACCTGATTTATTTTCAAATGCATTATCCAACTATAAGCAATTAAAAAATAACAAGGAATAAAAAACAGACAAAAAGAACAGTTCGAATAAGCGAAATCAATTACTTTAAAGTTTTAAGCTCTTATTTCTCCGATTGACATCGCCTAATCAAAACTTTCTTTAGAACCTTTTTTTTAGAGCATTTAATAAGCTTTCTAATGGTATTCTTCCGTTTAACAAGATTCTCAACCTTTTTCGAGATATTAAGGAAAGTAAACAAAGTTACTAAAACTTTTTATGTCTGTTAATAAAATATTTTATTCTAACCCTTCCTTAACTCCAAACGTAACCAAAATTTCAACATAATAGTTTTGATAAAAGTAGAACATGCAGAAAATGTTTCAACTGAATCCCATGATTCTAAGTACCCAAACCAAAAACGGTATTCAAAAACTATTTTTCCAATTTTCTCAAAAACGGTTAAAGCTATCGCCTTGAAAATGGTTTCATTCGTTTTCCTAGCCCAGGAAGCATATGAAACGAGTACTTACAAGCTTATGAACTCAAAAACGTAAGCGTTACGATTTTTTTGCGCGAATTTCGCCCCAAACGCCATCTTCCAGTAGGCGGATTTTGCTGCTTAACGAACTTGACCTTTCAAATTAGACGAAAGATTTTTTTACCGAATTTCATCAAAATCGGACCATTCGTCTAGGAGCTACAGAGCGAACAGACAAATATATATATATATATATATATATATATATATATATATATATATATATGTATATATATATATATATATATATATATATATATATATTATTTATTCTTATAGATGACCCAAAATATCAAAATTCCTTTTTTATCCTAGGAGGCATGGGGTCATTAAGCAGTCTTCCTTTATTATACTACTTTATTTATTGGGCCCGACATGTTTCGTGCATCTTTTCTTCGCACCTCTTCAGGGGCACTTCTACAACAAAATATAATTTTTGCACATCCACACAAACCTTTTTTTACTATATTAAAACTATCAAATTTGAACTGTTCCACAAAAGGCATTAACATTATCATGCTCATTAAATGTTACTTCTACCCTAAATATTGCAATAATTATAGCTAAATTACATATTTTTTATAAAAGGTGTTGAGTCCTACCTTGCAAGGAAGTCCTCCCGTTACCAAGTACTCCCTCTGGAGTCCTGCTTAATACTAACCCTGTAAGTGGATGGCCAAAATGGCCCTGTCGTTATCTGTCCTTTGTTGTTGTCCTAGTAAAGTCTACTCTTCAAATATTGTTTTATACATTTTTGGGTATTTAAGCAGCAAATTCAATATCTTAAAACCGATAAGAGAGAGTGAAAGGATTAATCTGATAACGGACTTGGAATACATGCTAGATAACGTAGAAATCCCAAACAAAGAGAAGAATAAAATTAGACAAAAAAGTGTAAACTTTCTAAATAACACTAAAAACACTATATGCTTTAAAAACATACCCAATCATACAGATATTTTACTAGCTGAAAAATTAAATAAGTACGAACGTACGACTAGACATTTTAAAAAGGACAATCCTGACATTTTAATAATAAAAGCAGACAAATCGAATAAAACGGTCTTAATCGATAGGGATACATATAACCAGAAAATGGAAAACATTTTAAAGGATCCAAACGTTTATAAACAAATAGACTATAACCCGACTACTAGCCTTAAAAACAAAGTTATTAAATATTTAGACAATTTGGTAAAGAAGCGCTATATTAGTAAAATAGATAAAAGAAAACTAGTAAATCATAATTGTATGACCCCGTTAATTTATGGACTTATCAAGTTGCATAAAGAAGATAAGCCTTTACGACCTATAATCAGTGCATGTGAATCCCCAATACAAAAACTAGCGAAAATGTTAGGAGATGATCTAAAATTATTCTGTGATAATAACCCTTTTGATATTTTAAGTGCGACACATTTAATAGACAATCTTAAAGATATTAAGATTTTACCGGATTTTAAATTAGTATCATTTGACGTGGTTAACATGTTCCCAAATATTCCCGTAGAGTTAGCAATCAAAATAATAAATAACAATTGGAACCAGATAGAAAAACACACAAAAATTAAAAATAAAGAATTATTCATCGAAGGAATTCGCTTATGTTGCAAATTTGGATATTTTCAATTTAATAATAGATTATATAAACAACTTTATGGCATACAGATGGGAAACCCACTTTCAATTGCTATTAGTGGAATAGTTATGAATTCTATTCTTACAGAACTTATTTCGGAGGTCAAAATTAAAATACAGTTTTTATACAGATACGTTGACGACCTTATTTTATGCGTAAAAGAAAATGACATAGACGAACTTTTAAACATTTTTAATAATAAATGCAATAATTTGCAGTTTACAAAAGAGTTGGAAGTGAATAAAAGTTTGGGATTTTTGGATATGGAAATAATTAGAAATGAGAATAATTTCTTAGAGTATAAATGGAAACCTAAGACATATCATTCAACAAGGATGATTAATTTTTACTCCAGCCACCCTTTTAATTTCAAAAAGAACCTTTTATATAACAGAACATTATCAGCTTTACGGAGAACATCTCCTAAATTTTACAGTGAAATAAAAAATAAATTGAGAAATTTATTCACGGAAAATAATTACCCTAGGGATTTAATTGAAATTCAAATAAAAAGGGCTGAAAAACACATAATATATAATAAACGATTAATTGACCTTCCGGAAAATAGTGATAAATGTAAATTTGAACCCCAACTTTTTAATTTACCGGACGAATTTTTTAACGATTTACAAAACAAAAAGAAAAGAAAATATTCTGAAACTTTTATTGAATCAAGGCCATCTAAAAAAGTTAAAACAGAAGTAATAAACAAGGAAGTGCAGAATAATAAGCGTAAAAGAGATCTTAATGATAATTCCGGTATATCGAACAAAAAACAAAGATTATTGGTGCAAACTAATATTAATCAATTTTTCATTAAAAATAACGGCAGATTAGAAGAAACCACGTTAAATAATCACTTATTTTTACAAAAAAGGAAACAATTGGTTTTAAATAACAGTATTGACAAAGATGTAAATCCAATTAAGCAATATTTTACTTTCGATTATCATCCTCTTATAGAAAACAAAATAAAAACAATATGTAAAGATGTTTGTAAAATTGGCTGGAAATATAAACATACAATAAACAATGTATTTAGTAATATTAAAGACAGGGTTAAAGCATCAAGTTCAAAATATAATATTTATAAAATCAACTGCAATGACTGTAACAAATGTTATATTGGGAATCTGCGCAATTATTAGGTAAAAGAATTATACAACACGTAAAGAGCATTGACACACAAGAAAACGGTACAGCATTGACGGATCATGCAATAACAAAAAAACACAGTTTCAATTTCAAAGAATTCAAAATATTAAATAAAGAAAGAAATACCCTGAAAAGAAAAATAAAAGAAAATATTTATATTTTAAAAAATTCGAAAATAGCAGTGAATAAAAGAACCGATCTGAAAAATGTTCACCAAATTTTCTATGGAATAATAGATTAATACCCAAAAATGTATAAAACAATATTTGACGAGTAGACTTTACTAGGACAACAACAAAGGACAGATAACGACAGGGCCATTTTGGCCATCCACTTACAGGGTTAGTATTAAGCAGGACTCCAGAGGGAGTACTTGGTAACGGGAGGACTTCCTTGCAAGGTAGGACTCAACACCTTTTATAAAAAATATGTAATTTAGCTATAATTATTGCAATATTTAGGGTAGAAGTAACATTTAATGAGCATGATAATGTTAATGCCTTTTGTGGAACAGTTCAAATTTGATAGTTTTAATATAGTAAAAAAAGGTTTGTGTGGATGTGCAAAAAATTATATTTTGTTGTAGAAGTGCCCCTGAAGAGGTGCGAAGAATAGATGCACGAAACATGTCGGGCCCAATAAATAAAGTAGTATAATAAAGGAAGACTGCTTAATGACCCCATGCCTCCTAGGATAAAAAAGGAATATATATATATATATATATATATATATATATATATATATATATATATATATATATATAAATAAATATATACATATATATATATACAAATTTGAACCACCGTTATTTTCGGTCTCTAGGGGTTCTGAAACGCGAAATTTTCTAGTCGGCACTTCCGGATTGTTTCATTGTATCAACCTTATAAGCGGGGTTCCTCACTATGGGGGAGGGAGGAACCGCGCTAAAACACAAAAATAAATTATCCCGGCTCTTAGTTGCAGGAATAAAACAAATTAAATAAATTGATTTTTGATGCCGAGCTACGCCCTGAAAATGGATCCCCGAGGAACCAGAATGATGATCCATTTCCCTAATATCGTACAACCAAACTAATTGCCAATTAAAATTATTCACATCCATTAAAATAAATAAAACCAAAGATTTGACTTCAATATTTACATTTGTCCGTAGATTAAATATGTATAACGAATGGCTTTAATTTATATATATTAGTTTTATATATATATATATATATATATATATTAGTTTTATCGGTTTACTGAAATAAAACTGAATTCAAGCCGAGAGAGAAAAATTGAAAGTTTATTTAATATGGAGAAAACAATTTTCTATTCGTTCAGTCTCCCCCTTTTTCCCCAATATATTTTTTAATAACTGTTTTTTTCCGTCCATTTTTAAATTATTACAACATATTAGTAAATGTTAAAGTATTTTTGGAATTATTGCTTCATAGATTTCTAGTGCAATATATTATATTTTATTTTTAAATGTGCGACTTTTTGAAAAAAAGGCAACATGCATGTTCCCTGGCGAGGATTTAATCTTTCATAAGATGCTACAAAATCTTTCCAGCAGAGGTTTAATAATGCTGGTAATTATCCAATTGGCATAATATCAAGCAATCATTAAACCAATAAATAAGGGCTCGATATTTGCTAATAGTAATACACCTTTAGCGCTCACAAGCTGCAGTTTTAATGATTTTGAGAGAATATTAAATATGAGACTGTTAAATCGTCGATGCAAATCACCGACGAATGTGAAAATCACCACTTTTCAGGAGAGTAAAAAAACTGTTTCGAGGTTTATTCTAAATCAGTGCTTACTGTAAAACTTTTTTCATCTATGTAATTATAAGTGGTTTGGTGCCTTATAGATGTCTCTACATTTATTTTGTCTTATTATATATTTTAATTAGACTTAATACACATTCGTTAGTTTGATTTTGTAAAATTGATAATTATTTTTCTTCAATTTTTAATGCAAACTAGCGAATGTTGCTTTTTCGTTAGTTCTAAAATGCTTTAAAATAAGTTTTAGGAGAAAATTGTTGGATTTTTTCATGGGGAAAATAATTAACGACTACTTCTGGGTGGAGTTTGGCAACTGCCGGACACTTCCGGCCTCTTGTAATTACTGTAAGGGCTCTAAATACATGCCTTGATTATTTCCAGGTCGTTCAAAGTAACTATTGACAGCTTCCGGGTTACTTCCGTGTTACTTCCGGCATACTTTCGGTCTCTAATATTCACCTCCTGGTTACCATGTTCATACCTCGGTCATTTGCCGTGGATCTCGGTAATTTCCGAGTTCTTCAGTTCTGGTTCAGACGCGGACCAGGTAGGAGCCTTCTGGGACACGCTCTCGTTAAGATCGTCTTCTCAACATCTTCAACCTATCAGCTAAGCCATGTTGTAACTAACCCTGTCACTAATTTTTTTTTTTTAATCATTAACCAGTTTATTTAAAAAAAAAAAAAAAAAAAAAAAAAAAGAAAAAAAAGAAAAAAAAAAAAAAAAAAAAAAAAAAAAAAAAAAAAAAAAAATCGACCTTAACTCAAAATGGCCTTAACTAAAAAACGGAAGCTAGAGTTTCCTCCACTAATACCGGACGTTCCGAATACAAGTACGAAAAGATATGCAGTGAACTTGAAGCAACGAGATCAAACCTCATCGCTGTCTTTTAACCGTTCACTCTTTAAGGCGTCCGGCATAAATGATTTTACTCCCAAATTCCTAGTAGTTGCCCATAAGAATGAAGGCAGTCTAAAAAATGTGCCTCCTTTCTCTATTTTTCATGAAATTAATCGCAAAGTTGGCGAAGTAAAGAACATAAAAAAACTCAGGGACGGTACGATTCTCATCGAGACCAAAGAGTCTTTTCAATCCATGAAATTACTCGAATCAGAGAACCTGTTTGGAGTTGATGTTACAGTTTCTCCTCATAAATTTCTAAATTCGTCGAAGGGAATAATCAGTTGGTTCGATCTTGAGTATGAATCAGTAGAAAATATTAAACTAGAACTTAAGAGTCAAGGAGTAACTAATGTGGAAAGGATTTCTTTTTTTCGTAATGGTTCCAAGTTTAACACTAACAAATATATTCTAACCTTTTGTACACCTAATCTCCCTAAAGAAATCAAAGTTGCTTATCAGGTTCTACCAGTGAAATTGTATGTACCGTCGCCTATGCGCTGTAACAAATGTTTCTTTTTTAGACACACTGCCAAGCGTTGTAATAAAGATGCAGTGTGTAGAAATTGTAGTGAGAGAAAACACGAAGGGCCATGCACGAGCAGCCCTAAGTGTAACGTTTGTAAAGGCCCGCATCCTTCCTGGCATCGCCAATGTCCTAGATACATCGAGGAGTTTGAAATCTCCAAGTTGATGGAGGTCAACAAATTATCATATGTTAAAGCGAGGGAAATACATTTTAATTCTCTCTCTCGTCTAACAATGAAGCCTTATGCTGAAGTGCTGAGAGTTAAAACCTTCTCATCAGTGTTTACACAAACTGAGATAACGCAAGAGACGCAGGCTCCTGTACCTGCTACCCATACCCCGAACCTTTCCGAACCTCCCCGAACCTCTCCGACTATAGTCGATACTTCCCGTAGAGAGCCGAGCCTCTCCGATGTCACCTCCCACCCTCCTTCCCTCCCTTCCCCTGCTGTAACCTCCCCACCAGCCCCAGCTCTCCCTACTCCTACACCTATAAAGACTCCTAACCAAACCTCGCTTCCTCCCCTCCCTCCACCAGCTCTAGAAGCTATCCCTATCTCTTCTACTGATAGCAATACTTCTCTACCTAACTCTAGTAGTCTCGAGTCCTCTCTTCCCACTGATCCTCCTCCTATCATCCACAAGTCCCGGAGTAGTTCCTCCCAGATTCCCTTAACCCCTTCCCTCCGCTCTAACCCTTTGGGTACTCAGGGCAATACTCCTAGGTCCTCTTCCTCTCGCACCTCCCTAGGTACAGGTACACCTCCTCCTTCCTTAAGCACTGATAGTTCGCAAAAGAAGAATGTTACCAGATCTCTATCAAGAGAAAAAAAAATAAAAATGAGCGGGTACAACTGCTCTTAAATTTAAGATTTTTAAATGAGAATTAATTATAGGCTATATCATCTAATGTTGACTTCTGTGCTGATTATGACTTTATCTGAAATTGTTGAAACTATTTTCAGTGCTGGAATGAATAACCGCGTAAACGAAAGCCCAACTAACTGCTATAATGTTATAAACAGGACTATTTCCTGTGTTACCCAGGACACCCGAATTTTTTTTTCTGAGTGGTTTTCTTTTTCAGCTCTAACGGATGGACTATCTATTCGTTTTGTGGTTCCGGTAGGAATTTTAAGTGGTGTAGAGGAAAGAGAATCAATTAATCTAGTCAGATGTAGGAGAACGTTTTTCATACAAACATTATTAGCTACAATTATTTGTTCCTCTCAGATCCCAGAGCTTTTGGCTTGGGGTTACTGTTTTTCTGGTTGTTTGTACCTCATGGTCGTCGAGCGTGTATGCATCCAATCTGATACCATTACCATTGACGTCTCCTTAATTTCATGGTCTGCTTGTCGCATCACTCATCCCATGTTCTTGAGTACAAAGCTGTTCCACTCAAGAGTATGTAAGTTCTCTTTTTATGACATTCGCACTCTTCTTTATCTAATTGTCTTCCTTTTTGGAACATTTTTAGCAAAGGAACAACCTTACACTATTGGATTTGTGTCCTTTTTCGAACATATTTTTATTTATATTCTTAGCTTTACCTTATGTTACCTTTTACAACATGTACTACTGTTTACTTCAATCTTGTTGCTACTCTACAGGGGCTCGCCAAAAATTGGTTTAACTGATAAACATTTAAGCATATGTCAATTCCTTTTACTTTTTAATCATAGTTGTTATTTTATTGTAAGTTCTACCCCTGGCTATATTTTATCCTCACGACATGGACACTTGGATGTTCCTTTTTTTAATTTACGTTATACGTTTTATTTGCTTGATCCTAATTCTAAAATAGTTTTAGCGGGTGAACTGTTAGATGTAAGCAGTTTTTTGTTGTTTTTATACTATTTTTTACTTTCCATATTTATATTTATCCCACTCTCTATGTTATGCCTCCATGATGAGATGTACCCTTCCCTTTATGTTTGCTATAGGATATCTTTGTTATATATATTTCATTTTAAGTTAATTTTGGATAACAGACGTTACTGTACTCCTGTTACCAACGTAGGGTATTTTTTAACTTTACGACTTATTCTATTAGTTGTTCCATCATTTCCCATATGTTATAAGGTTTTATTTTTGTGTATAGTTCATCTCAATTCATTAGTAGCTCTAGTGAATGTACTGTTAGATGTAAGTGAACCTTTTCTAGGGTTGTATTGTATTCTTCCTTTTATATTTCTATTCGTCGAGGGTTGTATGTTATGCCTACAAGGTGGACTGGAGAGCCATCCATCATTTCCAGAACACCTTAAGGTTTCTTCGAGTAGTCTGGTGTGTCTTGGGTCCAAGTTTCGCTTGGCAGAACAATCTGGTATAAGTGTTATTTTCTTTAATCCAATACGTATCCGCTACGTGGCTGTTCTTCCCTCTTTCGGAACATCCAGAAATTCGCTTTTGACTTCTCTGAGTATTGAAGAATGGTTTTCCTGCGGGAAGGTCTATACTAAGTGCAACTCCTATGACTGACACGCCAACCCCTAGAAATGGAATCCTCCAATGGAACTGCAACGGCCTCATAAAGCATACAAGTGATTTGGAGATTATGGTAGATCATTATAAACCACTCTTTATATGTCTTCAAGAAACTCATCTCTCACCTGATGATGAGTTCGGTCTTCCTGGATATCAGAGCTACAGACTTGATGACACGACTAGAGACAAAGCCTGCGGTGGCGTAATGATTCTTGTCTCCAACACCATTCCTAGCGAACTTCTCAGCATCCAAACTAATCTATGGGCCATCTCGGTGAGGACTCATCTCCCGCATTCTCTTTATCTCTGCAATATTTACCTTCGTCCAAGTGAGCAAACTAGGGAATGCGACCTTCGGCACCTTGTAGAACAGATTCCTGAACCTAGAGTTATCTTGGGGGATCTGAATGCTCACTCCACTGCTTGGGGCTCTTCAAGGAATGATCATCGTGGCAAGATGATTTCAGCACTATTTCAAGACACTGAGCTACACATTCTCAACACCGGACAACCAACATATCTAAGCTCTTCCTACGGTACTACCTCTTCCATTGATGTCACAGCATGTACTTACTCTCTCGTTACTGCACTCAGTTGGTACACTCTCACCGACCTTTATAGCAGTGATCATTTCCCCATTATGATAACTATTGAAAATTCACGCGTTTCCCCGGCAGAACGGAGAGAATCTTGGTTACTTCACAAAGCTGATTGGGAAGAATATAGGAACCTCGCTATCTGCACCAGCTGGCACCCACAGGACGTGGACATTAATTGTAACATGTTAACTAAAGCTATTCAAGATGCTGCCAGCAGCACTATACCACAACGTAAAAGTAACCCACGGAAGACATCTTTACCTTGGTTTAATGAAACATGCAGGAAAGCTATACGGGACCGCAGAAAAGCTTATCGTAAATTCAAGAGAAGCATGACAACCTCGCTCTTCATTGACTTCAAAAGACTGAGAGCGGTATCAAGACGTGTGATTCGAGAGGCTAAGGAACTGTATTGGAGAAGTTTTGTCTCGTCCATTAGCGCTAACACCTCTTCGAGTGAAGTCTGGCGAAAAATCAGGAGCATTCAGGGCAAATCAGATGTGCCACCTATTGTCTTGAGTGTAAACGGAACCCTAACCACAGACGGTTTCACGATAGCTGAAACTCTGGCTGAGTCTTTTCGAGTTAAGGAAACCGAGCTCGATCCTGACTTTCTTGAAAACAAGGTCAAGGAAGAATCCCAACCCCTACATTGCTCTCTTATCAATAAAGCAGCCGTTTACAATGACTCCTTCACTAGATGGGAGTTAGATTTTTCGCTTCGGAAATCTAAAGGAAGGTCCCCTGGCCCGGACAACATCTTATATGAAATGCTGCGTCAGCTGTCTCCTCAAAGCAAGGATCGGCTGCTTCAGTTATACAATCAAGTCTGGCATAGTGGAGTGTTTCCAAGTGCTTGGAGACTATCACATGTAATCCCAATCCCAAAAGCAGATAAAGATAGAAGATTCCCTTCAGGATACCGGCCCATTTCACTGGTTAGCTGTCTAAGCAAAGTGCTGGAAAAAATGGTGAACAAGCGGCTCCTGTGGACACTTGACAAAAAAAATTTGCTCTGGAATGGCCAGTCTGCTTATCGCCAGGGTAGGTCAACCATGGACAATCTCGTCATTCTTGAAAGTGAACTGCAATACGCCTATGTCAACAAGCAGGTTGTGGTTGCGGTCCTGTTCGATATAAAAAATGCATTTGATTCTGTATGGAGGCAAGGTATTTTACGTACGCTACACAGGTGGGGCCTTCAGGGGAACCTTCCGAAGTTCATACAGCAGTTTCTGCTAAAAAGGCAATTTCGAGTGCTTGCGAACGGGGTGCTATCCGAAAATGTAGAGACGGAATATGGAGTCCCACAAGGCAGTGCACTGAGCTCCACTTTGTTTTCTATTGCAATTGACGACATCAAGACGTGTCTCACTACGCATGTAAAAGGACTTCTGTATGCGGACGACCTCCTTATTTTATGTCGATCTGCAAGTGTCGAGTACATCAGACGAAACCTTCAGGCAACAATCAACAGGATTTTGCTGTGGAGCAAGACTTCTGGACTACGTATCTCGAAGGAGAAGACAAAATGCATTCTTTTCAGTCGTCGCCGATCGGAGCCGCCGTGTCCTCCACTTGAGCTTGGATCTCATCCTATTCCATTTGTCGATCAAGCCCGGTTCCTTGGAGTGATCTTTGACAAGCGGCTCAACTGGGTGCCTCACGTGAGTGAACTCAGGAGGAGATGCTTCAACCGCTTAAAAATTCTAAAAGTATTAAGCAAGACAACCTGGGGAGCTGATCGTCTCTCGCTTCTGAAAGTGTACCAAGCTTTAATCTGCAGTAAAATAGACTACGGAAGCATAGTTTATAGCTCAGCCAAACAACCAGTGCTCGAACTTGTTGATACAATACACTTCAACGGGATTCGGAGCATAAGTGGGGCTTTCCGGAGCACGCCAGTTCTCTCGTTGTGCGCAGAGGCTGGTATTCCTCCCCTAATATTTAGGAGGCATCGTCTTGCCGCCAAATATATATCGAAAATATATACCTCACCTGATCATCCATGCCACCCGTACATATTTCAACCAAAATATTCTAGGTTGTTTAACAGTCACCCTTCAGCTTCCTTGCCTTTAGCACTTCGGGTGAAGTCTCTAATAAATGAACTCGAAAAGTTCACCATTTTTCGGCAGGATGCACTCATGCCTCCGTGGAATTATAGAAAACCTCTCTGTCACTTTCTAGCTCTGCGGAAAGACGACGCCAGTGGGATTGAATTGAATTGTCGACTTCACGAGCTGCTGGATACGTTCGATGATAAGAGAGTAATGTACACTGATGGTTCTCACACTGGAGTCTCATGTGCGTGTGCTTACATAGATCAGGGAGCAGCATATCAGTACAAATTACACCCCGCTAGTAACATTTATTCAGCCGAGCTGTTTGCACTGTCAGCAGCTCTGTATCACGCTATGACAGTACCCGAGACCAACATTGTGATCTGTACAGACTCTAAAAGCGCGCTGCTTAACATCCATGATATGTACAGTGATAACCCAAGCATTATAAAGTTGTTCGAGTACTCCACCATGCTTCATGGACTGGGGAAGACTGTTCACCTCGTCTGGACTCCAGGACACAGGGGTGTAAAGGGTAATGAGATGGCAGACAAAGCAGCGTCTTCCGCTCATGATTTACCGTCTATTACACCCACTTCTCTGACGGTAAGTGAGCTGGCCTCACCGCTGCTGCACACCGTGAAACAACGTTGGCAAGAGATGTGGAATGAGGCAAGAGACGTCAATAAGCTGAGTTTGGTGAAAACTGACTGCCAGCCTTGGGAGACATCCTCTAGATCCTGCCGAAATGAGGAAGTAATGTTAGCGCGACTCCGTCTTGGACACACCCGTCTTACGCACTCGTATCTTATGGCCAGGAAAACTCCACCCCGATGCCTTACTTGTCGAAAACCCCTCACCGTACAACACATCATTGAAGATTGCCGGAAGTACACAAAACTCTTTCGGCAGCTCGGGATATCAAGAAAGATAGCAGAGGCTCTCGGCAACAAACAGGCTGAAGTTGACAAAATAATAAATTTTTTAAAGATAACTGGGCTTTATAGATTAATATGAAAATAATGTTTTTTTTTTTTTTTTTTTTTTTTTTTTTTTTTTTTTTTTTTTTTTTTTTTTTTTTTTTTTTTTTTTTAGTCTAGTACTTGTTTTTAATTGTTGTTTAGTAGAATGATTGTTGCACGTTTTATCAATTTATTTAGTGTTTCCTTAAGTTAGCAAACTGTGATAATTTGTGATACCATTTATTTTTTTTTATTTTTTTTTTTTTTTTTTTTTTTTTTTTTTTTTTTTTTTTTTTAAGTCTAGTCCTTGTTTTTAATTGTTGTTTAGTAGAATGATTGTTGCACGTTTTATCAATTTATTTAGTGTTTCCTTAAGTTAGCAAACTGTGATAATTTGTGATACCATTTATTTATTTTTTTTTTTTTTTTTTCTTTTTTTTTTTTTTTTTTTTTTTTTTTTTTTTTTTTTTTTTTTTTTTCTTTTTTTTTTTTTTTTTTTTTTTTTTTTTTTTTTTTATTTTTAAATCTCATAGTTTCTAGTTTTAATTTAATATTGTTATTCGTTTAATATATTGACATATGTATATGTTTAGTGATATCTGTATTTTTAAAATAAAATTGTCTGCACTTTGACAATAGCTATATCGGGGAGTATGTCAGGGAAAAGGAAAAAAGGAAAAAAAAAAAAAAAAAAAAAAAAAAAAAAAAAAGGGAAGAAGAAAAAAAAAAAAAAAAAAAAAAAAAAAAAGGGGGAAAGAGAGGAAAAAGGAGAGAAAAAGGAAAAAAAGGAAAAAGAAAAAAAAATCCCCTAAACACAGAAAGTGAGGAAAAAAAAAGAATGGGCCAAAAAATATATACAAAGTACAAGGTCTAATTTGTTAATAAAAAAAAAAAAAAATAAAAAAAAAATTAAATTAAAAAAAAAAAAAAAAAAAAAAAAAAAAAAAAAACCTGACTCCCTAAGGTTCCGGGAACAAGGGATGAGTGGTTGTGCGTTGCAATGACATAGTAGGGCGCTGACGACCGTGAGGTTTTTCGCCCCATATTTTCTAAACAAACAAACAAACATATCCGGCCTGCTTCCGGTTTCTCAAAATTACTCTGGGGGCAATACATTTACCCCTCGATTACTTTCGGGTGTATTTAGGCAGCTGCCGGACACGGTCTCTAATATTACTTCTGGGTTACCATGTCCTTACCTAGGTAATTTTAGGTGGATCTAGGTAATTTCCGGTTCACATCCGGCCTCACATACTTAACGCCGAATTAATCTCATACAGGGGGTTCGAAGTCTCTAACAATCACTTTTGGGAACTAAATTCATTCCTGGGTCACTTCCGGGAAAACTGTCGGTATACTTCCGGGTACATCCGGGTGTACCTGGGCACTTCATGGTACTTCCGGTTCACTCGCGGTCTCTCATAATTACTTGTGGGGAACTGTATTCGTCCCCAGGCCACTTCTGGGTCAGCCTGATTCAACCCGGTTACACCCGGGTCTCTACAGTTTCGCTTCCTGTGCCGATGAGGAATAGGACCGGAAGTGGTAAGGAAGTCAGAAGAGTTTTTAGTGCTAATTTTTTTACGTTTTTTATTTTACCCGGAATTTAATACTCGATTAAATGGTAATTGCGAATAGTTGAAAAATTATAGTAACAAAAAACTTGTCTATCGATTGTCTGCATTAACAATCTTTGATTTTACAAAAAACAATTTCCACAGCAAACACGCGAAAGTGACATATTAAATACTTTGCCATAACGGAAATTTGATTTTCTACTCATTCCAACGAGATCAAAAACGCGAATGTGGCACATTCGAGACTTCGGACCAGATCAGTTCAAAACATTTGTTCACAGTAACGAATGCAGACTAACGAAATTTTTATTCATTACTTTGCTTTTGGAGATAGTTAAACAGTCGGCACATTCGATAGTTTGACAGCGGTTACTTACCCTTTCACAGAGTGAATTAAGATTCGAGATTTTGCCACAACCTACATCAGTCCAACAGCAATCAGTGTAGATAGAAAATGAAAAATGCGTTTTTTCACATTCGATACTTTGCATTTGTATCGACGTTATATTCTTGATGATAATCAATCATCTTATTTCTGAGTGAAAATGAACAATAGTAAAATACAGGTATCCATATAAGCCAAACCTGACTCATTTAAAAAAAAGTCCGTCACGCAGGAGCAGCATAACTAAGCACTTTCCTCAGATTTTTTGTAGTGTAGACTACATTACTGAATAATTTGCTGTAAATAACCTATATAAAAAAAATAAATAAAAACGTGAATAGTTCTCCTCATTTACATTTCTTATGAGGACTGTTCAATTATTAATTTTGTAAATAATTTGCTTCCAGAGCTATGTTTATACACGATACTTTACTACTTAATTAATACACAAAAACTTCACATTCCGTCTTTTGATCTGACGCAGGAACAGGATACTGCCCCCCTAGTGGGAAATAGCGCTCCTCGCGGCGCCTTTGGGAACCTACGTCTGACGGGCTAATTGTAATGAAACAGAGTTTAAAGTAAACCCTCCTTTCCAATAGACCGATTTACTTCATTTTTACAACACTTCTTTCTCATGAGATACCCACGACGTATACCGCGTTTCGTTACAATACAGCAGAAATTACGACCGTTACGAGTATATTAGTACTTCAGGTCCGGAGTAAACCCCCCCCCCCCCCCTCCAAATAACCCGATTTAGATTATTTTTATATCCCATTTTTCTCTGTTGATTAGCACCACGAATACCAAGTTTCGTTGAAATATAACGAAAACTACGGCTGGCATGGTCAAATTAGTGTTTTGGGTCCGGGGTCAACCCCCCCCCCCCTCCCGATGGACCGATTTTGGTGGTTAACGAACTCGTTCAATCTTTTGCTAATTGAACCCTATATACCAAGTTTCGTGAAGAATAAACAAAAACTCTGGCCGCTATCGTGTTAACAGACACACACACACACACACACACACATATATATATATATATATATATATATATATATATATATATATCAATTTTAACGGGGGTCATTTTCGGTGTCTAATAGGTAGGATCGATAAAGATTCGAAGAAATGTTTAAAAAATTCCGTCATAAGTGCAACCTCAATAGCTACTTTCCTTCGGAGGAAAGTGCTAAAAAAACAAAAAAAAAAACACTTAAGTTACAATTAAAGGGGTCTGGGCAAAATAGTGCCAAGCAACATTTCTAATAAACCTAATCTATAGCTGCAGTAAGTAATAATATATTATTATATATATTATAATAATAATAATAATGTATTATTATTATAATAATATAAGTAGAATAAGTAGCATACAGAGCTTGTAGCCACATTTCAGTAGAATTTGCATCGTAGAATGACAGTCGCACATAATATACAGTATATAGCAGGTACAGTTAAGTTTTGTTAAAAAAGTTGCTTGGGACTATTTTGCCACGACCCCTTCATTTGATATCTGTTATACTCTTGAAAAATATTCGGCCCAGAATAATTCATATTGCACTTTTTGTTCGTACTGTAAAGCTTAACGGGATCTCTCCTGTTTAATTGAGTAAAATTATATTAATTCATTTGGAAGGAAGGGACAGAAAGAATGACCACAGCAGTCGATGCACCAAAAAAGGAAAAAAAATAAATAAAAAAAAATGAATAGTTACCTTCAATGGAAACCACAGAACAAAGATTTCTGATAGGAACCATTAGTTCGTTCTGTAGCTAATCAGGATTTATTACAACCCGTTAAATAAAATTAATTAACAAAGAAATATTCAGTTCAATGAAACTAATATTTCGAAATTTTAAATACGCATTTGTAAATTTCATTCGATTTAATTTTCTTCTTTTTGAACAAATAAATAATTAGAGTCAAAATATGTGTAAATGTAATTTCAAAATTAAACAAAGTTCAAAATATTTTAATATGAGAATTAAAATACAAGGCAATACGCTTCATTAAACGAAAATTACAGGAGATATGTTATTTGACAAATATGGAAGGTTAAAAAAAATACATTAACAAAGCAATAAGTTTATTTTTGGTGTTTATTTATTATTTTGATTGTGTTTAACATTCTTTAAGGTGAATAGCCTAATACTTATAAAGTATGCTGTTTAGATATTGTAATTCGCCGCGGAAAACGTTGCAAAAGGGAATGATGGCGGAAGGTTGATGGATTGCCTTCGAGTACAGTGTGTTTTAATATTAAAGCAAGTGAAGGATTTCTACGCAGCATACGCCTGTCTCTAAGCTATTAATAATAAAATACTGACTCATGAGTAATTGACTCATGATTATCTCTTGAGTTCATACCTGCATTTTCAGTATCCAACTAATTCATATTTTGGTCTGCATTAAAGGAAAATACACAAATAAATAAGGAAAATAAATAAATAAAGGAAAATGTAAACAATCGCCCATATACGAGGAATTAGTTCACTATCCCAGTCATCTCACAAATGGGTACTTCATATTGCATAGGGAGTTTCGTTGCAAGGCAACAAAAGTACGTCACGCAAGAGCTAATTAACTAAGCACAGCGAGTAGCATAAACTGCATTCCTGGACACATTTGCGTAAAGTAACCTATATAATTGTCATACCTGTTGGTGGAGACCGTCGTCACTGGCATCTGTGCGAGGACTGAGGGCGAGCGCTTTCGACGTAAGTACGCCATTACCAAGCCACTGTTAAGTTAGAACTCGCGAACAAAATTCAGTACTAACTTAACAGTGGCTTGATAATGACGTACTTATTTCCAAAGCGCTCGCCCACAGTACTCTCACCCAGCGGACCTAACCCCTTAGATTATTTACCTTACCTATATAATTAAAAAAAAAAAAATTGAATGCTTTTGCTATTTTATATTTTTAATGAACTCTATTAATACTTTTTAAATTAATTTACTTCCAGGATGTTGCTTACACTGCAATACTTAATAAATGCAAAACAACTTGACATTTTTGTTTTTTGATCATGATGAGTCCCCGATACAGCGCACCAATTCAGCACCCCTAGAGCAGAAGTAACAACCAATATACGAGCCAGTTTTGGGGTTTCACGCAATTTTAACACAATATAGTGTAAACCCCAACATATAATGCACCAATTTAGTTCATTTTTTAAAACATGTTTTCTTTAAATACTCATCACATATAACTAGTAATGTTACAATTTAACAGAAATTTTCAAATCGGTAATTTGGGTCAAGAATAAACCTATCTTTCAGATGGACCGATTTGGTTTATTTTAACGAGACGTCGTTCAGATTAGATACGCATGACGTATACCGAGTTTGGTTACAATATACCAATAGATAGGGCTGCCTGAGTAATTTAGTAACTCGTTCTATATTTTCCCATGTTAATATTATATACCAATTTCGTGGCAAAAAAAAAAAAATCCTAATAATATTATCGTGTTAACACACAAAAGTTTGTCAATACCCTAATGAAATTGACATAAACAAAATATCATGAGTTTATATTAATTATCCAATAAGAACATATTCCATACACACAAACTAGATACTACTAAAATAAATAAATATTTGTGATCAGAAAGAAGAGTACATCGAGAACTCACCGCATTTGATGCTCTGCGATTGTACGTACAATCGAAAGAAGCACCTTGTCACCAGTAGTGGCCCACCCCTTCCTAAAAACCACAAATTTCTAGGATAAAGGTGCATTTTGCACATAAGTGCCCCTTTTGTAATTAAACTTGAATGAAAATTTTCTTCCTTGAACATTAATTTTTAGGAATTATGTCCAAAAAATACCATTATTATTTGTAATATAACTGTAATAAATGTTCAAGTGCTAATTGATATTTCAGCTCCCATTAAACCGAGGGTTTTAATAAGATGGTAAACCGCGACAGAAACTTTAGAGATGAGTTTGGTTGAAACTCTAAGCTCCAGTCAGCCCCTAACTTCCTCAATAAATTGGGTCAAAAGCATTTATGATTTAATTTTTTATAGCATAGATTTGTTAGAACTATAGTTTTCTGTCAACGTATATTTGTATTCTGTGTTTTTAATCCCTCTCGTCTAATAAACGGCTCACATACATTACATCTATTATAATTATGTTTTGTTTTTCATTCTTGTTAGAACTATAGTTTTCTGTCAACGTATTTTTGTATTCTGTGTTTATAATCCCTCTCGTCTAATAAACGGCTCACATACATTACATCTATTATACTTATGTTTTGTTTTTCATTCTTGTTAGAACTATAGTTTTCTGTCAACGTATTTTTGTATTCTGTGTTTATAATCCCTCTCGTCTAATAAACGGCTCACATACATTACATCTATTATAATTATGTTTTGTTTTTCATTCTTGTTAGAACTATAGTTTTCTGTCAACGTATTTTTGTATTCTGTGTTTATAATCCCTCTCATCTAATAAACGGCTCATATATTTGACAAGAAATCCAAGGCAACGGGTAGTTCTTATGACCTATGTAATACACAATTTATTTTTAACTTTACATAAATTGCTTTTTATGTATTAATATACCTAAAAAGGGTTCCTATTTAATTAGGAATTTAAAAAGGCACAATCTCTCTCTCTCTCTCTCTCTCTCTCTCTCTCTCTCTCTCTCTCTCTCTCTCTCTCTCTCTCTCTCTCTCTCTCTCTCTCTCTCTCTCTCTCTCTCTCTCTCTCTCTCTCTCTTTTTCAATATGAAATTCTTAAATAAATATTCTTAATTTCACATATTTCTGAATTTCTCACAAATATTTATAACCTTGCAGTCATTTGCCCTCAATCCCCAAAAAAACAAAAACACCTGGCATACATATCATACTGACATAAACACAATATTTCTTCTTAAACATGCTGTAATTAATTTATGTATTTATATTTTCCCAGAGAATGGGTACAGTCCACGGTGAAGAGCTTCCCTACGTTCTCGGAGCTCCGCTAGTTGATGGCTTCAGCCACTTTCCGAAGAACTACACAAAGTCTGAGGTTGCTTTGTCAGAAGCATTCATCATGTACATTTCAAACTTCGCCAAGACGGGGTATGTACCATTATTTTCTTATACAAAAAAAAAAAAAAAAAAAAAAAGTAGTTTTATACCGCTGGAAGCTTATACCTGGTTATTTACTTTATATGCCAATATATTCAGAAGGTTATTCATTTACAATTTCAGATGTCAGTAAATAACGAAATTATATGTCAACGAAAATAAGTATTTTGCAGAAAGGGCCTTAACAAAAACGTCTTATAAAGAAATACCAAATTATATTGAAATTGCACCATTTTGACTATAGTTATTCTGAATCTCTCTTATATTCTGTCTACGATTATGAGATTTCGCTTGATGATATTCCTGTTATCTCAATTTTTCGACGAAAATGTTTACAAAAATACACAATATTTCCAACACTGTGTAATATGAATTATTCTTTCGGATAGGTACTATATTAAAGAAACATAAGAAAATCCAACATTTATTGATTGCAGAGCACGCGTAGAAATTTAATTCGATCCATTGGATTTTAGTGTTCAAAACTACAATCCTATTTTACAAAATGTTTCTGGCAGCTTTCGAACGCAAAATCAAAAGGTCCTTTTTCCGTGCATTTGTTGTTCATTGTGTGTAGGCTGCTGAATAACACATCAGACATTTTGTTTTTGATATTGAATTGTTTTACTTTATTATAACAAATCAGGACTTTGGAAGAGAATGGGCGAATTACAAAATCTGGATGTTGGGTAATACAATTGAAAGTTGTGAAAGAGCTTCGGGACAGCAAAAGCGAATGTTTACTCTACGGAGTGCTGCTTCTTAAGCCTAGTTGAAAAAGCATGAAATTGAAATTAAATTTTTTTATGGGTAACGAAATGTTAGGAGGGGAGTTTCAGACTCTGGATTCGACCTTGAAATCGGACATTGAATTTTTCACAGTTGATGGTGCTACTCAATTTAACTTGAAACTGTCAAAGAACTAAATGCAAACCAGAGGATTAATGCAGAGCATCGTGTTAACTAAATTTTTCTGACTCAGAAAACAAAATTTAAAAAAATCATTTTTTCAGATGCGCCCTTTCTCTTCAAATGCCCCGAAAGTAAGCCCAATGTTTTTCGAGGCCCAAATGAATAAGTAAAAAAATGTTTATCTAAAATTGACAAGTTTTCACATTATTGGTGAGGGGGAATTAAGATGGGAAATATGTGTCCTCTATGACGTTAGTTTTAGCCTAACCCTTTGTATGTAGAAAGTGTCTAACAGACACGAGAGAAATTTCAGTGGAGTATTTTGTCAGCAGTGAGAATCTTGGATATCCCACATGCTCAACGTCAGCTGTGATCTAACAGTCAGGAGAAGTACTCTCATCCCGAGTTGGTGAAACCTACTGTGTCCCTCATACTCGGTCAATTCAGCAAACCTCCGTGTCCCTCGGACATTATGGCTGGATGATCGGGTTGAGAATATTTTTCATCCTGATGTCCCATACATGGCTGAACGAATAGGAACTTTGATGTTGAACTTACCTGATGATGGTCAGCGAGATTCTAATGACGAGAAACCATTTACTCAGAATGGTATATAAATCTAAACAATTCAAAAACCCAATCTGCCTCGAATGTTCCAGAAAATTCTGCATGAACTGCGAAAATTTCTGATACTACGTTGAACTTAAAATGTTTTCTTCATATTTGATTTGGTTCCTTCTAGTTCATAAGTCTGATTCTTAGAATCTTACTTCCTTGTTGTTATTTCGTTACGAAAAAGTCAGAACACCGAAGACTAATAACGTTCTTAGAATTGTAATGTTCTCAGATTCGATGTTTTTCCTACATAAATCATTGTTCCTAGTTTTTACTCCCTATAGACTACTTGGGAATAACTCTAAGTACTTTATTTTAACCAATAAAAGGTCGCTTTTGGCGAAACATGTGTTAATTAACTCCTGATGTGTGTTGAAAGTAACATTGCAGTTGCTGCGTGACTGTGAGACACTTTATACACTGGCAATGCGTCAGAGGGTTTGTACACACCAAGGGATATTATGTGAAAATACTGTTAATTTAAACCAGAGAGGTCTTGCAGTTAAAAATTTCATTTTAATCGGGAGCTCAGAAGGATTAAAAAGTTAATTGAGTCGAGTTAATTCGTCCAATCGAGTGAAAGTTAAAATAAAGTGCTTTAGTTGGCTTTATTTATTTAGCCCCGTTAAGTGTAGTGGCTAGCTTTCGTTTACTTAACCCTAAATAAAGAGGACACGTATCTAAACTTAGGTGACAGGAAGCAGATAGGGTGGAGTGGTGGCAGAGGACAGCGGCTTCTTAAGTGGTTAGAACCATTATCTTCTTCCACTGATAAAATAAACCCTGCCCAGAAAGCTTTACTCTACCGTTCGCTTTCTTATCTATCTACAATTCTTTTCTAGGCGATTGTTCAACCTTAAGTGATCAAGTGGCCAGAAACGTTTAGACGGAGCCAATTTACTTTTATGTTGGACAAAACGACGGAGATCTTGTTGATTGCAGTATTTTTCACCACTAGATAAATATCTGTTGATAAAGGCGAAAAGTAGTGGCGACTTTACAATTGAAGATAATCACTGAACTTATATGGCCATTCATAAAGATGTGGCAGTTTATTACTATTTTCCGTGTTGTTATGTTATTTGTTCTCAACACTCTCTTTACGCGAAAATATACTTATAGTGGGTGCTAACCATACAAATGCTTCAACGTTTCTTTTTAGGATAGTATATATTTATTAAATACTTTTGTCTGATTCCGGATAGAATGGGCCAACGGCTAATGTATTCGGCCTGTTTTAAGATATATAGAAGGAGGGCGCAAACAAAGAAATTGTGTATGTATATATAAGATCTTTTTTTTTTTTTTTAATTTTGTTTCTTTATTTCTCTTCAATAAACTTGATACAAACGTAAATTTTGATGTAAATATTACATTATCTTACACATTTCGGTTAATGGATTATCAATTGTATCTGTATAAATAGGCAACAATGACCCGACTTGTTCAATTGCCTTAAAATAATTAATAATTATAATAAAAATTACAAGGAGAGCAATAATCACCACCACGAGAACGACTGGTAGCATAATTCGTTTGATTTCTGTGTTCTTCCGTGCACGATTGTCCAAATTCAAATTTATTAAAAGCATATTGCCAACAGTATCTTAATGATTAATGTAGCTCGTATTTCATAAAATCATGCAACTGGGGTACTGTCCACACGTTCCCTCAGCGAGAGATTGGGTCTTTACTACCGTATTTTTCTAATTTTCAAAAGAAAGCCTTCCGTCCGTCCGAGGTTAAATACATCACCACACACCTCCCTAGGAAACCGCGTGGTTATTACCTTAGCACCTCCAAAAGTCTCATATAACTCTATATAACATAATCCTAAGGAAATCCCATTTTTCCAATCCCAAGGAACTCTCAGTTATCATTGTTTTTACCAAACCCTTGAAACCTCCTGATTGCCCATCTTCCTACTGACTATCAGCTTTTTCAAATTAATCTCAAAAATATTTTAAACACTCCTTTATAAAGGAATCCTCCCTGTAATAGTGTCATCGAAGAAAGTTCTCAACCATCTAGTTCAGAATAAAAATCAATTCAGAAAATAGTAAACATGTAACTTCCACTCTCAACCGAAGACCATGCCTTGTTGTTTAACTCCAAAACAGACTACTTCCTTGATATCCGACTTGGAACCCTCACACGAGATCGAAGACAGTTAACTAAATAAATTAACAAAAGACACGGACTACTTAGAAGACTCCTTGGATCCTCAACTAAATTATCGAAGCCGAACAACCATTAAAATAAGGACTTGAACTGTGGTATTCTGCAAAAACATCAAACAGAACACTAGCACTCCAGTGTAAAGTTATCCTCAATGCCCCTTTCTATGTAACAAGACCCTTCACAATGATATTAACACCCCATTTATCCTTGATCTTGCTAAACCTCGTTTTCAAATGATTTAATCTGAATTGTCTTACCACCCTATTCTTGAAGTTCTATCCTCATCTTCCCAATCCAACCTTGGCGCCTTAACAGACAGATAATCTTACATAGCCGATCTTATCCTGAACATTAAAATTTCTTTTGACCAACACTGGATGTACCAAAAATGGATGGTTCCTTCAAAATATTGCATTCCTTTTATGTTATATTACTTTCACTACCTTGGTTAATTTGAATGTATGAAACATATCTATGTCAACAATTTCATAGATTGGAACATTGATATTTTGTGCAGATTTCAAATATGTAAATGTTTCCTGAGATTTTTTATGCTTGTGTTATAAAAAAGCAATTTGTAAGTCAAAGAACAAAAAAAATAATAAGAGGGGACTACATTATATCAGCTATTAACTAAGAATGATAGACTGTAAAATTAATTACATTTAAAGCATGGTCTTGATTAGCCTGAATGATGAATGATAGGGAGCTGATGGCTTAGTCATCTATTCTAAGACGTCGAAGGTTTGATAAATCGTTAATAATTTATTAAGAATATAAATCAAATTTCCGATGAAGGGGAAGTATTTGATTAATATATGACTGGCATCTAATAGGGGACATGGCGATCACTTGTCTTCAATCACTTTCATGTCAGCACGATTCAATGATTTTCTCTAGAGGAGATTAAAATTTCCCTTTACCTTTTACAGCTCTAGGGTGTTTAATATTAAGTCAATGGAATCACATTTTCAGGGCATTATTCTGAAATATATTTTGATGTTAGGAATAGAGAAGCGTATGCCTGTAACGATCAATATCACATTGACTAAATATTAATTTTTGAGATGATTTGGTTCTTGATACCTCCGAAAGATGGCTCTTGCGTAGCTGTGCCTGCCGAGTCTTACAATATTCGCCCAAAACATATTTAGATGGTCTTTTTTTCTTATTCACCGCTGCTCACGCAATGGTGCGGGCTCAAAAATTCGCTCTCCCCACGGTACTCCCCGCACTGGTGCGGTCTGGGCTGATAAAGGTCAACCTCCCTACGGAGGGAGGCAGGGACCGTGCTTAAAGTAATAATTTAGTTAGCTATTCATCAAAAATAAAAAATAGAATATCAAACGACGTGGGGTGATTCCCACTACCCTGGGGATTGAATCTAATGTGAATATTGCCTAATGTTTGGGTTTATGGGTTGTTTCCCAAAAGAGTTAGTGGATTTTCATTGTAAATATGAAAAGCTATCCTGGTAAAAAAAGGGTGGTAACCTATATTTAACCCGTCCGTGAAGGTAAATATTTAAATAATTAATAATATATCAAAACTATTCATGGTTATTATGTATTTATGTAGGTTATTTTTAGCAAATTCGTCAGGAATGTAGCGCCTACACTAATACGCTTCTGTAAATTTAATGCATGTACTCCTTGACGGACTATTTTTAAGCTATCTCAATTTCTCCTAAACGATTGGTTCCCTAAACAATTAATTGTAAGCCATGAAACTACTCCATCTAAGACGGATAGGCCATACCAGACTGGGCAGGAAAGAAAACCCAATTTGTAGAGAATGAAACAGAACTTTTTTTTTTTTTTTTGTTTAGGCATAAGGCGTTGACACGCCTTGTCTCCCCTCTGGTCATTTACGCCAGAAACAAATTTAATAGAACTTTATCTGTTAAACATGTACTTACTGACTACAGAGAACGCAGCAATTAAGCAACTACTAAGATAGGCCGAACGTTCAAGCACTGATAACAGATTAAAATATACACACATTTACTGGAGAGTGTAATTATAAGTACTTTTCAATACAATATTTTATTTTATTATATTCTTACTGTATATATACATTTTAGCGCGGTTCCTCCCTCCCCCATAGGGAGGAACCCCGCTTATAGGGTTGATACAATGAAACAATCCGGAAGTGCCGACTAGAAAATTTCGCGTTTCAGAACCCCTAGAGACCGAAAATAACGGTGGTTCAAATTTGTATATCTATATATATATATATATATGTATATATTTATTTATATATATATATATATATATATATATATATATATATATATATATATATTTGTCTGTTCGCTCATTTCTGGCTTCCCTGATGGTCCGATTTTGATGAAATTTGGTACAAAAATCCGTCGTCCAATTTGAAAGGTCAAGTTCGTTAACCAGCAAAATCCGCCCACTGGAAGATGGCGTTTGGGGCGAAATTCGCGCAGAAAAAATCGTAACGCTTACGTTTTTGAGTTCATAAGCTTGTAAGTACTCGTTTTATAGGCTTCTTGGGCTAGGAAAACGAATGAAACCATTTTCAAGGCGATAGCTTTTACCGTTGTCGAGAAAATTGGAAAAATAATTTTTGAATACCGTTTTTGGTTTGGGTACTTAGAATCACGGGATTCAGTTGAAACATTTTCTGCATGTTCTACATTCATTAAAACTAATATGTTGAAATTTTTGTTACGTTTGGAGTTTAGGAAGGGTTAGAATAAAATATTTTATTAACAGACATAAAAAGTTTTGGTAACTTTGTATACTTTCCTTAATATCTCGAAAAAGGTTGAGAATCTTGGGAAACGGAAGATGACCATTAGAAAGCTCACTAAATGCTGTACAAAAATGGTTCTGATGAAAGTTTTGATTAGGCGATGTCAATCGGAGAAATAAGTGCTTAAATCTTTAAAGTAATTGATTTCGCTTATTCGAGCTGTTCTTTTTGTCTGTTTTATTCCTTGTTATTTTTAAATTGCTTATAGTCAGATAATGTATTTGACAATAAAACAGATTAAGTAAAATAAGAAGATCAATTTATTGTTAGAAATGTAGCGTTCAAAGAGAGAGATCCCAAGGCTTTCCAAATGCCTCTGAGCGGAGGCCTTTCTGCCCGACTTATGGTATAGCTGACCCATACAGGTAAGATTGTAAATCAAGACCTTTCAAGACTGGTTTGTTTGAGATTTCATTTGGATAGCTGTTTCGCTATTGATCTAAATAAAGTAATAACTGTTTCTATTCTATGCCTTCATAAACACTAGAGATAAGAACGGAACCGCGCTAAGATGACGCAGTTCCTGCGAATCGGACTTTTTGTTTGCTTCGTTTATTGTAGAATCCTATGACATAGACTGACATTGATTCTGCTGTTCTAATGACTCGCAGAATTAAGCATAAATAAATAAATGTGTCAACATTCTCGTGACCTTGTTCTAAACCACTTGTACTCCTGATCTGTTAGAAACCATTCCGTTAATTCAAACCTTATTGAATTGTTTAAAATCGGTAATCAAAAGAGCTCCCTGCCAATGGGGGAGTAGGGGCTGGTTGGAAGGGCTTTAGGCTGTGATGTCAGGTAATTACCTGAAGGAAGGCTTGGACTAAGGGCTTTAATTAACCTCTAAACAGAACAAGCCCTGTATTGGTTCTCAGGCTGCCAATTCCTAGTGCCACCGGCTACCTGATTTCGGAATCCCGACCCACTTCCCGCAAAACCACCTACGGCAACTTGAAGCAAATACCACAGTAACGCAAACCGTAATGCAATCAATTTAACCATCTAAACGTAAATTTCATTAATATTGCTATCAATTTCTAGTTCTAACAAATGATTGTTACAAGCAACGAGTAAGAACAAAAATATCTTGAAATTACACCCACAGCCAATTCGATTATAAATGAACCTATACAATTTTTAACATCTAAAAAAGGACTCTATTCTTTATTTTCTCGACAAGGTCACTAACAATTAGCGATCCATTAAAATAAGGTAATTGTGAAGTTTAGGTGCAAAATAATTGCAGTAAAAATTGATGCACTATACACGAATCAGTTAAAAAAAAACTGGCTCTCTACAAGGCAAAAAGTTATTAAGCATTAAACTTCACTGTTATGCAGGTAAGGAAAGCTAGTAAACGAGGTTTGTAAACACAAGCATGCGCAGGGATGGGAAATTGGGAAAAAAGAACACTCATTTGAAATTTTGATAAATTGTTTATTGAAAAAGGATTGAAAACAAACATTTTAGATAATTTTAGGGCCCCCTCGCTTCGCTCAGTCAGGAAGATATCAAAACTCTAATCTTCTCGGGCCCTCATCTAAGTTCTCGACACAGAAAAAACTTACGCTATACAAAACAAACATTCGACCCATATTGACATACGGACTTGAACTGCAAAAAACTCAAACGTCAACAGAATACAAAATTGTTTCCTAAAATTATAAATGCCCCCTTCTATGTCTCCAACAAAACCCTTTACAATGATCTTAACATCCCCTTCGTCCTTAACCTTGCTAAAACCCGTTTGCAAATATTTCACTCGAATGGCGTACTCAAAATGGGGTCCAGATGGTGAGTTCTCCCTACGTATCCGCAACGCCTCATAATATATATATATATATATATATATATATATATATATATATATATACAAATTTGAACGATGGGTATTCTCTGGCCATGAAACGTCGGAAGTTCCTATCTTTATCTTCGGAGTAGGTTGACCCCGGGCTAGTTCTTCCATAGAAAAGTGTGTTTTTTTTTTTGTTTTTTTTTTATTGAAAATTTACAATCTGTATACATAAATACAATAAGTAAATAAATATCTCATACATAGCTATACACAAGGAAGAACAGAGGGGAGAAGGCAGCCATTGATGTCACTCCCTAAGGAATGAATAATGTTTTTAAGTGTTACAGTTGGTCCCTAGGCCACTTTATTTTCAGGCGTCTCGGGGGATTGGAAGGGATCGCATCTGTGGAAAGGGATTGGGCAAGGGGATTGGGATGAAAGGATAGTTTGAAATGAAAAGTGGAGAAGCGGGTTTTAGCTAATTCAGCGACAAAGGGAATTTCGAGGTCTCGGTGGATGATATTATTGTTGACGTAGAAAGGAGCATTAAGGATCCGGCGAAGGACTTTGGACTGGAAGGTTTGGAATCGGTTTATGTTGGAAGGTTTTGCTGTACTCCATAGTTCAATGCCGTATGTCCAAATCGGTTTAATAATCGTTTGTAGATTGTTAGTTTGTTTTCCAGTGCTGAGTTTTGATTTAGGACCTATTGGTCGTCTAAGTAGGCCGCAGCGTCTGTTTAGTTCTTGTCGTTTTGTTTTCGTGTGTGTGTTCCAAGTAAGTCTCTTGTCGAGGTGGAAGCCTAGGTATCGAACAACATCGGATTTGGGAATGAGGGATTCGTTTAGGGTAACAGATGGGCACTCACTGCGCCGCAGTGTGAATGAGACGTGCTTACATTTTTCGGCGTTACATAGAAAAGTAAGAAATGGTCAAAAATCCGATAAGAATGGGGTGGCAACATTCATTTTTGAAAATGTAAATAAAATTAAATATCCCCATTGACTAGACGAGAGCGAATTCTAGTCATTACCGAGTTTCGACAGTTTGACAGAGGACTGACAGTAGAAATCCGTATAATTGTATTGAGCTGTAGGCAAACTGGATTATCGCTATTTGACACATGTTCAACCATTAATCAGTACATTCATGTTGACGTGGGTGGAAACGATTCGAAGCGAATGTTGATTTCACATCGTTATGCATATAAAGTGATGAAATTTTCATGGAGCATTTGCGATGCCGCATTTATCCTTTGAAATTTAAAATGTTCGCTGACAAATAATATATTGTAATCTGGGGAACTTTGTTTGTACTCTTCAGCAGAGACTTGAAGTAGTGACATGGATTTTTGAAAATACAATGTCTCGATTATATAATAAAACTAATGTTGATCCATTTGACATGTTCTTGAATTTTAGAAAATATTTGTCATAATTGTCTGAGTTTGATTCAACCGGGAACAAATGACAAATAAGGTTTACTACTAGTTTTTCTTTAGCTACCGTTTGTAATAAATTGTTGGTTAGGGTACTAAAGCACCAGCAACTGTGCCGCCCTTACAGCTCATAAATTGTTCATTTAATACAATAATTAGTTTTAGCACTTTTTTCCGAAGGAAAGTAGCTATTGAGGTTGCACTCGTGACGGAATTTTTGAAAAAGTTTTTCGAATCTTTATCGATCCTACTTAGTAGACACCAAAAATGACCCCAGTTAAAATTTATATATATGCATATATAACTATATATATATATATATATATATATATATATATATATATATATATATATATATATATATATATAGTTATATATGTGCCCGTTAACACGATACAGGCCAGAGTTTTTGTTTTTTCGCCACGAAACTTGGTATATAGTATTCCCCCATCAAACGATTGATCGAGTTCGTTAACCAACAAAATCGGTCCATCCGGAGGGAGGGTTTACTCCGGAGCCAAAGTAGTTATTTGCCAATACCAGTCGTAATTTTTGTTATATTTCAACGAAACTGGGTATTTGTTGTGTTCTACTGAAAAGAAAGATGTGTTGTAAAAATAAACTAAATCGGTTCATTGGGAGGGGGGTTTACTCCGGACCCAAATTACTAATTTGTTCATACCGGTCGTGATTTCTGCTGTATTGTAACGAAACGCGGTATACGTGCTGGGTATCTAATAAGGAAAGAGTGTTGTAGAAATGAACTAAATCTGTCTATCGGAAGGGGGGTTTTACTTTGTACTATGTTTGTATTGAATTGAAACAGGTGTCATTTATGTTTTTATTTCATTTATCTATATAGGTTATTTTAAGCAAATTATTCAGGAATCCACTCGACACTACCCAATTCTGAGGAAAGTTCTTAGTTATGCAGCTCCTGCGTGACGGACTTTTTCATATTGATTTCGCTGATTTTTTATTTTTTGTAAGATCTCTTCACGCATACATACATGTAGCGATTTTTGACAGACATTTGTTACACCTAGACTTCGGCAGAATTCCAGATGTGACAGAATTTCATAAACGTTTTGACTGAAAAAAATTGTGATAAATAGTCACCATCTTATAATGTTTTCTAATTTGAATATTATGAACCCCAAGGGTGTTTTAAAACGTTTTACTTGCCCTTCATTCGACTGAGAAAGAGGTATGTTTTCATTTGGTTGGTTTTTTTTTTGTTTAAGATTTGAATATTAACAGTTTGCAGGAGTTTTTTTTTTTAATTCAAACTATTCAAATATTTCTCAATAAGAGCGGTACATTTTTTCGAATTTTACAGATGGGCAATGATTTACATGTTTTCAACCTTAACTAAATGAAAAAAAAAGGAAAACGTCCGTCACGCAGGAGCTGCATAACTAAGCACTTTCCTCAGAATTGGGTAGGGTCGAGTGCATTCCTGAATAATTTGTTTAAAATCACCTATATAGCTAAATAAAATAAAACCATAAATTGTTCTGCTCTTTTGCATTTGTTATGAGCAGCTGTTTCAATTATTAATTTTGTAATTAGTTTCCAGCCAGAGTTTTGTGTATGCGTACACTACGTAATAAATACACAAAGCTTCACATTGTCATCAATTGATTTTGATGAATTTCGCGAACCTACGTTTGGCGGAAGAATTCAATTCAAACATAGTACCTCCCCCCTTCGAATAGACCGATTTAGTTCATTTTCACAACACTTCTTTCTTATTAGATAGCCAGGACGTATAAAGAGTTTCGTAAAAATACGACAGAAATTACGACCGGTATAAGGAAATTAGTAATTTCTGCCCGGAGTAACCCCCCCCCCCCCCCTTCTAGTCAACCGATTTAGTTTTTTTACTACGACTTTCGTTGAAGTATAACAAAATTTACGGCTGGTATTGACAAATAACTACTTTGGCTCCGGAGTAACCCCCCCCCCCTCCAGATGGACCGATTTTGTTGGGTTACGAACTCGTTCAATCGTTTGATGGGAGAATACTACATACCAAGTTTCATGGCGAAAAAACAAAAACTCTGGCATTTTTCGTGTTAACGGACACATATATAACTAAATAACTCTATATATATATATATATATATATATATATATATATATATATATATATATATATATATATATATATGTATATATGCATATATATATAAATTTTAACTGGGGTCATTTTCGGTGTCTACTAGGTAGGATCGATAAAGATTCGAAGAAATGTTTAAAAAATTCCGTCATAAGTGCAACCTCAATAGCTACTTTCCTTCGGATGAAAGTGCTGAAACAGTGAAAAAAGACTAAATAAACATTTCCATAAAAAATAAATAATAATACAATGAAATTGCTAATAGTGGAGATGGAGATAGTTAGCCAAATAACTACTTACTAGGTATTGACAAATAACTACTTTGGCTCCGGAGTAACCCCCCCCCCCCTCCAGATGGACCGATTTTGTTGGGTTACGAACTCGTTCAATCGTTTGATGGGAGAATACTACATACCAAGTTTCATGGCGAAAAAACAAAAACTCTGGCATTTATCGTGTTAACGGACACATATATAACTAAATAACTATATATATATATATATATATATATATATATATATATATATATATATATATATGCATATATATATAAATTTTAACTGGGGTCATTTTCGGTGTCTACTAGGTAGGATCGATAAAGATTCGAAGAAATGTTTAAAAAATTCCGTCATAAGTGCAACCTCAATAGCTACTTTCCTTCGGATGAAAGTGCTGAAACAGTGAAAAAAGACTAAATAAACAATTCCATAAAAAATAAATAATAATACAATGAAATTGCTAATAGTGGAGATGGAGATAGTTAGCCAAATAACTACTTACTAGGTATTGACAAATAACTACTTTGGCTCCGGAGTAACCCCCCCCCCCCTCCAGATGGACCGATTTTGTTGGGTTACGAACTCGTTCAATCGTTTGATAGGAGAATACTACATACCAAGTTTCATGGCGAAAAAACAAAAACTCTGGCATTTATCGTGTTAACGGACACATAAATAACTAAATAACTATATATATATATATATATATATATATATATGCATATATATATAAATTTTAACTGGGGTCATTTTCGGTGTCTACTAGGTAGGATCGATAAAGATTCGAAGAAATGTTTAAAAAATTCCGTCATAAGTGCAACCTCAATAGCTACTTTCCTTCGGATGAAAGTGCTGAAACAGTGAAAAAAGACTAAATAAACAATTCCATAAAAAATAAATAATAATACAATGAAATTGCTAATAGTGGAGATGGAGATAGTTAGCCGTTTCAGTGACACGAAGACAAGGTATGGCTGGGATTCGGTTAGGAGAAAGAAAATACAGATTTCTTCCTGAAGGTCTGACGTTTTAGCACTTTCCTCCGAAGGAAAGTAGCTATTGAGGTTGGACTCATGACGGAATTTTTGACAAAAATCAAAAATTCCGTCATGAGTCCAACCTCAATAGCTACTTTCCTTCGGAGGAAAGTGCTAAAACGTCAGACCTTCAGGAAGAAATCTGTATTTTCTTTCTCCTAACCGAATCCCAGCCATACCTTGTCTTCGTGTCACTGAAACGGCTAACTATCTCCATCTCCACTATTAGCAATTTCATTGTATTATTATTTATTTTTTATGGAATTGTTTATTTAGTCTTTTTTCACTGTTTCAGCACTTTCATCCGAAGGAAAGTAGCTATTGAGGTTGCACTTATGACGGAATTTTTTAAACATTTCTTCGAATCTTTATCGATCCTACCTAGTAGACACCGAAAATGACCCCAGTTAAAATTTATATATATATGCATATATATATATATATATATATATATATATATATATATATATATAGTTATTTAGTTATATATGTGTCCGTTAACACGATAAATGCCAGAGTTTTTGTTTTTTCGCCATGAAACTTGGTATGTAGTATTCTCCTATCAAACGATTGAACGAGTTCGTAACCCAACAAAATCGGTCCATCTGGAGGGGGGGGGGGGGGTTACTCCGGAGCCAAAGTAGTTATTTGTCAATACCTAGTAAGTAGTTATTTGGCTAACTATCTCCATCTCCACTATTAGCAATTTCATTGTATTATTATTATATTCCGTCATAAGTGCAACCTCAATAGCTACTTTCCTTCGGATGAAAGTGCTGAAACAGTGAAAAAAGACTAAATAAACAATTCCATAAAAAATAAATAATAATACAATGAAATTGCTAATAGTGGAGATGGAGATAGTTAGCCGTTTCAGTGACACGAAGACAAGGTATGGCTGGGATTCGGTTAGGAGAAAGAAAATACAGATTTCTTCCTGAAGGTCTGACGTTTTAGCACTTTCCTCCGAAGGAAAGTAGCTATTGAGGTTGGACTCATGACGGAATTTTTGAAAAATTTCTTCAAATCTTTATCGATCCTACCTAGTAGACACCGAAAATGACCCCAGTTAAAATTTATATATATATATATATATATATATATATATATATATATATATGTCTGTTAACACGATAGCGGCCAGAGTTTTTGTTTTTTCGTCACGAAACTTGGTATATAGCATTCAATTAGAAAACGATTGAACGAGTTCGTTAACCACCAAAGTCGGTCCACCGGAAGGGGGGGGGGGGGGGGGGTTTACCCCGAACCCAAAACACTAATTTGACCATTTCAGCCGTAATATTTCTTATATAATATATATTATATTATATATATTATACCAACGAAACTTGGTATTCGTAGTGGTAATATAGAGAGAAAATTGAGATATAAAAATGAACTAAATCGGTTCATTAGGAGGGGGGTGGGTTTACTCCGGACCCACAATACCAATTCGCCACTACCAGCCGTGATTTTTGGTATATTTCGACGAAACTCGGTATTCGTAGTGGTTATCTACAGGTAAATATGTGTTGTAAAAATAAACTAAATCGGTTCATTAGAAGGGGGGGGGTTTACTGAGCTGAATCGGTCAATCGGAAAGACCGATCCGCCAGACGTAGGCTCACAAAGCCGCCGCAAGGAGCGCTTTGTATCTAGAGGGACTGTATCCTGTTCCTGCGTTAGATCAAAATACGATAATATGAGGTTTTTGTATTTATTACGTAGTGTAGTAGGTACCATGTGTAAACATAACTTTGGAAGCAAATTAATAATTGATCAGTTACTCATTACAAATTTAAAAGAGAACTATTCATGTTTTTATTTTATTTATGTAGGATATTTTAAGCAAATTGTTCTGGAAAGCAGTCTACACTACCCAAATTCTGAGGAAAGTGCTTAGTTATGCAGCTCCTGCGTGACGGACTTTTTTTCCCAGCCGAATCCCAACCATAACTTGTCTTCGTATGAAAAGGCTAAGGTAGATAAACGTGATTATTAGTTTGTATTCAATTTAGAATTTATTTGTATATATTTTGAGAATATATACAAATAAAGGTACTCTGCTTTGTTTAAAAAGCTTAATATTTTTTCTATATAATGGCTCAAACAGCTGAGTATGACAGTCCAGTTATCTGTCATGTCAACGAATTGCCTTTGTTTGCATGTAATTAGTAAGTGTTTTATTAACAAGTTAGTGTTGCACGACTTTTAAGTGCTATTGTAATATTTCTAATTCCAGGGAAAACCGGTGCTTTAATGTTGATTTATTTTGAAATTTCTACCAATCACAATTTTTTTTTTTAAGATATGGAAGGTTTCTCTGATACTAAAATTGGAAACATATTATAAGAAAATGAGGAAGCCAATAGATCAATCGTTTATAGAAAAAAAAAAAAAAAAAACAATATTTAACAATTTTTTTCCAGTTGAATAATACTACTAAACTGGACCGAGGAACATCTGTCACTTTGCCGCGTTATTTGGTAGGACAGGAAGGGGTCTATAACACTAAGAAGGCAATTCAAAGGGGGGTGGGAGGGTACTAAAAAAGCATTCGGAGCGCGCCATTTGCTGTCCTGCCCGCTCCCTGCCCTGCTTCTGAAGGGACAAAAACCCAGATCCCTAGGAGGTGGCAAAAACTCAATCTAGCCACCTCCTGCGGCGCCTAGTTTCCGCTAAGCAGAATATTCCAGCTCTGAAATCCCCCCTTCAAATCCATCTTGAAGAAAGTACTCTGAGTGGCTTACTAGCATAATTTACATTCGTTGATTGATACACTAACTCAAAAATTCTTTTTTATTATTATTTTAATTTAATGACCAAAATATATTTGTTCAAATGTAATGTGCCAAATAATTGGCTATTGGAAAGAAAATCGAATTGTAAAGTTATTTGGATAAGAGGTTTATGAATATAACAAAATTATAAGTAATTGCGAACATGGAATGAAGTTATTAAGTATTACAAATATGAAATGTGGTTTGTAAATCAGCTAGTGATAATGTAACTTTAGCAAACTAAATGCTCACTGTTTATCTGGTAAAATAAATAATGACTTATTGCTTATTGAGACCGATTTAACAAAATATTTTCTACCCTCGTCATATTTAAAGTTTTTCCCAAAATCGCTATTAAGAACTATACCTCGATTTCCTTTTACTGAAACTTCGTAAAGGATCACGGTGAAGTATACTTAAGCTACCTTACTGCCATCTCTTGGTGGAGTCAAGAACCTAGTATGCTGATGCCACAAGATGCTGGTTTTTTACCTCTCGGGGTGCAACAATTTTTCTGTCATTGAGGGTCGTAACCCTAATTTGCCATTTTCTAATAATTACAATAAAGTCTGTTGAATCAATCGCAGGGGCGATTAGCCACAGAGAGCATCAGACATGCGCGCATGTTCCCTTTAAGTAATGCAATTTTTAAGCAAATCAAATGGAGCGTTTGTTTTTGTGTATCTAAGCAGTTAATGATAAAAATAACATTCTTACTATACAATTTAACCCTCCAACTAACATCTAATCTAATTGCATACTACTTAACATAACTAATCACGATTGAGTGATTATCCGTATTTCCTCAGAAATACGTTTGTTACCACAGGCTATATCTACTAACAAAGCTAAAAAGAATCGCGTACGTAGCAAAACTGCCATTTATACCTTTATAAATTAGAAATAGACGCAAAAAACATCCCCAAAAACGTTACAAATAGACGTAGAAACGGAAGTTAATAATAATAAGAAGAATTATAACATATAGATATTTTAACCATTTCATGTAAGAAAGAATTATTATCTGTCTATGCTCTCCCCGTATCAAGATCTACTTGATAACTAGTTGTCTATACCCAGTTACGAAAATCGGTCAACCGATGTGAATTTGTTTTAGTTCATAATGATACTGGCAGAGGCCAGCACAACAGCACTTCATCTAACAGCCGAAAGAGGACAGACACGTGATTTTTATATATATAGATATATAGGGAGCCCTGACCTCAGGGCTCCCTGAGAAAATTCCTGGCTGCACCCTGGGCGTCGGCGCTAATTGCCAAGATTTGTCGATGCACCGTATAAAAAAAAAGTCCGACTCGCAGTAATTGCGTCATCTTAGCGCGGTTACGTACACCTCGAAGAAATGGAATAGATTAGCATTACAAATCACAGAAAACTGACAGTAGCCAACTTACACAGAAACGGATAATTCTTAATCTGTATAAGTCAATACAATTATGTACTGAAAACGTACTTACTATTTGACTACTGCTAAGAAGGCTCTATTCTAGACAACCAAACATTCGTTGTCATTTTAAGTATCTTGTTTTACTAGCAAATTCGTTTTACTGTTATAACCAACTGTAAATATAAGCTTCATGGCAAATAAAATTCCATTCTGTCGTGGGTTAAATCTTTCTACAAAATAAGAAATAACGATAACTTCAGTTGGAGGCTATGAGGAAGGTTATAAGACAGTAGAATTCAAAACAACCTACGTCATCATGATTAGCCACTGCCATCATGATTACCACAGCTACTACAAACTTATTATCACCGTTTCTTAGCTTATTTTACTACTATAATAATTTTACTGATAAATGCAATTTAAATCAAGAAACAACCAATTAAAAAGTGAGATAAACAAAGAGAAAACCCCTTTCAAAACAACAAAACAAACACTTTTTAAGTTTTAAGCGCTTATATCTCTGATCGACGTTGCCGCATCGAATATTGCTTCAGAACCTTTTTTGTAGAGAATTTAGTAAGCATTCGAGTGGTCACCTTCCACTTAGCACGATTTCCCAACCGTTATCGAGATATTTACGAAAAATGTATGAATATCCAAAAACTTTTCATGTCTATTAATAAAATAATTTTTGTTCGCATACTTCCTTAACTCCAAATATAACCAAAATTTAAACATCTTAGTTGGGATCAATTTCCAAGTTGTAGAAAATATTTCAATTGAATTCCGCGATTCTAGGTACTCACAAAAATATAATGACTTACAAAAACATTGATTCCACTTTTATCAGGAACGGTTACAGATATCGCCTTATAAATGGTTTCATTCGTTTTCTTATGTTAAGAAACCTATAAAACAAGTACCTGAAAGCATATAAACTCAAAAACGTAAGCGTTACGATTTTTTTTGCGCGAATTTCGCCCCAAACACTATCTTCTAGTGGGCGGATTCTGCTGGTTAACGAACTTGACCTTTCAAATTAGACGACAGATTTTTAAGCTAAATTTCGTTAAAATTGGACCATTTTTGAGCTTGCTAGAGCGCGAACAGACAAGCATATATATAAATATATACGTATATATATATATATATATATATATATATATATATATATATATATATGTATATATATATATATATATATATATATATATATATATATGGGTCACCTATATTTTCGTGATCTATAGGGTCTGAAACGTGAAAGTTTCTAGTCGGCACTTCCGGATTGCGCCATAAGGTCAAAAAAAAGTTATAATATGATAGAAAAAAAAAATTATACCACTATAATATTTACTACAGTAGCCCAAAATAATTTAATTGGGACTAGGAGGTATAATTCTAAAAGGATCTTAAGGGGATTAGTCATTGTTAGCACTCTCAGGGTTACGCAATCTGTTGGTGGTTCATTGCAACAGCTTTCTGGCGGATGTTTGGAGCGAAGTTCAAGTTGTAATGTGTCAAGTTAACTATTTAAAATAGTTACTACCAAGCAGAAGAGACATCAAAAATAATATTTAATCTAGATAAATTAAAAAAATGAGGATGAACTCAATTTTATTTGACATAAACAACAGTATTAAGATTTTGATCAATGAAGGCCTTTTGTGTGAGACAAATTGCTGCTCGAGTTGGTTTGAATGTTTTTATGGTAAGTAGATATGTTATAAAGTAGACTCTTTATTGTTCGAAACAGGTTGGAGGTCAATCAAGAAAAATTTCAGAATGAAATAGCAAGTTACTCGTTCGACTGATTAGGATGGGCAAGATCGACACTCCTGTACAAGGCCAGAATAGACTTAGATCAGCCATGGGGGTTTACACTAATGCTGAAACTATTTCAAGGACACTAATAAGTCAGGAATATATGTCAAGTGTAAAGGCCAAGAAGCCATTTCCTTAAGCAACTACGACTGCAATTTTGTGGTAATCATGAAAATTGGACTGGCTGCTGACTGGCTCAGAGAAGTGAGGTCAGCCAAAACCAAAAATGAACCGTTTTGGGATTAATGGACAATGCTGGCTTTGGAAAAAAACCTTGGTCTCCCATTACTAACAGAGAATTATAATCTGAGTCTACTCAGAAATTTGGTGGTGGTAGTTAATTGGTCTGGGGTTCATAAAGGACCAAAATGTTCGATGGATTGCCAAAATACGAGGGATGGATTGAATCCTGAGGAATATCTAAGCATTTTCAAGTCATCTCAATTGCCATGTTTTAAATTCCAATATGAAGATATTATATTTCAGCAGGATAATGATCCAAAGCATATTGTAAAAATAAGTGGAATGGTTTGAAAATCATTCAATTAACTTCTTAGATTGGCCCGTCGGTCTCCTAATATAGATATTATAGAGCACTTATCGTTCCATAAAAAACAATCATAATGGATTGAAGAATTATGTGAGCGAAACTAATTGATATAGAACGATATCCCGTCATCATTTTCAAACAATCTAGTGAAAAATATCCCAAATAGAATTCTGATCATAATTAAAGCCATAGAAAGTACTAAATTATAAGGTTTTTTAATAGTTTTAATTCAGTCACAAAAGTGTTGCAATCAGTTAAATTTTCAAAATTTATTTTTATACTTCAATAAAATTATTATTATGTTAATTTATAATTATTAAGTATGAGTTAATACCATATATATTTGATTCATTACACAACACACTTGTCTAATAGCAAGGTATTCAAATTTTGTAAGCAAGAGCTATCATTGCAACAGTTTTGTTAGTCACTGTATATGTATTTCGACGATGGCCATTTTCTATACCTAGTTAATAGGATCGAGATTTCTCAAAATTTCTTTCATGAGAGCAGCCTTAACATCTACGTTCTGTTGGAAAGTGCTAAAACATACTATGTATTCATTGAACCAATATTTATAGTAACCTGTACTTAGTATTAAAATCACTTTGTAACTGGAGATCAATCCAGATGGAATTACTCGGTTCAATCAGTGCATGCCTTCTACTAACAGACAATAGCAATTAATTTACTATTGATGAGAATGTACTGATGATGTTTGGATTCAGTGGTCAAGAGGAAATAGAATCCAATCATCGAATTATACCAAAACAACCTTTAATCAATTCAAACAGAAACTTCATCTAATTTCATTCGAATAATTAATGCTTGTTGTGAATCACTAGATCAGTTACGTTCAGTCTATACAATTGTTTTTTTTTTTTTTTTTTTTTTTTTTTTTTTTTTTTTTTTTTTTTTTTTTTTTTTTTTTTTTTTTTTACGGCGCATCTACATCTAGGTCATTAGCGCCGACATCCAGGGTGCAGCGAGGAATTTTACCAGCGAGCCGTGGGATGATAAAATTCCTGCCGGAGGTTGGAAATTGAACCCACCATCTCCCGCTTATGAATCCAAGGCGCTAGCCATTAGACCACGGGAGACCCCTCTATACAATTGTTCAATTCATTTTTATAAGGAGACAACGAGGCCTATAAAATAATTTACATAGATGAATGTTAAGAAAACAAACTGAGAAGCAAATATATTTTGACAATAACTAATTTGTAATGAGAATTAACGTGACTGAAATAACCAATTAATGCATACACTCATAAAATTAATAATTTTAATCATCTGCTCATATATGTGGTGCAGTTTTTTTAAGCCACAGCATTGCAGCAGGCTTCTTCAGGAAATACATGATGTTTAAAGCAAACTGTCCCACTAGAGGAAATTATCTGTTATTTTCCGGAAAACTTTATTGAAGCCCGAAAAAGGGGTAGAAGAAAATGAAGTCACTCAGCAAAGAAAAGAGAATTTTGAATCATAGAGACAAAATAACTTTTTTTCTAGATCTTCCCCACTATGAATGATTCTATTCTAGTTTGTACTTCAGTATTTCTACAACCGCCAGGATTTTCTTTCTTTATATTAATTAGAAAAATATGAAAGCCTGCCTTTATCGCTGAGGGGGACATTTTAAGAATAACAGAAGAATTTTTCCTAACGTCCATACCTCACTGCATACGTCAGTTAACCCCCAATACCCCAATTTCATTTACGTCGGATGTGGTTTGAACGTTCACGTGTGTTTCCCTTAAATACCCACCTGTCGCTGGTATTTTACATGGGTAGCAGCCTGTAACCATCATTGAGTTTTTAAATTGCAATGGGTAAACATGTGCCTGGCGCCTACCTCATGTTTTAGGAGGACAGTAAACCAATGAATTTTTTATAGGGAGGTGGAAGGGAGGCAGAATAATTCTTGAATTTTGGAAGGATTGGTTAAGTTTCAGGAGTCAGTGAGTTTGGTTCTATACGGGTTGTACTTGTGATCTCGAATGTGTTTCGATTAGCCAAACTCATTTCGCCTAACAGAATAAAGAAAGTCAAATTTAAAATTTGTTAATGTCCTTGACTTTTGGCAGTTTTGTCAGTTGATCCTTTTGGTTCTGCAATCCTTCTGATATCTATAAAAGTATTGTTCGAAGTCTGTTTTATGAAGATGATGTGAGATTAAATCTGAAATAGTAATTGAGATATTTATAAATTTTACCTCTTGGGAAATTATGAAAATTATGATATCACTTAATTCCGTGAGGAATGATATCTTATAAGCTCTATTTGTTCAAATATGACACTTAGAGACTTACCAAGACAATAGGGGGAGACCTGACTTAAATCAGTCCTATATCCATTGAGTTTCTTGGACTTGGAGTGGCTCCGGACGAAGGGGTGAGCTTGAACGCCGGAGAGATGGAAAACAGTATAATAGAACCTGGGTATCTACTAATGTATTTGTACTTAGCCTAATGCATTCCTTCGGGGAAATTTCTGGAGAGTACTTAATGTCTATCTTCATCGCTTCGCAAGAATCAAAACCTCTTACATCCTGCATTAAGCCTTGAAAGTGAGAGTAAGCAATTTCCTAAATTATGTGGTATGATATAAACCCACAGCAGGCTAATTTAAATAATTATAGTATACGTTTTACACTTATTCTTGAAAATCGATTCACACCTGTAGCTCTAATTTACGAAAAGGGACAGATTAAATAACTGGATGGATGGGTTTCAGCTAAGAAGAAACACGAAGTTTCCAGAAGAATCTATATTTAGCTCACTCGATGCCTTTACTAACTGGTATAATTAAAAAAATGAAGTCCAAAGAATATAAGAAACCAAAGTAAAAAATAATAATAGCTTTATTGGCATCATTTCTAACAAAAATCTCATTTTAGCGCGGTTCCTCCCTCCCTCATAGGGAGGAACCCCGCTTATAAGGTTGATCTCATGACGCAATCCAGAAGTGCCGACTAGAAAATTTTGCGTTTCAGAACCCCTAGAGACCGAAAATGATGGTGGTTAAAATTTGTATATATATATATATATATATATATATATATATATATATATATAAATATATTTGTCTGTTCGCTCTCTAGGTCAAAGACAAATGGTCCGATTTTGATGAAATTTGGTACAAAAATCTTTCGTCTAATTTGAAAGGTCAAGTTCGTTAACCAGCAGAATCCGCCCACTGGAAGATGGCGTTTGGGGTGAAATTCGCGCAAAAAAATTGTAACGCTTACGTTTTTGAGTTCATAAGCTATTAAGTACTCGTTTTATAGGCTTCTTGGGCTAGGAAAACGAATGAAACCATTTTCAAGGCGATAGCTTTAACCGTTTTCGAGAAAATTGGAAAAATAGTTTTTGAATACCGTTTTTGGTTTGGGTACTTGGAATCATGGGATTCAGTTGAAATATTTTCTGCATGTTCTACTTTCATTAAAACTAATATGTTGAAATTTTGGTTACGTTTGGAGTTAAGGAAGGGTTAGAATAAAATATTTTATTAACAGACATAAAAAGTGTTGGTAACTTTGTATACTTTCCTTAATATCTCGAAAAAGGTTGAGAATCATGGCAAGCGGAAGAATACCATTAGAAAACTTACTAAATGCTCTACAAAAAAGGTTCTAATGAAATTTTTGATTAGGCGATGTGAATCAGAGAAATAAGTGCTTAAAACTTTAAAGTAATTGATTTCGCTTATTCGAACTGTTCTTTTTGTCTGTTTTTATTCCTTGTTATTTTTAATTGCTTATAGTCGGATAATTTATTTGAAAATAAAACAGATTAAGTAAAATAAGAAGATCAATTTATTGTTAAAAATGTAGCGTTCAAAGAGAGAGATCCCAAGGCTTTCCAAATGGCTCTGAGCGGAGGCCTTTCTGCCCGACTTATGGGATAGCTGACCCATTCAGGTAAGATTGTAAATCAAGACCTTTCAAGACTGGTAAGAACGGAACCGCGCTAAGATGACGCAGTTCCTGCGAATCGGACTTTTTTACGGAGGACATAGGTCCAGCTGAATATATTGAGGTAAATACTTTGTGACATAAATAATAATACTCTTCTTGAAATCAGTACTATTTAAAAATTATTTACAACTTTTGCCCACCACACTCTGTCTCTCGCAACTATCCACTAGTTATTGACCATTTCATCTCTCCATCTTGTCCTCTTTCGGCCTACTCCTCTGATATATTCCCTAGGACTCCACTCCGTTGCTGCCTTGGTCCATCACTCATCCTAGCGACGTGTCCTGCTCATTTCCATTTAACCGACGGGCTTCTTGGCTCTGGCTGCTAGAATTTTTGCTCCTCTTCAAGACTTCTGAATTTCTTCTTCTATCTCTTCTTCTGACACCTGTCAAACTCCTCAGCTTCGACATCTGAGTTATGTTAGGCTTCTTTTTCAGCTTCATAGTTAGAGCTTAAGTTTGAGCTTCGTAAGAAATAGCTGGATATATTCAATAGTGTAGTACCTTAGCTTTCAGTTCAGTTGAGATATTGTTTCTAAATATTTTCCTTAGTGACCAGAACTTGCTCTATCGTATTTTGATCTTCTTTTTCAGTTATTTCTCGAACTTTCGTTCAAAGGAAATTATTTGTCCATGGTAAACTTATTGTTTAACATTTCCAAGTTCATACGTACCGGTGTTATTAGTGGAGTATTCATCTGTATTCCTGAATTTTTGTACATATTCGAATAAACCCAATTCTTTGCTAACTTCCATGTACGTCAAAAATAATATAGTTTTAAAAATAATTTTTGTAAGCTCATAATAAATATAATGATACTCAAATAACTACAAAATACAAAATTATAATGAAAGCACTATCAATAATGAAACATTTATGAGTAAATTAAGAGCGAATATTGAATGCAATTAACAATAATTAGTAACATTACGACATTTTTAACATATTAATAAAGTTCATTAAGTAAATGAAAGAACACTAAATCAAGATAGAAACGAAGAGGGCAGTTATGCCGTCCGTCAGAATGGATTTAACGGGGTATTGCCGACAGTTGAGTACAGTTTGGGAAGCCAAAGGAGCATGAAGGGAACGTAAATCAAGGCTGCAGTCCTTAAAACAATTTATGAATTACAGCTGTGGAAATGAAAAATGACTTTTATATGTATTCCCGGACATTGTGGAAAATAAAAAAGTCCGTCACGCAGGAGCTGCATAACTAAGCACTTTCCTCAGAATTTGGGTAGTGTAGACTGCTTTCCAGAACAATTTGCTTAAAATATCCTACATAAATAAAATAAAAACGTGAATAGTTCTCTTTTAAATTTGTATTGAGTAACTGATCAATTACACAGGTCTACAAAAATAATCTTTCTGAAATTTGATTTGATGATTTTGGTCAATCTCTATGCTCCTTGGCGTGCTGAAGCCGAACATGAGGTCAGTCCCTCTCTATCACGTAAGGAAATTATTCAATCTCAAGTAAGGGCAGAGGTATTACCATTAAAAGAAAACAGAATTGGCGAATAAGAGTTTTCATTTATTTCCATGATCTTTTAGTTATTTCAATGTTGTTTACTATACAAAATACATAAATGTGTAGAAATAACAGCTTCAGAATTAACAGTGGCATATTTAGTTATTATTTTTATGAAAACGTATTTTTTTCTCTTGAAAATTTCTCCGTGTTCGTTTCCGGCTGTAGGACTCTTCAGATGATTCACGCTGCAGCATCCAACAATAGTCAGCCATCATGTTTACGTTCCATTTGCCCTGATACCTACGTTCCATTTCCTGGATGTCCTGATGGAACCTTTCCCCTTGTTCTTCACTTAATTCCCCTAAGTTTTCCGGAAAATAGTCCACATGCGAATGTAAGAAATGAACCTTCAAACTCATGTTGCAACCTTGTAATTGAATTGCCTTCAACATGCGTTCCACGATACTTCTGTAGTTGGGATCCTTCACGTTACCAAGGAACTTCTCAACAACATCTTTAAAAGAATTCCAAGCTTCCTTCTCCTTCTCATTAATGGTCTGAGTGAAATGTGGATCTGTGAAAAGTTTCCGAATATCTGGGCCTACAAAGATCCCCTCTTTTAGCTTTCCATCATTTAATCGTGGGAACTTGGAGCATAAGTACTTAAAACATTCACCTTCTTTATTGAGAGACTTTACGAATTGTTTTATCAGCCCTAGCTTTATGTGTAGAGGAGGTAGCAGGATTTTGTCAGAAGGAACCAAACTTCTCCTAATTACATTTTTTTGGCCTGGCGACAGAGCTCCTCGTGATGGCCAGTCTTTGTTGTTCCAATGGGAATTTCTGTCTCGGCTATCCCATAAACATAAAAAAACAAGGGAACTTGGTGTACCCTGATTGCTGACCTAAGAGCATAGTAAGTACTGTCCACATATCAACCAGTTATGCTCATTATAATGAATTCGTTCGAGAACTAATGACAAATTTTCGTATGTTTCTTTTAAATGTACCGAATGGCCAACTGGAACTGAAGCATAAGTATTGCCATTGTGCAAAAAAACAGCCTTTAGACTTCGCTTTGATGAGTCTATGAATAGGCGCCAATGAATCGGGTCATATTGTATACCAAATTGACCCATCAGACCAAGAATGTCTTTGCAATAAATAAGATTCTCATCCAGAGCAAAGTAAGGAACGAAAACTGCTTCACGGTGTCGATGCCATGAAAAAGAAGTGCCTGGCTGTAATAAATTTTTAAGACGGGAGCCAAGTAACTGAGCTGCATCTTTTGGAAGTCCAAGATCTCTCACTAAGTCGTTCAACTCCTGTTGAGAAATAAGCTGAGGTTCATCTTCTGAACTGCTTGCTTTGAACTCACTGTGTACTTCATCGCTCTCCGACATACAGTCTTCTCTATTAGCTTCCCTATCTATACTGCCTAAGTCACGAGGGGTCTGAGGAACTGTCAATCCAGGACCGTGTGGTACCGGACGACTAGCAGATTCCACATTAGGGTAGTTAATGAGCTTATGATTTTGGGAATTATAGCCTTGAACATGACAATTACAAAAGTAACAGTCATTAACGTGGTTTTTTTGCTCCCTCCACATCATTGGGATTGCAAATCCGAAAGATTTTAACTCTCCTTTGTACCATAAGCGAAATTTTTCTACGCAGCTATGGCATACTTTGTGAGGAGCCCACACTTTATCTTGATCTCCTATTCTCAAGCCAAAATATGCATAATATACATTTTTGACAAAACCTGTTATATTTCGTTGGTATTTCTTAACTGTGTACTCACCACAGATTAAACAGAAGTAGTCTGGACTGGTAACACAACGACGATGAGAAATTTTGTCTAAATGCACTTTCAAACCTTAAAATACGTTCTTAATCACTTTGACACAACTATGAGACCTCAGTGAATGTGTTCACTTCAGTTGATACTACTAAACTGAGAGAATGAACAGAAATTTAGCTCCAAGTTCCTGATACAACAGGTTCAATCTCGTTTAGCTTAAGACGGTGACATCTGAGACCAAACAAGTACGTTCCTGTCTGAACCGGTCGTGCCTAGACACCCTCAGGCCTACAACATCTACTGAGGGAGTCATAGCCTACACCACCTAGTGAAAGATGTCTGTTTATAAAGAGAGAAATCGTTTGGAAAAAAAAAAAACCTACTTCTTACCAAATTTATGTGTATAGCAGGTATATTATGTTCTATGGATTTGAAAAAAATCTGTACGTGATAGAGAAAAACGGACTTCATTCTCGGCCTCAGCACACCGAGAAACACAGAGATTAGCCAAAATCATCAAATCAAATTTTTGGTTGTAGACCTGTGTTATTAATTTGCTTCCAGAGTTATGTTTACACATGGTACCTACTACACTACGTAATAAATACAAAAAACCTCATATTATCGTATTTTGATCTAACGCAGGAACAGGATACAGTCACTCTAGTGGTAGAAAGCGCTCCTTGCGGCGGCTTTGTGAACCTACGTCTGGCGGGCTATTCTATTGAAATATATTACAAATTAAACCCCCGCTTTGACCGATTCAGCTCATTTTTACAACACTTCTTTCTCATGAGTTACCCACGACGTATACCGCGTTTCGTTTCAATACAGCAGAAATTACGACCGGTATGAGTATATTAGGAATTTGGGTCCGGAGTAAACCCCCCCCCCCCCTTCTATTGAACCGATTTAGTTTATTTTTACAACACATATTTACCTGTAGATTACCACTACGAATACCGAGTTTCGTCGAAATATACCAAAAATCACGGCTGCTAGTGGCGAATTGGTATTGTGGGTCCGGAGTAACCCCCCCCCCCCCCTCCTAATGAACCGATTTAGTTCATTTTTATATCTCACTTTTCTCTCTATATTACCACTACGAATACCAAGTTTCGTTGAAATATAACAAATATTACGGCTGACATAGTCAAATTAGTGTTTCGGGTTCGGGGTAACCCCCCCCCCCCTTCCGGTGGACCGACATTGGTGGTTAACGAACTCGTTCAATCATTTGCTAATTGAATGCTATATACCAAGTGTCGTGACGAAAAAACAAAAACCCGGCCGCTCGGCCGCGCGGAAAAACTCTGGCCGCTATCGTGTTAACAGACACACACACATATATATATATGTATATATAAATTTTAACGGGGGTCATTTTCGGTGTCTACTAGGATCGATAAAGATTTGAAGAAATTTTTCAAAAATTCCGTCATGAGTCCAACCTCAATAGCTACTTTCCTTCGGAGGAAAGTGCTAAAAACGAAAAAGTTGACACTTTGCGAGAAAAGCAACTAGAAAATGTTTGTCATTCTATAAACTTACAAATATTATTTAATAGCTTTTGTAAAAAACTTTTTTTGGATGAGATGCCAAACTGTCTAACAAGAAGTGAGGTACAACAAGAAAGTTAAAGGAAGTGTTAACCCATGGAAGAAATCAACAAATGTGACTAGAAGCAAAGAACTCATCTTAACTTGTTTGAGAATCGTCCTAGAAACCTCACACACTCTTTCTGGTATGAAAGGATCCATCTACAAATTACGTTTAATGGAACGTGCAGGTATAAAACATATCTTGACAAATCAATAGTCAAGTGTGTTGCAAATATTTGAGTATGTAAGTTCTATAATTAACTTTATTTGAATTTGAAATAATGCGTTCTTTGAGGTTGTGAAACGAGTTGTTCCGTTTCTCATTAGAACTTAATTATTTTCACCTTAATAAAACCAACGCTATCCTCATTTGGATTACACAAATGGTAAAGGCGTGAGAGGATCGTGCGCACATAACTTGTTACAAGTTACACAATTTGCAACTTTATGAAAAATCTTGGACAATGGGCAGCCTTTGCAAATAGCCTTTATTTTCGTAAAGACCTTGTTATTCAAAAATACTGCGTAAAATTCTGTCTACACTGTCAAAACACAATGCAGTAGAGATATGCAATAAAGTATTCAATAAATATTCAACCACTTTACACATCGCTTTAAGATTTCAAGACGCCTTGAGCCGTCGAAAGAAAAGCAGCATCGCCTGTCACTGACCGCTAGTCCCACCCTCAGGGCTTATTCTTGGGTGTTTATGAGACCGTTCTGAGGTAAGAGATAAGCACCTTTGTGTAACTTTCTCTTTGTTCCCTTATCGTCCTCTAGCAGACCTTTTTAATCGTATCGTCCCTCCTTCTTACCCTCGACAATCGGCTTCTTCTCGCTATTTAGGGGCAGGAGGGATATTCTTTCTCGCCCTACATCTTGATTACCAACATGACACAAAGGGTGTGCAATAGGCTCAATCATCCGGCATTACATCTTTCTGGCTTGAATAAAGCTTGGAATAAATGTAGGTAATATTTTAGGAACAATTTAAACAGAACTGCAACTACTACAGAAGATAGCAAATACTTCGGACGCACATCATGTACTAAAATATGATACCATGTACGCAAATATAAGCTGAAGCGCAGCCGGAAGGTTATATAAAGACAAATCTCATGAAACACGAGGGAAGCCTTCATTGCGCCGTAGCTCTTGATCTACCGGCCCTACGAAAATATTCACCAGTCCGGTAGGGAATTTAGGGGATGTTGTAAGGTCACACGATGTATATTCACCTTCACCAGCTTGCTCTGGTAACAAGATGTTGTTGAGATTTAGCTTGTTTCTTCTCTAGTTTGTGTACTACATTGCTAATTTCCATTGATAGATCCGATTGTTGATAGATATGCTCTTGATAATAGTATAGGGATAGGTCAAGACTGTGGGCTTCACTTATTCGTTATGCCTAAAACCCACACTTAACATTCCAATGGTCGCGTGAGATCTCTCAGATACACAGCATCTTTCGCAGACTGTTTAAGGTGCGCAAGTGCGAGGTTTTGGCTAAACCCTTTACTATTCCTAGAGCAGGTAGTGGCTGATGTGTCAGTACTGACCTGACGCTCCTCCAAGCAGTAACTATCCACTAAAACTATTCTGTACCTCATAGATACCACGCGACCATATTTGTACTTTTAGCAAATTGGTGTCATAAACAAGTATGAATATTGATGCAGCGATTGATGAAGAAACAGGTGTAAACAAAAAATAGCACTGTAGCCGAGAGAACCAAAACTAGAAAGCGACGCCAAATGTTTTGGGCAAACAAGACTACAAGGCTCACCCAGTATAAATGCAAGGCCTATATTTATGTCTCTATCATTGCACATTATATTGTCCAGGTGGACGTAAAGTGGATGATGATACAGAAGACGTTTTTTGATGTTATGTATTACTACAAAATATTATTAATATTTCCTACCTACTTGTTATTTGTATATTTCAACTATATAAGTTTGCATATAATAAATAAATAACATATAATGCAATGCAAGGTGAGGCATAACCCTTCAAAGTTCAACATATACAATTATTATTTAATAAAAGTTGAACTTTGAAGGGTTATTCCTCACCTTGCATTGTATTATTTATACCCTTCCCCTTTTCATCAACATATTTAAATAAATAACTTTTTCTTGGTAAATTTACTATTTTTTTTTATTTATTTATCTTCTGTTTACAGTTTTTGTTCATTCTTAATACAATAGATAAAGTTATTTACGGTATATAAGACTGAAACTCAGGCGTATCTCTCAGATACAAGGCGATCACCAATGGTAGTTTCAATGGCGCGACCATTGGAGTGTTAATGTTAGATATTTTCATAATGTGTCAATTCATGCTTAATTGCTTGCCCGTTCTCCTTAAATTTCTTCAGCTAAGGGTGCGTTTACATCTGATAGTTATTGCAGGAAATTTATGTCAGACAGAAATTTTGACTAAAGTAAACTGCAAACAATTTATGTCTGAGATGTATATTTCTATGGTGAGCAATAAGGGTGTGTTTACACCTGACACTTCTCGCAGGAAATATATTATATCTCAGGTGTCGAAAATAATAATTATGATAATTATCCATCCGACACCTGAGATATATTTCCTGCGAGAAGTGTCAGGTGTAAACGCACCCTAAGAGTCGTTCCACTGGAAGAAAAATCATCAAGTCACCGAAAACAAGTACCCGAACAAAAAATTACTTAGGAAAACTAATTCTATTCACTTTTCTAAAAGAAGAAAAAAATATGGTTCCATTCGTTTAAGAGCCTAAGAAAAGTCTACCTGCAAGCTTCTGAACACGTAAGCCTTACGATTATTTTGCGCAAATTTTTCCCCCAAAACAATGCAAAAACAATTCTGCTCGTTAACGAATTTGACATTTAAAATTACACAAAGTATTTTTTTTATCAAATTTCATGGGACCTTTGGGTGTTATTTTTGGGACCTATGGGTTCTGAAACGTGAAGTTTTCTAGTTGGTACGGATTTCGTCAGGAAGTATACTTGATAAGAGGGAATTCTCCCTATGGAGATAGGAGGATACGCGCTAAAAAAACAGATGAAAAAAAGAAATAGCTCAAATGAAAATTCATAAAATATTAGAAACTTCTGTAGCATAAATTATCGTTTTCAACGTCATAGTCATTGCTTCAATTCGAAGTTCATAATTTCCTTCTGTATTTTATCAGTACTACATGTTTAAGCATGATGTTGTATTGCACTTTCAGTAAACTAGAGTCTTCAATTTATTTAGTCCACTAAATAAGCATTCGAATCAGTATGATTTCTTCCAAATAAGTGCAACTCATGCTTGGCACCCTTCCAAGTAAGCGAGGAGACAACTATTGTATGCAATCGGCTTCTGCTTGTCATAAATATTGGATTTTTATTATTTTTTTTTTAGGACTTAGAATGGTTCTTTCCTTTATAAATTAGAATTCCCGTATAATTTTTAGGAAATTAATAGGATTGCTGGTGTTTTTGTGACCAGTTCCTTGATAAATCCCAATATAGTGCTTATCAAAAGGCAGCAGTGACAGTAGTTAAGTTAGTCCTTTGGAAAGGCTGAGAGTTAGTTGGTGTTATCTAATTCTAAGGAAGGGCAGGATTGGAGTAGAACCAAGGGTTTCCTTTCCTTCCTTAATACCTAATTAATGTTCTCTCTAAGAGGCTAAGACAAACAGTCTACTTACACTCTGGGGTAATTACCCTCTACGCCAGTCAGCGGGATACCCCTGCTCTTCCAGGATTTATGTCGGTCATTCTTTGGAGATGTGGTCCGGGAAAGTAGTCTATCCATGGCATCCATCTTTTAGCGCGTTTCCATTCTCCCTGAAAAAGGGGAAAACCCGATTATGAGGTCAACCTGATGACGCAATCTGGAAGTGCCATTCAGAATATTTTACGTTTCATTTCACAAAAATAACGATGGTTCCCAATGTTCTCAATTTGTATTAGAATTGATGAGAGCAATGGACTGCGTACATATGTAAACAAATAATTTGAAAGAAAAAAAAATATTTTCATAGGCTTAGACAGAGTCCATCAGTGAGAGTGCATGTATAAATAACATAATTATTCAAAATAAGAATATAATATAACTTAACTAAATCTTAAGAAAAGAAATAAGAAATAAAATTACGTTGAAAATGTTTCCACATGTTCGACATTCATTCAAACCAAGATACATAAGAAAAAAATGCATTAATAGGCGATAAATTACGTCATTTTTATATAATTTCCTCAATATCTAAAAAAGTCCGATTCGCAGGAACTGCGTCATCCTAGCGCAGTTCCGTTCTTATCTCTAGTGTTTATGAAGGCATAGAATAGAAACAGTTATTACTTTGTTTAGATCAATAGCGAAACAGCTATCCAAATGAAATCTCAAACAAACCAGTCTTGAAAGGTCTTGATTTACAATCTTACCTGTATGGGTCAGCTATACCATAAGTCGGGCAGAAAGGCCTCCGCTCAGAGGCATTTGGAAAGCCTTGGGATCTCTCTCTTTGAACGCTTCATTTCTAACAATAAATTGATCTTCTTATTTTACTTAATCTGTTTTATTGTCAAATACATTATCTGACTATAAGCAATTTAAAAATAACAAGGAATAAAAAACAGACAAAAAGAACAGTTCGAATATGCGAAATCAATTACTTTAAAGTTTTAAGCACTCATTTCTCCGATTGACATCGCCTAATCAAAACTTTCATCAGAATCATTTTTGTAGAGCATTTAGTGAGCTTTCTAATGGTCATCTTCCGTTTCCCAAGATTCTAAACCTTTTTCGAGATATTAAGGAAAGTATACAAAGTTACCAAAACTTTTTATGTATGTTAATAAAATATTTTATTCTAACCCTTCCTAAACTCCAAACGTAACAAAAATTTCAACATATTAGTTTTAATGAATGTAGAACATGCAGAAAATGTTTCAACTGAATCCCATAATTCTAAGTACCAAAATCAAAGAGAAAAAGAACAGTTCGAATAAGCGAAATCAATTACTTTAAAGTTTTATGCACTTATTTCTCCGATTGACATCGCCTAATCAAAACTTTCATTAGAACCATTTTTATAGTGCATTTAGTGAGCTTTCTAATGGTTATCTTCCGTTCCCCAAGATTCTCAACCTTTTTCGAGATATTAAGGAAAGTATACAAAGTTACAAAAAACTTTTCATGTCTGTTCATAAAATATTTTATTCTAACCCTTCCTTAACTCCAAACGTAACATAACTTTCATCATATTAGTTTTAATGAAATTAGAACATGCAGATAATGTTTCAACTGAATCCCGTGATTCTAAGTACCCAAACCAAAAACGGAATTCAAAAACTATTTTTCCAATTTTCTTGACAACGGTTAAAGCTATCTCCTTGAAAATGGTTTCATTCGTTTTTTTAGCCCAAGAAGCCTAAAAAAAGAGTACTTACAAGCTTATGAACTCAAAAACGTAAGCGTTACGATTTTATCTGCGCGAATTTCGCCCCAAACGCCATCTTCCAGTGGGCGGATTTTGCTGGTTAACGAACCTGACCTTTCAAATTGGACGACAGATTTTTGTACCAAATTTCATCAAAATCGGACCATCAGGGAAGCCAGAAATGAGCGAACATATATATATATATATATATATATATATATATATATATATATATATATATATATATATATATACATACATATATATATATATACAAATTTGAACCACCGTTATTTTCGGTCTCTAGGGGTTCTGAAACGCGAAATTTTCTAGTCGGCACTTCCGGATTGTTTCATTGTATCAACCCTATAAGCGGGGTTCCTCCCTATGGGAGAGGGAGGAACCGCGCTAAAAACGGATGGAAAGTCTTGATAAGTGGCCTCACGAAAGGATACCAAGTTCTATACAAAACGGTTTATTTTCAATAAGGCAAACTCAGTTGGAGAAATAAGTGCTTAAATCTTTGAAAGTGCTGGTTTCGTTACTTTGAACTGTTCTGTGAGTTTCCTTTCCTCTTTATTTAAGGCTTGTTGTTTTTCTTACTGCCCTTGGTAGTAAAATGAATTTTTCCGTATAACAAAATACGTAAAATGAGAAACAATTTTTTCTTGTTATTAATAGAAATTTCCAAGCGAATGTCTAAGAATCTGTGTGCGTAATTTACCCTGTTTGTTTACCGTCCAGAAGCACTATCCACCGATGTAACAGATTTTTGTGATACTTTTTTTTTTTTTTTACTATACCCTCTATAATATAAGCGTTTTCCGTGCCAAGATGTGTATTTATATGCTTCATTCTAACTGATAATAACACAACTTTGAAGACGCATTAATTGAGTGTTAGGTTTGAATCAATAAAGATATTTTCGAGCCGCAAGAAAGGCAGGACACTATTAGGCAGAGCGGAGTACAAGGTGATCCCGGGTATCCTAGTAGACTATACATCACCACCAACCTGAGCCTTCCAACACGTCACTTGATCATTTTTCTCCAGGCGTGCTCTGCCTTTAGAATCTTCCTCTCTACCTTCCTACCCGGCCATCTTACACCTCCTTCGCCTCTTCTTATTCCAAAAAATACCTATGAATCTTTCATGAGCCCCTTCCTCCAAACCCTTCCTCTCCCTTAATCCTCTCCCGTCACGTCAAAGATTTATTAGTTGAAAAATTACATTCCTTTAATGGGGGGCTGGATTAAAATTGCACGTAGTGATAAATTAAATCGGACAAGAAACTATCATTATTTCCCAGAGGGATGACTGCCTCTGAAAACATTTTTTTCTGAATTTATCACAAATATTTTTACGTATTTATCTGTTCCAGGTTAGAAACTGTACATTAAGCCCTAAGTAATGATTTAATGACTAAAACAAATAAACCAAAGAGCAAAACATTTAACACTGTACCTATTCTTTAAGTATCATATCATTAGTTTTCTGAAATATGACTTTTTTTTTTTTTTATTGATTATTTACAATCTATATACATATGTTAGATATAATACAATAAGTAAATACATATCTCCTAAGCTATTGCACATGGAAGAACAGAGGGGAGAAGGCAGCCATTGCTGACACTCCTGAAAAAAAAAAACTATATGCCGTTGTTGATAATGTGAAAGATTCTGTATGATGGCTGAAATTACACAGTGCACGTTATATCACGTTTTGTATCAAATATTTATGGAAATCAGTTTTCAAAAAATTGTTTCGGTTCGATTTCTTGGTTAATTGACAATATTAACATTTTCTAAAAAACAGAAATACTCTTGAATGACGATTTTATATATCTGTTTAAAATTATGATATTAAATTGTTTTTAGTTAATGTCAGATAATTTTAATTATGTGATTTAATTCTTCATTTTTTTTTTCAGGAACCCCAACGAGTTTCAAAATAAGGACACCATCTTGGCAGGATCTAAAGAAAGGAACAGATTTAGGAGCATAACATGGGATGAGTACGACCCTGTGCACCAGAAATATCTGGAAATCGGTAAGTCATTTCTTTTGATTTTCATAAACGATTTCACAACCAAGTACATTACAGTTTTTTATATTTATTTATTTTTTTATTATTATTTTTGATTGATGATTAAGCATGAAACCAATAATTTGTCACGGATCTATTTTTGTCTTACGTGAAAATACAATAGTACATTGTTGATACAATCAAGCAACTAAGCTATACAAATGATCACAGAAGATTATGTTCTGTTCTAAAACAGATATTAATTATGATAATGTTTTGCTATCTGAAGAAATTCTTTATTTAAAATAAATAAAGTATTCTGTCCAAATGTTTTGGGGTGCTATAAACACAGCGTACTTATCAATCTTTCGAAAATTCATTTGTTGGTTAAAAAGGTTTTTGTATTAATTTGGAAAATAAATTTTGATGATTAGTTAAAAAATTAATATTCATAATGTGGATTGGTATAATAAACCAACTCAGAGCTCATATTAACCATTTGAGCCATTTCTGTTTGAATGCTTTGCCTTTCATAAACTATTTTATTCATATACATCAACAAATAATTTACTCATTTGGTCTAATTCAGTTGAGATGTTGTTCACTTAACAATTTAAATATATTTTTTTTACTATTCATTCTTTGATAGCATTCCTTGCCAATCTTTTGATATTTTAATGTTCCTCTTTAACTTCCACTAAACCGCATATTTCTTAATATTTTTATCTTTGGCTTCCTAGAATGTTTTCACAATTTTATTTTTTGCAACTAAGCAGTCGCCTTCTTCAATCAATAGATACGTACTCCTCTCTCGCCTCTTGCTTACATGGTGTGATTTGAGCGTTTATTTCTTTCTCCTCACGGGAGAGTAACCCGGACTGCTATGGCCCTCAGGTGCAGTGATGTTAAGAAGCAAGCGAACTACATCTGGGATCTTCAAGGGGAGTTTTCTGATTTCTCTGAGTTAAATCCATCGTCATTACTGAAATTCTTGAGCCTCTTGTGAACCGTCTCCCTCAAAGCTTCTTCTAGCAATTTTTTTACCTCGATATGTTTTTTAAAACCATCAAAAATAAATTGGTAGCCGAAATTGGCCACGTACAAATCCAGATTAATTTACAAGAAAGGCAATACAATCCTACATCAAGTATTCACTGGTGGTGGCTTGTACTTCAAAGGAGTTTTATTTTAAGATGGAGTATATTTGTCTCTTTGGACGTAGAAACTGAGCGAGGTCCTTATATATATATATATATATATATATATATATATATATATATATATATATATATTTCAGTGTGTGTGTGCGTGTATTTACATTTGTTTGTGTGTAGTACAGGCATGCAGTTAAATATAACGTGGAAAATATAATGCAAGTAATTTAAGTAAGCCAAATAAACCAATGATAAATAATGACAATAATTCAATCAATTATTAAATTCAAAAGAAATGAGGTAAAAACGCCACCTCCAAATATAATGAAATTTTCATTCAATGGCGTTAATGACCCTAAGGTGGGGATGGTTTAAAAAAAAAAAAAAAAAAAAAAAAATGCCTAAACAAATTGCTTCAAATAATCTATATGAATACAAAACAAACATGAATAGCATTGGTATTTTAAATTTGTAACGAACTGTTGAAAGAATCTTCCGTTTGTAAAACTTACTTTCCACTAGACGTAAGAAACAAACGAAGAATTGATAAATCCAGTGTTTGAAAAAGGATTAAAGTCAATACCACGTTATTGAGTGTTGAAGAAAATATTTTTTCTGTTTTTTAACTTTTATTCTAAGCGGTAGAAAACATCCACTAGAATGTACAACCACACTACCTACAACAGCAACTATATCATAATACCTACAACAAGTACGTCTTGATGCATATTACCACAAAACCATAAGCAACAAGCGTTTTTTCGCTCACATTTCGAGAGTGGACAGATTCTACCTGTAAATAAAAATTCGTTTTTGGATAAAATATTTTTCTATTTTTTCCGAATAACCTATTTTCTAAAGATTAGGTGCGAAAACACACACACACATATATATATATATATATATATATATATATATATATATATATATATATATATATATTTACACAAAGTTTCACGACCTATATGTTATGTAACCTTGAGGTTACTACATCCGGCTTCCGTCAAAATCGGGCTTTCCTTCCTTAAGAAAAGGAAGAAAAGGGCTAATCCAAAATGATGAGCATAAAATTTGTATACTCATTTATCTTTCTCCATAGTAGATCCAATGGCTGCCATTCCTTCTTACCTATGCGAGTTGAGTTGCATAAAACGTTAAGAAAAGTATATGAATTCCAAGTGGAATGAATAGATTGAAAGTACATTGAAGTTTTGATATACTCAACCTGTTTAAAGGATTTTAACATCAGTTGATTATTTGGAAATGTTCTCAGCTGAACCCTTATCTAGGGAATAGGGGAGTGTAGATCCAACGAAAAATAACCTTGATAACTCCACACTTTGCCAAATTTAGTTTTAGAGCGATTTTTTTTCGACCTCCTTAAGAAGGAGCTTTTGAAACTAAGCTCAGAACCCATAGATAATGAAAATAACGGTATTAAATTTAACAGTAAAATTATATAATGTATTCTTTAAGTAAAAGGAAGATTGAGCAATTTCCGCTTATCGGGGAGTGCACTAGTTTCAGCTTTCTGGTGGTACCTAAAATATCGTTTTTTTTTTTGTTTTTGTTTTTTTTTTCGAGGGCTTATTCTAGTAGCTGAAGTAAAATCAAAACAGAGATAATCTGTTTCTAACGCACTTTTCATGAAGTGTTTTATGCACCTTGAAATTTTGCTATAATGTACCCGCTTGGGTAGGTAAGAAGGTAAATATGTGTTGGCTAGGCTTACCGTGGAACACCAGGTACTGTGCATAGGAGAAAGGTGCAAAATAGTGTTTTATTCAGAAGCCAACTATCATTAATGGAAAAAAAAAATTGCAAATTTAGGCAATTTTACAATGAATAATAAATAAGGCAGACATTATTAAGGGAGTTAAAATGTAAATTAAAAAAAAAAAAGTACCTAGCTTCTATTTTTAATATTAAATGAAATGCTTTATTTACGCTGCTATTTAAACAGCGCCTTCAATAAACCTAATTACAATAAGGTAGACACTTTTGTGGGGTTTAATTATCAGGAAACATGAAAATAAATATTGCCTATGTTAGACTGCAATACACAGCGTGTAACGGTAACAGTAGATGAGAGCACCGCACAGTTGTGGTTGTTCTCTGCGCTTTCTTTGGTTCTTGCTCATATGATCTTGAACAGCTGTCCCGGTTTATATCGCAGCGTGAATAAAACTCTCATTTAATATTAGAATAAAAATAATTAAGGTTTTTTTTTTTTTTTTTTTACATGTTATTCCCCTTAAATGTGTCTGTCCTATTTATTTATTATTTATTGTGAAATTATATTAATTTTATATTAAAGATAGTTGGCTTCTAAATAAAACACTATTTTTGGGAAATATTTTTTTGCACCTTTCCCCAGTGGGTAGTACCTGGTGTTCCACGTTAAGTCTGGCCAACACATATATATCTTCTTATCTACCCAAAAGGTACATTATGGAAAAATTTCAAGGTGCATAAAACACTTCATGAATCGTGCGGTTACCGGCTCTTCGACTACTAGAAATAAGAACGAAAAAGCGCTAGGATGACGGAGTTCCTGCTAGTGAGATTTATCCCTAAGGCTATTAAGTTCTGATTTCTCCCTAAGGTAAATAGAGTTTTGATATATCCCTGAGCTGTAGAGTATGCCTCTTTTAGAAGACCCGTCTCAAGTAAATCCTTCTCTATCCAACCTCTGGGTAGAATTTACATTTCAATTCGTGCACCTCTCATGGATTTCTGCTTTGAAGTAGCCGTCAGAGAGGATTCCATTAGCTCAAGCTTCAATGAATTTCATCAGACCTTCCCGCTTATACCTGTTGTTCCAATAATACACTTTTCCAATGATTAATATTTATTAAATGATTTATTTATATATTTTTATGAAAATAAAAGCAAATCCAGACATTCAAACTCTCCGACCGAGATTTCTGTCAGATTTTGTTTTTGATTGACATAATTTTTATTTATATTATTGAAGCACTAAATGGAATAAGGGATTTCTTTAAAGATCAACGCACAAAGGTTTGAATTCTGACATTTATTTTTCAGCCTTTATTTATTTTGACCCTCCTTTAAAATGATTAAAAATCCATTCTGGGTAAACTCAGCACATTCTTCAGCTCTAGAAGAACTAGAATGAATACAAAACAGATTCCACACTTGTTTTTCATTAGGTAATTCTTATTTTTCTAACATACATATTATTCAAAATTAGGTTGATGATATATATATATATATATATATATATATATATATATATGTACATATATATATACATATATATATATATATATATATATATATATATATATATATATATGTGTGTGTGTATATATATATATATATATATATATAGTATTCATTAATTGTTTAACATTTAAAGATAACAACAAAAAAAAAGCCCAGAGCTATCTGATTCTTGACCATACGGTACACTAGGGAGATAGTGTGGTCAGGCCGCCTGTTTTTCCCCTTTGCAGGTATTATTAATAAATTAATCAAACGCGGCGTAGGCCTAGGGACGGTCAGGGAGTCCGAATTCAACTCATAATTTTTTTTAAATTTATCTATTTATTATCAAGACTCTCATAACGCAGATGATTCGCTCGATAATTGCAAATCTGCTCTTATAATTAAACAGATAAAAGCCCATTAAAGAATACACTAAAAGATCTTTGGTGCATGAAGTTTTTTACTCAAGTCCTCCTGCAGTGGTCTACCCCTGAGCTAACCTCGTACCTCAACACGTATCAATAATTTATTTCTTTGTTATATGTTCTTGATACACTTTCGATCTTTGTGAATTATAAAATAAATCATTGATATGTTTAAATATTAAAAGAATATTGAATGTAATTAATTACATATAGAGACTGCAGTCTGCACTTTGGAAACTAGACCAAAAATGTAGTTAAACCAGGCGAACCGCATGTTTCTATCTGTTTTTGTTCCAAATATGACGTTCTGAAGTTTATTAAAATAAATCGTGTTTTTTTTTTTTGTTTGTTTTTTTGTAAAAACTCTTCTTTTAATCCTCGTACGCATTATTTTACTTAATATGATATCTTACTTTTTTTTAAATCAGCATTAAATGATTTAGGGTTATTACACTTTCAATTTTCACCAGTGTATTTTTTAAACCGCATTAACTGTTCAAAAAGTTTATATTAAGAAAGAAATCTAGTTTGCGACAAATTTTATAGAATCACTGCTCTTCCAAAAAATATTCTGCAACTGCCGATTCTCAAAAAAGTTGTCAAGTTTAATTTCCTTTCTTATGGTATACTTAAAACTGAGATTATCTCTCAATTTCATAATGTAATCGGAAATTTAGGCGGGAAAACAACTGATAATTAAAAATAATAACGTTTTTATTTTTGCGATCATATCAGAAATAAATAAAATTATTATTGATGAAATTGAAATTTAATGATTTCAGTAAGTCTTACATTAATGTTCAATAAAAAATTACATTATGGAACAATAAAGAAATGATCCCATTTCTCCTTTACGAAGATTGCTTTTTGGGAGCTATGGCCTCCGAAAATCTGAAAGGATTATAACAGACAGCGGATGAAGAAGAACTGCTCCAAAGTGAGTACTTTCCAGACTCGAATGAAGACAAAAGTGAAATATCAACCATCTGCTGGGCTAATGGCTCCTCAGGAGGGGAAAATGAGTGTAAGCGAATGGTGATGCTTAATGTAGAACGAGCAGAGAGAGTATGAAAAAAAAAAAAAAAGAAAAAGGAAAAAGTGAGTAGCTTTCTCTCCAAGATGGAAAAATGAAGAAGGGCCTAAGTATTTCAATCCACCTAACGTCAGGGATAAGAAGCCTGTTTTAGAATCTTTTTCTTTTCAAGGTAAGGCTTCAGCTGTCTCCCCCTTCCCATTACACAATCCAATTTAATGGCCTTAAATTGTGGGGAAAATTTCTGCTTAGGATTTTTTTCCACTGGGCATATGTATTTCGGCTTAGATTTCTTTTATTATAAAAAAAAAAACCCATCATTTTTCATTATTTTTGTGTCTTCCTCTACTTCAAGGAAGAAGATCTATACCCTTAAAACAAGGGGTTTTATATTCCCTCTTTTTGAAGGAATAGTACTTTTGTTGGTTCTTATTATGTGTAATATTTAAGTTCATTAACAAATTGTTTATAAATTTGTTCAACTACGTATTCTTACTTTACTATTTCATCCAGTGTAGATTAATTACCCCAGTAATATTAATGAAAAAAAATGTAATCGTTTTTCAACATTCATTACTCATTTGTCAGGAGTAAATTATAATAATTTGAATTTATTATTTATTTATTTGTTTATTAGTGAGACCGCGACAAGGGAAATTCATCACTTAAAATACATACATAAGAATAAACAATAGTAAACAATTGTTAACAAATTTGAAAATGAAATAATTAAAAAAATATTAAAATAAAAAAAAAATTGCTAACACAATTTGCATTGACTATAAAAAGGTACGAACAACACAGAGGCAGATAGGGCAGTCTGTAAATACAATTATAGACTTAGGTCTTAATGAATTTCAAATCATATTTTGTACATATTTATTAATGATAGGTCGTAAACAGAAAAATAAATATACATAATAAATTTACATAATAAATATACATAATAAATATGCATAATAATAAATATAAATAATTTGAATTGAATCCATGCAAAAAGAACTTCAGTCCATTTTTTCCCAATATGAGTTCCGATAATCTTTTCGTTAGTATGAGTGATGAATTCTTTGTATCTAAAGGCAACTTATAGTCATACTTTTATTATTCCATGCAGAAGGGGTTTCAGTCTAATTTTATCAAAAGTACTAATTTTGGACTGAAGCTCTTTTTGCATGGATAGATTCAATTAGCCTCTCCACCAGTTAATCCATTCTAATAAGTGAAGATGTATGATATGTAGTAATTAAATTTCATAATTCATTATTTTTCGCATTGAAAACTATTAGGAAGTGTTTTATTCATTAATTTTTAATAGTATTGCACTAATACGTTGTAGGGTTTTTTTTTTTTTTTTAATTTATGAGGAGGAATTCATTTATTTTTCTGAATATATTCTTATGGAAATAAAAGATGGTTTCACCTCAACGGATTAACACTTTCAGGACCGATGGATGAAAATATGTCCATCAGAGTCCAAGTCTTTCTTTTGTATAGTTATTTCGGCAAACATATATATAAAAAAAAAAATAATAATAAGTGAAGAAACTTTTAAAATTATGTACTTTCGGTGGATAAATTACAATTTAGTTAATTGTCAAATACGCCACAACAGTGGGCCCGCTGAAGGATTTTTTTTTTATGGCGGATTCAGTATCATACGATACCAAACCCACTAACCCATCCGGGAATAACGTAATAAGGTCCCAAACGAAATACGAAGGTCTAGGACAAGTAGCGTGGATAGAAAGAAAGGCAAGCTATCTCTTGTCGCACACGCCACGACACTGGACCCGCAGAACACTCTTCTCATGAACATCTGTAATAAGGCCTACTTTTCAAAGCCGCTAAATAATAGGACGAAAAAGTAATATAAAATCTTGGGGTTTACTTAATGTTCAAAATAATTTATTTTTATGATCAATGTATACATTGGCTTGCTTTAATTTTTATGATCAATGTATACATTGGCTTGCTTTAATTTTTATGATCAATGTATACATTGGCTTGCTTTAATTTTTATGATCAATGTATACATTGGCTTGCTTTAATTTTTATGATCAATGTATACATTGGCTTGCTTTAATTTTTTTTATATGTCATTCTCAGAATTGATTTTTGTAATATCTTTTGATTTTCAAATAATTTTATTGCCTATTTGATTAATTTTATCCGGATGATATGTGTATGAGTCACCTTAGTTGCTGATTTTAATACATAAATAAACTCCAACTGGTATCTGTAACTGGTAAATATAACCAAAGCAGCTACCATAAAATTTGGGCAGTAGAATCTAGGTAACCTTTAGCTTATTTTTTTTTTTGCTTTCCACAGAATTCCTTGATGACACAACGTTTGTTCTCAGCATAAATTAGGAGATGAATTAATTAATATACAGTGAAATTTTGTTCAAAAAGTTCTGAGCTTGAATAAAACATGAATAGTCATCTAAAAATGTATAAGCCAGAATAAAATCAAAGCAGATATAAAACACTAAAGATAAACAGAATTTTGAAGTTAAAATGAGCTTTGGTGACTTCCATCTAGTTATCTTAATAAAAACTTTTAATTAATTTAACTGATAAATAAAAGTTTTCGCAGCCATAATACTTCTTCCGCACTTAGTTCCCTCTGAAATAACCTCTTTTCCATTCCCCTCTTACTCTGTCTCTCAATCTTTCTCCGTTCCCCTATGTTATATTGCATAATGTTCCTACGATTTTAATTGGGTGACCTTATCAATTCTGTCATTAGTTCTTATTTCCATCAAAAGGAGTTATGAAATTTCATGCAAGGTGAAAATTGACACTGAACTTTGATTCAAAACTATTCATCACTATCTCATACAACAAGCCACTGAAAATGTCCGTCAGAAGGTGGGAACTGAACGCTGCAAACTTTGAAAAAATTGTTTAAAATAACCTACATAGATAAGAATAAAATAAACAGATTTCACATTTTATATTTTTATTGAGCAGCTGACTCAATTATTAATTTGTCAATTAAATTTCTTCCAGAGTGTTCGACGTACTGCAGTACAGAATAAATACACAAAAACATGACATTTTTGCTTCTTGATCTCGATGAATAATAAAAGCATCCCTTTAACAGTTAAAACCCTACTGACAGACTGAATGAAAAGAGACAACCTACAGGCACCTCATGACCTTAGCGAGCTGTTATCAGACAAGAGCTCATATATTGATACTATACTCACATACTTAATGACCACGAATACATACAATAAAATATAGTAATATTACAAATGACTCTCGATCTTAATTCCTAACAAAATTTCTGATCTTACAATAATTGTCAACCAATTCATTTCTTTATATTGTTGTGGTTAATTAATTGTCTGTATATCGGTCAGAAGGTCCCAACAAAGAATAAATAAATAATGGGCGTGTTCATAAAATAATAAATATATTCCTCTTGAATAAATAAAATAATAAAATTAAACTTCAATAAATAAATAAAATGACACTGTCAATTAATAATTGAAATAAATAATTGTTCATAAATAAAAAGTGTTCATAAATTAGAATCATAGTTATCGGAGTTCAATAGTACTAAATGACGTCACTGGAGATGATGTGCGGATCTCCATGCGGAGAGTTGGAAGCCGGGAGCTTGGATCTCGCTGGTACTGCTTGACTTGAGAAGGTAACCTAGGGTTATCGCAAGCTGCCTTAAATCTAGTAAAAAGTTCAGTACTTGCGGATAAATCCTAGTGCACCGAGATGTTGGGCTGGTTTTGGTGGATCTCTCGGAGCAGGCAGCAGGATACAAATTGCTAGGAGAACGACACTTGGCTTAATCTGCTGAGATGCCGAATCCTCCGGTTATCTGCTCACTATCTGGATACTAACTCCTTAACTCTAACGGTAAAAATTATTCCCGCGGGAAAGCTCCATTAAAACTTTAGTGCAGCGGGCTTTTCTCCCGCGGAAAAATATAATTTTAAAACAAGCTCCGCTACAATATCTTTTATTTACTGTTATTTTTATTTTTATTTATGTTCCTTATTCCTTTATTTATCTTATTTTTTATTTACTTATTATTATTTATTTATTTTATTTTTATTTATTTTTTCCGGTTGGCCACCATATTATTAGACCAATTATTATTATAATCAAAGCCCTATGTTATCACCTATCATCGGATTATATTTAATTTTCAGATCATGACCAATTAATTCATAACCAATTACTTTATTGTATTTCTCGATTATTTATCCTCAATTTTTATTTTATTTTTGTTTTTATTTTTTGTTATTAAATAGAGCAGATCACCCTTGTTGCGAAGCTCTCGAAATGAATAAAATAAATAAAAGCATCCAAATGTAAAAAGAGTACACCTCACTGCCAAAGCAACTCAGGAATCGGATACTGCTGTTCAGCGCCTCTAGTGGTAGCAGTAAGAACACATTCCCAGAGGTTTGGCGGATTCATTTAATTTCTCGTTTCAATTTAAATTCTCGTTAGATACCCGCGAGCTGTATCTTTATTAATCTCGGAAGATTTTAAGCCGGGTTGGGTTTGCTCGTGGGCTGTTGGTCAGTATATGAGAATGATTAGTATTATGTTTCAGTTGTATTTCTCTATATCTTACAGAGAACGGCCTCGCAATCTTAGGTCTTGACTGTATATTTTAACATATTGTCTATTAAAACTCATTTGGTGAGAAGCCAATATCAATGAATTTGAACATTTGATTATCATAAAGTATATTTCGTAGAAGGTTAAGAGGTTCTTCGGTTTCTGCATTTATCAGGCTGTACCGTATGCAATGTCAGTTTTGGACTTGCCGATTTCCTTTAAATGTCTTGAAACTGTCGTAGCTCCTAGTCCGAATTCTTTGGCATATTCCCTAGTGCTTTTTGACGGACAAGCTTCAACCCTTTCTTTCAGGTGGTCATTGTCAAGCTTGGTCTCTGGCCTTCCTCGCTCCTCGTTGTCAAGGTCAAAATTTCCACTTCGAAACCTGGAAAACCACCGGTAAAGAGCTCGTTCATTCACCGTTCTCTCCCCGAACGCCGTGTTAATGTTCAACAAGCCTCAGCAGCGCTATGACCGAGCTTAAATTCATAACGAAAAATAATACGGATTTCCGTTGAAGTCATAATTTAAGTTTTATTTTTTTTTCTCAGAGGATCGTTCTCACAACACAGTAAGCAAATTACTGATAGAATAATAGGAATAAAAGAGCTTTAATTCTATATCAATAACAGTGATGTTTGTAAATAATGAAATTAAAAAGGGAAAGGATTAAATCGCAAAGTAAACAAAACTGACATTTCATACGGTACAGCCTGATAATCAATCACTTGGGCTCCTTTGAGAGGCACCTTTTGAGACAGAAGGCTTGTAGTAGATATTGTTTCCAGATTTTTTTCTAGGAATGGTAAATAGGAAAGCAATAGATTTTTAAACAACCACAGACCTTGTAATGGAGCGGTAGAATTTTAACTTTGTTTTTTTTTTTTTTTTTGTATCAGCTACCAATTTAGTTGTTGTTACCTTGAGTATGTTTTATGATTTTTTTTTTACAATTTTCGCTCAAGCACTTGATATGTGGTATCCATGTGGATCTTCTTTCAAATGTAAAGCTTGGAAAATAATTTATAATGTATGTCTGATGTAATGAAGTCTCAAAAAGAAAGTACAGCTGTAAGAAATTATAGGCCGATTGCTTTGGATAGCTTTATGTGTAAATTTCTGGAAAAGATAATCAATAGTTAAAACGGAAAAACTGTATAGAAATATTAGATTAAAAGGAAAAATGTCATTGTTATTCAGTAAGCAATAGAATTTTGAAGTTCTATTCGATTGATAAGTTAGTCAAATGCTGTAAATACTAATATTAGATTTTGAACAGTTTGGGGAACATTGGAATAATGGCGGAATATTATTTATTTTGATAGAAACAAACATTCGAATGTAGTGAAAGTCATTACAAAGCTTTTCAAGATTTAGATTTGTGAATATTATCAACAAATTCTATATGAAGAAGAACACGTACTGGGTTATATGGACCAATGTCCAGGTGTAGGGTTCTCTCGCCGTAGGTTGGGATAGGGGTGTTATTCGCGGCAACAAGGGTGTATTCAGAAGCTTCCCGATGCTTGCGGGGATCGCGAGGCAGAATGGAGATGGAAGCACCAGTGTCCACAAGGAACCTCAGTCCTGTCCGTTTGTCAAGTATGAACAGGCGGCGTTGTGGGTGGGCTTCAACGGCTGCCGCTTGTTCCGTTGGCCCCTTTAAAAATCCTCCTTCTCCTGAGATTTCCAGTCGCAAGGCGGTGTGCATTTCCTGGCCCTGCTCCTGAATTTCCTGTGGAAAAAGCAAAATTTCCGGCCTGGGGACTTTGAGCGACCACGCTCCCGAGAAGAGTCCCGTCGACTACCGCTGGAAGATCTTGTTCGCCGCCGAAGATCAGCTACCTCAGCGCGAAGACGCCTCAGCTCCTCCATGATGGCTGCGTTTGTGATGGGATCACCTGATGTTGATGCTACGGGTGTTGAGACTGCGTAGACTTCTGGTCGCTCAACCTCCATTATTTTGTCCGCGACAGAAGTTAGTGCGTCCACGTCTTCTTGTTTGGTGGCCGCTAAAATTTCCTGCACACGCGGAGGAAGATTTCTGCGCCACAGTGTTAAAACCATCTCCTGGCTGATTGTAGATCCCGCTAACTGTAGCATCTGGCGATATAGCTGCGATGGGCGTTGACTCCCTAGCTGTTTGTCCTGCAGAAGCTTCTTAATCCGCTGCGCCTCGGACTCACCATAAATTGTAATCAACCGGTCACGCAACTGTTTATAGGGATCTTCGTAGTTACCGGTGAGTAGGTCCGCCACCTGCGTCAAGACGTCAAGTTCAAGCCCAGCCACGACGGCTTGGAATTTAATTTGTGAGGACGTCACCCTAGATGTAGCAAAAACTGCGTCTGCTTGCAAGAACCATAGCGTGGGGTTTGATTTATAAAATCCGGGTAGACGCGACGTGGGGCCTGCGAAGGCAGATATGTCCGGCTTGACTTGCTCCTGCTCATCTGGCATGCTGACAATTTATTTAAAAAAAAACCAAAACAATAAACACTATCGGGGTCACCACTTGTTGGGGTTAATTAATTGTCTGTATATCGGTCAGAAGGTCCCAACAAAGAATAAATAAATAATGGGCGTGTTCATAAAATAATAAATATATTCCTCTTGAATAAATAAAATAATAAAATTAAACTTCAATAAATAAATAAAATGACACTGTCAATTAATAATTGAAATAAATAATTGTTCATAAATAAAAAGTGTTCATAAATTAGAATCATAGTTATCGGAGTTCAATAGTACTAAATGACGTCACTGGAGATGATGTGCGGATCTCCATGCGGAGAGTTGGAAGCCGGGAGCTTGGATCTCGCTGGTACTGCTTGACTTGAGAAGGTAACCTAGGGTTATCGCAAGCTGCCTTAAATCTAGTAAAAAGTTCAGTACTTGCGGATAAATCCTAGTGCACCGAGATGTTGGGCTGGTTTTGGTGGATCTCTCGGAGCAGGCAGCAGGATACAAATTGCTAGGAGAACGACACTTGGCTTAATCTGCTGAGATGCCGAATCCTCCGGTTATCTGCTCACTATCTGGATACTAACTCCTTAACTCTAACGGTAAAAATTATTCCCGCGGGAAAGCTCCATTAAAACTTTAGTGCAGCGGGCTTTTCTCCCGCGGAAAAATATAATTTTAAAACAAGCTCCGCTACAATATCTTTTATTTACTGTTATTTTTATTTTTATTTATGTTCCTTATTCCTTTATTTATCTTATTTTTTATTTACTTATTATTATTTATTTATTTTATTTTTATTTATTTTTTCCGGTTGGCCACCATATTATTAGACCAATTATTATTATAATCAAAGCCCTATGTTATCACCTATCATCGGATTATATTTAATTTTCAGATCATGACCAATTAATTCATAACCAATTACTTTATTGTATTTCTCGATTATTTATCCTCAATTTTTATTTTATTTTTGTTTTTATTTTTTGTTATTAAATAGAGCAGATCACCCTTGTTGCGAAGCTCTCGAAATGAATAAAATAAATAAAAGCATCCAAATGTAAAAAGAGTACACCTCACTGCCAAAGCAACTCAGGAATCGGATACTGCTGTTCAGCGCCTCTAGTGGTAGCAGTAAGAACACATTCCCAGAGGTTTGGCGGATTCATTTAATTTCTCGTTTCAATTTAAATTCTCGTTAGATACCCGCGAGCTGTATCTTTATTAATCTCGGAAGATTTTAAGCCGGGTTGGGTTTGCTCGTGGGCTGTTGGTCAGTATATGAGAATGATTAGTATTATGTTTCAGTTGTATTTCTCTATATCTTACAGAGAACGGCCTCGCAATCTTAGGTCTTGACTGTATATTTTAACATATTGTCTATTAAAACTCATTTGGTGAGAAGCCAATATCAATGAATTTGAACATTTGATTATCATAAAGTATATTTCGTAGAAGGTTAAGAGGTTCTTCGGTTTCTGCATTTATCAGGCTGTACCGTATGCAATGTCAGTTTTGGACTTGCCGATTTCCTTTAAATGTCTTGAAACTGTCGTAGCTCCTAGTCCGAATTCTTTGGCATATTCCCTAGTGCTTTTTGACGGACAAGCTTCAACCCTTTCTTTCAGGTGGTCATTGTCAAGCTTGGTCTCTGGCCTTCCTCGCTCCTCGTTGTCAAGGTCAAAATTTCCACTTCGAAACCTGGAAAACCACCGGTAAAGAGCTCGTTCATTCACCGTTCTCTCCCCGAACGCCGTGTTAATGTTCAACAAGCCTCAGCAGCGCTATGACCGAGCTTAAATTCATAACGAAAAATAATACGGATTTCCGTTGAAGTCATAATTTAAGTTTTATTTTTTTTTCTCAGAGGATCGTTCTCACAACACAGTAAGCAAATTACTGATAGAATAATAGGAATAAAAGAGCTTTAATTCTATATCAATAACAGTGATGTTTGTAAATAATGAAATTAAAAAGGGAAAGGATTAAATCGCAAAGTAAACAAAACTGACATTTCATACGGTACAGCCTGATAATCAATCACTTGGGCTCCTTTGAGAGGCACCTTTTGAGACAGAAGGCTTGTAGTAGATATTGTTTCCAGATTTTTTTCTAGGAATGGTAAATAGGAAAGCAATAGATTTTTAAACAACCACAGACCTTGTAATGGAGCGGTAGAATTTTAACTTTGTTTTTTTTTTTTTTTTGTATCAGCTACCAATTTAGTTGTTGTTACCTTGAGTATGTTTTATGATTTTTTTTTTACAATTTTCGCTCAAGCACTTGATATGTGGTATCCATGTGGATCTTCTTTCAAATGTAAAGCTTGGAAAATAATTTATAATGTATGTCTGATGTAATGAAGTCTCAAAAAGAAAGTACAGCTGTAAGAAATTATAGGCCGATTGCTTTGGATAGCTTTATGTGTAAATTTCTGGAAAAGATAATCAATAGTTAAAACGGAAAAACTGTATAGAAATATTAGATTAAAAGGAAAAATGTCATTGTTATTCAGTAAGCAATAGAATTTTGAAGTTCTATTCGATTGATAAGTTAGTCAAATGCTGTAAATACTAATATTAGATTTTGAACAGTTTGGGGAACATTGGAATAATGGCGGAATATTATTTATTTTGATAGAAACAAACATTCGAATGTAGTGAAAGTCATTACAAAGCTTTTCAAGATTTAGATTTGTGAATATTATCAACAAATTCTATATGAAGAAGAACACGTACTGGGTTATATACCTTTAAACACCAAAAGGCTTTTTTCAAAATGATTATTTAGGGTTGACAGAGTGGTTTTTCGATCGAAACTTTATTGTGAAAAAAAAACGAAGGACAAAGGACTCCACTATACCCTCCCTTGGAGTATATCCCATCAATTTAAATTGGTAAATTCTCGACGGCTCCCCCCCCCCCACACTCGGGGCTAGAGAGCACCAGAGAGGCAATTTCATGGCTGGCTTGTTTAAGTGAGGAGTAAACACAATAATATTGAACGGGGGCTTTCTGCAAAAGTTTCAATTTATTTCAATCTGATTTGACTATAAATACAAAGGATTTACCAGAAATTTGGGCCAGGCTGAAATTCACGTCTGATAGAATTGTGTCTTGAACTCTGGTTCTTGATTGGTGGGGTTTTCAAGCATCAAATGACTTAGATTTTTCAAGGCGAAGAGCGATTTTTTACCTTTTTTTCAGAAGATACGATTTGTTACTGCATGTGGCATTGGTGCGAAAAAATAATAAATTACAGAAAAATAGAAGAGATGTTCTTTTCATTAATAGATATATTAAGACGCCTAATTGGTTGTTGAACAATCTCTTTATTTAATCATCATTAATATAGGGAAAAAAATATAACAAAGCGCTTACTGGAATATTATTATTTCTTTTGAAGTCCCTGCTATTATCCGCATTACGTAACTGAATAAAACTCAGTATTCAGAATTAAATAATTATTTAATTTTGAATACTGAGCTTTATTTATTATAATCAATATGAAAAATAATTATATTATAAATTAAACTAAGTAATTATTTTACATTGAAATATACCAGTTAATTTCTTTGGATATCTAAAAAAATAACTGAAAACGTACGAAATTTGAACAGTTTTATATAAAAGAAAATTATAAATAGTAATTGTTAATGAAAATGTAATTAAGGGGAAACGGTTCCATCTTAAACTCGAAGTGGGCCTGATAGTGTAAGATGTACCTGCCTACTGTGGCTATAAACAGTTTTGAATTCAGCACCTGATGAGACACTAATGGTGCGAAACTAGTAAAGCGGGGATAAGTAAATCATTTTTAATAGTTGAAGATTTGAAAAAAAAAAATGAATAAGTACATTTAACATGGTCAAATTTCAGTTAAATATATCTATTAAATTAGGGGTCTCCCGTAGTCTAGTGGCTAGCGCGCTGGATTCATAAGCGGGAGATGGTGGGTTCGATTCCCACCTCCGGTAGGAATTTTCTCATCTCAAGGCTCGCTGGGAAAATTCCTCGCTGCACCCTGGATGTCGGCGCTAATGACCTAGAAGTAGATGCGCCGTAAAAAAAAAAAAAAAAAAAAAAAAAAAAAAAAAAAATCTATTAAATTATTTCATAAAATATTTAATATCTCATGAGAGAACACAACAAACAACAAACCAACACTTGATACTAACTGAAACGTAAAATACCTACTTACGGAATGCTGAAGACGACACAAACTAAATATTCCGCATGACATGAACGAATTGTTGAGGGACAGCAGCTAGTACATAAACACAATACTCTCTTACTTACAAAACGCTAAACTATACAATTTAAATACATTTGCTTAAAGAACTCTGTTGAAATAAGTGAGTGAAATTTTTATCACAATGCTGGTTCATAATTTGTATCGTGAGCTTCTCAACATAAGCGATTAGCTCATGATAACATTTGTAACATGTTTACAGCCCAGACAAGAGACACAAAACAAAAAAGAGAAAAAAACATTAGGAATTAAATAAACTAACTATTTGAGTGATTTCCTGTCGCGCAAATATGCTTAAATGCATACTGCGTGTGTGTGTATATATATATATATATATATATATATATATATATATATATATATATATATATATATGTTGACGAGGGTGAAGGAGACACCCAATTGTTAATTGACTTATTGTATTCTTGAAAATAGTAACAATTGTGTGTATGTATTGTATCTCCTAATAAATAATATATATATATATATATATATATATATATATATATATACTATTTATTCATTTCTACATAGACATGAAGGTACATTCAAACATAAAAAAAAATAAGCAGAAAAAAATAAATAAATTGGACAAGTCAAAAAAAAAATGAAAATAAAGAATAAGTAAATAAATAAAACGATTGCATATTTTGTGAGTGACTGCCAACAAAAATATTAATAAAAAAAATAATGAATAACAAAAAAAATAATAATCACAAATAAAAAAACAAAACAGGAGCGGGAGAAAAAGTAAGTTCTGGTAAATATTATCTATATTTTGTTATATTTATATATATGTTTAGAGTTTGAAAATGTTTGAGTATTTTTTTTTTTTTTTTTTTTTTTTTTTTTTTTTTTTTTTTTTTTTTTTTTTTTACGGCGCATCTACATCTAGGTCATTTGCACCGACATCCAGGGTGCAGCGAGGAATTTTACCAGCGACCCGTGGGATGACCCAAATTCCTGCCGGAGGTTGGGAATCGAACCCACCATCTCCCGCTTATGAATCCACGGCGCTAGCCATTAGACCAAGGGAGACCCCATGTTTGAGTATTGTGTCAATTTATGGACCACCTTCAGTCAGTAAGTCGTGAAGGAATGTCTAGGTCACTACCAAGTCTACAATCTGTCAGTATGTGTCTAGTTGTCAAAGTCTCATTACAGCTCGCACAGCTTGCTTGTTTTCCATTAAGTAAGAATGGGTTAGACGGCAGTGACCAATAAGAAGGCTAGTCAAAATCACTTTTCTCGCCTAGCGTGGTGTTCATGTGACCAGGATGTGTACGGCGATCATAAGATCATACTGTTCCATATATATTGAAGGATTGAAATCGCAAAAAAAAACACTTATAAATAATATATAAATTTAATTCGGTGTCTACAAAACACTAAAAATTCATCTAATGAAACACTAAATTCGAACAATTTTCTATAAACAAATCAGTAATTCCTTTAATTATAAATAATTAAGGTTGATGAAAGTTTAATTAAGAGAGGAAGGTTCCATCTTTTTCAGTCGGTGAATGTAGAAAAGGAGCGAAGTCTTTGCGAAACTAATTCCCAACTTCCACCTTGGGCTGTCGTCAAAGTCTACTCCGTTCTACTTCAACTCGTTCACAACTTTTTACTTATCAGCGCCGATCAAATACCCTCCTCTCCTTTCGGCTTAAATCATAAATAGATGAACCAATTGGGGATCAATGTTTTAAACATAGTCTTCGCATGATGTTTTAAACACTTATTTTTTTATAATTTGTTTAATTTGTAGATCTTCGAAACTTGGGCTACCATGTATGTATGTATAATAAAAATATATATTTGTCTGTTCGCTCTCTCAAAGGCTCAAAAATGGTCCTATTTTGAGGAAGTTTGCTACAAAAAAAAAAAAAGTCAACTAATTTAAATGGACCACTTGGTTTACCGGCAGAATCCACTTACTGGTACTCTATTTTGTGGTCAATTTGAGCGACAATCGTTCGGCTTACGACTTTCCGTTTGTGGGCTTCCAAGTACACTTTTACTATGTTCCGTGACGTATGGATACGTATGATGCCATTTTAAAGGCGATAGCGGAAGCCTTTTTCGAGATAAGTGGATAAAGCTATAGTTTTAATCTAATTTATGGTTTGGGTACTCGTTGGATTCAGTTGGAATACTTTCTACATGTTTCAAGTTAAGGACGTATTCGAAAAAAAAAAAAAAAAAAAGTTATTAGCATGTAGTTTTAGGAATTTCGAATATTTTCTTAAATATTCGGTGAAGTGTATGGTTTAAAAGCTTAATAAAGTTACTATAAAAACGGTTTTTAGGTAAATTCCACAGGGGCGATTTAATTAAGAGAAACCGTTGCTTCAATCTTTAAAATTATTAGAATGTAAAATAAAAATATACCTAAATTAATGTATTACCTAAAAAAAACGGTCGAAATTTCTCCAACTAAACTAAAATAAATATAATTTCTACCAGCAATAGGACATTCTCAACTATTTATTATTAATATAATTCCACTAGAATACTTTTTAGTCCTTTTAAAAGAATGTTTAGTATTTTTGATTTTGTTGTTAATATAATTATTGAAAGGGGTCTCCCGTGGTCTAATGGCTAGCGCCATAGATTCATAAGCGGGAGATGGTGGGTTCGATCCCCACCGGCGCCAGAGATTTTCTCATCTCAGGGCTCGCTGAGAAAATTCCTGGCTGCACCCTGGACGTCGGCGCTAATGGCCAAGATTTATGTCGATGCGCCGTAAAAAAAAAAAAAAAAAAAAAAATATTGACTAAAAGTTGTCATAATTGTAATTTTCACTCAGGCATATCCTAAATTAAAACTAAAAAGATATTTGATCAAAAAAAGTAAACATGATCACAAGATATGAAATTAAAAAAATTAAATCCATTTGATTAATGCTTTAATTGTTTTTATAAAATATTTATATCCTTAACTGCACATTCATCATTTATTAAATGAAGAGAAAAGAGAAAGCTGAACTGGTCTCTGTCAAATATTATAAGTCAAACATAATAAGTTTGTATAATATACTGACTTATTATTGTGCAGCAACTTAACACATAATTTATTAGAATAATGTAGCCCGTACACTCAAACAATCCATATACATTCAAAATATATACAGACTTATTCTAAAATATAATTAGATTTATTCCTCTGATAAAATATATGAATCTCTGTCGTTTTTGAGAAAATCCATTTTTTGTTATATTTTTTAGTTCACATTAATTCCTAATGAGCTAATAATCCCGCGAAAGTTGTAATAAATAAATAAAACTATAACAAGATTATTATTGCTTTGTATGTATTCTTTAAAATATGAATCAATAAAAATTATCTTTCTGAAATGTTGTTCTTATAAATATTTTAAAAGTAAAATAATATTGCAATGTTTAATATTAATTTTCTTAAGGCTCAGAAGCAGTACTTTTTATACTAAAAAAATTAATACATTTTTCTATGCACACACCCCTTTGTATAAGGCAATGCCCTAAAACAAGATTTGTAAAATAAATAAAATATTTCACTAATCCTACATGCTCTCTGACTATAAGGCCTTTGGACTTCAAATAAGAATATAGAATTTTTCCCTCATGGTTTCCGCCTCCCCAACCCTACCAATTTCTACTTTCAATTTTCCCGGCCTCTAGTGAAATTTCCCTTAGTGAGTCACCGAGGGAATTCAAAGACTCCTTAAACTTATTTCTCTCTTTCTCCGGCCATTTTCTTTCTAACACCTGCCTCCCTTCCGCCTGATTACAAAATCTACAGAATCTAGATCCTTTCCTTTACATTCTTACCTTTTTGTTATTTTTTATTTTTTTTTTAGAACTTTGAAGGAATAAAATTGCATAAATATAATTTGTTCGCATTAATATAAATCAAGAAGGAGGCCTGGTGGCCGTGAGTATTAAGGCGAGAGCACTTAACACTCCGTGTCAAAGGTCTTGGGTTCGATTCCCACTGTAGGGTTGTGGCTTTTCTTTAGAAAAAACAAAAGTCATCAGCCCTATCCTGACTAGAAAATGGTGGTAACGCTTAGATAACCCATCCTAAAATTCTGTGTTAATAATAATGGACGTTAAAATTTAAATAATAATAAACCAAGGAACATATATATTAATTTGTATTATGTTTATTTATTTTTTGGTTGGTGTATTCACTGCTATTGATCATTGGCAGATAATTTAGAAAGAAGCTACAGATGCTACTATGAAGTCTTTTTTTACAGGAGTATAGCAAATTATTTTCTAAACTATTTTAAAGTAAAGAAAATGTATGTTATGAGCTTCAAGAAACATAAATTTAATTAAAAAATGTTATGATATTTTTTTTTTTTTTACATCTAAAAAAAAACTAAGTAGACACGACTTAATAACTGATCATTAATTGTTTTGAAAAGAGGAAAGGCAAAATACTATAACCCTGAAATAGAGTCAATCCATTTGAAATGGTCCAGAATAAAATAATCTGGTTGCTTGACCATTTTAGAAAAAATTGATATTTTTACCACCAATTAAATATGGAATCAGTAGTTCAAAAATATTTTTATTATTTTTTTTTTTTTTTTTTTAGCCAACCGTTTGAAAATGGCAGTCATCTTCGTCTCACCGAGCATGCTGATTTTTGAGTTTACAGGCTCTTACGGAAAGCTGATTTTCTCAAGAATGGCAAATCATAGACTAATCAAACCCCATTAGTTTTCTTATAGTCTTCTTTATATTTTATGTATTCTTCCCTATTTGGTTATTTTGAAGTCCAATACCTGAAAACAGCCATTGAAAATAACTGTTTATATTTCTTAAAATGCCGTTTTTGAGGGTAATGTTTTGAAATAAGAGGATGTATATCAAAGTTGATTTTTGTCATGATGATAAAACTAACTAAGTAGCTTGTATTAAAAGTCTTTTTAACCCTGATATTTGTCTCCTTTTTTTTAAATAAATTTTTAAACTTCCTATATTTGGAATTTTTGATAAATTTAGGCTTTAATATCTCTGGTAGGGGACTTGAAAAAAAAACTAATATTTTCATATGCTATAGTTCGTAGTTGCAAATAAGTATAAAAGCACTGCAAAAATTTCAACTTGTATATTCGAGTACTTTCATAGCTATAATTTTTTAAAAATGGTCCTTTTTGCGCCTATTTAGCAATGCGTAAACTTGAATAATTCATTAACATTTTATTATTTTTAAACTTTTTATAACTCTTTTTAAGAAACATATTTATTATAAAAATATATTTATATAAAAATATATTATTGTATGAAAAAAACAATATTACTTGAGTGAATGAAAAAATTGCTCGAATTTTAATAAATCTTTTAGACGTAAGTTTGTGTGCTTTTATTTATTTTTTAATAAGTTTTTCTTTATCCAAAAAGGATTCAAAAAGTACTTCAAGGATTGTAAATTGCTGAATAGCAGTGTATATGTGTACATATATATACATAAATAAATATTTTCCTTACTAAAGGTCGCTTCAAAATAAATAATAAAATAAACACAACAATTCAAGAATAAATTAACTTAATATTTATTATAACTATCCTAATCTTAACACTCAGAGTATTTTGGCAATTTAAAATTTTTACCCTAATTGCTCTTGATTGTTACTTGGAAATAATTAGTTACGATAAATTCCATAAGCTAAATTCTCAACGGACCGCAATCCAACTCAGGAACTTGGCAATCGATTCCATGCTTAGCTCTCTACATTCTAAACATGTCGATTTGGGTTTAGTATTGATAACTTATTAGAGATTTAATGTTATATTTTAACACTAAAAAATGGACCGCAATCCAAATCTGGAACTTGGCAATCGATTCCATGCGTAGCTCTCTACATTCTAAACATGTCGATTTGGGTTTAGTATTGATAACTTATTAGAGATTTAATGTTATATTTTAACACTAAAAAATGGACCGCAATCCAACTCTGGAACTTGGCAATCGATTCCATGCGTAGCTCTCTACATTCTAAACATGTCGATTTGAGTTTAGTATTGATAACTGATTAGAGATTTATAATGTTATATTTCAACATTGAAAAATCCAATTTTTAGTTGTTAAAATATGAGTCAACCATTTCCAAAAGGAGCGTCCAAGAAGGTTATTTGATGAGGAAGCAAAATATAAACTCGTTCAGGATCTTTTACTACAATAATTGCGAAGAAAAAGTATTTAATAGTTTGGACATGTCTTCTTTTGGACCTGTATGCTGGACAAATAAAGGGGCACTTTGGAATTGTATGAAACGGACAAGATGCATTTCGATTTTGTAGAATGCTTTATTTTTTTTTTTTTATTTTTTTTTTTTTTTACGGCGCATCTACTTCTAGGTCATTAGCGCCGACATCCAGGGCGCAGCGAGGAATTTTCCCAGCCCATTTTTTGAGATGAGAAAATTCCTGCCGGAGGTGGGAATCGAACCCACCATCTCCCGCTTATGAATCCAGCGCGCTAGCCACTAGACTACGGGAGACCCCTAGAATGCTTTATTAATTTTTTTAAAATATGAATCGTCTCATTTGCGAAATTATCATTGCACTTATAATTCCAAGTACAACAGAAGATTAGTAAAATGTATTAAAAAAAAATCCGACTCGCAGGAACTGCGTCATCTTAGCGCGGTTCCCGAGTGCCATTAGTAAAGATGAATTTCTGAACAATGAAGACCTTTTTTTTTCGAATGGTTGCAATGGGGAATCTTGGTAGGCGTTTGATACTTATTTAGTTTTCCTTACAATATTTGTTTCCATTTAGCTGGAGCACAAACGTTTTCACGCTTTTTCCCTTTCCCTGCACATGGAGCAAGAGCTACTTACAGCCTTTTATTTTGCTTGTTCCTTACCCGTCTTGCTTGATAATATAAGTTATTATAACGAATTTTTAAATTATTATCAATAAATAATAAAATAGAGCAAATTGCGGTTTGGCACACATTCACTCGCAGCAGAATTCGGTAACACAATAAATCCTAAGTACCCGTCGAAATCTTTTGCCGTTCATTTATTTTTGTCATGCATCGTCGCCAAATGCAAAGTAACATCTTTATTATCATAAAAATTGTTTTGTACATTGCAGGGACCGTCAAATGTTAGAAATGGACGAGGTTTTGGAATTGTATTGTGTTTCTATAGTGCTTACAACATTGGACAAGCCAACGGCCATAGCCACATTGAATAAACCGGTTCCCGTAGATCACCGAAGTTAAGCAAGGTCGGGCGTGGTCAGTACCTGAATGGGTGACCGACCACGTGCTGTTGGCATTATAAAAGGGTGGCAACCTGTAGATAGCCCGGCGCTAATACCCAAATAGTTGATGCGCCGTTAAAAACGAAGCAAAAAAAAAAAAAAAAAAAAAAAATTGGACAAGAAGCCCTTTCTTCCTGTTTAAACATACCAAGCAACAATCGGCCAAGTTATAATTACCTAATGGATATGGAGCGTTTTGTTTCTTTTCATTACTTTCAAAAGTGTTTTCATAAGGTAATAGTCTTTTTGAACCATTAATATGTTATTCACGGGAAAGAACGCGAAAAACTTAATCCAGTGGTTCCAAAATTTCATTTTCGAAATTTTATGGAGAAGGGTCCTTTTGTAAAAGGATGTCTCATGTAGTCCTTTTCTTTTTATTGTTGTTTTTTTTTTTTTTTTTTTTAAAAAGAATCAAGCTACATTTAATGAGTTTTATAACTATCCTCATATTGATTGTACTAAGATAATGTACCTTGGCTGAATGTTTTTCAAAGTTTTAACCCTCGGGAGCGCGCGCTTATTTCCTAACACGGGAACGCGCGATGTATCTGAGAGATACAAGAGGGGTTAATGTCCAGTAAATACGTACTAATCCATTAAAATCGTTTATATTGTTCTAATATCATATTTTTTTCAATTTTAATAATGCAATATATCGGATTGGATGAATTATAAAAGTTTAATTTAGCTGAATTATTAAAATATTCTTATAATTATTGTAAGGATAACCAATGAAGTATTTTTGTATTTAATTTATAATTAAGAAACATACAATAAGATAATAAACAATCTCTTTAATTGAATTAAATTATTACATATTTGGAAAACATACTGCTATATAAAAACATACTGCTATATAAAAACAGGCTGCTTTATGAAAACATAATGACATATAAAAAATGTTGTAACTGTTATGGTGAGTATAATAAAAATAAGTCAAATCAGTAAAACATACAAAGATTAAAAGAATAATAGAACTATATACAAATAATAATTCAATAGAAGATTTTCTGAAATAAAAAAAAACAAAAAAAATCGATAGTATGAAGCTCAAGGAACATGGGGACGCGCGATATCTGAGAGATAATACTGTAATTTTAATCCTCAAATGGATATTTCAGACATAGTCATGCATTACCTAACATGCAAAGGACCAAATAGAACCTAATAGAGACACAATTTTTTTAAAAATCGTAAATAAGAATTAATTACCTGGGAACGCGCGATGTATCTAAGAAGCACAAATAGGGCAAAATCAGGCTTAACCTCATCCGACGAGCAACAATTAAAAACTGAAATGACGGTAACAATGAAAAAAGTCCGTCACGCAGGAGCTGCATAACTAAGCACTTTCCTCAGAATTTGGGTAGTGTAGACTGCTTTCCAGAACAATTTGCTTAAAATATCCTACATAAATAAAATAAAAACATGAATAGTTCTCTTTTAAATTTGTAATGAGTAACTGATAAATTATTAATTTGCTTCCAGAGTTATGTTTACACATAGTACCTATTACACTACGTAATAAATACAAAAAACCTCATATTATCGTATTTTGATCTAACGCAGAAACAGGATACAGTCACTCTAGTGGTAGAAAGCGCTCCTTGCGGCGGCTTTGTGAACCTACGTCTGGCGGGCTTTTCTATTGAAATATATTACAAATTAAACCCCCGCTTTCCGATTGACCGATTCAGCTACTTTTTACAACACTTCTTTCTCATGAGTTACCCACGACGTATACCGCGTTTCGTTACAATACAGCTGAAATTACGACCGGTATGAGTATATTAGGAATTTGGGTCCGGAGTAAACCCCCCCCCCCCTTCTAATAAACCGATTTAGTTTATTTTTACAACACATATTTACCTGTAGATTACCACTACGAATACCGAGTTTCGTCGAAATTTACCATAAATCACGGCTGGTAGTGGCGAATTGGTATTGTGGGTCCGGAGTAACCCCCCCCCTCCTAATGAACCGATTTAGTTTATTTTTACAACACATAGTTACCTGTGGATTACCAGTACGAATACCGAGTTTCGTCGAAATATACCAAAAATCACGGCTGGTAGTGGCGAATTGGTATTGTGGGTCCGGAGTAAACCCCCCCCCCCCTTCTAATGAACCGATTTAGTTCATTTTTATATCTCACTTTTCTCTCTATATTACTACTACGAATACCAAGTTTCGTTGAAATATAACAACTATTACGGCTGACATAGTCAAATTAGTGTTTTGGGTTCGGGGTAAACCACCCCCCCCCTTCCGGTGGACCGACTTTGGTGGTTAACGAACTCCTTCAATCATTTGCTAATTGAATGCTATATACCAAGATTCGTGACGAAAAAACTCTGGCCGCTATCGTGTTAACAGACATATATACATATATATATATATATATATATATATATATATATATATATATATATACAAATTTTAACGGGGGTCATTTTCGGTGTCTACTAGGTAGGATCGATAAAGATTTGAAGAAATTTTTCAAAAATTCCGTCATGAGTCCAACCTCAATAGCTACTTTCCTTCGGAGGAAAGTGCTAAAAGCAGCTAGAAGTGACGGGAGCTGCCTCACTCTATCCTATCATAGCAGATTCTCCTAAGAGGTTGCGCCTATGTACCTACTGGATACCGTTCGTTCCCGCGGGTTAATATCATGTCTATAATTTTATTTTAAATGTCAGTAAATGTTAGGAGGACGATTGGATGGTTCATGGCAGATACTATACTAAGGTATCTCATTCTTGACCAAAAGACACACTAGGGAAATAGGGTTGTTAGTACTATGCTCCTACCGTCTGATTTTCATCATTACAGAAAATCTGTGTTTCCCTAGAGACTTTCCCCTAACTCCTGACCCTCGAACGATGACACTATAAAACAAATACTTGCACGAATTTCAAAGTCAGAATGTCCCCCTCTTGTTCGGGATACTTCTGCCACTCTCTTTCAAAGCGCCTCGATTTCGGGCGATCTCCTGGCCGAATCAAAACTCGGTTTTTATAATTTGAAATTTTATTTCGTTTACAATCATTAATAATTTTTAATTATTTGGAATTATTATTTGAAATAAAGTAATTTGTAAGTTGAATAATTTTCTTTAAAACATTTTTTCTGTTTACAATATGTCAAGAAATATACAGATAATAACTACGGCCAATAATAGGTTTCCCCATTCTTTTTGATCCGTGACTTTATACAAAAACCGATATAGGTAAAAACTTCTTTTTTGTAAATTATATGCCTGAATAGCTCACACGTTCAAACATTCCCTTCAATACCCTCTAGTGACAGGTAGGAAAAATAAAAATACAGGACGGTAACACCAGATAGCTCTAAAGTCAAGAAATGAAAAGAGAGAGAATGTGTAGGATATGGAGAGCTTCGGCTGCTTGACAAGTCATTAGCACGTATGGCACGACTTTTCTCCGACTTGTGTAGAATTCAACTGCACACGAGGCCTAACCGCTTCTCAGCTGCTGGAGCTGTCAATAGTAAAGAAAGGTTTAAGGCGTAAAACATTAAGCTCCATTTTTTTTAATTAGACGCTTTCAAAAAACTTTAGATTTTAATGTAAAAAAATATTTATAATAACTCTGATGGTTATTAACCTAGAGTAGAATTATGCTATTCGAAGATCGATGTTGAATCCCGAGTCCAGCCGAGATGTCGAGCTAGCTGTCGAGTGAAGCTCTTCCTAATTGTCGTTTTATTCAAATGAGAATTTCCTTCAGCTCACAATGACTAGTTCCCCTATAAATCTTGCCATAATTCAAAATTTCAATCTCCCTTCTCTCTACTTGTGAATTCTCTAGTTTAATCCCAGTGAATAGAGTAGCTGAAAGCTCTGTACGAGTACTACTATCTTTCCGAGCCAAGGAAACTAAAGCCCCTTAAAGAGTCAAGTGTTATAACAAATAGAAGGTTCAAGAACCCTAAATTTGCAGTATATAAGAACAAAAGTCAATTTAATTGCCATAGTAACATTATTCCTCCTTTCAGAGTTGGGCAAACGTTAGCGCGCGCTAAAAGCTGATACCTCTCCGCTAATTTAGCGAAACTGTAGAAAGCCAGCGCTAATTATTAGCGCTGGCGCGTGCTAACGTTTGCCCAACTCTGCCTCTTTTACATCCCGGCATACATCACCAGCGGTACGGGTTTTTAAACAACAAATGCTTCCTGGCATTACAGCCGGCTTCCTCAGGTGGTATATGATGCGTGTTCGTTAGCTAAAAGCAAAATGACCTCAAGCTGTACAGAATGTCTCCTATCTCTCTTTGGCGGAAAACCCCACGCATTTTGTGAACTCGATGACCCCTTAATCCTTGGAAAAACTGATCCTTTTTTTGTGTTGAAAACATACAGAAGAACCATATAATTTTTATAACCTTTTGGAAGGTAGACGCGATTCGGAACTTTCTTCATTGGTGCTCTTGAGAGAATTTTCACTCTCTCTTATATATATATATATATATATATATATATATATATATATATATATATATGTACATATGTACATATGTATGTATGTATGTATATATATGGGTGTGTGTGTGTGTGTGTGTGTGTGTGTTTGTTTTTGTTAACCATGTGAAAGAGTAATCCGATTTTGCCAGATTCTTTTATAACGGAAAATTCAACAGAACGTCAAAGAAAAATACGTTAACCGAAATTGTTGATCGCTGATATGAATTGAATACATCATATAACCGTTTACGAGAAATGTGAGATAAAGGGAAATTTTGTTTTGTGTTTTAGGAAATGACAGATTGAGTTGAAACTGTCTCTACACCTTTACCATTAATCTGAACTAAGATATCTACACTTCGGTTACATTTGGACTACAGAAGAGTTTAAACAAAAATATTCGATGAAAACTTTTGAAATTTTCTAATATATTTTTGAAATATCTCCAAATGAATGCCTATTTAATGCCTAATAAATGTGTTACAAAAGAATTTAATTCAAGTTTCGAATTGTTAGTTTCCTTGCATAAGCGGTAGGTAACTTATTATTTAGGTTTTAATCTAAGCTCTCGAAATCATCGAATATGATCATTATATGGAAACACTGAGATGCAGTTAGTGCAAGAACTTATTAATTATTTTTTTAACTTATTATATTCTATTATTGAGACTAGCGCCGTCATCATTGTTTATATAAAGTAGTATCAACATTTTTTATTCTCACTCATGTAAAATTTTGATATAGGCTTACGTTTTCACTCCATTATTTCGTAATTATCATTTTTACGACTTCGAAATTATTTTGCGTTTTCTTCTAGCTTAATACCTAACATTTAGTTGTAGACTTTCGCAAAAAAAAAAAAACAGTTAAACCTGATTTAGGTTACGAGCAGGCAGAACTCCTAAGTAATGTTAGACAAAATACTAACGCTATTCTGTCCCCTCCCCCCGAAAAACATACGATTCATACGATGACGCTATGCACTCTTCAATGGAAGTTTTCGTATTTTTTCGAATAATGTATAACCCCATAAGAATTCAGAAAGCTTACTAGTAAATCATATCTTAAAGTAAGGATTATTTTCGGAAAAGAGTTTATGTTTATGGTTATAGTAGCCTTCGAGACGAATGGGTTAAAGTTAAAAGAGAAATATTTCAAGAATTGCTTCAGTTATCAATAAATAAAGGACCCCGCCCTTTCTTAATGGAAAATGGCTTTCGGTCAAATTGAACGAAACTATGCTTGTTGGATAGAGAAAGTCTTTCTGAACAAAAGTCTCTATGGGCACAAAACCCGAAAGTTGAAACTTTTGGTACTTTTGGGTATCCGAAGTTTTCCATTTTTAATTTTTGCAAAATCTCAAGATCTTAGGTTGGAAGGTTTCCCAAGCCATTTGGCCAGTAAAAAAAATACTTATCAATTATTTTTTGAAGACCTTTCGAACGACACCACATTTGACACTCCTACCCCACCCCCCACCCACAGGGGTGGGGTGGGGTGGGGGGGGGGAGTTTTTTTTTGCAATTATCGTCCATCCATTTTCATTTGAAGATATTTTCGAAGGCAATACACTGAAACCTCGCCTCACACCCTGACTCCACCCCAAACCCCTTGGGATATGCTCGTCATCATCAAAACATCAAATATCCGACTTCTTACTTGCTGAATCATTCGTTAGATGCAGCTGATCGATAGCAAATGATAGTAAATGAAAAGTCAAAATAGTTGACAGTAGTCTAAGAGACAAAAAGCGGCCCTTTTCAGGGCTACTAATATTAAAGTCTGCTAACGGAACACTTTTTTTTGTGAAAAAAGGCCTTTTCTTTAAACATGCGAGCTGGAGGTGAGGTGCGGTTGGTGGGGTTGGGATTGGGGGGGGGGGGGGGTAAGGGTGTGAGGCAAGGTTTCAGTGTATTGCCTTCGAAAAGATCTTCAAATGATAATGGATAGACGATAATTACAAAAAAAAAGCTTCCCCCTCTACTTCCGTGGATGGAGGGGGCGGGGTAGAAGTGTTGAATGTGGTGTCGTTCGAAAGGTCTTCGAAAAATAATTGATAAGTATTTTTTTTACTGGTCAAATGGCTTGGGAACCATCAAACCAGAGATCTTGAGATTTTGCAAAAATCAAAAATGGAAAACTTCGGATACCTAAAAGTACCAAAAGTTCCAACTTTTGGGTTTTGTGCCCATGGGGACTTTTGTTCAGAAAGACTTTCTCTATCCAACGAGCATAGTTTCGGTCAATTTGACCGAAAGCCATTTTCCATTGGGAAAGGGCGGGGTCCTTTCTAAGAGGTACCGCATGGTCTGTAATACCACATATTCCACGAAGAGCACGATAATATGTCTCGTACTTATAATAAAACCAGCCAACTTGGCAGGGCTACATAAAAAATTGCAAAAAATTAACATTGGAACTGCAATACATTGAAGCAGGTAATACGTAACACTGAACGTACAATCAAACATTTTTTGACAAAGGCAGTCCACTTTTAATCTCCTGAATGATGCTTGCTGAACTCTTAGGCAATGATAGCCATTAATCAGCATTAAACTGAATTACCTCAGAAAATAAGCAGTCCACAAGCTTTTCGTATGATATTTACTATTGTTGGCTTAAAAATATAGTATTTCCATTGATAATAAGTACTTTTAATCGGCGAACTTTTTAAACAGAACTCTTTATTATTTATATATTCACACGACAGAGAGAATATATCGCTATTTGTGTAGTCGCCAAGTGAGGCGGAACATCCCATTACTATATAAAAATTAATACATAATCTGTTTGTTATGATATTTTATGTTGCACTAATTTAATGATAATCCATTTTTTATAGTTTTGAAATATATTTCAATGTCAGTTTCTTTTTTTTTACAGGAATGAAGCCTAAGATGAAGAACCATTTTCGAGCACACCAGCTCTCGGTTTGGCTGAGACTTATTCCAGAACAGAACTTCACAGGGCCGGGATGGAGGATGTGGTTGCTAGGCATAATCTCTTCAGGAATCACAATGACGAAGAGCTTTACGATGGCATCGTCAGGCAAGACCCGCTTTTAAGGACCAGTCTGAAGGCACAAGAAATGCAGAGGCGAGCAGGACTTAATGGAACGGTTGCCGAGGTGCTGTTACCCGTGACAACAATGGAAACCATGGTAACGACCTGTGTGAGTGTACAAATCAATCAGGGGTACGTCAATCAGCACATAGCAAACACTTCAGATACCCTCGCAAGTCTGGAAGCAGCAGGCTATGCTGCCTACTCGACAGCACTCAGTGTGACCATAGCAATAGGCTGTTCACTCCTTATCTTGAACATTCTTATCTTCGCTGGTGTCTACTATCAGAGGGACAAGACAAGAATGGACATGAAGAACATGCAACAACGAGTTTCAAGCTTCGAATCAGGGAAGAGCTTCCCACCAAGTGCGTCGGTCATTGTTGATGTTGACGATTCGGTGATCCTCACAGGTGGAACTCTGCCGAGATCCCATGCGACAGTCGCTCAGCACCACTCCTTAGCAACCCTTCCTAGGCATAAAGAGCTCCCTCCTAACGGTTCTGTTCCACGGCCTCCACCACCCCCGAGGAACAAGAGTCCTCCAGAATCACAGCCCCTTTTAAATCAAGATCCTAAAGCAAAACCACCTTTGAGGGTCCCTCAAGCGGCAATTTCTGAAATGAGGGTGTGATATCTCATGTTGTACATACGTTCTTTTGATTTAAAAAATCTGTACATACATCTATGGACAGGGTATCTCCGGAAAGCGGTGCGCTGCTCCATTAGTTCTTCCTTTTCTTAAACATTTAGTATAAACATATACACAGCCTAAACTGAAGCAACAAGCTAGAAGATTTTTCTTTTCTTTTTTGTAAAATTGAATCACACATTTAATATGTAAATTAGTATCTCGAATCAAACATACAAAATGTTTAAGTATGCCATGCTGTCCTTAATGGAATCTTGTAACCAAGACATATTAATCAAATGCCTAATCTGGCACAAAAATTCAGTATTTCATCGCAATAAAATACATTTCAGAACTTCTAAAGAATTTCGCATACATTGAGCCAAAATTTTAACCATTATTCATAAATACCAATATAACAATAAATTTTAATACTTACACAAGAAGTATATTAATAAATATTTGCAGCCAATTGTAAACTTTTTTGGATCAGTGCGCGTTTTCAAAGAAATGAAACAGCCTAATTCATGAAATAGTACTTCATGAAATGTAACAAGTGGATACATAAGATTGAACATGTTTCTAACCGATGCGCTGATAAATCATTTAAACAATTGTATATAGTGTGAATACTAATCGTTAAGGTTTAAATTTTAAGTTCTAAACGAACTGCTTTGTGTTCCTGATTATCGTGAAGGGAAGTTTATCTCTTGAAGAGCTGTGAGAATGACGATTGCCATTATAAATGTCTTTATTCATTGCCATATCAGAACATAAGTTCTCGAAAATCAACAAATACATTTTAAACATTTTTACCTCATTTCAAAGATTTATTAAAGAAAGACACTTAACGCTCTTAAAAAGGATATTAAGTAGACAGGTTAGCCGAAGAAGAATTAAATATCGTCGAAAATTTCAGTTATCGGATGATTGGTATAGTTTATTAAACGAACTTTCTATATTTTCATAGCTAATCTATGAATGTTTATGTAAAAAAAAAAATTAAAAAAAAAATTAAAAAATCATTGAAAATACATATATTGAAAATAATATATTTAAGAGTCATTATTTATAACAAACTGTTTTAAAATTATACAAACAATATATATAATATATATGTATGAAGAAATGTATTCTTTACTCTTCAGACAGGATGTTCAATAAATTAAAATATTTCTATGTGTTTTTATTAATTAACCTATCATCCACTATAAAAATACAATATATTATATCAAAACTAGCTGACCCGGCAAACGTAGTTTTGCCATATAAATTATATATCGCAGGGACCGAAAATAACTATTAATTAGCGCGGTTCCTCCCTCCCCCATAGGGAGGAACCCCGCTTATAAGGTTGATACAATGAAACAATCCGAAAGTGCCGACTTGAAAATTTCGCGTTTCAGAACCCCTAGAGACCGAAAATAACGGTGGTTGAAATTTGTATATATATATATATATATATATATATATATATATATATATATATACATATATATATATATATATATATATATATATATATATGTATATATATATATATATATATATATATATATATATATATATACATATATATATATATATATATATTTGAAATAATTTTTATTTCAAATGAGTTTCAATTAACCTTTAATTTTTATTTTTTGAAAATAAAAATAAAAATTTCATCATAATTTATATATTTTATTATTTTTTTTAAAAAATTGTCTAATAATTTTTATTTCAAAAACTTAAAACTAAAAATTATTTGAATAAGATTATTTCAAAATTTTTTTTATACAAATTTTTAATAACAATTTTTTATTATTTTAACTTTAAACATTATTTTAAATAAAAAAAAAATATTAGTGCCATAATGAATAGATGTATTCATTTTAAGAGCACGCACACATGGAGACTAATAATGAATAGAAACAAAAACAAAAAAAAAGTAATGCACAAAAACGAAGTCTATAATATACAATATATACTCATACAAATCAATTGGATATAGACGAACTTTGATTCACTCACATAAACAAATAACTTCTAATAAACAAAAGGGTCTAAATCAAGTATTTATTTATTTGTTCCGAGGATAAGAGATATTTAATAAATGAGTTTCACTTGACCTTTAATTTTTATTTTTTGGAAATAAAAATTCCATCGTGATTGATACATTTTATTATTTTTTAAAAAAAAATTCTAATAATTATTATTTAAAAAAAAATAAAAATTATTTCATAACAGTTAGTCATTAATTTTAAAAATATAAATTATGAATATATTCGTCTGTGGCAGAAGGTCAATTTTATAAAAACACACTTACTTTCTTCTGTACTCTTTTATTAGGCTCTACATGTTTCACGTCGCTGTGACGCCTCTTCAGGAGCACTTAATCTAAATAAAATAAAATATAGTTACAGCCTATCCATTAGAGAACCTTCCGCAGGTAGGGCCACGTCTGGACTAATAAGATTAATCATGTCTACTGGGTATCAGCTGTTTAAAATCGATAGTTTTAGGGTAAATGTCGATTTTCCAAAAGAAGTTTTTGTCATTTTATGAAATTTTTTTAATTCGTCTTGTTTATTAAATTAAAAAATATTTTATCCAGGTATTTAATATCTGTTTTTTTGTTGACGGTATTTTTCCTATTTTTAATTATGTGTATATTTTCCTTAATTTTTCTTTTTATGGGGTTTTTCTCTTTATCTAATATCTTTACCGTGTCAAAATTAAATGTGTGGCTATATTGTATCCCATGATCCACCAACGCAGTCTTGTTGTCTTTCTCGTCAAGGTTTTTGGCATGTTGTTTGATTCTCTTTTTTAAAAGTTGTCCCGATTCTCCTACATGCACCTTATCACACATTGCACAATCAATTTGATATATGTTATATTTGGTTTCCCTTTCTTTTAAATCATCTTTAATTCGGCTGTAGCTTTTTACGATTTTGTCGTGATATATCCAGGAGATTCTTCCTAGGTCTTTACATTTTTGTTTTATCCCATTGGCAAGTATGGGATTATAACGAAAGGTAATATAATTAACCAGCTCTAAAGTTTTCATATCTTTACTGTCATTATCCAATTTCTGTTTATAAATATGTTCATTGTGTATGAGTTTATTTGCTACAACTCTGTTTGTATTTAAAATGTTTGTTTTCCTATCGTCAAAAAAATCATAAATTTTACTTTGTATTAATTTTCTTCTTTTTTCTTGGTTGCCTTTTATGTCGTCTATTGTTTGTGTATCCTGAAGTTTACGTTTCAGAGTATGGTTGGTGTTGTCTGTTGCAACAGTCAGTTTTGTTAATTTAACTCTTTTGCTCCTATTAGAATTGTCAGTACCTATATGTTCAATGTCATCCATTTTCCGTTTACTATCAGTCTTCATAAAAATAGTCGTCCGTTAAGTTAAAAACATTCAAGTCAAAATTGATTAAATTTAAATTTTCCTTCACATCCAATTTCCTTTTGTAAAAAACATTTCTTTCAGCTCTTTTAATTTCTTTATTTATAATTTCCTCAGGATAATTATTATCTCTAAATATAGTTCTGAGTTTATTTGTTATTTCATTTAAATATTTTGGTGATGTTCGCAGAAGCGCCGTCAGAGTCCTATTATAAAGCAAATTCTTTTTAAAATTTAAAGGGTGACTAGAATAAAAATTAATCATACGACCGGAAAATGTATTTTTAGTCTGCCATTTAAACTCAAGTCTATTGTCATTAGTTCGAATTATTTCAATATCTAAAAACATAATTTTGTTTTCATTTTCAATTTCTAAAGTGAACCCTAAGTTCGTCTTATTATTAAAAAACTGGAAGAGTCTATCTATATCGTTTTCATGTACACAAATTAATAAATCATCCACATATTTATAAAGAAATTGGATATGAATGTTACAGTCATTTATGATTTCTTCTAATATGTGGTTCATTACAATTCCACTAATAGAAAATGATAAGTGGTTGCCCATTTGTACTCGAAATTTTTGTTTATAAATTCTATTGTTAAACTTGAAATAGCCATCCTTTGTACATAATTTAAAGCATCTATAAACAGGTTTTTGTCTTTTATTTTAGTTAGTTCTACAATTTTATCCCAATGTAGAGCTTAATAAAAGAGTAAAGAAGAAAGAAAGTGTGTTTTTATAAAATTGACCTTCTGCCACAGACGAATATATATGAAAAGTAGGGCCACTGTCTTATAATATGGAATACTCCATGGCAAATCTGCGGAGTGACGAACGAAACTATCTCGAGATTATTGCAATGAATGTTGACACCGACGCAATGAAAAAGTGCATCGAGTTACAGCGGATTATGAAGGAAAAGATCATGTCTACGGAACGAATCGAATTTCTGAAAATGTGCAAGATGAACCATCGTTTCTGTAAGTACAACAATTTTTTAAATAGTTTGTCATCTTTCAAATATAAATAATTGAATTTAGAAATCAGTAGGAATTATCAACTTATACATAATTTAACAAATAGAGAAAACGGATGTAAAAACCTTCTGCAGGATAAATGTTTTGAGCCGAAAATTGCACAAGTAATTGACACATATTTAAAATTATATTCTTTCAGAATACAAAAATACTTTAAAAACATTTATTTGAAGAAAATCCAAAGCTGTTGCGGAAAGAAAACTCCCCTATGACTTTTAACATGGACTGGGTTGTAAATTTGACGAATGTAGATATTCCAGAAGAGGTATTACAATTTTTATCATTAAGTGACAATTTTAATATTTTTAAGCCTATTGATGATCATATGGTAAATAATTATATAGTCGACGTTGAGTATATGCTGAACCGAGATTAATTTAGAAACAAAAAACAAAATTAGAACATCATTTTTCCATAGTTTAAACAAGACCAAGAGAAATGTAAATTACAATAAAATCCCAGAACATATTAATATATCTGTTGCAGAAAAATTGAGAAAGGCAGAGTATAAAACAAAGAAATTTCTAAAAGATAATCCTGAATTATTGGTAATAAGAGCTGATAAAACTAGTAAAGCAGTCATAATAACTAAAGATGATTACAATAAGAAAATGAATGATATAGTTAATGATTCGAATAATTTTAAACAAATCGACTATGATCCCACCAATAGACTGACAAATAGAATAATAATATTTACGGACAAATTAGTTAAAATGAATTTCATTGAAAAGAAAGATCGTTTAAAATATATAAACTATAATAGTAATATTCATCTGATTTATGGCTTGATAAAATTACACAAGGAAGGGCAACCACTGAGACCAATAGTCAGCGCAACAGGATCCCCTACACACAAATTATCTAAATCATTGGACATGGAATTAAAACATTTTGTTAATAATAATCCATTTGACGTAAAAAAATGCTATAGATTTAAAACATAAATTAGAAAATATGACAGTAATCTCTGGTTATAAGTTGGTTTCCTTCGATGTTGTTAATATGTTCCCAAATATTCCGGTGGACTTGGCTATCAAACTTATTGGCAAAAATTGGGATAAAATTGTAGAACTAACTAAAATAAAAGACAAAAACCTGTTTATAGATGGTATTAAATTATGTACAAAGGATGGCTATTTCAAGTTTAACAATAGAATTTATAAACAAAAATTTCGAGTACAAATGGGCAACCACTTATCTTTTTCTATTAGTGGAATTGTAATGAACCACATATTATAAGAAATCATAAATGACTGTAACATTCATATCCAATTTCTTTATAAATATGTGGATGATTTATTAATTTGTGTACATGAAAACGATATAGATAGACTCTTCCAGTTTTTTAATAATAAGACGAACTTAGGGTTCACTTTAGAAATTGAAAATGAAAACAAAATTATGTTTTTAGATATGGAAATAATTCGAACTAATGACAATAGACTTGAGTTTAAATGGCAGACTAAAAATACATTTTCCGGTCGTATGATTAATTTTTATTCTAGTCACCCTTTAAATTTTAAAAAGAATTTGCTTTATAATAGGACACTGACGGCGCTTCTGCGAACATCACCAAAATATTTAAATGAAATAACAAATAAACTCAGAACTATATTTAGAGATAATAATTATCCTGAGGAAATTATAAATAAAGAAATTAAAAGAGCTGAAAGAAATGTTTTTTACAAAAGGAAATCGGATGTGAAGGAAAATTTAAATTTAATCAATTTTGACTTGAATGTTTTTAACTTTACGGACGACTATTTTTATGAAGACTCTGATAGTAAACGGAAAATGGATGACATTGAACATATAGGTACTGACAATTCTAATAGGAGGAAAAGAGTTAAATTAACAAAACTGACTGTTGCAACAGACAACACCAACCATACTCTGAAACGTAAACTTCAGGATACACAAACAATAGACGACATAAAAGGCAACCAAGAAAAAAGAAGAAAATTAATACAAAGTAAAATTTATGATTTTTTTGGCGATAGGAAAACAAACATTTTAAATACAAACAGAGTTGTAGCAGATAAACTCATACACAATGAACATATTTTTAAACAGAAATTGGATAATGACAGTAAAGATATGAAAACTTTAGAGCTGGTTAATTATATTACCTTTCGTTATAATCCCATACTTGCCAATGGGATAAAACAAAAATGTAAAGACCTAGGAAGAATCTCCTGGATATATCACGACAAAATCGTAAAAAGCTACAGCCGAATTAAAGATGATTTAAAATAAAGGGAAACCAAATATAACATATATCAAATTGATTGTGCAATGTGTGATAAGGTGTATGTAGGAGAATTGGGACAACTTTTAAAAAAGAGAATCAAACAACATGCCAAAAACCTTGACGAGAAAGACAACAAGACTGCATTGGTGGATCATGGGATACAATATAGCCACACATTTAATTTTGACACGGTAAAGATATTAGATAAAGAGAAAAACCCCATAAAAAGAAAAATTAAGGAAAATATACACATAATTAAAAATAGGAAAAAGACCGTCAACAAAAAAACAGATATTAAATACCTGGATAAAATATTTTTTAATTTAATAAACAAGACGACTTAAAATTTTTTTATAAAATTACAAAAACTTCTTTTGGAAAATCGACATTTACCCTAAAACTATCGATTTTAAACAGCTGATACCCAGTAGACATGATTAATCTTATCAGTCCAGACGTGGCCCTACCTGCGGAAGGTTCTCTAATGGATAGGCTGTAACCATATTTTATTTTATTTAGATTAAGTGCTCCTGAAGAGGCGTCACAGCGACGTGAAACATGTAGAGCCTAATAAAAGAGTACAGAAGAAAGTAAGTGTGTTTTTATAAAATTGACCTTCTGCCGCAGACGAATATATTGGAAAATAGGGTCACTGTCTTATAATAAATTATGAAGTAAATTTTTTGTCATAATTTTTAGGAAACATTTAATTTTTATTTCGGTCCTTCATATTTAGTGATTATTTTGGAAGTCAAATAACAAATTGTAAAGCAGGCTACACACGGTCAGACAGGCCTGTCAGTTAGGCCTGAACAGTCCTCCTGAAAGGCAGTCGCCTAATCGTGTATATAGTCCGGCCGGTCTCTCATTTATAACTGTTCAGGCGGCCGGAGTATATACACGTTCTGGCAAGTGTGTGGGGTTGTAATCTATGACTGAAAGAAAAATAGAGCGCTGTGAATGTTGAAGGCATATAAAAATAACAAAACCCCAAACATCCAGGGCTGTATGAGGTATCATGTTTATTTTTTAAGAGATTTATTAAAGAATCATTATATAATTTGAGGCGAAATTTCTGTAATCCATCAGGGCACAAGGGAGAATAGAAAGCATGGATAACCAACTGATGTTCAATGAGTTTCCTTCCAATCTGAAAAATAAATAGATGTCAGCGGAGGACTTACTTACCATCTTCAACATAAATGATCTGCGAATTTATCCCAGCAACATTCAAAAATAAATAAAATACTACTATTGGGCATTTTCGTGTACCCCTCTGAATGTTGTTCGTCTACACCAATCGACACCAATTTTGTGTGTATTATATTAAGATGGGGTCTCCCGTGGTCTAGTGGCTAGCGCGCTAGATTCATAAGCGGAAGATGGTGGGTTCGATCCCCACCGGCGACAGGAATTTTCTCATCTCAGGGCTCGCTGAGAAAATTCCTGGCTGCACCCTGGAAGTCCGGCGCTAATGGCCAAGAATTGTCGATGCGCCGTAAAAAAAAAAAAGAAAAAAAAAAAAAAAATTATATTAAGATAAAATATATTTTTTTGTGTGTGGAATATAGTAAACAATGGTACATTCTTTTCTGTAACTAAAAATAATAATTTATATTTCAAATGCATAATGTACTAATGAAATACAAAAATTAGCATTAAATTGAAAAAAAAGATGTTAAATATAACAAAAATACTTACGGGGATGCTGGCATGGTATTTGACAGATCAAAAATACCTCTCTGGTAATTATGTTGCACATGTGAAGAAAAACTCAGTACTGTCTGCTTTGAATTCTCAACTCAGGAAGTTATAGAAAAAGTCCGTCACGCAGGAGCTGCATAACTAAGCACTTTCCTCAGAATTTGGGTAGCGTAGACTGCTTTCCAGAACAATTTGCTTAAAATATCCTACATAAATAAAATAAAAACAAGAATAGTTCTCTTTTAATTTTGTAATGAGTAACTGATAAATTATTAATTTCCTTCCAGAGTTATGTTTACACATGGTACCTACTACACTACGTAATAAATACAAAAAACCTCATATTATCTTATTTTGATCTAACGCAGGAACCGGATACAGTCCCTCTAGCGCTCCTTGCGGCGCCTTTGTGAACCTATGTCTGGCTGGCTTTTCTATTGAAATATATTACAAAGTAAACCCCCCTTTCCGATTGACCGATTCAGCTCATTTTTACAACACTTCTTTCTAATGAGTTACCCACGAAGTATACCGCGTTTCGTTACAATACAGCAGAAATTACGACCAGTATGAGTATATTAGTAATTTGGGTCCGGAGTAAACCCCTCCTCCTAATGAACCGATTTAGTTTATTTTTACAAGACATATTTAACTGTAGATTACCACTACGAATACCGAGTTTCGTCGAAATATACCAAAAATCACGGTTGGTAGTGGCGAATTGGTATTGTGGGTCTGGAGTAAATCCCCCCTCCTAATGAACCGATTTAGTTTATTTTTACAACACATATTTACCTGTAGATTACCACTATGAATACCGAGTTTCGTCGAAATACACCAAAAATCACGGCTGGTAGTGGCGAATTGGTATTGTCGGTCCGGAGTAAACCCCCCCCCCTCCTTATGAACCGATTTAGTTCATTTTTATATCTCACTTTTCTCTCTATATTACCACTACGAATACCAAGTTTCGTTGAAATATAACAAATATTACGGCTGAAATGGTCAAATTAGTGTTTTGGGTTCGGGGTAAACCCCCCCTTCCGGTGGACCGATTTTGTTGGTTAACGAACTCGTTCAATCGTTTGCTAATTGAATGCTATATACCAAGTTTCGTGACGAAAAAACAAAAACTCTGGCCGCTATCGTGTTAACAGACACATATATATATATGCATATATATATATATATATATAGATATATATAAATTTTAACGGGGGTCATTTTCGCTGTCTACTAGGTAGGATCGATAAAGATTTGAAGAAATTTTTCAAAAATTCCGTCATGAGGCCAACCTCAATAGCTACTTTCCTTCGGAGGAAAGTGCTAAAATGGGGAGCCGTCAACACAAGAGCTTCAGGAGCTGAAAGACCACCTAGTAGTAACGATCTTTAATCGTAATGAAATAATTTTAATATTTAAACGATTAAAGATTTATTTACTTATATTTTATATAAATATGTATAAAATTTAACTAGGTTGAATTGTAATTTCGATCCTTTGGATCTCGTCATTACAGGTAAACATTTTTCATTATCATAATTAATCCATTCAGGAGGAATGAAATGGATTTGGATGAATGAGCCTATTAAAACACACAAAGCCCCGGAACCTACAGGGGCATGTTCAGGTATAACATGATCCTGTAACATTGTTGGAGTGAATTTACGTAAGTGTAAACAACAATTTCCTCGTTAAGGATTGACATAAATCTTTGAAGTCACCATACACTCTTTCTCTGCCAGATGAACCCAAATGGCGTCCAGGTAATTTTTACTTCGGCAAACCGATGGCCTCCGTTACCCAAAGGAGGGAAACTTTAAACACAAAAATTTGGAATTAAATAAAACCCGCCCATTTTCACCTAAGCCCTGCCCCGAAGAAGAGTAGTTGAATTTTGACTGTATCAGTACGCGATTCTGTATTTAGATGTTATTTCTTTTTCTCTATCTTCTTTACGCAAAGAATTATTTTTGTCAAAGTTTTTTACTGTATCATTACAAATGCGACTGAATTTTGGCATTGAAAAATTTAATAAAATGAGTGTGCCTTCTACACAAGCACATGGAGGTTTAGGATTTTTGTTTATACTAGTCATTGTTATCTTTCTCTAATCAATGTATCTATTATTCAAATTTAATTTCAAGTAGTTTATTTGTTTTGTTTTTTTTTAAGAAAACTTATCAAAAAGAAAATGAGCTAAAAGTAAACAATTCATAAAAATAATTTAGTATATTTTTATTCTGAATACTTTCGGTTTCGTAACCTTTTGAGGCTATTAAAATGGAAGAAGATTACACATTATAAAAACTTCAACAATTACATTTCATTAATCTTTTTATTTTGTGGTCTACATTTTTCACGCCACTGGACGCCCCTTCAAGAGCGACTTACGTATGTACATGATATTTGAGCCTGAATTGACTTCAAGGAAGATCTTCAGGCAGAGCCACGTCTAAGCTAATAAGAAAAAATGGTCGTTGTCAAAATAGCTGTTTGAATCGATTGTGCCATCGTTGAAAACGATTTCCACAGAAAGCTTTAGAAATGAATGAAATATTAAAGTAATTAAAATAAAATACAACTGATATCAGTATTTCTAAATATCGTGTACCTATACTTCAATAATTTTTTTTTTATCAGTACTTTTGTTTATTCAGCATTTTAACATATTCACATTCAAATTAGTGTTTATGTTTGATTGCATTATGCAGTAAAACAATTTTGTTGTTAGTCTCCTCTATATTTTTGACTCTTTTACCTTTAGACTGTTATTTAAACAAATTTATTTCACGAAAATTGATGTAAAGGAGTCATCCAAGACAACACTTATAGTACGCAGGAAATTCGATAAAAATGGCATAGAATATTTCAAATAATATTTTTTTTTATCTTTTGATTACATCAATGAGCATTTATTGTATTTGGTACAAATAACCTACTAGAAAAGAATGTTTGCTCGAGTAAGTTTTTTTTTTTTTTTTCCTCTTCGACGCTTCGCTTTTTCTATATTGAAAATATCCATTTCAGTGATTTATTTTTACAAAAATATGAAAAGAACAGAAATCAGTTTACAAATTTATACTTCTTTTGTGCAGTTTCATGTTTGAATAATTCCTTCGTGCAGAAACTGATTACACATTCTTCAGAAAGTGACCATAAAATAATAATATTAGCCATAATCTCTTGCTGTTCATTATTTTTTTCAGACGATATATATTGGATTAAAATAATGATAATTAAAGATAAATGATACAAGAGAATCTGATTTACCTCGACGTTAGGTGATTCATTTTGTTGGAGAGTTTCCATTAAGACTGAATGGTTTATAACTAGTTTTGCAGCGAAAAATCTAAATTAACGGCTACAGGTTGCACAACCCATCATGAGAGGCTTTGAGACTGGGTAAATTTCACTTACTTTCATAGAACACTTCATTAGTTCCCAGTGATAAATAGCGAGTTTAATAGCAAAATAAACAACATGACAACATTAATAATTGGGGCCCTGAAAAATCCTACTTCACATGCCGGATCTCCTTAAAACTAATTTTGCATATTTATGTGACAATATTGTAATTAATTTCTGCTGTTAATTCGAAAGGTTTGTTTGGCAGGATCTAGTAAGTGGGCTCTATGAACTTACAAAAACTTCATTCAAAAATTCCTTCCTCAGTCCGATTTAATAGGAGCATTCTTTTGGAATGTGGGAAACACTTAAAATATACTAATTTATTTATTTATTTAAATTTTAACGTCCATTTATTATTAACTACGAATTTTAGGACGGGTTATCTATAGGTTACCACCCTTTTCTAGCCAGGATAGGGGTGATGCCTTTTCTTTTTTCGAAAGAAAAGCCACCGCCCCTAGTGGGAATCGAACCCACGACCTTTGGCACGGAGTGTTAAGAGCTCACGCCTTAACCCTCACGGCTACCGGGTCTCCTATACTAATTTATAACTTGTTGGTAGAATTGGTCTTTCACAGGTTGTTATCTCTTGGATATATTGATTAGATAATCTTTTCTTTTATTTGAACTTGTGGAATATCTTTTTTTTTTTTGTTGTGCGTTATAGGAAGTTATTCAAGAAATCAATTGCTTAAAAAAAAATAATTTATTTACAAAACACTTCACTGTGACCTACGAAATCAATTTAATGGTAACTCATATCAATAGCGAATGATAAGAACAATATTTACTACTTAAAATTTATCTGTGGTAGTTGGAAGTCAGACCTAGGGTCTTGTTTAGAACAGGCCCGCCAGTGATTTTATCTAGTAACAGTTACTTATTGATAAATAAAAAAAATATGGGTTAAAGGAACATATGATTTATTAAATAAAAACTTTTTACACATAACCAAAAGCATTATCATACTTTTAATCAGTTCCTCCAAGTACATCTGGAGGCCAAAATTCTACTATGTCCTTAAGGATTTTATCAAAAACATCTTCATTTGAGTTTCTCTGCCTCCACATGTACTCACATAAATAGGAGTCTATCACATAGACTCAACTCTTTGAGTGTGAACTATTTACTATTTTTTCCTTTCTTCGTAAAATATCATAATGTGGCCTTTTTTACAATATCTTTCCTTGGGTAGAATTCCTCTTTCGACAAAGAAAATCCTGGCTCGTTGCTCTTCTTTGCATAAATCGTAAACATAAAAAATATTCATAGTTTAATACTTTTATAACCGCAAATACACAAAAAATACTAAATTAAATAGTATTGAAACATGTGTTTTTATTTCTGTATCGATGGTATCAAATTACATAGTAACAGTTACTAAATATCATTATAAAATTACTGGCGGGCCTGTTCTAAACAAGACCCCAGACCTAAAATCAAACACTCGATGTTTTTCGGCCTTGTGGCAAATCGGACTTGATTTCGTCATTCGGTTTATACAATTTGTCGGACCCCGGTCTTTCTATAAGACCACTGGTATTATTTCTATTCAATTCTCTGAGAGAATAGCGTCGATATTCATTATTCTGGGTTGTTGCGCATATTTGAGTTGCATAATCGTCGCGAGATGTTTGATCATCATAGTCTTCAGAATCATTTTCTCCTCGCAACAAGGTACAAGTTGCAGGTTCTCCGTCATTTTCTGTGGGTGCGAAAGTTTTTTTGTCAATGATTTCTTCAGAGGTCAGACTCGAATCACCTTCTATGAAACCTTGCTTATTCAATAACATTTTGGAATTCAATACATTTGGAGCTTCGCTCTCTATAAATGACCCGTAAAAATCATGTCCAGAAAGAGATAAGTCTGCATTGTCAGATGTTTCAGGTGGCACATTCTCGTCAGATTTTCTTGTTGGACACTCATATGATTTACATTTGCGAAAAGAATGATGCTCTTTTGTGGCGTGGGTCGTTCCTTCAGATATGGACTTTTTTATCATTTTCGATTTGGGTGGCAAAGCAATAGTGGAGATTGGAATATCATTTTCATCATTCGAAACTAAAATCTCTCCATCTTCATCATCACGACTAGAATTAATATCACTAGCAAGTTCGTCGGAACACCATTTAACTTGTTCAGCGTCTTCAATCTCATCTTCCTCCGGTTCCACAGATGACAACTCTATTTCCTTATTTTTTTCATCCACTTTTTCTTCATTGCTGGTATACTCAACATCAGATTTCCCAAGTTCTCTTTCAGGGGTACAAATTGATGCGCTTTTAGCTTGAGCTTCAATATTTTTAAAATTCCCTCCACTCATTTCAACCTTAACTTGGATATCAGGTTTGAATTTTTCGTCTACTTTCGGTTTTTGCCTTATCTTTTCAACGTCTTCATTTATTACAGATTGCCTAGGAATTGCTGTTGGAGAAATTTGGCTTTGTAGAATTGATTCAAGTTTTTTACCGAACTGTTGCTGTTTTTCAGATAGTTTTAAAGGCTTTGTTTTAGTATCATCATCCGCAATTCTGATATCTTCCACATTTGTTGTCTTTCTCTCAAATTCATTAATAATATTTCTAAGCATACTTATCTTCAATATGCCTTCAGATAAATCATTAACATCTTTTTCAGTCTCTGTACAATCTGGATCCCTTTGTGTTTTGCTTTGCGATTCATGGGAACTCTGCGTCAAGGCATTGGTTGTATCTATGCTTTTAAGATCCTCATTAGAATTCGATTCTAGAATTTCCGTTTTACAAGCGTCTGCTACATTAACAGACTCTCCTAATTCTTCTTGCTCTTTGAGATATTTTATTACAGAAGCTATATTTTCAGAAATATTTGGACGATCTCTCAGCTGTAAATTTTCGTTACTTGTTTCCTCATAGGCAACATCAGGGTCACCATTTCTTAGGGAATCATCAGATGATTCTTTTGTAACTTTTCCGTCTAGTGATTTTTCCTGCACTTGGTTAGAGCACTCAACTTTCCTTGATGTTTCTTTTTTGACAACAGAAGAATTATCTTTTGAGTTTACTTTGTGATCAATAATCTTCAAATCGTCCCTTTGAGAGGGTCCTGCTTCCGAATCGTCAAAAGACTTTCCCTTCTGCTTATTTTTTTCCGTTTTACTTTGTTTTCTTTTTTCTATCGCTGTGGCAGATTTCTCTCTTTTTGTCATACTAATATTACCAGCATTAGTTTTATGAGTCGAAGGTTGTTCGGTGTAATCGCCATCTTCCTTTTCTGGACCGGTTAAATTCGAATGAATTGACAAAAAATTCGGAACTACATTTCTGCTCTTATCTTTACTAGTCGTGAATATAATTGGCACTTTTGGAGGAGAAGGCGGAGTTATTTTTCTGGTCAAGCTCTCCAAATTTGGTGGAGGTCTGTTGACCATCCTTTTCTCGTGTGTGCTGTTCCCTTCGTAGTCGATATGCTCAAGAGGAAAATCCGGAAGTACTTTTGGGAAGTGACTTTTCCTGATTTTGTCTAGAGCATCCTTGTAATTAACGTCTTGGATTTTGCTGGTGCTAGGAACATTGTTTTTATCCGCTCGGTATTTTTTTGGGTTATTATCTGCGCTAGTGCTAGGAAGACTTTCATCATCCGTTTGGCATTCTTTTACAGCATGGCTCCTAACAAGGGACTTTTTCTTTTGGTCTTCGTTTGTTGAATTTTTATTAATGTCATTATGGTTATTCTTGTTGGCCGTCGGTTTGGTTTGAGATGTTTTTCCATTGTTTGTATGTTGACGTTTGGGTTTTTCTGGTGTTACTTTATTGCTTTTTGCCATTACGCCACTGGTAGATGGAACGTTCTCAATAACAGCTATCAGTTCGTCACTTCCTCTCTCGATGATATTCCTATCCAACACAGCGGACTGCTCTCTTCTCTCGCCTGACCTCTTCTCCAACTCGAGAGCCGCCAGTATTTCTTCGACGTCGAACTCCACCGAAGGCAGGCTGAGACTCCGCCCGCGGTAGCAAGGCAGTTTGTTGGAGTAGCGCGTTGCGACGAATGTGGCGACGGCAAAAACGACCAGTAGAAAGCAGACGATACCGACGATTGTTGGTAGAAGTATTTCATCATAAGGCGCATCGGTAGGAGGAGGTCCAGGGGGCGCCGTTGTTCTAGATGCAGGTACAAATGGGTTATACATTTCCAGAAATTTAAGTTTCGGAGTCTCCTTACCACCTTCATCCTAAAAATTTAATCAAAATTTTAAATTGAAGCAAATATTGATAAATTTGTTAAATAGTTTTATTATATATAATTGAAAATAATCTTTTCTATCTATCTTATTTAAGATTTGAAAATCTACGTTTTAACCCTTTAAAGCACGAAACTTTTATTTTATAAAACAGGGTTTTTTTTTGTTTTGTTTTTTTATTTATTTTAGGGCATTGAAAAACACCTGCCAATCTGTACTTATTGTCCTTCAATATAATAATATATATACACTTTATATTACCCACTGGATAAATATTGCGGATCCAGTACATTAATCTAACATTTGAAAATAGACGTAACATGTTAAAATGATGACTGTAAATAACGCTAATCTAAAACCATCTTTTCCGTTGTTCCAGAAATACTTCCTAACTTTTGTTAGTTAATCCTTTGGTAAAAGGGATTTCCCTACTGTTTTTTTTTCTCTTTTTTTACGGCACATCGGCATCTAGACCATTAGCGCCGACATCCAGGATGCAGCGAGGAATTATCCCGACGAGCCCTGAGATGAGAAACTTCCTGCAGCCGAACAGTGGGACTAATGAGCAATCTAGGAGGAAAAAATTCTGTATTACTTAAATGGACACGGCAACTAGATTCAAATGAACAATAACATGTTTTAAGGCGCTTTACAATCAATGCGTAATAAATACACAAATTAACAAATCAGCAGCTACATCTCTGTCTTTGTTAAACAATAGACTTGAAATAAAAACACTCAACGGACCCGATCCAGACATGTAAAGGCAATGTACCAAATTTATAACATTCCTTTAGAGCGGTTCCTCCCTCCCCCTATGGGGAGAAACACCGCTTATAAGGTTGACCTCATGACACTATCCAGAAATGGTAACTAGAAAGTTTTACGTTTCTGAACCTATAGAACTAAAACATAATGGTGGTTCAAATTTATATATATATTGAAATATTTTCTACATGTTTTAATTTAATCTAAACTAAGATATTTAAAGTTTGGTTACATTTGGAGTTAGGGAAGTATTGGAGTATGGAATATGTTTTTAATAGGCATGATAAGTTTTGTATCTCTTCGTAAAACGGTTGAAAAATAGTGGTAAGTGTAAGGCGACTATTCGAAACCATACTAAATATCTATAAAAAAAATGTTCTGAAGCAATTTTCGAGTCGGACTTTTTTAATTGAAGACAACAGAGGAAGAATGTTCATAGATATCTGAAATGCTCTACAAGGTTTTGAATAATTTCTTTTTGAGCTGAAACAAGTCTCTAAGTTGTGAGGCTTACAATACTCTGGACGTTTATGGTTTCGACTGTTTCAGTAACGGTCATATCACACGATGAAGGATGACAATTACCCTTGGGTTTGGATTCTTGGGGGGGGGGGGCGGATGATTGGTAAATACAATGGTCTTTTCTTAGAGCTAGCTTTCAAGCTTTAATATAAGTATGATTTGTTAATTTGTAGTCTATAATCAAAGTAAGGGCCTCCTCGTTAGGAAAAATACACGTATGATTAGTTTCACTAAATTTCTAGATTTAGAAACTATTTCTCTGATAAGATTTAGCATCGAATCTTTACTGAATTTCTAACAGATTCTATGGCAAATGCTAATTCTTTCGTACTGCTTGACTTTATAATAACTTTAACATTATTTAACTTTCCTCGGGCAAAGCAGTCATCGAATCGTTTAATAGAGCGACCGAAAGCGACAGACAAGTAGATGGCAAAATTTCTTGAAACAAGTATTCGAACATGAACATACTGTCTAGCCAATGATTATTTTCAATTATAAATCTTCTAGCCTCGTGCCATTTCATTTTCATTTTGCAATTTTTTATTTTAAATGAGTCTTTAATGTAGCTGAAAACGTTGGAATAATATTTAACAAGGGAGATATATATATATATATATATATCTTGAGATATATATATATCTCAAACGTTTCCAAATATGGCAATATATATTGATTCTAAATACTTACAATTTCACCAAATACTAAATAGCTTCCTAAGCGGAAATGCAATTTATTTTCCACAAAACACATAAGCAGACGAAACAGCTAAATGTTTTAATTTTCTCTCATATACCTTCTAAGTAACCTGTACCATAAATTTCACAGAGGTACTTTGACGTACTTTTTAGTAAAAGTCCTTTTAAGTTTTAAAAATGCCTTATTTTAAAGCATGTTAAAAAAAAGTATAATAATGGGTCAATTTATAAACTAATTATTTGGAGAATCACTTGCTTGAATAACAGTAGTATATATTCACTAATAAAACACTAAAAATGAAAAAAAATATCAGTACGATGATGTATGGAGCTCAATTGAAAGATTGCATAGTTTAAACCAAATGTAACCCGTCGAATCAAATACTATTTACAGCGTTGTATTTACTTTGGAATTCGCCTGCTAAAATCAAAACAACCTCGAACACAGTTCCAAGAACTACTTCCCTTTACACTAAATACAACAGTTTCATCAATTTCGAACATGAATTTTTTCCACCTAGATTGGTGATTCGTCGCACTGTGCGCCGGTGGGAATCGAACCCATCATTTCCCGCTTATGAATATAACGCGCTAACCACTAGACCACGGGGAGACCCCTACTGTTTTGTTTTCCCGAAATTTTGTTTCTAATTTTATAATAACATCAAAATGAGGGGACAACAAATCTTTAAAGCAAATTATTCCAAATACTTTATTTATTCTTTGGGTTTGAAAATAATTATCAAGTGGGTTTCAGCAGGAAATAAATACTTAAAAAGTAAGATTGGTAAGATTCTAAGAGCACCAATTAGGAATGAAAATGAGTAAAAATATTAAAATTAATTATAAAGTTTAATTCACTAAAAATTTAATTTATTATACATTATTACGAAAAAATATTTCGGCGCAATAAAGCAGTAAAGAAAGACAACAGAACATGCTTAGTGAGGGTCTCCCCGTGGTCTAGTGGCTAACGCCTTAGATTTTCATGCAGGAGATGGTGGGTTCGATTCCCACGTGCGGCAGGAATTTTCTCATCTCAAAAAAAAAGCTTAGCCCATTCGAATAGATGCGCAAACTTCTGTTCCGCTGAATGAACTGTAAACAATACTCTAACCAATCAATCTGAAATATTTATACTGAACTTCATATTTGTTTCATTTTAAAGCTATTTATTCACATACTAAAATATAAATGACACTAAGATTAAAACATTTTACAGTGCAGAAAATAAAATGAGTGGAAACCTCCCGGGCATAAGGTTATAACAAAGGGCATTTTTCCAGCAAATATGCGATTAGCTCTTATATGTTCAAACTGACAAACTTTTCCTAGCGTTTTTTAATTCAACCTAAAGATTCAACAATAACCTCACCTTAACGAAGAGAAATTTCTGGTCACTTCGCGATAACATGGACATTTCCATTTTCGACCCTTAGGTTCTGCAGCACTCCACAAAATCGTGAGCACGTTATCTTTAAAAGAGACCCACGTTCTTCTTTTTATTTTATTTTATATTTTACAAATATTTCTGAAAAGAGGGGCTATGATAAGATTTCGAAAGCAGGGTCAAAAATGCTCAAGTATTTTACATGGTTATTATAAAATTTGGACGCTTGGAGCTTATTAATAGCTGTGGTTACTGTTATCTGACTCAAGAATAGGATGCCATTTTTAGCCTTATATGTCGAAGGTCAAAACTTTCCAATTTTTAGCTCAATTAACCAAAGAAAATACATTTTTAGTAAAACAACTCGTACAGGAAACTGTGTTGTGGTGGTGTGACTCAGATTGTTAAGGACCTTGACTTTCTAAATCAGGCAAAGTAATGTTGTACCAAAATCAAAGAGGCAAATAGTATCAAAATCAGACCATTATATGAACCATCCTTATTACGCTAGGGTATGTCGTAAAATACATTTACTAACATAATTGACAATATATTTAAAATTGCTTCCTTTGTAATAGCAAAAAAGTCCGTCACACAGGAGCTGCATTCCTGTATAATTTGCTTAAAATAACCTATATAGATGAATAAAATAAAAACATAAATTGTTCTGCTCTTTTGCTTTTATGAGCAGCTGTTTCAATTATTAATTTTGTAATTAATTTCCTTCCAGAGAGTAAGCGTGATACTACACTACGTAATAAATACATAAAGCGTCACATATTTATCTATTGATCTTGATGAGTTTCCCGAACCTACGTTTGGCGGGAGAATTCAATTCAAACATAGTACAAAGTAACATCCCCCCCCCCTTCCAATAGACCGATTTAGTTCATTTTCACAACACTTATTTCTTATTAGTTTATATTATTAGTTTATTTTTACAACAATTTTTTCTCTTCAGTTGACCACAACAAACCGAGTTTCGACCGATTTTGTTGGTTAACGAACTCGTTCAATCGTATGATGGGGGAATACTACATACTAAGTTTCGTGGCGAAAAAACAAAAAATTTCCTGTATCGTGTTAACGGACACATATATAACTATATATATATATATACATATATATATATATATATATATATATATATATATATATATATATATATATGTATATAGATATATATAAATTTTAACTTGGGTCATTTTCGGTGTCATGAGTGCAACCTCAATAGCTACTTTCCTTCGGAGGAAAGTGCTCTAACGCTACAAAATGCCTGTCTTAGGGCCGCCACACACTATGAGGTAGACCGGACAGGTTCACCCGTCCGTTACACCTGTCCGGTCTACCTCATAGTCTGTGGCAGAACTTTACTACCCCCACTCTACCCTTTCCGGCGACCTCACACCTGATGAAAATTCGATTATTTCCACCTCACAGGCGAGTAGACCTCATGTGTGTGTGGGGGTTGTCAGGGGTACCTGATGAGGTCTCAGTTTTCTGCAACTCTGATTTGTGTTGATTTGTTTTACCGTTGTGGCCTTTTTATTTATTTATTTATGAAATCAGTTTAAAGTGTAAAATGTCTCATAAAATTAACGAAGTTCTTAGTGATTTCATCGAAACTATAAAAATGAACCATGTTTATGGAAAATAAAAGACGATGATTTTCACAATAGAAATAAAAGGGATGCTGCATATAGCAAATTAGTATACAAACTGCAGAAAATATATCCAAATGCAAACGAGAGTATGGCTAAAAGTAAAATTAATAGTTTTCGATCTAATATTCGAAAGGAGTAGAGGAAAATTGACTCCTCAAGATTCTCAATGTAGCTGTTAGTTTTTCGTGTGGAGATATAGCGGCCCTTATTTGTGTATATTTCTTCTTAATGAAAGGAGATACAAGTGACAATAACTCTATGTAAGCTGATTCGTTCATGCGCAGATAATTCCGATAATCTGTTGGTTCATCTCTTAATTCGTTCGGCAGATTGATATGGGTGAATTTATTTCTTCTCTGCAACCATTCCTTACACCATTGTTTGCCTTTTTTTCGTTTGTTTTTACGTGTCTCAAATATTACTGCAAATAGAGAGAGATAAAGTAGATCATATCCTGGAGGATCCATGTTGAAGACTGACAAACCTGTCCGCTACACCTCAACAGTGTGGGTCACAGGTAGACCGGACAGGTGCACCTCACGGGTGTACCTGTCCGGTCTACCTCATAGTGTGTGGCCGGCATTACACTTTAAAAATCAAAATATCTCGTCGACATTGTAAACTGTAAGAAATCTTTAGCATACCTCAAAAATGGCTCAAGCGTTTCGCTTGCAAAGGTTTCCCGCTCTGGAAATCGACTAGATATGAACAAGAAACTGCGCGTATGCATAAAAGGCACTCATCCCTCAGCTTGGTTAAAACGTATATATTGTAGTAAAAAAAGAAAAAATATATACATATTTTACCTAAAGTCTTACATTAGCGAATGTAAAGCGAAACCTTCTAACAGACACTCGAAACAAATAATCAAATACTGTGGAATCTGAAATAATTACTTTCTTAAGGAACATGAACTTGTAGAATATTTATTGGACACATTATATTCACTTTATATATATTCATTTCATATTTCTTATTTAAAGTATGCTTTGTAGGTCTAATATGTTGGACGATATTTTTATTCATTTATTTTTTATTTTTTACGATACTTCATTAAGTTTTTTATTCATCGCGAATATTACTAGCGTAGATTTAAGAAATGACTTCTTGGCAACTTTGATGAGATTGAATAAATGTACTTCTGATAAATTTCCTGAAACATAAGTGAATGATATTTATTCATTTCGAGAGCTTCGCAAGAAGGGTGATCTGCTCTATTGAATAACGAAAAATAAAAACAATAAAAAAAAATCGAGGATAAATAATAATAAGAAATACAATAAAGTAATTGGTCATGATCCGAAAATTAAATATAATCCGATGATAGGTGATAACATAGGGCTTTGATTATAATAATAATTGGTCTAATAATATGGTGGCCAACCGAAAACAAAAAATAAATAAATAAATAAAAATAAGTGAATAACAAAATGAATAATAATAAATAAATAAAAAATAATAAAATAAAATAAATAAACGAATAAGGAACATAAATTAAAATAAAAATAACAGTAAATAAAAGATATAAAGGAATGAATAGGTTGACAATTATTGTAAGATCAGAAATTTTGTTAGGAATTAAGATTGTAGGTCATTTGTAATATTACTATATTTTATTGTATGTATTCGTGGTCATTAAGTATGTGAGTATGGTATCAATATATGAGCCTTTTTCTGCTAACAGCTCGCTAAGGTCATGAGGTGCCTGTAGGCTGAGTGAATGATATGAGGTTCGACTTAAAAGTAAAATGAATGACAACAGCTATTTTACAATTGAGCAATACTTAACAAAATAGTTTATTATTAATTTTGAGTTACAATTTTTTCTGTACTACAAAGTCACTATGTACATTTTATTATTCAAAATTGAATTTTAATTTGATATCCGAAGATTCTACCAGAAATAGAATGCTACTTACAGACTTATTCTTATTTTTATTATAAAAAGTGTAACAAACTAAAATTAAAATAGGCCTAAAAAATTAATACTGACTATAATCTTATGGCTATGACAAATATAAAAACAGGGAGTGTGGTTTACAAAATATCTTATGACTATGACAAATATAAAAACAGGGAGTGTGGTTTACAAAATATCTTATGACTATGACAAATATAAAAACAGGGGAGTGTGGTTTACAAAATTCAGATAGTGTTTTGATGTGATTGTCGTTTACAAGAAATACAAAGCACATAGAATTATTTAATTTCCTTATAGCACAATATTATTACTGTTTCTGGAAATTTTCTGTGCCATTAAAACCACTAGAAATCAGACATATTGCCTAAGTTTTCTAATAATTACTATATTAATAGAAATATTTTTTTAAAAAATATTACAGTTTTTATGTTTCAAATACATGGCAAGCAAAATATCGTTAAATTTTAATAAGGTTCAATCTATTTATGAAACGTTATCCTGATTTAATGAAAGGACCAATTTACAGTGGAACATGGATAATTCGAACTTACATAATTCGAAATCGTCTTTAATTCGAATATTTCTTCGGTCCCTAGACTTTTGTGCATAAACAATGTAAAAGAATCGTGGTTAATTCGAATAAAATGTTGGATAATTCGACTTTATTACAATTCTGAACCTCCAATGGGAAGTGGCCAAAGCGGCGGCCGATCTTAAATCTTGTCAAAATATTCCCCCCTCGGGTAAAAAAGCTGTTTTTTTTTTAGTAGTTAATCATCAATTTGTGAAATTTTTCTTTTCTTTAAATAAAACGAATGTAATTTTTTTGTTTCAATTAAAAATAGTGTGAAAATATGAGGTTCGGCTTTTTAGCCCATTATTTTCAAAAACTTCTGTTATTCGAACTTTTTCATCAGTCCCTAGGGATTCGAATTAACCAAGTTCCACTGTATTTTAAATTATTGGCATTACCTAAACCTATTCCTACAGAATAAAAAAATGTAGATATTGTAATATAAAATCAAGAACATTAAATATATATTCTCTAAAGAATTAATATTACTTAAATATATAAGTTACTTACTTAAAAAAAAGAAAGATAAAAAACAACCTTACATTTAGGAACTGTCGCTCATCCATATGATTTAAATAAACAACATTTTTTTTTTTAAATCTAGCATATTATGCAAAAATTGTGTTTATTTTCGGTAAAAATTCAATACAACATTTAATACTGCTTTAATCTATGTACAAATTCATGAATTTTGTATTATTTGTTAGTGTAGCTAAATATGTCCTTGAAATTTGTAAATATGAAATGTAATCAATTAAAACTGAACAATATGTGATAATTAAAATTGTTAGGTGTCTTGTAATAAATTGTTGAAATAATTTATTCCTAAGTTAATGTACAATAAATGGTCATTTATTAGGTTAGAAATAAGAGTAACCAATACAAAAATAGGCTTTAAATGAAATGTAGTTAATATTATTAGTTCAATTATTGTCACCCGATCCACATTTACACAATAAAAATAATAAAAAAATCAACTCCAAGAATGCTGATCTACATTCAGACACTTGCACAGTGCCCTGACTAAGGATAGTTGTCAAATATACAAATATTTATCCTTCGGGCCCGAAAACAACTTTAGCAGATCGTAGTCTGCTTAATTTCCTCTTCTACTAATAGAAGAATGGTTAAGAAGATTCTCAGAAGCATCAACTGAAAATAGTTCATTCTTTGTGTGCTTTCCTTACAGTAGCTATGCTTGAAACGCTGGAGCTTCCAGATGTACCTGACGTGTTTCCTGATGTTTCGGTGGCAGTAGATTTCTTCAAAACAGGCTTCGGCTCGCTTTTTACTTGTTTTGTTGAATTCCTGACATCTTTAGGGGTGTCGGGTGGGTTAGTGACTCTCGGTATTTTGGAATTGACTTTCTTCTGGTTTGGATCGCTAATGGTTGGTTTTATAATAACCCTTGGTTCGGGCCGCCTTTCTATTCTCTTTTCTTTCTTCTTCTCCTCTTTGATTTTTCTTTGAGAGAGTTCTCTGTCGGATCGCTCTTCCTCTTCAGAATAAACATGAGAATCCAAGTGAGGATTGGAGAAGCTTGGTATGGATGTGCGGGTTCTCGGGTGTCTACTGATGGTTGCAGTAGTGATTCTTGGTGGTGGTGGAGGCGGTATTTTTTTCGAATTGTCTATTACAGGAGAGGGGATCGGGAGAGACATTCTTTTAAATCGTCCTTCACTCGAGCTGGGTGATGATGGAAAATCTGGAAGAACTTTAGGATAATTCCTCCTTTTAATGTTGTCCAGTGCTTCATCAGCACTGAGAAAACCTTCATCCCTTTCATCACGACTAGTGCTATTCAGCGATGGCTCGAAAGTTCTGAGATTTTTTTCACTCCTTCTTTCAATATCAGTAGATAATAATTGAACGGGATCAGAATTCGAATGTGAGTGACTTGGTATAATTTCTTCATCTGACTCCAAAGCTTCCGACCTTTGGAGCATTGGTTTCAATGCTGCGCCTAATCGTTTCTTACCGAAATCCATGGATTTTGTCAATTCTATCGGAGTCTGTTTTAAAACGCTAGCACTTCTTGCACTGGGTGTCGCGTCTACTGCAACTGACACTTTCTTCACTTTGTTCCTGCTTCCTTTGGATGTCGTCGGTGCAGATGCAGTTTCAGAAGATTTGTCAGTTTTCGTTTTGCTTCCCGTGCTTGCTTTATCACTTCTAATCCATTGCGATACTTTAGTGTGAGGATCTATGGTGACAGTTGAAGAACTCCCTTGGTTGTACAAACCTGTCCATTTACCGAGCGGCGAGCTCTTCACTTTCGTTGGGTCGTAAAGTCGCTCGTTCGATTTAAGAATGCTTTTTATTTCACATTTTTCCTCTCTTTTATCCATCCCAATGCTAGGCGATGATCCACGTCTGTACCTCGCCATCCGGCGTTCTTTCCTCAATTTCTTTTTCTGGTACCAAACGTATGCGAACAAGAATATATTTATCAATAAAAAACATATACCAACAATTATAACAACGCTAAAAGTAAATGATGACGCAGAATTGACTTGATGGTTAACTTCGTTGTCCGCTGACGTTGGTGGAGCATCGTCCATTGATGGAGGCCGTGTCTGGATTGGTTTCGGTGTGACTAATATTCCGTAAATAGGTTTTCTCGTTGCACGCCATGGTGGAAAGATTGACCAATCAGGCTCTGAGCGTTGCGGAGGCTTTCTTGGATATTCGTTGAATTCCTGAAACATTAAAATACAACCTTAGAAACCAATGAAATTTCTGCCATACATATAATTTTTATTTATCAAACGAAATAGTTTAAAGATATTAAAAGTGCACATAAGATGTATTCCATATCATTTAATTTATTTCACATTTTTTTTTCTAATGATTAACCCCTAACATTCGAAAAACAGAGAATAAACATAAAAAACCACCGTAACATGAATTAAATATATCGATAATGAAAATCGTCTTTCGTTCTATACGGTTTATGCATCGATATGATTAGCAAAGCTATGTAGGAAGTGAATGAACAATTTTCCCTACGAAATTTCACTTTCTTATTTACCAATACTTCTCCTAGACACATCCAGAGAATGTAGATTAGGTACACTAAGCTGAAGTGGCTATTCTTACAAAATCAGTAAAAATACTTCCTTGATTCCTCTCTTTACCAAACAATTTCTTTCCGATACACTTCTTACATCTACAACCTACAACCTCCATCAGTTGTCTATTCCCGTGGTACACGTTCCCGTCCCTCCGATCTCTATCCCCCCACTCATAAAACAGCTTGCTTCGACCGTTCATCAAGCTCATCACCCGAGCCTCCTTCTGGAACTCTCTCACTGATTCCATTCAACACTCGCCTTCTTTACCTGTATTTAAATCCTCCTTCTTCACTTTTCTCCTATCCTCCCATACTACCAATGAATGATTTAATCAGTAAGTAAAATGTAAACGTCATCTCAATGTTAAAACCTCGCTGCATTCAGAACAGAAGAATTCTGTTTACAAAAATTGGAATTTAATAATGCTAAGTTCCAGACATTTTTGATGAATGTAATTGGTTTGTCTTCCATTAGATTCTCTCTGCTCAAGTGGTTTTTAAAATTTAGCTAGTTTTCACGTGCATTGTTACCAATTTCCTTAAATTTTCCGCTCTTCTTCCAAAGTTATTAGCATTCCTGAGTTTTCAATTTCCTCTACATGAGTTGAAAAGGACGTTTCCACAATGCGAGTTCCATATTACCTTCTTTTCGAGATATTTTCTAGATGTTTTTGTATTTTAAAAACCTTGTGAAATTTTATTAACACAGAGAGAGATATTGACAAACTTTGCGAATCAATAAGATGTATTTTGTTTTGGTTTTGTTCAATATAATGAATTGAACTTTTTTTTGAATAGTTCTTAATTTACAAGCCTATTTACAAGGAAATGTAGCCCTTTTAATATTTCTTATTGAAAATAGAGTGTATTACAATATTAGACGGTTCTAACATTTCAACGTTTAGGAAATATGGTATTTTTTACATTGGAATTAAATAAACTTTTATCTTATCGTACTATTAGTTTGTAAGTGGTAACATTATTTATTATATGTGGTAATCAGAATCATCTTGATTAGGCAGAAATGTCATTGACTTTACATTAAAAATTTCGTGAGCGATCCTCCATATACTAACGCATAACGTATAATTACATGACATATTTGTAGGATGGATAACATAAAATAAGTAATATAATTCAATTGTTATCTGGTGTTTCGTTTTTTAATCTAGGAAACAAAATATATACTGATTAATTATATAATCTAACGAATAGATAAAATCATTTCTAAACACAGTCATATAGGTCCATATTTTCACCTCAAATCATTCGTATTAAGTCTCTTGTATTTTATATGACAATTAGTTCTTAAGGTTCAAGATTCAATATCTGTACCCTCTAAGGAAAATTACTCAAAAAGGTTCTAAATAAATTACAAGACTGAAGACAATTAATAAAACCACCAAATTTATTTCGAGTCGTAGGAGAGTAGCAGAAGAAGAGAGGTTAGAAGCAATATCGAAGTAATGGGACAGTATGGAGACTCTGACGTCCTCTACGCTGTAAAGAAATGTAGACTCCGATGATTAGAGCTCGTTGAGAGAATGCTGGCCTGTAGAAGCATCGAGCGAGACATAAAATAGGGCTAGCGGATTCAAATTTGGGAGAACATAGCACCAAACCGCATGGAGTGAATGCAGCAGCATTGCGACAGAAGCCCAGTTGTTAGGCCTCTGGTATGATACAAGCGGAGAGCGATGAGCGATAAGCGAAAAGCGTCAGAGCAACGTCGCTCACATTAATGTTAAGCTGGAGTGCAGTAGGAATGAGGGAGGACCGGCTACAATAGGCATGAGCGACAATATAACGTCACTTGCAGGTTCCATCCTCTCGCTCATCGCTCGGCCCAGACATTACCGTTTTTCTCGTCGCTCACCCCAGACATTGTATTTTGCTTGATACAAAAAAAGCTACAGCCTCTAAATCTTAACCGATTTCAATGCATTTGTTTTTTTAAATGAAAGATAATAAAATTTAAAACAACTTTGTCAATTTACATTTATGGTTTTCGTCTCCCTGAAGATGTTTATAACCATCCAATGAATATAACCTTCCAGCTAATTTTCTTATAAATCATTTTAAAATATGAATACTAATATAAGAGTAAAAATTGGATGATAGTGAAAGTGAGCTCTTAATTTCGGAAGTACAAAGTATGGAATGACAGACACAGTGATTTTACAATCGTTTGGTTAAATACAATCATAACCAAGACACTATGAGAAGTGGTTGGAAACGCATTAAAAATGCAAGATAAGATATTTTTATTAACTAAATATTTAAAATATTAATTTCTTAATTAATATTTTAGTTTAAAAACTTATATTGGAGTAGGCGATGTCGGAGACTAAAGGAAATTACCGCCCAGCCGCTCTATATCGTAGCCAGTGCACCTCATCTGATAAACACTCGGTCGCTCATCGCTCATCGCTCGGATTGTACCCGTTGCCTTACAAGCACTGCAAGGACCAACAGCGAGTGAATAGTAATCATTAGGCCCCACATCATTCAAACCTGATCTTCTTCAGAGAAATTTGCTTATAAATCAAAATGTTACCGCGTACAGTAATGAAGCAGAACATTTCACCCGTAGAGCCACTTTAGAACACTTGAATTTATTGAATTTGTTTTAATTGTGTAATCACGGAGCTCATCGTTTTCACTGATTCCCTAAATCCGAAGCACTTGCATTGCCTTGTCATACATGTTCTTATCCAAATTTTTTCCGGCGCATCGACTGCTGAGGTCATAGGTATCATTCTATTTTGTTTTATGCACATTCTGCATCCTTTCTTGTATATACATGGTACTAAAAGTATTTATATCTAATCTTAACTTGAACTATAATATATACAAATTTACAGAAAATTGGTTGCATCCTTTTTATCTATTACTGCATAAACAATTAATACTCATTAACCTAAACAGGTAATATTTACAAGTACACAATCGCACAATTAATACTTTCACACACAGAAAAGCATATTGAACTCACACTCATTGAAATAATTACATTCACTCCTGTAAAAAACAGATATACAGTTAACAAAACATATATATATATATATATATATAACATCTTCCTAAGACTCAATACTGCCAGCATTAAAGCCCTTCATTCCTGATTCCCATCCATTAATATAAAAGTTTGTGACACCAAACTTTACGACACCGCTCTTTCTTTGATTCTCTACTTACACCCTCAAACTAATGGTTGGTCGGGTACCTCCCCCCTTCGACCACTCCCACTCCTTTCCCCCAACTTACCTTTATCAACAGTTATGAATAATACCGGATCCGTGAAGTATAGTTTTCCGTCTTCGTACCAGTGTTGGTCATAAACCAGTACTGATCTACCTCTAATTTAAGCTCTAGCTATAGCATAATGTGTATATATATATATATATATGTCTGTATCAGGGCTTGTTTTTACAGCCCTGATGAAGGCTTTAAAACCATTTTCACATGTAAAATGTAGTTTTATTAAAAAATATCGACCGAACCCTGACATTTCCTACCTTCTCAAAACATATATACTATAAGCAAAGATGGAATGGTTGGGATTCGGCTAAATAAACCTCAATATGATTTTGTTTTAAAACGAACGTTTCGGCTACTCATTGGTAGCCTTCGTCAGCAATAGAAATGCCGAGCGGCAGAGGCATGTATACTATATTCGTATCCATATATACTATATTCGTATCATATATCCATATATACTATATTCGTATCTCATATATACTACATTCGTATCCATGAGGTCCAAGTAGTTCCCGATGTACCTCCAATTGTATGCCTTGGCAAGTGCACCAAGATTTTTTCATCCACTCGAACCGAAAAAAAAAACACTTTTCCAAGGCATATCAAAATGCCAAATTTCAGTAACCAAAAAGATTCCTCTGTCTAAAGTTGAACTTATCTTCCGCATTTTCCCTCTTCGGGAGAATATACTTGTAAAACTTGACGGAAGTTCTTACATGGCCTCACCGGTAAAGGGTTGTCCTCCTCAAGTTGAACACGGGAGGTATCTAATTTATGAGTATGTTTTCCTGAAGAAACTTTTAGCTTTACTCAAGACAGCGTTTTTATTTTTTTGCTAACAATATTATCATTTCTTTAATTGATATTACATTCCCCTGTAGTCAAGACGTCATAGTTATGCTGTTTATAAATGTCATAGTAGACAAATATTTACAGTATGACAGATCTTAATATTGAACCGCATCTACAGCGATATTAAATACAAAGCTCATACATAGATACATTAATAAAGACTATAATAAATAATTAATTTTTGAAAAAAAGCATTAGTTAGTGGAAATATAGAAGTATTAATAAGAAAAAGATAGGAAAGAGGTGAGGAGATTTGACTGCGGATGAATTACCAAACATGATTCATGTACCGGCTCGGTTTTAGTAGAAGTTGTGTACTTATTAGGCACCGTCTGTGCTGGCATCCATGTCGGCAGAAAATAGTTCCAGAAATGCATTAAATTGTCTCGGTATTTGGTTCCAATCCTCGGTGGTATCTCTGCAATGAAAGAAACAAATCATACCGAAAATTAAAATTATATATATATATATATATATATATATATATTTATATATATATATATATATATATATATATATATATATATATACACAAATATACAAACCCCCAAAATGTAACGTTGAAAAAATGAGACCAAGTTCCAGGCCCCTCACAATAACAGTTTGCCTATGAATGTTATATCATAATATTAGGCCGTTTATATATATATATATATATATATATATATATATATATATATATATATATAATATAAAAATATTGGTTTGCCTTGTTTTGATTATAGATGCCTCATATATATATATATATATATATATGAGGCATCTATAATCAAAACAAGGCAAACCAATATTTTTACGATTTTGAGATAACTGTTGATTTTACAAGATCAAAATGTCCTCTATATACCAATAAAGAAAATGACTCTTAAAACGTAATAGATCATGCCGTGTGTTAATGCATAAGTGGAAATTTGGTTTCAAAATAAGACATACATCAGTGAAGTTTAAATCAATGTAAGACACACAAAAAATAAAAATTCCTTCAAAATATAGGTATAACATAAGAGGTAAGAGAGAAACTTCACCAATTTTTAAAAAAACATACTTCTGTGATACCTACAACTTTTAAGAAAAATATACACGTATATAAAGTTAAACATAAGATTCGGAGTATAATATATAATATATAAATATATATATACTCAAATATACATTATTAATTAATTTTCTTTCTATATTACAAGAATATAGAACATACCTGCTTGTACAGTACGATAAGTATTTATCGTACTGTACAAGCAGTACGATATTTAATATATGTTAAAGCATATTAAAATCTGACAATAATGCCGATGATAATTATCATATACATAAGAACATCCAAGAAACATACATGTGTTCAGTATCTATAAATGATTACTTAGCGTTCATCGTCTTGTTTAAAACGAAGCTAGAATTTACAATGAGTATTCATAGAAATAATAAATATTTTTTATCGCAAGATATTTCTTTGAAAATAATTTTGCTTCTGGAATTAGTTTCTACCTAAATTTGATTGATGAGATATTTTACATTTTAATAAATTTTCTGAAGTATTAATTTACAAAATCTTTTCATGATTGGACTGTAATGTAAAGAAAGTAATGCATCATTAAACGTAAGCAAGTCGTGAATCAACTTATAAATAAATTTATTTATATATGGTTACGTACTGGGTCCGTGCAAATAAATTATAAGAAAAAGACGATGAACAATAAATAGTAACATCGCTAGGCGAAAAAACAAAATACACTAATATTCCTTCATTTTCATAAGTAAACATTTTAGACAAAAACCAGAATAGGAAAAAAAAACAGGGGTTTAAATATAAATCAAGGAGAAAAATAATATTTAGAGAAAATATGAACAAAGCTATACTACTAACAACTAATGCAATTTATAGGCAACGAAGAAGATTACTTTAATTCAATAACTAAAACATGTAAACAAATTGAAACAGCTGAACCGTTAAAAATCGAATTATGGAAAACAGGCAATGAGTTGTCCAGACGAAAAGTTTTAATGCTGTGGAGGCTGCCAAGCGTGTAAAGGGAGTTCGTGATTTCGCTTAATTAACAACTCTGCGTTTTTAATTTATTTTTTTTTTATGTAACGACACCAAGAGGCATTCATTAAACTTTTCTTTTTTTTGTTAAATAATGATATTCTAAGTACGTAATATAAATATGTATTCATCCTTCCGTGCAACAAATAATGATTAAGCGCATATTTAATTCCAATCCAGGAATATATATATATATATATATATATATATATATATATATATATATATATATATATATACATAAATATAAAGATTTTAAAATAAAATACAAAATAAATAAAATATTTGTTTGTGATTGAACATTGCTCTTACAAATATGGTCGGGGTAAGTATATACAATTAATGGAAAGTAAATTAGAGTAGACTTTTATAAAACAAAAAAGTAACCTAGGCTTTTATAATATTAATTAATTAAGAACTGATTGTTCGGTTCAGCCACTGTACGTTGCGGTTGCCTCTTTTCTTCATTACATTCTCTAAGTAAATGCAAAAGGTATTTATATCTGTCATGTTAGGGGTGGTTAAGAAATGATATGTTGCAGAGTTGTTGGTATGTTCATCAATAATGGGTTTCAGAGTATTTCTGAGATTGGAGTATTCAGGACATCGCCACAGCAGATGCTCCGAGTCTTCTTGTTACAATTCACAGTTGGTGCATATTTTGTTCATTTCTATTTTGTATCTTTGACGGTGGATGCTGAGGTAATGTGTCTTCTTGTTCGCTAATCATAGTTGACTGATGCTTCTGTGTCTATTTATGTCCATATTTATTAGAAGGTAGCTGTTGTAGGTATGAATTTCACTATATATATATATATATATATATATATATATATATATATATATATATATAGCGTTGAACTTACGTATTTGGTAATAGTGCTGGTTATTTGGTTCAAATGGCGGCCAGTCAACATCCTCTAAGGCCCAGTCCGATTGCCCTTTGGTAAGGTAGTTCTTTCTTCTTGGTAGGTTAGGGTTCCTGTAAACAAAATGTAGTTATTGCAGTATTACAAATGAAAATCATTGTATATATTTATGTGAGTGAGTTCAAATGAATATATATATATATAGGGGAAGGTGTTGTACCTTTGACGACTATGCAAAATTGATTTTTTTTTTGGCTTGAATATTACAGCTAAATTCATTTTTTTTCTATTGCTTATCATATTTAATTTTTTCAAGGTTCTAGCTTTACATTTAATATTTTTAAAAAAAAAATAATCGTACAGTGGTCAAAGGTACAACATGTAGTTGTACCTTTGACCATGAGGTGTTTTACCTCTGACCACGTAAAAACAACACAGCAGTGCAGAAAAAAAATTGTATTCAGTAATATTGTAATTAATTGTAAGTTTAATAAATACAGGACAAGGATGTAAGAATAATAAAAACGCTATTTTTGATATTATGTTATGCTTAATTTGCTGAAAAATCCTGTCAAACCGATAAACGTTTTAACTGTCAAGCAGATCCACTAGCAATAGTAGGGTATGGAAGTTACGCCAGAATGTCTTCAACATCAATATCATACAAATTTTCATCTTCTCTCGTAAACTTGTCACTTAAAGTTTGTTTTTTAAAATATTGGATCTTAGACATTGGACATTTAATACCACAAATCTCTGCGGCTAAATATGTAATAGTCTTATTACTTTTATCATTAACAAGTATAAAATTTCCTTTTTCCAAATTATATTTTTCAAATTGTTGCTGGTCATCGGCATAACTCTCGACATTTATCAGACGAATCAACGTCACTTTCTCCTGAAGAAATTTCGGTGTCAATATCAGAATCTCAACTATCATTCAAAAAATTTTCTTTTTATTTACCACTTTTTTTTTTGGAAGGGTTTTATTTGTATGTGGTGTCTTAAATTTAGGATGGTGCTTTCGTTTTTTTTTTTTCCCACCTTCAATAATTAGCTTTTCAGGAATATCTGTCAGGATACGAGGTTTCCCTTTAGGGCGGCCCCTACTTGACATTTTCCTTTCCTGCGCTTTTCGATGAGGTCTTACAACTTCAAGTGGAACGATAAGGGGTAATAGGTTTGAACTGCTACACTTCTATACTATATTTTAAATTCTTTGGACAATTTAAGCAACCAATATTACTAAGTATTTTTTTAAAAATATGTAGCAGAAGAACATAAAAGTTAAATTATGAAAAAATTACTCAGGGTGTTGTACCTTTGACCTGGTCAAAGGAACAACACCTAGTCGTGGTAAGAGGTACATCACCCTGGTAGTGCAAATTAAAAAGCATGCTAAAAATTTTAGGGTTAAGATAAATAGTACCATGTTTCTTATTGTAATAGCTACTTTTTCAAACGATTTTCATCTTGAAAGACATAATACAAAAAATATTATGAGGCAAAACGTCATCAATAAATAACTTACATTTTTAGCGCGGTTCCTCCCTCCCCCATAGGGAGGAACCCCGCTTATAGGGTTGATACAATGAAATAATCCGTAAGTACCGACAAGAAAATTTCGCGTTTCAGAACCCCTAGAGACCGAAAATAACGGTGGTTCAAATTTGTATATATATATATATATATATATATATATTTATGTATATATTTATTTATATATATATATATATATATATATATATATATATATATATATATATATATATATTTGTCTGTTCGCTCATTTCTGGCTTCCCTGATGGTCCGATTTTGATGAAATTTGGTACAAAAATCCCTCGTCCAATTTGAAAGGTCAAGTTCGTTAACCAGCAAAATCCGCCCACTGGAAGATGGCGTTTGGGGCGAAATTCGCGCAGAAAAAATCGTAACGCTTACGTTTTTGAGTTCATAAGCTTGTAAGTACTCTTTTTATAGGCTTCTTGGGCTAGGAAAACGAATGAGACCATTTTCAAAGCGATAGCTTTAACCGTTTTCGAGAAAATTGGAAAAACTTTTTGAATACCGTTTTCGGTTTGGGTACTTAGAATCACGGGATTCAGTTGAAACATTATCTGCATGTTCTACTTTCATTAAAACTAATATGTTAAAAGTTATGTTACGTTTGGAGTTAAGGAAGGGTTAGAATAAAATATTTTATGAACAGACATGAAAAGTTTTGGGAACTTCGTATACTTTCATTAATATCTCGAACACGGTTGGGAAATCGTGGTAGGTGGATAGAAACTATTTGAAAGCTTACTAAATTCTCTACAACAATGATTCTAAAACTATTTTTGATTAGGTTATGTCAATCGGAGAAATAAGTGCTTAAAACTTCAAATACGTCTGTTTTGTTCTTATGAACGGGTTTTTGTCGTTCTTTTTGTAATTTTTGTCTCTTTCCCTTGGTTTTTTATTGCTTTATATTTTTTTAATTTCTTATGTTGGGAAAAGTTTGTGTGTAAAACAGGATATGAAAAATGAGACCAATTTTCTGTTGCTAGAAATAATGTAAATTTTGGAAACTTTCATTAATATCTCGAAAACGGTTGAAAATCTTGGTAAACGGAAGAATACCATTAGAAAGCTTATTAAATGCTCTACATAAAAGGTTCTAATGAAAGTTTTGATTAGGCTATGTCAATCGGAGAAATAAGAGCTTAAATCTTTAAAGTAATTGATTTCGTTTATTCGAACTGTTCTTTTTGTCTGTTTTTTATTCCTTGTTATTTTTTAATTGCTTATAGTTGGATAATGTATTCGAAAATAAAACAGGTTAAGTAAAATAGCAAAAACAATTTATTGTTAGAAACATAGAGTTCCAAGAGTCCAAGACCTTGTAACTAGCGGGACCGTTTCAAGTGTTGCTGACCCTTCCAGGTAAGATTGTAAATCCTACCTTTCAAGCCTGGTGGAACCAAAATAATAACTGTCGGGGTTCGGTCACTGCTACTTAATAAAACTACATTTTATCGTAAAAATGGTTTTATCATTGTGCCGACGTTTCGGCTTGAACTTCAAGCCTTCATCAGGGCTGTAAATACAAGTAGGACATATTTAACACTAACATATGCACATATCTATGTAAATATACCTAACATATATATATATATATATATATATATACATATATTTATATATTTATATATAAGCATATACACATACACATATACACGCACACATATGTACATATATATACCCACATACATACACATATGGGGCATATATTATTAAGTAGCAGTGACTGAACCCCGACAATCCCTACCTTGCATCATCAACGGTCAACGATCTCCACTCAACAAAATAATAACTGCTTCTATTTTAATCTTTCGAAATTAGACTAGGGATAAGAACGGAACCGCGCTAAGATGAGGCAGTTCCTGCGAGTCGGACTTTTTTTATGATAGAAAAGGATAAGTATTTTTTGAAAGAATCCTCTTTACTTGAATAATCCAAAGTAGGTTACGCAAGCCCTCTAGTGAAGGAGCTAAACACTAATTACACCAAAATTTATAAAATGTTGCTACATGCCGCCACAGCCTCGGTGGTCAAAGGTACAATATGGTCAGAAGTACAACACCTTCCCCTATATATTAACGAGCGCGACTTAACTTCTGGTGCTGTAGATTGTAGACTAGACTATCCTTTCAAGCTGGTCTATTTACTGGCCAAAATGATATTCAATTTAACATAATAAAATCGCATATAGCTCATAAATTTCAATCATCAAAGCCATAAATATTTATCACATTAAAATTCTTCACTGATTTACTTCGTGGATAAATTATGATCATTTTTATATACAGAAATACACTTTTCTTTTAGTATATATTGTTTCAGGTTTATTATATATTTTATTTATTCATGTTATAGAAAATTTATCGCCAGGTTTTTTTTTTCTTGTAAATAACAAAGTGAAGGGTCTCCCCCCTTGGTTAACACCTTTGATTCTCATGCGGGAGATGGTAGGTTCGATTCCTACATGCGGCAGGAATTTTCTCATCTCACGGCTTGTTGAGAAAAGTCCTCGCTGCGCCGTAAAAAATAATAAAAAAAAGGTAGTTGTGATTTATTGACAACCTGAAATTAATTACAAACTCGAAGTAGATGTGACACTCCTGTCAAAGCTTTTTGTTGACTGGTATTTTCATTTAACCGGCACTTCTAATGCAACTGTAGCTTCAATTATGCTTAGTGAAATATTAGTTTATTATTTGTTTTTTCTTTTAAAAAAATAAATAAAAAGGTCGTAATCATGTGAATTGTTAAGACATTACACATATTACAATTAGGTTTCTATTGAAGTTTTATTATTAAGTAAATACGATTGCTTTGTATTGGTAACAGCAATTAATAGGGGTTTTGCGTAAGCAGCTACTTTCCCAATGAAAGAGGAGAAGAAACGCGCTAAAAGCAATGAAAACACTGTTTAGTCCCTTAATTTTGTGCCAATAGTGGGATCAATAAAATAGAAACACATTATTGTACTTAGAGATTCTTTCCCTGGGTGTTTGGGTCAAAAAGGGTGTTAATGTTTAGGATATGTCCTTCTCCTTGAACTTTGGGTTGGGTGAGCCATGATGGATTTGTAGTACTCGCGACTATTTTCGCAAGTATTACTTTCGTTTGAATAACCGCATTTAAGACAACTTTACAAAGGAGTTGCATTTAGTGTGATTATGTTTCTGGCAATGAAAGCATTGAATATTTTATGCTCGGTTGTAGTTGTCGAATTTACAATCGTAAGACCAACAATGACTGTTATTTTTTTCAGTAATACTATTTCATAATAATGAGCTAAATACGTTACTCTGATAGGCTTTATTTATTTCATCCCGTAAACAATTATTGCTAGTAGTTGCTGAAAAAACCTATTATAAACATATAATACGTTTTTTTACTAAAATTATTGTCATGCCCAGCAAATTGAAGAAGAAAAAATAAAACGTCGGGAAAAGCTCTTAAGAGGATTAGAGCAATAACAAGGTAGGATACAAAACAACACCTGATAGGTAGACTCAATTAAAAAAAGGAATTTCAGGAGGAAATTAAATTTAACTATGCAAGTCCCTTTATTTCTAGGGGAGGGCGGTTAACGAGCATTTAAAATTTATGGAAGCTTTTAAAATACCTCTAGAGTTTTAGTACGGAGTTTCCACCGAAGTGCGTAGCAAGTTAACTTACTGGTAGTCTCTTATCATATACTTCCTTACATAATCGTATAAAAAACGTAGTTTTTTCTGGAATTCTGTATTTAGGATTCGGGATCGAAACCTGAAGTGAATTTATAATGCATTATTTCATAGATTTACATGTCTAAGTGAAAGTTACTTTGAGGAGTTGATAAAATAGCTTCCTTAGTTAGAAGGGTCGCAAAAATTGAGTGGATGTGGAGGTAATCCTGACTAGTATTAATGTATTAAATTATATTATATTATAAATTTATTAAAATTGGAAGGCTTTGCTGGGCTGGCCATGTGGTGAGAATGTGGGATAGCGATTTGACCAAAAAGATACTGACCGATAAGAAACTCGGAAAACGGAGAGTTGGCAGAGATGCGCGAGATCTGCTAGGAGCTCGAAACTGGAAAGCTGCTACACAGGTCCGAGCCATCTGGCGGAGGCTTTTGGAGGGGGCCCTGAGCCGGTAACGGGTTTTTGTGCCGGGTATGATGATGATAATTATTGATAAACATTAAACACTATCTTCCATTCCTGACCTCTCAAAGCATTTCCTGATCACTCCAACCCTCCCCTGATATTACTCCAGACATTTTTTTTTTTTTATATATATATAGGGTTTCATATAAAGTGTTGTTTATTATACGGATTTGCACAGAGCTATGAATTCTACCTGAACGGGGAGCTATACTCACACAATGGGGGTTTTTACTATACAACATTCGAGTCTAAAATTTATCTTATTATTTATTGTTGAATAACAACATCAGTCAGCAGTTATATCTTCAAAATGATGTGTGGCATCCGCAAGGTGTATGTAGTTAATGTTAAAGGCTCAATACGTGATAAAAAACTTGACGAAAGTAAGGTAGTGTGTTGGTTTGCATTTAAACCAAAACCAGAGAGTAAAACCTTCCAAAATTATGAGGAATTTGATTGAATATCATAATTCTAGTCCTTCTCACTTGCATAGTACTATACTGTTTTAATGTTATAACATACTATTTACAGTATTAAGTAAAGATGGAATGGTTGGGATTCGGCTAAAGAAACCTCAATATGAGTTTTGGTAAAAAAAAATCTATATTTTGGACGTTTCGGCTACTCATTGGTAGCCTTCGTCAGCTAAAATGACAAGAAAAACAGAAATTAATACAAAAAAAAGTTTATAATTGAGATAAGTAACAGAACTATAAATACAATTTATTAACTTAAAGAACAATTTGGTCTAAAATTCGTAGAATGAGTAGAATGAAAATCAGAAGAAACATAACAAAAAAAAGAAGAAAAAAGGCTATTATATTGAAGTTTATATAAGTATATAGGTATATAGGTGCTAATAGTAACAAACAGATAAGATACTATATACCTATGGAAATTCCCGGAGGCAGAGGAAGACCAATGTTGACAGTTAAGTAACCATTTTGGAAGTGTCTAAGAAAAAAGGAATCTACTAGGGTAAATGAAACGGAAACAAACCAGGTGGTGGGAGGTCGATAGGGATAAAAGGCCTGTTGATGACATTTTATGACAGGAAAGGAGAGAAAGGTGTTAATGGAAGGATACACAAGGGGCATGGGAAAATACTAGGTGGGAGGTCGGGTATTTACAGTATTATTGGAATTCATAAAGTATTGCTTTCTCCTAATTAATTTATATTGAACTGTATTTCCTAGAAAATTGACAGGTTTCCCTCTAGTAACAATTACTTGAACTGTTGCAAACTCGTGTATAGACAAGCATGATTGGTAAAGTAAACACAATTTCTACATCAAATTATGTTTGACTTTACCCTCATCTCAAACATACTCGTCCATTTAGGTCAAGAGCAAACTTGACATGAACATCGTACGCGCTACGTCATCAACGGAAACCAATAATAACCAATAAGCTTATTGCCTTAACAAACACAGAGTGTTTGTGTTGTTGAACGACTGAAAATTTCCTTTGATATATTGCAATACATAAGGTTTGAAAAACTTTGTATAAGGGATGACATGTATTGTCTTATGAAGAATCATATATTATGCAATAAGGATAAATACTATTTACCATAGTCTCACTGTTGTGGGATAACCATGTTTTTGATTTCGGTGGATTCGTGCCCTGCTTGTGGAAAGTGGATTTTTCAACTTATAGAAAACCTAAGCATTTTCCTGCTCCATATATAAAATTATTAATTAACTCAATATAAAAGTTAACTTTATATAGCATTTCCAAGTCTATTTGATTATTTATCTATTTGTTTTCAGAGACCCGTAACGTTTGGCGATGGTCTCCTTACAGTTTATCACTATGAAAATCTGTCTCAGTCTAAAAGAAAAAGATAAATAAATAAAAAAAAATGAAATAAATAATTATAAAGTATAACAAAATAAATGAAACTGAAAACAACAAAATAATAGTAAATAAAGGAATAGAAAATAAATAACTATACATAGGTATATATATTATAAGGAATATATATAAGTACTTTAAATAAAAATTATCTCATTTCGATTTTTTTACTTTTAATGCAGATGGAGGGCAATTGGAAATTTCATTTAGAAAAAAAACACAAAAGCTCAACTATACTTTACTATAAATTTTACATATTTTATTAAATTTTTGAGTATATGTTGAGTGGTTTTAAATGTTTGAGTATTGTGTTGATGTAAGGGCTACCTGATAATAATATTTCAACTAAGTCGTGTGGTATTTGTAAGTTGTCTCTCTGTCTACAGTCTATAAGTATGTGTTTTACTGTAAGGTCCTCGTTACAATGTCTGCATTTTGGTCTGTCTGTTTTTTGCATAAGATGTCCGTGAGTTAGTAAGCAGTGTCCAATTCTAAGCCTGGTTAATACTACTTGTTCCCGTCTTGTGAGGTTTTCGTTCAACCAGGCTCCTGTTGTGTTTTTAATCTGTCTTAACTTGCTTTCGGATTTCGTCCATTCTTTTTGCCAGTCGTCCAATATGATGGTTTGTGCTAAGGTACATAAATCTGATGTAGTTACGATTTCTGGGTCTGTTGAGGGTCTCTGTGTTGCTAATTTCGCTTGTATGTCTACAGATGTACTTTGTGATATACCAACGTGACCAGGTAGCCAGAACATCGTGACATGTTTGTGATGACTTTGTAATTGAAATAATGTAGTAAAAATTTTGACGATAAGAGGATGAGTGCTGTATATGTTTCCCATGGAAAGTAAAGAACTCAGTGAGTCCGTGCAAATTGTAATGTCGTTAGTAGTTGAGTTGTGGATGTTAGTCAGTGCGAGAAGAATGGCATGCAGCTCTGCGGAATATACAGAAGTATGGTCGGGCAGTCTTATTGCATGTACGACGTCATTAATTATTGCTGCTGCACCTGTTCCAGGTTGTGTTTTTGATCCGTCCGTGAATATGTATGTACTGTCAGGTCTTTCTCGTATGATGGAGTTAAATATTTTTTTATAAGCGTTAGTAGCAATCGGATCTGTTTTCTTGTATTTAGTCAATGTTAGGTCAATGGTAAGTTCTTCACTTTCCATGGGGGTATGTCAATGTGATTGTTAGGGTAAATTGAAGTGTGTGCTATTGCTTGATTTGTATCCTCATGAGTCCTAATTTGTAAAGGTTTCTTTTTAGAGTTTAGTCGACTATATTTGTCAAAATAGATATTATTAAGAAATTCTGATACACAAGGTGTACCGAGAGCTTTTGCTTTAATAATGAATTTTAAGGCAATTATTCTACGCCGATACTGCAGTGGAGGTTCTCCCGTTTCAGCACATAAGCTTTCGACTGGGCTTGATCTGAAGGCACCTGATGCTAACCTTAATGCTGTATAGTGTCTAATAGTTTAAGCGTGGTTTTCCTGGCAGATGAATAAGCTATACATCCGTAATCCAGAAGAGACCTGGTAAACGATCGATAGAGTGTAAGCATCGTCCATTTGTCAGCTCCCCATTTTGTTGTACTCAGAATCCTTAATAAATTCAATGATTTCTTGCATTTATTAACGAGTTCTTTCAGATGGGGCAACCATGTTAGTTTTTTATCCAGTGTTATGCCAAGAAATGTTAGTGAGTCACTTTGAGTAATAGGTGCATGATTTAATGTAAGGTACAGGAGTAGCTCTTTTTTTTTTGAGAAAACAATATATTTCGTCTTTTCTACAGATAATTTAAATCCTGTCCTACAACCCCACCTTTCTAATTCATATATTGTGTTTTGTATGTTTTGTTCTGCTGTGTGTAATGTTTTGGCTGAACTGTAGATGATTAAGTCGTCAGCATAAAGGCAGTACTTCACACCTTGGGGAATACATTCATGAATTGAATTAATTGCAGCATTGAAAAGAGTCTATTTGAACCTTTTTGAAAAGTCTTCTATTTGAAAAGTCTATTTGAACCTTTTCCAAATCAAATGTCACCCTTTCCAAGTCAAATGTCACCCTTTCCAAGTCTAATGTCACCCTTTCCAAGTCAAATGTCACCCTTTCCAAGTCAAATGTCACCCTTTCCAAGTTAAATGTCACCCATTCCAATTCAAATGTAACGATTTATAACTCAATTGTCACCCTATTTATTTCAATTGTAACCGTTTCCATTTCAATTGTCACCCTTGAAATTTTTTACAAATTGACCGTAAAGGGGAATGGGCGAATCGAAGGCGAATATTGAAAATATTTTAATTAAAAAAAAAAAAAAAAAAAAAAAAAAAAAAAAAAATCTCGCTAGTGACCTAAATGTCTGTTCGTGTTAAATGTTTTACCTTTAGGTAAAATTGAAGTTGAGCGTCCTCAAAACCGATTTCTTTCAAATTTTGTACAATAACTTATTTTGATGCACTAAACACGAATCCGTTAAAAAAAAAAAATCGCTTTCAACTAGGAAAGAAGTTATTAAGCACTAACGTCTTCCTAGTTGAAAGCGAACTTTTTTTTTAACGGATTCGTGTTTAGTGCATCAAAATACGTTATTGTACAAAATTTGAAAGAAATCGGTTTTGAGGACGCTTAACTTCAGTTTTACCTAAAGGGTATATACGGTGCATGCCCCCGGGGGCAGTTAACGTGTTAACGACGCACAGACATTTATGTCACTAGCGAGATACATTTTTTTTTTTTTTTTTTTTTTTTTTTTTTTTTAACGACGCACAGACATTTAGGTCACTAGCGAGATCGATTTTTTTTTTTTTTTTTTTTTTTTTTTTTTTTAATTAAAATATTTTCATAATTTATCCAGTTGAGTTTTGGGGCCCTCAATTCGCCCATTCCCATTACGCCCAATTTGCAAAGTATTTCAATGGTGACAATTGAAATGGAAACGGTTACAATTGAAATAAAAAGGATGACAATTGAGTTGTAAAGCGTTACATTTGTTATGGAAAGGGTATCAACTGATTTGGAAAGGGTTACATTTGAATTGGAAAGGGTTACATTTGAATTGGAAAGGGTGACATTTGACTTGGAAAGGGTGACATTTGATTTGGAAAAGGTTACAGTTGACTTGGAAAAGGTTCAAGTAAACTTGGAAACGCTATATAAACAACATATGACAAATATAACTTAAGGACGGGAAGCAATACTAAAGAAGGGTTTTGTAAATAAAAAAATGTACATTTATATTTGTGCGGGTAACCATGCGATTATGATTTTATTTCAATACTAGCTGAATACCCGTGCTTCGTCACGGCAGATAAGTAGTTATTTTATTGCGTTAAATGATGTATCATCAAAATTAACACTCCTACTTAATTTTGTGCAGTTTATTATAGCACGGTACCCGTCATACAATAAGTTAGTCATCAGTTTATAAGTAATCAAAGTATAATGTTTCTTGACATTGGGATGCTCCGCACCAGTATAAAAAAACAGATAACGTATAGATAACCCGTTATCTATAGGTTACCAGCGTGGGCGTATATAAGGAGAACTGAGGGATGTGCAGCCCCCCCCCCCGAAATTTTGATGCGAGGGTAAAAATGTGTCTTAAAAACCTTAAAATGGTTTGATACATTCCTTCTTCATTCCAAAGATCATTTCAATTTAGTTGTAATAGCGTTTTATTTGCCTAAAACTATTCCAAGTTGATAGTATTCCATACCCCAGTAATTCAAGGACTGCCATCATAGTGGAAATTAACCTCAATTAAAAATAATACTATGAAATAGATAATGTACGGTAACAGCTGTTCTTTATCGTCCTAGCAACACATGCGACCTAGGCTTGCCTGCTCTAACCAACTCAAACTTTAAACCCCCCTAAAAATACTTAAAAATTCGAATATCAAAAAATCCTTTCTTAGTGAGTGCCTACGTTATATAGGAATTGTCCATGCAAAATTTCAAAATTTTCTGTCGAGCGGTTTGGGCTGGGGGATGATAGATGAGTGAGTGAGTGAGTGAGTGAGTGGTATTTGACAAATATATAGTAGATGTAGTTATATTTTGGGCATTATTTTAATTCGTTTTAGTTGTTGGAGTATCGTGTTGATATATGGACTTCCTTCAATGAGTAAGTCGTGTAAGTCATGTGGGATGAGTAAGTTCTCAAGTTTCCTGCAGTCTGTCAGTACGTGTTTATAGTCAACTGTTCATTGCACTCTGGACATATTGGCCTTTATTTTCTCTCTCTATTAAGTAGGAGTGTGTAAGAAGGGAATGACCAATCCTGAGACGTGTCAGGACAACTTCTTCTCTTCTTGAAAGGATATTCACATATACTTTGTGCCGCTTAAGATCATTACGAACGCATTAAATGTTAGACGAGCCCCAAAATGATTTTACATAAATTCATCTCTAGAGAAGCGTGAATCCATTTCCCTGCTACAACCCAGTGAAAAGTAGCCACGGTATTTAAGATTCATTTATACCTCGGTATATGGAGATCTAGTAAAAGGGTCTTGGCAGGCAATTTCACCACTAAATCCAGAAATAACTCTCCTAGACCCTACCCGCCCCTATTTGCCCAAGCCCTTTCTTTGAACAAAGCTTCAACCGAGAAATAGTGTAATTCTCAAACATAAAATTCTCGGGAATTTCAGATTCAGAACCAGCGTTTACAAACTCTTGCAATATTTTGGCAGCATAATAGAAATTAGTCAAAAGAAGACTGACGATGATTTGAACATGTTTTTCTAATCTTAATTAAAAGTTCAAAATATTTCTTCCCTGGTGAATTTTCTGTTGCCGATAAGTAAAATAAGAACAATTGTTAAAATATTCACCCACCAGTTACATCACATTTTATCGTTTTAAAATCATTTCTAATCCCAATCCCTTACTTTATCAGATGTAAAATGACTTGTTATCATTCATTAATTATCAGGTATTGTTATTAGAACGTAATTAATGTTTAACACCATACTTCAGAAAATAACTAAGCTGCCAACGGCTATAGCCACGTTGAATACACCGGTTCCCCTAGATCACCGAAGTTAAGCAACGTCGGGCGTGGTCAGTACCTGAATGGGTGACCGACCATGAGCTGTTGGCATTAGAAAAGGGTGGCAACCTGTAGATAGCCCGGCGCTAATGACCAAGTTGTAGATGCGCCGTAAAAAAAAAAAAAAAAAAAAAAAAAAAAAAAAAAAAAAAAAAAAAAAAAAAAAAAAAATACCCCATTACACCTTAATGAAACCAGCTTTTGCTTTTCCTGCCAGTGAAAACAATTAATTTTACAGTGTTTTTTTTGTAGATCAAACAACACAGAATGTCGGTATAGTTTTCGACTAAAGAATCGGTTATTATATTCAGTTCAAAGGGTCAAATAATCGCTACTGAATGTTTTATAAATAAAAAATACTTAATGTATTAATGTATGAAACCTGTGAGGATTGTATATATGTATCACTGTTTGGGCTAATGTTATATATTATAAGTTGTAGATGCGCCGTAAAAAAAAAAAAAAAAAAAAAAAAAAAAAAAAAAAAAAAAAAAAAAAAAAAAAAAACAAACTAAGCTCTAATTATCCACCCCCAAGCTTCACATTCTCCACATCTCCCTATTCAGAAGCTTCAACAAACGGAGCCTGATAATATTTGACAGCACCTTTTCTCGGAAATGTATCATGGTTTTGGAAATATTTTGACTTGATCATGAATTTCGAAAATTGCATACATCATCAAATTTCACGTCCAATAGAAGGATATATATATATATATATATATATATATATATATATATATATATATATATATATATATATATATATATATTTATTTCATTGGATTCAGAATATTTTAATTTAAAGTTCCGTAATTTCTCTCTGTGTCGTGAGGTCAATGTTTGTAGGTAGTTTTATGTCAACTGTAATAAGTTATCATGTAGATTTATATATATATATATATATATATATATATATATATATATATATATAAATATATATACATGTTATCATGTATATTTATACTACGGAAACGAATATAAATCATTACTCGTAGATATAAAACTACAGATTCCAAGCATTAATTCATTGAGCACGTGCCTTATTATTTTTTATTTTTTTGTGAAGACAAACACAATCTATTTCCCCTTCCCAAAATATTTTCTTTTGCATATCAAACTTATTTATTTATTTATACGGGTTTCGCTACAAAGGGGATTTCATCCATTCAAGATGGTATTTATATTGTCTAATGATAACGATTTTGATTCGCTTATTCCTGTAAAGAGAGGTTTTGAAATGACAATAATATGCCTGAAAGCGACCAGCTATTCACTAAAGGTCTTCAGAAGATAAGTAATGTATGAGATCGATATATTTATGTACTGGCTGCTGTCCCTCAACAATGTGTTCATGTCCTGTGGTCTATTTAGGTGGTGTCGTCTTCTGCACATCCCTGTGATTACTGTCTCACAAACTATGGCTTTAAAAATCATCGTAGATTGACCACAGAAAGAAACTGGAAAGCATGGTTAAATATATTGGAAACCAGAGCTCTGCGAGTCTTGTTCCACTAGAATTCATGGGCGCTTCATGGTTCTTCATGTTCAAATAAATATCTTCAATGATAAGAAGAATTAGTTCTAACTTAAGATTTTCTTATTTTCTTTTATTACAATTGATTTTTTTCCTTAACCATTTAATTTATTTTTCTTAATAATAATTTATTAAAATAAAAAATTTCGTATTTGACCTAAAACCTAAACATAATACTAAAATACACGATTCTTATATTTAACTTAACACATAAGAGGCATTTCTTCGGGATTCTAACTTATATAAATTATATATGTGTGTATATAAATATATATATATATATATATATATATATATATATATATATATTATATATATTTACCATTTATGAGCAAGCCATGAAATCATTTTTAGAATCTTCCAATAAAAATCTTAAAGAGAGGGACGGTTTAAAGAGGAGTTTAAGTACAAGTGCAGAAAGTGTGAATTGAGCTTGGTTGACAATAAACTTTACCTTGAATAATACTAAGTGTTTTTCTTCTTTTAAGTTAATTAATAATCGTCTACTAATTTAATTAATTAGGAAAAACATAATTTAATTAAAGTTCTTCCGTCTCTTTTGTCTCATAAAATATAAGTCTTAGTCACTTTACTTGAAGATTCTCTCTAGTCTATTAATGAATACTTGAAGATTCTCAAGACTAATTCTTTTTTATTAAGAAAGTAGTCACCAAACTTTCAACGATTTTCTTCTTTAGGCAAAAGATTAATGTATAAAATACTAAATTAACATAAACGTCAATTTAATACAATTTTCTCTACTGTAACGACGTTAACTTTCCTGCGGAAGGTCCCATTTGGCTGTATTTGGAGCTTTTAGGCTCCTGAAGAAGTATCCAGGTAAGCGAAACATTAAGAGCCAATTTTAATAAATTGGCGTTTGTGTTAATTTTCACATCCTGAAATTATCACAGGACGACCTATCGAAGGTAGGGCAAATCGAGACTAATGAGATAAATATGACCCATGCTATTTATCTGTAAAGAACAATTTTATTCATGATTAAGAAACGATATCACGAAAAAAGTTTCATCCCTTACAAAATGTTCCATTAACTACTGAGATGAAAAAATATATTATCTTAATATTTTATCTTCTTTTTCGGGGTTTTCATTTAGTTTTAATATTATTTTATTTTATTTGAATATGTACAATGTTTAGGTGAGGTCGGCTCCGTGGCAGAGCCTGAGTTCAAAGGTCAGCATGTCAGGCAGTAGACAAGAACTAGATACCTCTACAGTATCTGCCCCCCCTGAGCTTGAATGCATATTTTTATAAAAAGCATATTGATGTTTTCCTATCCGAATCCAAACTATTCCCTGACAGCTTATATCAATTTTAATTTTCAAATTTTAGACAATTTCTTATTTTATTTTTTAATGCGCCTTCTTTTGACAAGTTAAGTATTTTCACTTTTTTCTGAATGTATATTGGGTAGGTCTTTTAGAAAATAGGACATATTTTATTATTTATTTTATACTTATTATATATTATTTTATATATGCCATCTTCTCAGAGGCCATTAAAACCCTGCATGTGTGGTAGTGAGACTTTAATCACCTCTAGAAGGTGACATGGATACCAAAAAACATGTAATTGTAAAATAGATTTGTAAAATAAAAGAAAAAGGAAGTACTATTTTTTAAAAAAAAAAAAAAAAACATACGCCGCTTACCAATGGTGACAGGGAATAACCTATGAACTTCTAAATAACTTATGAACTTCCCATTTTCCCACTTGTCATCTTAATCCCTGCGACCATCCATATATCCATAAAAATGCATTTTATGGCTACTAACCAGATGTTGAGCAGGTTTTTGTTTCTTGATATAATTTCATTTGTTCACTTTTTGTTAACTCTTCTAGATTAACATTATGGGCTAACATTAAAAAACGAAACACGAAATTTGTTTGCTTGTGGATGTTTATTTATATATGAAAAAAGTGCTTTTTCCATCATGATGTATTTGATTTATTTTCGTAGCCACTGAATAAAATTCAATGCCCAGTGCCCCATTTATATGGACGCCAAACGTTTCTAATACTACCAATTTCCTTTTATAAAAAATAACAAAATTAAATTAGATCTTCTGCATTCCTTAAATTTCCAAAAACAGCGCACCAGAAATAAATCCTAAATAAGATAAGATTTTGCGTACCCAGTTTTTGCGAAGTTGATCCAGAGAGACATCATAGTTTCTGAGAGATGTTTCTCTTCCTGGCTGTAATCCGCTGGAAAATGATGTACACCTCCCTCTATAGGCACTCCCAGAACATAAGCTAGATCTTCTCCTTGGACGCTCATGCTAGCCTGAAAAAAAAAAATACTTTGTAATAATTTTATCGTTGTATAATAATTATTGAATATCGTAATAATTATAATTTCATGCAGATTTGAATAATATGGCTAATAAAATGTCTGAAGTAATTCCTTTTGTAAGTACATGATGGTGAATGTGTATCACAGCTGTCCAGCAAACCATAATATCTCAACTCTGTTGAGTTTTCTTAGAAATCCAGAAGACTAGCTGTGGAATCATTCAGTGATAGGAATTCATACCCTCAATCCAGTCTTTCAACTTTAAACATCAGTTTCAAGTGGAAAGGAGATCTACTAATCCTGAACATTTTAGAAACAAAAATCCACAAAAAATGTCCATTCACAGAAACAAAATCCGATACCATGATACAACGGTTTTCATTCCAGGAACCAAATTATTATTTATAATTATATTCACCGATGATTCTTCCATAGAACTAAGGACGTGTCAGAGAAATTGCGTTTGACATATGTAAAAGGCATGTTAGCATTGGGTACTTTTGCCTTTGGGACAAACTGCCTCTACTAGGAAGCCAGATTGAATTTCATTTCATGTTTGCGAATTATCATGATTAGACTTAGTACATACATTTCAAGCACAATTCCTAAATTTTTCCTTATGAACCTCTGATTACATATGTTGGAATGCGCTTTTAGCTCAATATAATCAACAATACTAAAAAAAACCTCTAACAATTATTTTTTTAACATAAATTCTAGATATCAGCCTCACAGAAAGGAGTTTTAATAGTCTCCTTAAACTACATAAATGACCAAAATTCAATTGAGAATTAATTTCGTTTAGAGCCTTCTGCTCAAGTTTAGGAACATAAATATGATTTAGGTCCACCCGACAAACCTATGTAATGTACTGTATAACATACACTCTTCTTTTCGTACATGGCCACCGCGCTTGCGCGAACGCCAGCGGACACTTTTTTGTAACGTCTTTTTTCCAGTTTCGTCATCGCTAAAGCATATTTATGCTAATTTTGGCCACCCAAATGAATTTTTCATAAAATACCTAAACCAAAGCGAAAAAAAAAACTGTTCCTGCAGTAGCTCTAAGTAATAAACTATGCGGGGTCTCCCGTGGTCTAGTGGCTAGCGCGCTAGATTCATAAGCGGGAGATTGTGGGTTCGATCCCCACAGGCGGCAGGACTTATCTCATCCCATGGCTCGCTGAGAAAGTTCCTGGCTACACCCTGGATTCGGCGCTAATGGCTAAGAATTATTTCGATGCGGCTTAAAAAAAACAAAAAAAAAAAAAAAAAAAAACTATGCACTGCATGCAGTTTATAAAGTAAAATTCCACCTACGTAACATTCTATCGTATATAAACCTCTATTATCTATTTATAAATTTGTTATATTCTATCGCTTGTTAAACCCTGTTATCTATCAATATTCTATAACTTCGATCTTCTATCCATATATACATGTGCACTTCACATTCATATCTATACCTGTTAAAGAAAACACAAACAGTTCCAATAAATAAGTTAATTACAAATAATCGTAAATACAGATCATTCGCGGCGAAAACGATAATTGGCTGTACTTCATCTAATTGTCAGACCTGCTTTTTCAATTAATTTGAGCCGTCGAACAAACAGCTCGTACATTCATTTACTCTTTAATCATTTCCGACCAGCCCCGGACCGCGGGAAGATAAATGTTGGTTCGGGACCATAACCGGTGCCACGACCTGGCAAATGTTTGTGGATTGGTAGAGAATGGCAGAGCTGACCTATATATGGTTCATTACGAAAACATAAGTCGAGGCTTACGAACCACCATGAATAATACCGTGTATCCGTCGCGACGACTGTGGCCACCTTTTCCTAAATCAAACTGGCAGGGTTTGTAATTCTGCTTACAAGTGGCCTTCCCGATTCAACAGTTAATTTAGGAAATCGCTACGGCCGATTACCGCCTCAATTAATAGTTCCATTGTGCCATAATTAGCGTGGTAATAATTATTAACAAATATTCCAATTTAGGCTCTCATTGAATGAAATTATTTATTTATTCGTGTTTTTCGCAATTGTGAGGATTTAATGATAAGCAATAAATTATTATCTAAATAAATTTATAAAAAAAAAAAATCATATTGCGGATTTGGATCAGTAGATCTCAGTGGTCAAGGTGACGTATAGTGGTGCCGGAACGGAAAAAATTCGATTTTCGAAAGTGCTGATTTCGATTACCTAGTTTGTGATTCTCAAACCATATAAGATACAGGATCTAGGAACAGCATGATTTTTTCCTCTGTTTCCAGGGCATCCCCATTAAATTAGGTTTACTGTCAGAATAGGGGTCTCCCGTGGTCTAGTGGCTAGCGCGCTGGATTCTTAAGCGGGAGATGGTGGGTTCGATCCCCACCGGCAACAGGAATTTTCTGATCTCAGGGCTCGCTGAGAAAATTCCTGGTTGCACCCTGGAGGCCGGCGCTAATGGCCATGATTTGTCGATGCGCCGTAAAAAAAAATAAAAATAAAAAAAATAAACTGTCAGAATAATGGAAGTTTCTCCAAATTACACAATACTCTAAATGAGTGATATACCTATAATTTTAAAAGACGGAGAAAAAAATTATTCATTTTTTTCCTTGCTCCACGATGTAAGGAACCATCGGTCAAGCCACAAATCTACCAAACTGGCCACAAAAAAAATTATCGCTTTACAATAATAGCTTTGTATTAGTTCCCCCAAGATGTGGAAGATCACTTTTCAAACTAGACGTGTTAAAGTAAATTTTAGAACAAAAATCATCTGCCTTTACCTGCCTATCTGATCATAAGACCGAAGAATAGAAAGGGTTAGAATAAAACTTTGTTTGTTGCAATGTCTAGTTTACCCACTTGGCTGATATAATTGTCCGCACGTCAAAACACTTTTAATTCGAGTTCAGTCTAGTTGCTAACGTTGTCAAGTCATGAGCTTTATCTAAATTAATTACCGATATTCATTTAAGAGCTTGTGGGATGTTGCAAACTTGGACAAAATCATCCTGAACTAATTAAACTACACGCTCAAACTACTTGTTGCAACTTGTTTTGATGAGTCCAACCTATTCCGAAAATGTCACATTTTTATCTTTCCAATATGTCAATTTCATCATTAGCTCTTTATTTTTCTCCTAAATTTTAATAGACAGTTCAGCTTGATGTATTTTTTTTTCCTTTTTTGTTCTGAGTCGAATGAGACTAGCCCGACTTTTCTATGTAAATCCGTTCTCGAGATATTGAATTGTTTCCACTTTTCGGCCACTCGGCCCCACAATGTGAAATTATTCCATCATGCAACAATGACCATGTGGTCTCAAAATGGTGAAGTATTTCAGAATGTTTTCGACAGTAATATTGAATCACAAGTTGGTCTGTCTTGTCCTGTCATAAGATTTTTATGAGTCAGTAATGAATGGCCTAGCCCCAGCCGGCACAGGACGACTTATTATGGTCTGTTACATCTGCGGCATATAGTGAATGAAATAATAAAACGATAACTAATAAAAGCAACGAATGCTCACAGCACTTTAAAAAATAACTTCGTCATCTCAGCGCGGTTCAAGTCATATCTATAGTGCTATTTAAAAAGGAATAGCAGCAGTTATTGGTGGGGTTTGATCTTTCGTGAAAAATATAAAATAAAATCTCGAAGAGAAAATACATTTAAGGCGACTTCCCCCACTTTCTCAACGTTCGCTCTTGGAAACACTATAACAAAGTTGCGCATTTTCTTACCTTGTTTTAGTCAAATGCACGTTTTACTATTGAATGCAATTAAAATAAGCAACAACCAATTAAAAATGTTAGGTCACCAGATGTTCAAAAGAGACAAAACTAATAATTCCGAAGTTTTAAGTCGTTATTTCTCCGATTTACATCGCCCCATCAAAAATTACACTAGAACCTTTATTTTAGAGAATTTAATAAGCGTTCGAACCTTGTATTTACTACAATTTCGCAACCGTTTTCGAGATATTTTAGAAAATATACGAAAATCAAGAGGTAAACTTCCCTATGGGGGTGGGAGGAACCGCGTAAAAAGAAAACAAAAAAGCCAAATATATAGGTCCCCGATTTGTATTTATTATTATCGATAGCATTTAATAGTAGTATATAATCTTCAGTACTTGACTCTGACTAAAGTTGTAGTGTTCTGAAGGTGGGAAACAAGTCTCGACAAGTCTATTTTAAAAAAAAAAAAAAAAAAAAAAAAAAAAAAAAAAAAAAAAAAAAAAAAAAAACCTATTATAATAGACCTCTTTATTTATTCTCTATTTCTAGTAATATTTCATGTGAGCATTTGCAAATTGAATAATCGGGTCTACGTCATAAGTCATTTCGAGTCGAATATTTTACATCTAATAATAGGAAAGAAACGTTTTAAAACCAATCATGATTTTAGGATTGGCCAAGTAAAATAGGCCACTTATCAAGAGCTTGATATTCATATTTTAATATTTTTCTTCAACTCAATCATAAAAAATGACAAATACAAAATAAAAACGTTCATAAATACCGGTAAATGTTACTAAAAAAGTCATAATATTCATTTAAGCGCGCTTCCACCCTCACTCAATATGGAGGAATCCCATGTATGGCGTTGACCCAAAGCGGTAAATCAGACCCACACAGTCACGAAAATTCTAATTTATAATGTACATATATAAATATATATGAAAACCGAATTAAAAAAATAATAAACTAATATTTCATAAAGCATAATTAAAGCTACAGTTGCATTAGAAGTGACGGTTAAATGAAAATAGCAGTCAACAAAAAGCTTTGCCAGGAGTGTAACATCTACTTCGACGTAATTAACTTCAGGTTGGCAATAAATCACAACTAACCGAATGTAAATCCTCTACTCCCCACAAAGAGGGGATTTATTTATACCTAACTTTGAAGGAACATTATTTAATATGTGTTTTGAGGGAGTAAATGGACATGGAGAATTGTATTGTAATATAATACAGCTAATATTCCTGCTCACCATATTGGATATTTGAGCTTTGACTTAGCCGGTGTTGGTGGTTACCCCCAGCGGTTAACACTTTCGCTGCGGCTGTCATTGTTTGGGAATACCTCAGTATCGAGTGCATTTTTTGTTTGAATTTTTCATGCAGACATTTTTTTTTTTCATAAAAAAGTCTTTCAGAATGTTCCAGTCAGCCGATTTGAAATCACTGTTGGAAAGCCCAAACAATACTGAAGGTAACTGTCTTTAACTGGAGCTAGAAAAGTGAATCCCCAACATTTTGAATCTAAAGGGGAAAGTAATGGAGTGTCCTTCCGAAGCGACACTCGTAAGCGGGTAGGATCGCTAGTGTCCTTCCGTAATGACACCCGCAGCGAAAGTGTTAATGATGTGGTCAGGAATAGTTTTAGGCTCAAGCTCTTTCGGGTAAATTTTTTTCATCGTACGGCTGCAAAACGGGATACATTTTGGATTTCGTCTTCTAAACAGGTAGTTGCACAGATTTCACATACACAGACAAGAAGATTGTAAAATCTGTTGGCACAGTGGCGAATTGCATCATACCGCATCTGAGAAAGCCTCACACTTTTCGTCGATAACTGGTACACCAGTACTCCATTTCACAAATAGTATAATGATTAATGCATTTATCAGCTTGTCGAAACAAGAACAAATACCAGTTAAGGACATTAAGGAGAGCAAAAAGGATAAAGATCTTTGCGCGAGGTCACCCGATTTTGAATCTGCTGAGACGAGGGAGAGAGCATCGCTTGTTTTGTCAGGTTTAAAAATTCAATTCGGTATTTTATTATTGCCCTTCCGCTACATTTAAATAATTGTAAGGAGTTTCGGAAAATATTTTTTGAATGTTATAAAAAATGGCCTTCAAGCTTCATTTCGAAAGAAAATAACTATTTCAAGAAGAAAATGAAAAATGTATTGGGTCGGCTTTTTTGAAAGCCTTACACAAATTTAACAACACATTATAACATTAAGTTAAAATAAATGAACATTTTAAACAATATATTAGATATTAACTATAGGGACTTAATGAGCAAATAAAAATGACTGGTTCTTTAGTATAGGATTTAGGATATCTTGAGGTAAGCGTGCTTTAATGCGTCGATTTACTGTGACTTGTCCAATTCCTAATTGTTGAACCTCTGCTGGAAAAGTAGTCAGATATATCATTGTCGTGTCAGATAACTTTTAGCGCGGTTCCTCCCTCCCCCATAGGGAGGAACCCCGCTTATAAGGTTGATACAATGAAACAATCCGGAAGTGCCGACTAGAAAATTTCGCGTTTCAGAACCCCTAGAGACCGAAAATAACGGTGGTTAAAATTTGTATATATATATGTATATGTATATATTTTTATATATATATATATATATATATATATATATATATATATATATATATATTTGTCTGTTCGCGGATTTCTGGCCTCCCTAATGGTCCGATTTTGATGAAATTTGGTACAAAAATCTGTCGCCCGATTTGAAAGGTCAAGTTCGTTAACCAGCAAAATCCGCCCACTGGAAGATGGCGTTTGGGGAGAAATTCGCGCAAAAAATCGTAACGCTTACGTTTTTGAGTTCATAAGCTTGTAAGTACTCGTTTTATAGGCTTCCTTGGCTAGGAAAACGAATGAGACCATTTTCAAGGCGATAGCTTTAACCGTTTTTGAGAAAATTGGAAACATATATTTTTTGAAGACCGTTTTTGGTTTGGGTACTTAGAATCATGGGATTCAGTTGAAACATTTTCTGCATGTTTTACTATCATTAAAACTAATATGTTGAAATTTTGGTTACGTTTGGAGTTAAGGAAGGGTTAGAATAAAATATTTTATTAACAGACATAAAAAGTTTTGGTAACTTTGTATATTTTCCTTAATATCTCGAAAAAGGTTGAGAATCTTGGTAAACAAAAGAATACCATTCGAAAGCTTACTAAATGCTCTACAAAAAAGGTTCTAATAAAAGTTTTGATTAGGCGATGTCAATCGGAGAAATAAGTGCTTAAAACTTTAACGTAATTGATTTCGCTAATTCGAACTGTTCTTTTTGTCTGTTTTTATTCCTTGTTATTTTTTAATTGCTTATAGTTGGATAATGTATTTTGCAATAAAACAGATTAGGCAAAATAAGAAAAACAATTCATTGTTAGAAATATAGCTTGTTTGACTATATGTATAGCGAAGGAATGCTTTCTGCCCAATCGCATTACTAACAATGGTCTTGCGAGCCATCTTGGATTACTGAGCTCACGATTATTTTACCAGCATGTAGATTTTCTAAAGTCTGGCGGCACAGAGGATGAAGCATTTCTTTGCTATGGTCAAATAAGCGTTTTTCAAGTGGGGATTATTAACCATTTTGATAAAGCAGATGAAAACCTCCCACCAACCCTATCTGACCATCTGAAAGTTAATTTTCAATCAATTATTAAGTATTTTATCAATTACAAAATTGAAACATTTGTTGTCGGCACAACGCAAACTATCCTACAACGTTCTTTTCCCATATATGCTGCTTATCATTAAGAATTACTTTCAACCTAATCTAGCATAAAGTAGAAATTTCACATAATCAACTCATTTAAAGCATTTTACTATTCAAGCCACATCCAACAGCTAACATGAAATTAAAGAGTTATTTTTATATAGATCAATTTTTTCTTTGACATTTATCTTTATAGGGTAAACAAAAACTTAATATCTTTTTGTGACAACCAAAATGACACATTTTTGTATGCAATTTAACACAAAAATATTTAAACATAAAAAGAAAAAAGCTTTTAGCGGTAATCTGCAATTCCTGTCCGTTCGAACCCCTCACAAAAAACTATCTAATAGGCATTATCAGAGACAATGAATAAAACGGAATTACGAAAAACATTATCTGTCTATGATGATGAACAAAAAAAAATACTCCTTTATTTTAACTGTAACGTCCCTTTTTTAAAGGTTACCCATCATTTATTACCGATATACGAGAGATGCATTTCATTTAAACAAAAGACAAGACAACTCCTCTTTTTATTAGAGCAGATGACTACATCCGTATTATGCCTGACTCGCAAGAGAAAACATGACGTGAGGACTTCCTTACTAGGTAAGGCTAAAGTTTTAAACAATTTGTTAAAACCTAAATCGGTTTAGGGAAGGGATATATTATTGTAAACATGTATATTTAGAGATTTTTAAAAAGAATAATTTGTGTATAGAAAAGCCCCCGATGAGGTGCGAACAAAGCACGGAACATGTCGGGCAAAGATTTCAAATAAAGTAGTTGAACAGAACGAATGGTTCTACTACTACTTTTTGGACCCCCTGCCATAGAAAGGAAAAAGAAGAAGTTATATATATATATATATATATATATATATATATATATATATATATATATATATATATATATATATATCTGAAAATATTTTTTTATCGTGTGCCAAATCACACATAGCTGACGGACTTACTGCGTGGTTACTCTTCATGCAAGTCAAGGAATTAGTATCAAACAGGCCTACCAAATGTGAAAAATATTTTTTTGTCTGTTCAAGTCTCGTAGGGACCACCATTTTTAGCACTTTCCTCCGAAGGAAAGTAGCTATTGAGGTTGCACTCATGACGGAATTTTTAAAATTTTTGAATCGTGTCTGTTAACACGATAGCGGCCAGAGTTTTTGTTTTTTCGTCACGAAACTTGGTACATATCATTCAATTACCAAACGATTGAACGAGTTCGTTAACCACCAAAATCGGTCCACCGGAAGGGGGGGGGGGGTTTACCCTGAACCCAAAACACTAATTTGACCATGCCAGCCGTAATATTTGTTACATTTCAACGAAACTTGGTATTCGTAGTGGTAATCTAGAGAGAAAAGTGAGATGTAAAAATAAACTAAATCGGTTCATTAAAACGGGGGGTTTACTCCGGACCCACAATACCAATTCGCCACTACCAGCCGTGATTTTTGTTATATTTCGACGAAACTCAGTATTCGTAGTGGTAATCTACAGGTAAAAATGTGAGGTAAAAATAAACTAAATCGGTTCATTAGGAGGGGGGGGGTTACTTCAGACCCACAATACCAATTCGCCACTACCAGCCGTGATTTTTGGTATATTTCAACGAAACTCGGTATTCGTAGTGGTAATCTACAGGTAAAAATGTGTTGTAAAAATAAACTAAATCGGTTCATTAGGAGGAGGGGTTTACTCCGGACCCAAATTACTAATATACTCATACCGGTCGTAATTTCTGCTGTATTGTAACGAAACGCGGTATACGTGGTGGGTAACTTATGGGAAAGAAGTGTTGTAAAAATGAGCTAAATCGGTCAATCGGAAAGGGGAGTTTACTTTCTAATATATTTCAATAGAATTAGCTTGCCAGAGATAGGTTCGCAAGGCCGCCGCAAGGAGCGCTTTCTACCACTAGAGGGACTGTATCCTGTCCATGCGTCAGATCAAAAGACGAAAATATGAAGTTTTTTTTATTTATTAAGTAGTGTAGTAAGAATCATGTGTAAACATAAGTCTGTAAGCAAATTAATTACAAAATTCATAATTGAACAGTTACTCATTACAAAGTTAAAAGAGAACTATTCATGTTTTTATTTTATTTATGAAGGATATTTTAAGCAAATTGTTCTGGAAAGCAGTCTACACTACCCAAATTCTGAGGAAAGTGCTTAGTTATGCAGCTTCTGCGAGACGGACTTTTTTTTATAACAAATCGTTAAAATTTCATTTTTTAGGGAATTATCTGCTATTAATATTTCTATGTACCCGATTTCAAATAGATGAGATTTCTGTAGATTTGCAGCATTCATAAGTAGCAACCGAATACTATTTAACCCATTAAGTCCCAAGCCCATTTCTACTGGATTTTTTTCGTTATTTGTTCCTCTTAGGCACTTAAAAGAATGTATAATAACCAAAAACAAAAAAAACAGCAATTATTGTTAAGGAGAAAAAAAATGTTGCGTTTACGCAACTTTGGGAAAAGCTAGGCATATCAGAAAATACCATGATTCTATTATAATAGCGTTATTTACTTACTTTTTAAATTTTATATTACTCTAAACAATATTTTATATAACTTTGGCTTGAGTTGAAAACATAAATACAATTTAAAAAAAATGAATTGAGTCAACAAATTATTTTTATGAAAATTTTGTGAGCATTGCACCATCAAAATCCTCCCTTCCTTCTTACAAGATAAGGCGAAAGAAACCATCTGATCAAGTAAGATAATAAACAACGAAGAAGATGTCGCCAATACTAATCACAAACAATATTCATCTGCAGTAAATTTTAGCTGACTTTACGTGTGCAATGCTCACAACATTTTCAATAAAACAATTTTTTGACTCAATTTATTTTTTTTAAACTGTAAATATGTTTAAACTGAAGCCGAAGTTATACCAAATATTGTGTAGAGTAATATAAAATTTAAAAAGTAAATAAATAACGATATTATAATAAAATCATGGTTATTTCTGATATGCCTAGCTTTTCCCAAAGTTGCGCAAACGCAACATTATGTTCGCAGGGCCACAGAATTGCCCAAAAAAATTATGATCCCTATTACTTTTATCGGTTAACTTTCTTATATGTTCAAGTAATGATTGAAGCAAAAAAAATGTTTTGTTTAACAAATGCATAGATATTTTGGGCAAATTTATAACATACTTCACAATAATATTTTTTGTAATATTAAAAAAATAGCAAAACATTTTATTTGGGCATAAGAATTTTTTTCCTTTTCTTTAAGGAGTTGCCTTGTAAGAAAAAAACTATTCAAACTAAATTAAACTATTTATTTGCATGAGAAAAAAAATCGTGAAAATAATGTTGAGTTTACGCAACTTTGGGACGAAATGGGTTCATGTCAGATTTCCGTAACCTTCGAGTAATGGATCATAGATTCCTCCATAAAGCCTTTTAACCTAAGCACATGAGAAGTTGATGCTGTTAAAATGTTGTTAGATAGTAGAGAAAAGAGTGAAAGACATTTTCGACGGTTCTTTTGACAACCATTTATCAGGGAGATAAGAGTTTAGAAGAAAAGATTATTCCAAGAACGGTTCAAGCCCTAGATACTAACTTGCTTGAAGAGTAAGCCTTGAGCGCTTTTTTTTTTTTTTTTTGGCTTTACTCTACTTTGCTTTTTTGCTTGTCTTCTTTTAAAAGGAAGAAAATAATCGCTGGAAACTATTTCAAATATATATTTTCCTCATTTTTCACTGAAGCCAACTCTGTTTTTGTTTGGCTTAGCTTAGCTCAACTAAAAGAAAACATTGTGAGAATTTATGTCACAATTGTAAACGACAAAAGTATACCTACAAGAGACTAGAGGATATGCAACAACGCGCTGTCTAACATGGCAAAAAGAACGAGAAAAAATAAAAACGGGAGAATGTGTGCATGACGGAATAGCCCAATCAAATAAAGTTATAACAAACAAATCCTTAAACATTGCGGAAGTGGTAATCTGAGAAATATAACTTTTGCCATTTTAGAGCAACACAGAAATACCGGTTTTTGAAGAAATAAGTAGCTCTACGGGATCTCCCAAAATAGCATAACCTTTTACTTTTTCGTTTTTTGTAGCTAACTCTTTTGTCTTCGAAAGATTTATGCAGAGGATTTCTACTCCGCTTTTACGTATGTTGCTCGGTGTCCCTCTTCAGCGACCAACAATTGTCTTCCATCATATTTATATCCCACCTTCCTAGATACGGGTACATATTCCATGTCTTTGATATCTTAGTGAATCGTGCTCTTCGCTATAGTCTCCAAGATGTTCCGGAAAATAGCCGATATGACAATGTAGGAAAGGTAATTTCAAGTTCATTTAGCCACTTAACTCTTTTTAGTTTTCCAATAAATCTTCAACTATAATCTCGTAATCGTCAATTTTTTGATTATCTAAAAAAATTCTCTGAAACTTACTTAAAGCTCTTACTTAAGCCGCTTTGAGATTTGAAAGAAAGTATAATTTGGCAGTTTTCAATTGTGACATGAATTCTCTTATATAAACACATAAAGTGTTTTTGAAGTGACAATTACAGTGTCGATCAAATACAGATTTTCCGTTCATTCAAGATCTGCACTCAGAAATTCATTTTTCGCAAACAAACAAATTAGACAACAAGAACTTATAATCGTAGTTGCCTAGTTCTATGAAGCCACATAATCGTATGTTTGGATTTTGTATACGACCATAAAGTGATCTCAAAATTACCTTAGGACTAAAATAGAAAAAAAAAAGTAAAACATTTCTGGACATAATATCGTCGATACAAATGCAAACTAACGAATGTGAAAATCACCACTTTCAAGAGTGAAAATACTTTTATTTATTACTCTGCTTTTGGGCAGTCAAATAATAGGCAGATTCGACCTTTTGACAGTGGTAACATCCTCCTTTCACTGTGTGAACTTAGATTCGAGAGTTTGCCATCCATCAGTCCAACAGCAATCAGTAAAGCTTTAAAATAATAAATGCGTTTTTTCACATTCGTTACTTTGCATTTACATCTACAATATTTTCGGTTCTTTCAGAGTCTGTAGTCAAATTTTTTTTTTTTTTTTTTGCAAAATGAACATATATTTCCTTGAAATGACCTTGATGATGCTCGGATGGAGAGAAATAGACGCCGGATTCGAATTCAGTGACCCTCAAAATCATGGAAGCTCTACTTATTTCTTGTTTAACGACTTCATTCGATATTTGATTTTCAAATGCACTTCAGCTTGACGTGCTGGGATCAAACAAGCTGTGGATTCGGATTCAGCTGGTTCAAATCTTTATCGATCCTAGTAGACACCGAAAATGACCCCCGTTAAAATTTATATATATATATATATATATATATATATATATATATATATATATATATATATATATATATAAGTTAACGTTGGAACGATAGTAAGGACGTTTTTAAAAAGAGTAATACACAAGGGTACAAGGGTAGATAAGAACACTCTCAAGTCTAGAAGACAACTGATAGCTTTAATCCTCGCTGGGCCTTATATAGGCCCAGCGTTTGTTTACATTAGACCGGACCTTCCCACCCCTAACCCCCCCCCCCCCCAGTTTCTGACATACTGGCAGAAACTATAGTATACAAACAAAAAATGACTGGGGGGGGGGGGGGGTCCGGTTACCCCATATAAGGTACTCAGTCTTACAATTAACACAGAATTTACACTATTTAGACTAACAATAAAATAAAATAAAATTTTCCTGAACTTATATAATACCAAAAATAGTTTCCACGAAGAGAAAAAAAACATATTGTTATATGAACATTGTACAACAAAATAATTGTTATAATGAACATTGTACTATCCTAGGAAGAAAAAAAAACCATTGACATAAAAATAAAAATAAACAAGTAACACCAACAGGAAAGAAAATGCACTTCACTTGTAAACAGAATAAGAAAACAAAATATAATCACAAAACAAAAAGAAAAAAAACCCTACTGTTTGAATAACAGTGCGTGTAGACTTATCGAATGGGGGTCTCTGATCGGGGTTCTGCTGGGATTTTGAGTTGTTCCATATGAGCATTCTTCTGCCTAAATGGGGGCTCTTGCGTCCGCAGAGTGACTATGTTCCGCTCCCGCAAGGCAATTACTGTGTAGGGTCCCTCGTATCTGGCATCCTGTTTGGCCCGGTTGGACGGAATGCGCCGGTAGACTGTATCACCGATCTGCAGCGGTACCCTGGGGTCCTCGATACGTAGGTTATGCCGCATGACACGCACGCTCTTTTCTCTGTTCAGTCGTGCTGTGCGGCTGACCCTTCGTTGGACTGTATGAAGACGTTGGATCGCAGCAACGGTTCCTGGTTCTCCAGCTGCATCCGGGACGTCACGGCCACGCTTCATCGTCCCAAAAAGTACTTCGAAGGGGGTGATCTGCGTAGCTTACCCGCAGATGTTCTCCTAGCGTGCTATGCAGTCTCTCGATGACACCATGGCTTTGGGGCCACCCTGGGGTGGTAAAATGCCCTTTTGCTCCCCACCTGCTGAGTAGTTGTCGCACCTCTTCATTTCTGAATTCTCTTCCGCTGTCGGTGATGAGGAGCTCTGGCGTACCGTCACTCTGAGCTCATTTGCGTAGGGCTCTACACACTTCCGCGGCAGTCTTAGCTTTGACGTGGACTGCCATGGCTACCTTACTAAAACTATCAATTATGGTGACCCACGTGTGCCCTTTCCATGCAAAGACATCGGCTTGAAGAACTTGGAGAGGCCCGTCTGGGGTCACTGTGACTTCTTGCCTCACCTGTGGGGGTCGCCTATCATACTTTGTGCGATTACAGACAGCGCATTTTGTCACCACTTCACGGACTGTCTGCGACATATTCTTCCAAAAAATAGCGTTTTTTGAGGGCCGCTAACATCTCCGCCACTCCTCGGTGGTTTGTCTTGCCCTGATGGTGCGCCAGAGTGATGTCAACCTGTAATTGTGCATCTGCGACGACTTCGCCCAGTGCGGTGCAACGGATAAATCGTCGGTATAGACCAATTCGTTGGAGCCTTCCGAGCCTTGCTATTTTCCCCCAAAGGACCTCGTTCCCAATCGTAGAGATAGGTCGTCTTTCCGGGGACGGACGCATCTTCCAGGAGGCGGCATACAACGTCGTCCGTAATCGATCGTGTAGTGCGGATGGTACAGGCAAGGCTGGACTTCGTATTCTTCCCGTACAGGATTTGCGGGGATCCTGACGTTGCTGTCTTCCATACTATGTGTCGCTTCTTCGGTACAACGATCTCATCGATTTCCTCAATCTCTCCGGCGTCTTCATCTACGGTGTCCGTCGCCGAGTTGGTTGCTGAGGTCACGTCCTGGTTCGCGGCAGCATCATCAGGCGTCCAATCCTAAAAGAATTGACGAAGTGAAGGGCCCTCTCCTGTATCCTCCATATCAGCGACATTGACGCGTTGGAGTCGGGACAGCCAGTCCGCGACAACGTTGTTCCGCCCTGGCGTATATTTGACGGTCAAGGAGTATTGCGCCAGGCGTCCTTTCCATCTGACGGTGCGCGCGGACGTTTCCCGGAGAGTTGTGACCCACTGCAATGGTTTGTGGTCTGTTCTGATAACGAACTCCCGGCCGTAGAGGTAGGGCCGAAAGTGTTCCACTGCCCAAACTATCGCGAGCAATTCCCGTTCCAGAGCACTATACTTCTCTTCTGGGTCAGTAAGCCGCCGACTCGCATACGCCACTGGTTGGTCTCCTTTAGGTCCACATTGTTCTAAGACTGCTCCCACAGCCCGGTCACTGGCGTCTGTGGTGAGCGTGAACTGTCGCGCAAAATCTGGAAATGCTAAGACCGGGGCGGTTTTCAAGGTATCTATGCACGCTTGCATGCTTCCCAGCATTTCTTCTGTGACCTTGACTTTTTGCCCTTTCTTGAGTAGATAATTTAATCCTGTCAGTCGCCCCGCCATGTCCGGAATAAATCTCCTGTAATAGTTTACGGCACCCAGTAAGCGTCTAATCTCCTTCGCGTTAGTAGGAAGTTTGATATTCTCGAGTGCTTGTACTTTCCCAGGGTCGGGTGCTATACCTGCATCCGAAAAGACGTGGCCCAAGAAGTTCACGCTCGTTAGAGCTAGACGTGTCTTCTCTGACGATAGTTTCAAGCCAAAGTCCCGAAGGCGCCCAAATACTCGCCTCAAATGGTCCCGGTGCTCCTCTTCTGACTTACTGAACACTAGCAGGTCGTCCATATAGCCCTGGCTCCAGACCTAATAGGAACTCGTCCATAAGCCGCTGGAATGTGGCGGGGGCGTTCTTGAGGCCAAAAGGCATCCGCATAAAATGATAATGCCCCCTCTCAAATGAAAAGGCAGTTTTCTCTGCGTCCCTAGGGTTCATTCGGATTTGATGATAACCCGCTTTCAGGTCTAGGGTACTGAAGACACGCGCCCCTGTCAACCGGTCCAATATGTCCTCCAGCCGGGCCAATGGATATCGCTCGTCTACAGTGATGTCGTTGAGGCGGCGGTAATCGACAACGACTCTGTACTTCCCTGGCGCTCCAGCTTTAGACACCGCCCACAATGGACTGTTGTATCCCGAAGTACTATGGACGATGATTCCTTGCTCGAGAAGCTTCTGGATTTCTTCGTGGATCGCTTGTTTCATGGCTTGAGGGTAACGCCGGTCCCTTACGTAAACCGTTTTCTCGGGCCGCAAATTTATTTCGTGCATCGTTTTACCCGTGGCACTGAGGGGTTCTCCATCTTCACAGAAAACATCTCCGAATTCTCGCATCAGCTCCTCGTAATTCCGGGCTTGAACTCTCACCACTCCCACAGTAGAGTCATTTGGCTGCTCCCTGCTCTTAGCGCATTTGCGTCCGCCGACTCGGATCACCCACTTTCCGCCTCTCACCTTAAGTCGCGCACCTAAAATGTCTAACGCATTGCATCCGAGTATGCCGCTGTATTCTTCCGGCATCATCTGGACTACGTGGGCCAACATCATTTTCCCCGTAACACCCCATTCGTCTGTGGGGACTTCAACTTCTCCCAACACTTTGCACTGACCTCCAAGAGTTAATAAATTGCACCGGCACCCGACGACTGTTGGTCTCCTCCAGTCCAACTCCTTCCGCCGTATCGCTCTCTCGCTGACAAGGGTACAGGTGCTGCCCGTGTCAATCAGCCACCTGACCCCCGACACCTTCATGACAGGCAACCCTCCGCTCCTTCCTCCTCGAAACTTCCTCTGGTTGCCTCGCCGCTCACCCGTCCCTCATCTCATTCTTCTGTTGACCTGGTTCGTTTTCAATATGGCCGCATAGGACCGCTGGGTTTTTCGCGGTTCCTGGTCCTGTTCCTCGTCTGAGTCACTAATGTCGTCAGAATCTCTCTCTTCTTCTACGCTTTTCCGGCTTTCACTTCTCCGGTACACCTACTGATAGTTCACTTCCATTGGATCCGGCCGATTTTGAGGCTTTCTCCGTATATAAGGGCACTGCCTAGCCACATGCCCCGCATTGTCGCATTCAAAACAGCGGATTTTGGGGCAACGTGCTGCAATATGCCCCTTCTTGCCACATTCATAGCATGTCCTTGCTGCTCTGTTCTGCTCTGGACGGGGGCCTCTACGGCGTGGTGACTCTCGTTCTGAAGGCCGAAGTCCTCTTGGTTCGTTGGATTGTCTTTTGCCGCCCCAGCTACGTCTCTGTCTTGGGTACCTCTCTTCTCTCCCTGGAGAGTAGTCCCTCCTCCGCCGATTCCTTATCTGGTTCCAGCCTCCGGCATTGGGTTCTGCGCAATGGGGCTCTAACTCCTTCTCATTTTCCTCAACAAGTGCTTGGGCCGCAGCGACGAAGTCTACCTCAGCGCCAAATGATCGTCCAGTTTCTTTCATGAAGAGCACCTTTCCTAACTTCGGGACGACAAGCTTCATTGCTTCAACTTCAGCCTCCGCGTCTTGCTCACTCAGCTTATCTGCTATCTTCTCATACCAGGTGATAAGCTAACTGGCGAAGGCTCCAATCGATTCCCTGGAGCTCCTAGTCTCCTGAAGCATCCGAAGGAGATCTTCTTCTGGCGCCCAGCGCCCACCGCCGTAAGCCTTCTTTAAGCGTCCCTTAAAAGCCGCCCAAGGGGTTCCTGTATCACACTGGATATAGTTAAGGACTGACCTCTTTACTCGTCCTACCAAAGCTGCCTTTAGTGTGATGACGTCACTCTCATCCATCCACCCAGCGCCTTTCTTGTCTTCGATGGCCTTAGACAGCCTGTCCCCGTCTTTAAGGAAGTGCGCCAGTTCGCCTACATCGCCATTACATTTTTCTATCTGGCTTATTGCTGCGCGCATATCCTGCGCAACTGCCGATTTTAATTTCAGCAGCTCGATTGTGGTCGCGGTAATCTGCAGATCCCCTGCAGTCTCCATCCTTATAGCGTTGAGGCGATCTTGAAGCGAAATTCGCCCTGGTCGCGAATACATGCACTACGCCGCGAATAACGTCTCGCAACTCCCGGGTTTCGGCACCACTTAACGTTGGAACGATAGTAAGGACGTTTTTAAAAAGAGTAATACACAAGGGTACAAGGGTAGATAAGAACACTCTCAAGTCTAGAAGACAACTGATAGCTTTAATCCTCGCTGGGCCTTATATAGGCTCAGCGTTTGTTTACATTAGACCGGACCTTCCCGCCCCTGCATATATATATATATATATATATATATATATATATATATATATATATATATATATATATATATATATATATATATATATATATATATATATATATATATATATGTCTGCTAATACGATAGCGGCCCGAGATTTTGTTTTTTCGTCACGAAACTTGGTATAGAGCATTCAATTAGCAAACGATTGAACGAGTTCGTTAACCACCAAAATCGGTCCACCGGAGGGGGGGGGGTTACCCCGAACCCAAAACACTAATTTGACCATGTCAGCCGTAATATTTGTTATATTTCAACGAAACTTGGTATTCGTAGTGGTAATATAGAGAGAAAAATGAGATATAAAAATTAACTATTCGGTTAATTCTAAATCGATTCATAAGGAGGGGGGGTTTACTCCGGACCCACGATACCAACTCACCACTACCAGCCGTGATTTTTGGTCTATTTTGACGAAACTCGGTTTTCGCTGTGGAGATCTACAGGTAAATATGTGTTGTAAAAATAAACTAAATCGGTTTAGTAGGAGGGGGGGGGGGGGGGGTTTACTCCGGACCCACAATACCAATTCGCCACTACCAGCCGTGATTTTTGGTAAATTTTGACAAAACTCGGTATTCGTAGTGGTAATCTACAGGTAAATAAGTGTTGCAAGAATAAACGAAATCGGTTCATTAGGAGGGGGGGTTTACTCCGAACCGAAATTACTAATATACTCATACCGGTCGTAATTTCTGCTGTATTGTAACGAAACGCGGTATACATCGTAGGTAACTCATGAGAAAGAAGTGTTTTAAAAATGAGCTGAATCGGTCAATCAGAAAGGGGGGTTTTCATTGTAATATATTTCTATAGAAAAGCCCGCCAGACGTAGGTTCACAAAGCCGCCGCAAGGAGCGCTTTCTACCACTAGAGGGACTGTATCCTGTTCCTGCGTTAGATCAAAATACGATAATATGAGCTTTTTTTACGAAGGGTACGTACTTATTACTTACACTACGTAAAGGCACCATGTGTAAACATAACTCTGGAAGCAAATTAATAATTGGTCAGTTACTCATTACAAAATTAAAAGAGAACTATTCATGTTTTTATTTTATTAATGTAGGATATTTTAAGCAAATTGTTCTGGAAAGCAGCATACACTACCCAAATTCTGAGGAAAGTGCTTAGTTATGCAGCTCCTGCGTGACGGACTTATTTCTTTCGGGTGCCTGTGTAATTATTAGTTTGGTACTACATGTTTTTTTTAAGATTTAAATGAAAACTTTAACAAGAAAATCAGCAGTAATTTTGGAAATAGTCATCTGATTCCACAAACTGATGAATATTGATGTATTTACAACAATGTTTTTTCATCAATTCGCAGGAAAAAAAAAAAAAAAAAAAAAAAAAAAAAAAAATCAATCATAGTTATTGCTACGTCGGAATCTTAATTTTTGATACTTTCAACACAGTATGTAATAAACAAATAACGAACTTACTTACCGAAGCATGGTCCCCCTGTTTGGACCTGTGAGAGAATACATAAAGGAAGGTCCTAATGTCATCCAATCCTGGTGTAGAATGATAAACAGCAGTCTGGACCATGGGGGCAACCACCCTAGCATCCGACAGGAGTGTAAGAGTCTTATCCCGCCCGTCCAGGGGGTTCATGAAGGGCTTATCCAGACCGTAAACCTTCATCGCTCTCTCCTGAGACTGCTCCCAATGCTACAAACAAGAACATTCTTATTGACTGTAAACGACCTCAACACATTTTAAGCAAAATGATTAATGTTTCGAGAGAGAGAGAGAGAGCTGTCAAAATGAGGTTTCATAAAAATAATTTATAATTGGTCATCTTTATAATGTGAATTCATTACCTAATAAAATAAAAATCTTGCATGAATTCAATTTTTTCAGTTTTTCGAATAATTTTCTACAAACGTAAATACACTCAAGGAAATTCAAAGCAACCTTGAAACCCTCTACACATTCTCGGACGGAGTTTGGAACTGGTGAAACTGGAATCCCCCCAAAAAACTAACGTTGAAAAAAAAGGCCAAGTTCCAGGCCTCTCCAGAAAACAGATTGCCTATGAAAGTTATGTTATCATAGAATTGGGCCAAGTTTTAGGCTTTTAATACCTTGCTAAGAACCTTATAGTACCCTCTTACTTATTTGTATAATTTCAACTTGTCAGTTTTCGTTAAATGATGGCCACAATAACGATCGGATTTATTATGTTATTATAAAATGTCTGGCATTTAAAGATTCTGGCCCTTAATGTAACGATTCAGGATTTATGAAAAACGGTCGGGTATTTATGAACTCTATGTAAGTTAAAGCGGCCATAGCTGAATGCAAATAAGTAAGAGGGTATTATTAGGTACTTGACAAGGTATTAAGAGCCTAAAACTTGGCCCAATACTATGATATCATAACTTTCATAGGCAAACTGTTTTTGGGAGAGGCCTGGAACATGGCCTTTTTTTCAGCGTTAGTTTCTTAGCGGGATATCCGTACTTTTTGTAGGTGAATTTTGAGAAAGCGCAGTCGATTTTTGGCTTGAGGAGGTTGACGAAGGGATGTAAATTATGTTTTTTATTTCAATCTACTTTTTATCGTCTCGGTATTTCATTTTTTATAACTTTACCAAACCAAATAATTCATATTAAAAAGTAATAACGCAAATCTGTAACTGTTCGGTTTCACAGTTTTGAACCTGTGACCTCTGAATTGCCAGTCCTAGACGATTTGACCTAGCCTATAACACTCCAAGGATCAAGACCTACCTGTATACCATGTTTGGTCAAAATCAGTCAAACAGTGTGGATTTGTACAAGGAAGAAACATACTGACTGACAGCTGATAGACGAATTTCACCTAGCCTATGACCCTCGCTGCATCAAGATTTACCTGTATGGCTATTTTGGTCAAAATCGGTCATACGGTGTGGACATTTATAAAGAACACACATATACACATAGCGTGCTTAGGCCGGAACTTATCCCTGGTGCACTACCGTGCGCCTAGATAATGGGAGGGAAGGTTTCCCAACAAAAGCTAGCAATTGTATCTAGTTCTTAATTAGTTAACGTTCAGGCAATATTGGTGGTTTTAAGCAGCATGGAAATTGTACTGTTTAAAGACTCTTTGAGATCACACATGCAATGATTAGGCTACCAATATATATATATATATATATATATATATATATATATATATATATATATATATATATATATATATATATGTGTGTGTGTGTGTGTGTGTGTGTGTGTGTGTTAACTGGATGCTGATTAAGATCAATTTTTTCGATTTCTGATGAAGAAGAAGGGACAACACTGTGTGGATTTTAACGAGACTGCTCCTAGAAGCCATGTTTATTTATAGTTTAATATAAAGTTGGAATACTAGTGGTGGGGCCAAACGACATTTCGTGTTTAAAAAAAATATACAGCCTCCAAATCTTAACCGATTTCAATGCATTTATTATTATTTTTTTAAATGAAAGCTAATAAAATTTAAAACAACTATGTCTTGCCAGATGTTTGTTTTTTTTTTGTTTTTTTTTTCCAGTTTATTAAATTACGTGTAAATATTTCACGAACTTTTACAATTGAATACAAACTAATATTTTATTTTTGATATAAATTAATATCGGCATTGATATCGTTAAAATTAAAACATTCTAATTATGACACTTATTGCTTTTATTCGGTGAAAATGTTAGAGTGCTCGCTGTGAGATATTGCAATTCTTTTCTTGTTCTATGTTTGCCTTGCTAACTCTGGACTTGGCTCATAGTTTGGCAATCGCAATTTTCAAAACATAATGTCCAATGATAGCCATTGTAAGGGGAAAAGGGTAATTTTATGTTTTGAGAAGGTTTATTGGTTTCTTTCTGGACGAGGGAACAATGGGATTAAGAGACGTGGGGTCGAGCGAGCGTGTCATTGTCCCGAGTTGGTCGGCGAGGTACAAAGGATGGATTAGGCTCAGTAATAAAAGGGATAAGCTAGTTGGTAAATTTACGGCTTCGTGGCCCGACTTCTCTAGCAGCTTTTACGTCTAAGCTCTGCGCAAAGTAGGAAATACTGAAGTCAATACTGTATTATATCTCCCATCTAAACATAATCCCCTTATTTTTTTCGTCGCCTGCAACTGAAGAAAAGTTGGCAATGTTTTACGGGTGTGTTTTAGCCACCAAACAAGGGTTAGTGGTAAAATAATATCATTAAGAATGGCATTTCATGAAAGAGATGCAAAATTTAAAAAGTCAATAGAAACATATGGTGGTATAAAGGTTATTGTTAATTGAGAAAATGAGTCCGTTTTTTAGAATCTCCCAAAAATATCGTGCTTATATAATAAAACACCTTACATTATTCTTCATCAGTAAATACAAATTCGACTCGCAGGAACTGCGTCATCTTAGCGCCTTTTCTTCAAAATTTAAACAGAAATAAAAATGAATATGAAATCTGAGAAGCAACATTTCAGGCACTAAAAAAGGAACCTGAAAGTATCCTAAGGGGAAAAGTATTCATTCGGTCTTCAAGAAGTTCGTTCCAGGAAAACACTAATATAAATTCGTTTCTCATTGAGTTACCTTGATTTACTAAAATACTCATTTTACTGTTATATGCAATTGAGACGGCAGCAGTCCTATGAGCAAGGGCACCTAGTGAAGGGACCCTCCTGATGCCTGCCTGTCCCTCCTGACGGCTACTAGCTAGGTCCCTTCCATGCCCGCTCGACAATTTTCATGTTTTTTTTTTTTTAGATTTGTGTTCTCGTATTAGTAATAAGTATATATTCTTAAACTAGTGTAGAAACCTTTCCACGTAACAGCTTTGTACTACTGATAGAAAACTTATATCTTCCTAACTGCGATGCTTCCTCAGCAAATTAAATTGTTTACGCTTCAGAAAAAGCTTACCGTCTTCGTCCAAATCCTAGAATGCTCTTCAATATTACTTCCTGGAGCTGAGGAAGGACTGGGCTGCGCTTTATCATCTTCCGAGAAGTCTCAAACACGTCTACTAAGAAATCTGACTAATATTCTAAAAGAACTAGAGAAGCCCGCCGTCCTTATTTTTTTTAAATTTAATTTTCGAGTATCACAAAGACGGCGATTTGCTTAAGATACAACAAATACCGATTTATACAAAAATACAAACTTATAGAACTAAATACAACAAAAGAAAAGAAGCGGCCGTCCTTATACGATATAGAGTGAGGTGGCTTCTACAGAAGCCCACCGTCAGCCAGTCGCGGCTTTCTGCTGTCTGCTACAGAAGCCCACCGTCAGCCAGTCACGGCATTGTGCTGGCTGCTGGAGAAGCCCACCGTCCAGAAAGGGTTAATGAAACAACATCCAATTAAATACAACGGCTAAACAACACAAAAAGAAAAGTCCGACTCGCAGAAACTCCGTCATCTTAGCGCGGTTCCGTTCGTATCCCTAGTGCCATTAATATAGGAATAGAAACAGTTATTGGAAGGGTTTGATGTTTCGTAAAAATAGAAAATAAAACCTCAAGGAGAAGGAGGTTTAAAGCGCCACAACATGAAACTGAAAAGTGCGTTAAACAAAGACAAAACCCCTTTTAAAAGAGCTGAACTAACAATCTCGAAGTTTCAAGCACTTATTTCTCCTATTGGCATTACTCCATCCAAAATTGCTTGAGAACCTTTTTTGTAGAGAAGTTCGTACCCTGTGAATGATTACCTTCCACATACAACTATTTCCCAATCGTTTTCCAGATATTTACGAAAATCCCCCCCCAAAATTATTAATTAATCAACTTTTCTTTTTTTTTTAATACTTCCTTAACTCCAAGTTTACCATTTTTTATTTTTTTTCTTAAAACTTTATTGATTATTACAATATGATATACATATGTCCACTGATTTTGCTGGTGACGCATGATTTGAGAATATGTGCAATTATAAAACCCATTAGAACAATACATTTTGAGCATTGCTGATGGCATGTTATAACAAATTGTCTCTAGGCCACCGCCGCTTCAGTCTTGTATGAGGATTAGAAAGGAGGATAGGGATTTTATCAAAGGATTTGGATGGCCAGGGAGATTGGAATGAAACTTCTGATAGACTGATTTGGACAGGGATTGGATAAAGGGGATATTGAAGTCATTATGCAGGGTTAGTTTCGAGACGTAGTAACGAGGATTGGATATTCTTCGAAGGATTTTGGATTGCATTGTTTGTATTCTGTAGGAATTGGAAGGTTTAGAGGAACCCCATTGTTCTAATCCATAAGTCCATATTGGTCGGAGTATTGTATTGTATATAAGTCGTTTGTTAGTCAATGAAAGTTTTGAGCGTCTGTCCAATAAGCGTGATAAATGTCTAACTTATTAGACATCGAAACATTCATTGACTAATTAACGACTTATATACAATAACATATTCTATATACATAACCAAACTTTAAACTTCATAATTCATATGAATTTCAAACATGTAGAAACTATTTCAATTGAATCCCACGATAGGCAATATAATGTAGGTGGCGTGAGAGAGAGAGAGAGAGTGGAAGGACGGCTGACGAGTGGGACGGGTTGTCCCCTGAGACGATTTGGTTGTGGTTGAGATGACAGCTAGTGGATGTAAGCTTACATCTACAATGAATCGGATTTGCACCCGGCATAGAGTTCCACTACTCTACTGTTCCCAAGCTCTTCGTGTACGGTTTCCAACAACCATAGTATATGGATCAATAATCAAATACCATAGGACCTTCAGACAACATTTTATAGACGTAAATATATAACATAAGCCAAAACAGTGATACATATATACAATCCTCACAGGTTTCACTGCGAAATACATTAAGTATTTTTTACTTATAATACATTCAGTAGCGATTATTTGAGCCTTTGAACTGGATATAATAACCGATTCTTTAGTCGAAAACCATACCGACATTCTGTGTTGTTTGATCTAAAAAAAAAAAACACTGTAAAATTAATTGTTTTCACTGGCAGGAAAAGCCAAGGCTGGTTTCATTAAGGTGTAATGGGGTATTAAGAATAGAACCATGGGAATCTTTTTAATTCCGAACTGTGCACGTTTCGAGAAACACTAGTGACTCTCTCATAATTATCAATGCAAGTTACGCTTTAGAGCTTGTGTCAAGTAATACCTAGTTTTGGAGTGTAGTCCATAAACCCTACACACCTAATTAACGCCTCATGAACTGTTTCATTCGTTTTATCCTCGGGATCCTCAGAGACTCCCACATATCACATTTCTACCAGGAGCTAAATTGGCTATTCCCTCTTTATCGTCGTCAGTAGTTCCTCGGCTCAGTCCTTTACCTAGTAATTTAATCCCCTAGACCTTATTATATTTTTCAACTTCTTAAATTTAAATCCTCGGTTCACTCCCGTAACACCCGATCTTGTCCTTCCGATCTTTATATTCCTTCCCACCGAACAGCAATATTCGAAAAATCATTCGTCACCCGTGCCACCTCGCTATGGAATTCCCGACTCTTCCACCACCTTCTATCCCTCCAAGTTTTACCCAACACCTAGTCTATAGTGAAGCTGTACACTATACATTGATACTGATAGCATTTTTAAGTTTTTAAGTTTATACGTAAAATTCAAAATTATTTTGTAATTGAAAAATTATTCCTATGGGACTTCTGTCCCGGAATAAGAATAAAACTTTTCATTCATTCATTCACACCAAAACCTTTAGTGAAGACCGGAATAAACTATTATACAAGTGAGTGATAGTGATATCGTTAGTGACTGATATAGGTGAAGAATTGTACAACACGCTAAAAACATAGACGCAAATGATAACAGGACAACATTGAAGACGGAACATGCAACAACTATAAAATATAATTTTAATTTTTAGGACGTTCATATTTTAGGACAACATATAAAATAAAGATTAAAGAAAATATTTATATGATTAAAAATTCAAAAAACATAAATAAAAAGACAGTTTTAAAAAAATGTCAATAAAATGTTTCAAAGCATTTTAGGTTAAACCTATTGAAAACTTGCCAATAATCTATAACATTAAAATAGCTAAAAGAATCAATAAAATATGGCCATATTTATCTGCACAGATGGCATGTCAGAATCAAACGAGAGAACATCGCGACAGGACATCCTATGAAGGTAAGACTAGGATTTACAACAATTTGATAAAACGTAAATATATTTAAGGAAGGGATATATTTTTGTAAAGATATTTATTTCGAGGTTCACAATGAGTGTAATTTTGAGTAGGAAGCCCCTGAAGAGGTTCTGCACAAAGCACGAAACATGTCGGGCAACGTATATAAAATAGAGTAGTTAATGGTGTACTAACTTATTGACACCCCGCTATTTAAAGAAATGAGAATAACTGAAAAATACACACATCTATTTAAAGAACTCATCTATTCGTTTCTTATGGGAATGTTGCATAGCTGTTTTATGTTGAGAGAAGTCAAATTGCACATATATGGTAAAATAACTAATTAATTCTTCCTCATACATTTTTTTAGCTTCCTTAACGTTTTATAGTCATCGCTGGTTTTTTTTTTTTTTTTTTTTTTTTTTTTTTTTTTTTTTTTTTGAAGGAATCACCCTACATTTGACTTCATACACACACACACACACACACACACACATCTGTCAAGATTCCGAAATACGAAAGCCATTGTGGACGATTTGCAATTTTAGTTTATACGAATATTTTCTTTGATTCCGCGTGAAGTCAAAATTAAAATAGATTCTTTGAAGTGAAATTAATGCTGCTATCACTGAGACCGAAATTGAATATTCTTTTATTATTTATTTTGTTATTATTACTATCAAATACTGCTCAATTTAAGGGGAAAATAGCATTCATATTTATTTTCTTGCAGAGTTAAAAATAATAAAAAAAACTAATTGTTTGACGTTATTTATTTAAGAATTCATTATTTTCCAGAGTTTTATGTATGCATAACCATCAGATTGAAATGATAACAGAAATAATTATAAAACCATTGGAAAAGCAATTCCGATACATTTCAATAACCGGAAATAAAGCAAGATTTAATCTACTTCGTTCGTGTTCATGCTTTTTCCTTATTTATCAAAGATAATAAACAAAAATATTCGCATGATTTCATTTTTGAATAATATCCACAGAAACCGTTTTAAGTATGAAATATTTAGAATTCCATCTCATCCTGACCGTCATGATATATATATATACCTACTTTATATTAAATATCAGTAGCCGGGCTTACCATGCTACACATGCTTCATATTAAATAGTTGTAACCCAGCTTCCATGGCACGCCTACTTTTTATTATATATTTAAAAAAATGAATGATTATATTTTATTTGTCCAAATTATGAGGATATAAGTTAATAAAATGAGAGCTCGGCTGAAAAATTTATTTTCAATTTTTTTTAGAGAAATTGGGGTGGAAAATAAATTAATCCTTATTTTTTAAAAAGTACCCTTATTTTAAAAAGTACCCTTACTTTTAAAATGGTATTACAATTAAATGATTCCAAATAATGTAATTGCAATACCGTTTTAAAGAAAATCCAAACCAAACTCCCTGTGTTTAATTTTTTTAAAGAAAAAAAAAATTTGGTCCATAAATAAATATTCATAAAAAATAGCAATACAAATGAGGCATTTAATTAAGGTTATGATTAGTTATAAGTTGTAATAACCTACAACTGAAACTATATTCTTTATTTTCATTGTTTTTTTTAAAAATATAATATTTATTTATTTTAAGGGCTTCAAATCTAAAGCTAAAACCTCAACTTTGCGCAAATATAATATTAATATGTTATATTGTTTACCTGTTCATGTAATAATCCGTAACTGAGTTTTTTTTATGAATGAAAAAGTAGGTAAGTCGTGCAGGGTTTATGTTATTTATGCCAAAAGGAAAGTTTTAAAAACATAGTTTGTTGTTTCAAATACACTTTCACATATTTTGGTTCACTTTTTTTTTCCTTTCTATTAAAGTTTCTGTTTCAAATTGTATGGTTCATGAGCTCTTCTATAAGGATAGTCCTTCTATCATAGGAAATAGGGGCCTCTAAGAATAAAAACAAATTTAAGATATTTTTCTTGCAGTTATGTACAACAATGAATTAAAGGTATTTGGGAATTTCAATAACGACATTGACTTGGCGAGCAACAATATTTTTACCAGAATTGCAACCGTATTTAAACATTTAGTCCAAGAGCTGGTAACGCACTTTTCAAGTGTTTTTTGTGCCTTGAAATTGTGCTATAGTGGGTCTCTAGTGTAGATAAAAAGTTAAGTATGTGGTTGCTGGACATACCTTGAAACACCAGGTACTGCGCATGGTAATCAGTAACAAACTATGGGCCAAAAATAGTGTTTTATTCAGAAGCTATAAGTCTTTAATGTAAAATTAATGCAATTCTATAATGAATAATATATAAGGCAGACACTTTTAAGTGGGATACATATTAAAAAAAAACCGAAGTGGGTTTTTTGTAATATTAAATTGTCTCATCTTCACACTGCTATTTAAACAACATAATTGAAAATAATTACAAAAGGGCAGACACTTTTTGTGAGGTTTAGTAATCAGCAAACATGAAAATAAATTCAGCCGATGATAGACTGCAATACACTGCGTGTAACCGTAAGAGTGAGTGAGAGCACCGATCATCTGGACAGGACAGTTGTGGCTGTTCTAGAAATAAAGCAACTTGCCTTAATTATACATTAAAGATTGTTGGCTTCTGAATAAAATACCATTTTAGTGACATATTTTTTTAACACCTTTCCCCTATGTGCAGTACCTGGTGTTCCAAGGTATGTCCAGGATACACATATATGCCTTACCTATCCACAACATGCAATACACCAAAATTCCAAGGTGCATAAAACACTTCATGAATTGTGCGTTACCTGCTCTCCGACTAAATGGTGACAGTCAGAGGATATAACTATCTCAGACAAAAGAAACCATATGTCAGAATATAATGATTAAATTATTATGGATATTAAATTAATAAAAAATTGCATCGAAAATTTAATTACTTATTCATTTATTAGAACACCACAATTCACGTGACTTCCTCTTCTTATAAAAATAATATTTTAATACATTAATTTATCTGCAAAAAAAAAATAGCATGCAAAAGAAATATTATAAGAAGAATAACTTTATTAAAGAAAAATTAAAGTGAGGCTGCCCAAATTAATAGGGTTGCTAAATCATACAGGTCTTATAATAATAAAATAATGTTTCAAAATGTGGTGAAAATTAATTCATTTATATACATTCATTTGTATGATTATAAACATTTATGTAATTTATTATGTACATCTATCTAAATGCGAATAAAAAAAATAAGTTAAATATAACAACATTTAATATAATATTTTAATAATATTTGCATATGTATGTGAGAGAATTAATTTCAAGTTCATAAATTTAAGTCCTTTACAAAATGACATTGTTCACAAAGGAGTTTTTAGTGTTTAAAAAAATCTTTATGTTTAAAACAAAAAGTTCTATCTTTTTGGAAAGTCTTGGAACTTTAAACTTCACTTAAAGCTACATATTCTGCATATGTAGACTCTTCTGTAACATCTTTTTTCTTTCTCGATTTCCAGTATAATACATTACCAAATAACCTAATAAGAAAACCAGTGGTGGATTTTCCTTCTAAATGATCATTTAAGGATATAGTCTCTACATCCATCTGTTCAACATTTAGACCCATTTGATATCTTCAACTTTCTTATTTCAACAAAATCTCAAGCATTATTTTGTTTCAAACTATCTATTTCTCTATCCCAAAAATCACAATCGCTTGAACTTTATCTGATTCACCCTCAGGCAATCCAATACAGCTTATGTTTTCTTGGATAACATCAACGTGCCTAGCGACAATGATTTTATTATTCAAAAGTACTTTATATCCCACTTCACTATAACCGATTAAAATGCACATATTCACCTTTTTATCCCATTTAGAAGTTATTATTTGTTCTGGTTTCCTAACAAAATCTTTACTACCATATAAATTAAAGTTAGAAACATCTGGTTTCTTTCCAAAAAAGATTTCATAGGGTATTTTATTCTCAATGGTGTTAGCTAAAGAGAGATTTTTCAAATAAGTTGCTGCACAGACCATTTCAGGCCAACATTTTTTTCTACAATAGCTTCTGCCAGTAAACAATGAGATATATTCCTAATTGTTCTAGTAAATCACACCGTTTAATTCATGAACATATGTGGGGCAGGGATTAATTTTGATACCCTTTTTCTTTTTTTTTTGGTAGTCATAATTCTTACAATTTAAATATTCCTTACCAATGTCACATCTCATAATACAAATTCTCTTATTTCCTAAGTTTTCAACCTCATTTACTTATTGAACAAAGGAATGAAAAAGTTTTAGGTTTAATAGTTTAAATCCTAGCAATCTTACTATTTATTTATTTATACATCAGTGAGACCGCGACAAAGGGAATTCATCACTAAACACTTAAATAACAATAAACAATACTGACCAATTATGAAGAAATTAACATGAGGGCAATCTTACTATACGATACAACAAAATGAAACCAAAATCTATAGGCGTTTCGTGCTCTATTCCTCAATAATGTTCTGAAGAGAGGGTGTAATATACCTTCTAATTTGAAATGCGATATCGAATTTCTTGATTAAACGCCAAATAAAATAAAATTTAAAAGTATGTAAAAAGTTCAATCATGTTGTTGTTACCTCATAGTTTTCCCTGAAGTACTTGGTCAATAGTTCCTTTACATCCTCATTGTACAAGCCATGTCTTAAAGCTATATTGTCCAAAACGTGGTGGCTTTCTGATTCTGTTACGCCACAGAGTAAATCATATCTAAAAATAAAATAAAAATGGTTGTATTTAATATGAAACAATCTTTGGAAGGTAGAGTATTATCGTATTTGACAAAATTCACATATATAAAATATTTTTCTTACTATAAATTTAGGTGATATACAAAGAATCAAACTAAACGTAGGTACTCTATTTTTAAACATACGTAGTATCTATTTTTCCCATTGAGTTTGGTGGGCATGCTTCTTTGTAATATGAGTACAGATAATTTAATTAAAAAAAAAAAAAAAAAAAAAAAAAAAAAAAAAAAAAAAAAAAAAAGGAATAACAAACGTTGATAACCTATTTATAAATATATTAAAACGAAAATTCATTTTCTAACTAAAAAGTGGACTTCAGCTTCACAATTCAGTCCACTTTTTTATTAGAAGTCTGTAATATTTTGAAGAACCAATCTGCTTACAGATATTATATATTAAATAAAATTTCTGTTGCCAGGATAAGGGGTTTTCAAAATGACAAATGATTCAGGCCAGTAGAGGAAGGAAAGTTGCTTCTAACTGCACACTTCTCGATTTCATTGGCACCAGGCAGTTAAAATCCCAGAAAAATGGAGAAAACGTTTGCTGTGGGTGATTTCAGCTCCTATAGAGACCTTGAGGTCTATAAGAATTATAGTTGCGCATTCCAGTCATAATTTAATCTTTATGGTCTTCGTAATTCCTGCTCATATAGGACAATACCATTTCAAAACTCTGAGGGATAAAATTATATATATATATATATATATATATATATATTATATATACACATAATATATATAATATATATATATATATATATATATGTATTATTATTATAAAAATATATATAATATATATAAATATATATATATATATATATATTTTATATATATATATATATATATATATATATATATATATATATAAATTATATCCGACATTTACTTCCCGTTAACTTATACATGTATTCCAAACTTTCAATATAAGTTTTGATACTATATTTTTTTGCTGTATCTCCTAATAAAGAAATTACAATATATTATATATATATATATATATATATATATATATATATATATATATATATATATATATATTACAACGTACTACTCCCCTTTGATCCTTTTGATCCGTGCTGTGAAAGATATGACGGCCTATAAAAATAACAAAATTGACACGCCTTAACCCAACCAAAAAAAAAAATAACAGAACACCAAACATTTTATTTTTTTGAATTCACTGTAATTTATTATCTTAACTAATATATTTAAAATTATATCGCCATCACTAATTATTACAGCAAAAAAAAAAAAGAAAAAATATCAGTCTCTTAGTGCAATGGAGTGTACGATATCTTTGGTTGGCCCATCTTTAGGCAACATGAACAAACTGGATTGTTTACCCACGCCAGAACAAGCCGCATATAATTCCGTATGAAAAACACGGTGTGCCAAATTTAAGCTACAAAGAGACATCGTTTAGCTTTGTGGCTTATTGATTGTCATTGCGAATGCCAATCTAATTGGAAATTGAACTCTCGTGAATAGTAATGATGGAAGACTGTCTTAGAAGTGAGAGATCGCTTATTGTAGGAGGAAGACAGGAGACCGCCATCGTTCTCATCCTTACTCTGTGCTCTTTACTGGATGAGAAGTGACACCGGTAGACGCTTGGCGGGTTTAATAATTGATCAGTTATCGACAAACATGGCTTGAATTCTCAGACCAATCGAATTTACCCACAAAAAATCATAAAAATCAGTCCAGCTGTTTGGGAGGAGTTTTGTTTCAAGCACTGAGACACATGTATTTTATATATCAAATATATCCTCTTTTCTAAAATGTAAACTGTTTTGAATATGATTAAGGCATGCCTCTGATTTTTCATTCTTATTGGTTCAAGAAGATCATACTTATTTATTTGCATTTGGTCTGAAATTATCCCTGTTTTCCTTATATCCTATTCTTTATAGGGGTCTGTTTGCAAAGAGCACATCCAGTTACTTCTTCAGTTACTTGTGAAGTATCTGTAGTGATTACAACTGTGATCAGCGCATGCGTATTACTCATTCGCATTTCTATTCGTTGTTGCTGGTAGTAAAGTAACCTTCAACACTCGAGTCACTCCAACTCGCAAAAATTAATAGAATTCTATTAATTTTAGCGAATTGGATTGACTTCAGTTTTGATGTATTCTCGAGCAAGCGTAGCGAGCGGAAACCCATAGCACGTATGCCCATAATGCGAAATAAATATAAAACTGTTATAGAACCATCGGACAAAAAAAAAAATCGGTGAGAAGGCCCCTAAACTTCACAATTCCCATTGATTTTTGTAGTATTAACCTTTTTATTAATAAATATTGCTTGCTGAAATATATTATGCTTATTTTCATTTATGCTTTACAAGCCTAAAAGTATTACTTGCGAATACAAGTTATCTAAAGGTTAGTTAGAAACCACATTATATAAATATAGTAGTCAAAAAAAGTTACTTTTAGTAGTGATTGCAGAGTTTTTAAATACTTTTCATTACAATATTAACTTTTCATTACTATATTTACATAATCTGGTTTCTAACGTTAGATAACCTGTAAAGAAGTAATATATAACGTGCAATGAACCTGTAAACTAATCCGTAAGTACCAAATTCACTGTTTAAAATCACGCCCTTCGTGCCCTTTATTTTCTTGCAGGTACAATGTCCTTACACCAGCTTTCAAATGAGATAAGATATTTTTTTTCACAGCAACTTTGCATTCTAATTTCTGTTTGCTCCCCATTTGAGTCGAACATTTCCACCCGAGGGTTAAATTTTCTAAAAAAATATTCGTTCTTTCGCTTGTTCTACCACAATAGAAACATTCTCGCTAATTACGAGAATATGTCTATAATCTTTGATAAATGCTGAGTGCTGTTTCTATACAATCTCCAAGTCTAAAAGGATCATTAAATGTCCTGAACCTTGAGAGAGAAGGAAGGGTATATAGAGTAAAGGGCAATTAAAGGATATTCCCTAAGCCATCAGGGTTACCGCATCCTGTTACCTCTGAGTAACGAGTATCCGGTATCACGTCACCGGTGATGTGCCGGCATCCCGCAGACAAATTTAATCAACCTTCTACCGGCTTTTGGAAGCCAACTTACTTTCTCTGCTAATAACGCTAAGCCGCCGTATTGGATGGCGAAATAGCGGCTTCTAGTCTCGAACCATGTGTGAGCTTTTCAGATAAGGAAGTTGATTTTCTAAGGATATTAATGTGGATATATAACCACAACCCCCCCCCTTTTTTTTTTTTTTTTTTTTTTTTTTTTTTTTTTTTTTTTTTTTTTTTTTTTTTTTTTTTTTTTTTTAATTATTATAATGGCGTGTCAACCCTTAAGGTCACTAACATTCCTGTGTGTAGTAATTTTCATTATAATTCCGTAATAAGTATCAACATGTATACATTATGATTAAATTGCTATCAATAATTTTTCTATTTGCAGATTTTATTAATTCAAACGATAAAAGAGAAATGCTCAATTGCTTGTAAAAAATAATAAAAAATAAATAAATGAAAAAAAAAATGAATAAAAAAATGGAAAATAATAAAACATAATAATAAATGTAATAAAAAATAATAATAAAAATCAAATAAAAAAAGAATAATGTTAATAAAATAATATATAAAAATTATATATAAATGAAATAAACAAACGAGCATTTCGGTCTTTATGTTCTGTCTAGATTTTGTCCATTAATTGAGCGGCCTTTAAAAAGTCAAAAAGCCGCTCGAACTGGTTAGTATGATCACCTAGAATTTCATCTAAGGAGTCAGACAGTTGGTGTTGCTCTTTCAGTTGCTCATATGCCCGGCAATTAGTCAAGATGTGCTTCACAGTGAGCAGCACATTGCATGAGCTACAAATTGGTGGGGGGTCCTTAGGGAGGGTTTACACTTGCTAGTTATTGCAGGAAATTTATATCAGACAGAAATTGCGACTAGTGTAAACCATGAGCAATTTATGTCTGAGATATATATTTCTATCCCGAGCAATAAGTGTCGACACTTCTATACCGCCAGGTGAATACGCTGATTATAAAGAGAGAAATAAATGTCAGACAGAAATATCTTGGTTTCTAGCTATATTGCCGAAACTTCTATACCAACAGATGTAAACACTGATTATTTACTAGTTGCAACAGGTCCGACCTTTATCGCTGGAGTTTTAACAGTTTGTCTACTTTCCTCTTTCATTATGGGGGATAGAAGAGATTGGCTAAAAGTTGAAGTTATCGAACTTATCGATATGTACCAAAGTAAACCGGAGCTGTGGGACGTGAAATGCATTGATTATAGAGATAGAATAAAAAAAAAATGAGGCTTTAGCGGAAATGGCCAAATCATTCAATACAACTATCGAAGAGATAAAAAAAAAAAACTTAAGAGTTTAAGATCTCAATTCAATACTGAATTAAAAAGAAATCTAAGCGCCAAATCCGGTCAGGGAACAGAAGAACTAAGTGCATCAAGATGGCCGTATTATAATTTATTATTATTTTTGCGAGGAGTTGCAACATGCAAACCGGTCATAGGAAATTTACCTGTGGTAAGTAAATAAAATGTTTATTTATTTATTTTATCTATTTATTAAATTCAATTGTTTACATTAATCTGTATTGCCAAGTTACCTCTCCTTGGCTGCTTACAAAATATTCCCTATACTCTTCGCGTACTTCTTTAGCGTTTCTTGAGTATTTATTACTATCTTGGGTCAGTGGTAGCAGATTGTCTGCTGGAATATGTCCATTTCGCCAGCTTCCATGAATTATTTCGCCCGTTTCCAAATTTTCTCTGTCCAATGTGCCTTCCGGGGCATACACATTTTCAGAATATTTTAAAGACAACAACCAATTGTGTAATGTACAAACGGCCATACCTACAATTTCCACGCGCTCAGGTGCTAGAGGAAATGGTTTTCTTAATACTCTAAATACGCTATACATTAGACCAAAGACATTTTCTACTACTCTCCTTGCTCTAGGGAGTCTGTAATTATAAATTCTCATAGAACCTTGACTATTAAGAGGATATGGTTTCATAATATGAGGTAGTAATGGAAAGGCATCGTCCGCCACAAAAACATGTGACACACATAAGCTTCTTCCTGGGAGAGGTGTCTTTCCGAGGCCTGTTGCTGCAGTTTCAATGTAATCTGCTACTCCACTGGCTCTGAAAACTCCACCATCTGATACACTTCCATTGCTACCGACTGTGACGATTTTTTTTTCCCAACATTTGTATAATAACTAAACATGCAGCTATTTTGCGTTTCGATGCGTTCTTCATTGCAAGCAGAATGGACTGGACAGGACATATATGTCTGAGTGTAAACAGGCCGGACATTTATTGCAAAGCGAGAACTGTCCTATACATATCCATGACATAAATGTCTAGCTATTTCTGTCCATAAGTAAACTTGCAAGAGAATATCTATCCGACACTTATATCGCGACATATATCGTGACACATATTTCCTGCCAGAAATATCAAGTGTAAACGCACCCTTAGACATTAGGAAGGAATGTGTGAGGTTTGTATGGCCGATTCTCATTCGGGTCAAGACTACTTCTTTTCTCCTTGTATCGTTTGTAGATGTTTTCCATGGCTTCAAGATTCTTTTTATCTCTCGGAGCTTGTTGTCTCTCATTTCTTGCCAGATAGTTTGCTATCTCATCCATATAGAGTCTTTTCCCTGAGCTATTAGATCATTTTTCGGAACTTTATGAAATAGCATGCCTTCTCTAATTGCGTTCCTTGCCAAGGTATCGACTTTCTCGTTCTGATATATTCCACAATGTCCGGGAATCCATATAAAAGTCACCCTCTGTTTCTGCAGATGTAATTCATATATTCTTTTAAATATATTTACTATCAGAGGATGAGTTTAATATGGATCACCTATAGCAAGGAGAGCAGAAAGAGAATCTGTAAATATCTTTAAATCGGATTTGGTTGGAGAATTGATGTTCAGAGCTTCATCAATTGCTAGTAGCTCAGCTGTATAGTTACTGCAGATCCCTGGGAGAGCGAACATAAAGGATCCTAATGAGCTAAGTAGTGCAGCACCAACTCCATTGCTAGTAGCTCAACTGTATAGTTACTGCAGATCGCTGGGAGAGCGAAAACCCCCTTTTTTAAAACCAATGATCTCAAAATTAATAATATCCAAATTTTCACACGTTTTAGTGCTAAAAGCAATTATTGATCGTCGTATATATATAAAATATATATGAACAAAATTAATCGTTTTGTTTTTTAAATAAATTATTTGAAATATTCTTGTAAAGATCAGGTTCATGTAAGTATGCCTACTGACAATTAGGTAGGTAATACCGCAATGTTTATTACGCAGTGATTCCATAAACAAATAAATAAATAAATAAAAAATTAAAAACATAAATAAAAAAATTGTATTTTAAAAAAAGAGGGTCTCATAACAATAAGGGGAGGGCAACAATAATATGACATCATAATATCTGTGCGTTTACTTTTTTCAGGGGTGTATTTTCAATAACAAAATACTGCTAACACACAAGGACAATTAAAACGTTTTTTTTTTTTTTTTGCTTCCAAGATAAGTCCCAGGAAGACATGTTTCATTTTTTTCCTCTTTCGACAGCGTTATGCATCCATTTCACGAACGGGCTTTATTTGGGAAGAATAAAGTATAGTTTTTTCGAATTGAATACACGTATTTAGTGATTATTCAAACAGAAAATAAATTAAGTAAATTTGAAAAATTATTTCGTTTAGAGCCTTCTGCTCAAATTCAGGAACATAAATATGTTTTAGGTACGAAGTCTATAACGTACAGTCTCCTTTTTCGTACATAGCCACTGCGCATGCGCGAACGCCCGCGGCCACTTAAGTAAGACACGTACTGTCTTATTTTTCGTACATGACCACGCCACTGCGCATGCGTGAACGCAAACGGACACTTTTTTTTTACACATACAGCCTTCTTTTTCGTATAGAGCCACTGCGAATGCGCGAACGCCAGTGGACACTTTTTTGTAACGTTTTTCTTCTAGTTTAGTCACCACTAAAGCATATTTATGCTAAAAAAATAATGATAATGACTAGGGACTCGATGAAATACTATTTGTTGTCCTAGATTTGAAGAGCAACAAGTGTACGATGAATAATCGCAACATTTGTATTTCTGCATATAACCTGCCATTCTTCATTTATATCCAGGCAAAGAACTAGGGAAGTTTGCGTGGTTTAGTGCGGTCGATACGATTTGTCTATTCATATTATTTTATCAGTTATATTTATTGGAACTTTTTATTGTCTAGAATTTCTTTGCTTCTACATGTTATTGCATTCATGCAACCTTGCATTTAACGATTTGAAATTATGCTATATTTAATCGAGACTTTAAGTGGGTTGTATAGTTTTATTTTCAATTTTTAGCACTTTCCTCCGAAGGAAAGTAGCTATTGAGGTTGGACTCATGACGGAATTTTTGAAAAATTTCTTCAAATCTTTATCGATCCTACCTAGTAGACACCGAAAATGACCCCCGTTAAAATTTATATATATATATATATATATATATATATATATATATGCATATATATATATATATATATATATATATGTGTCTGTTAACACGATAGCGGCCAGAGTTTTTGTTTTTTCGTCACGAAACTTGGTATATAGCATTCAATTAGCAAACGATTGAACGAGTTCGTTAACCACTAAAGTCGGTCCACCGGAAGGGGGGGTTTACCCCGAACCCAAAACACTTATTTGACTATGTCAGCCGTAATATTTGTTATATTTCAACGAAACTTGGTATTCGTAGTGGTAATATAGAGAGAAAAGTGAGATATAAAAATGAACTAAATCGGTTCATTAGAAGGGGGGGGGTTTACTCCGGACCCACAATACCAATTCGCCACTACCAGCCGTGATTTTCGGTATATTTCGACGAAACTCGGTATTCGTAGTGCTAATCCACAGGTAAATATGTGTTGTAAAAATAAACGAAATCGGTTCATTAGGAGGGGGGGTTTACTCCGGACCCACAATACCAATTCGCCACTACCAGCCGTGATTTTTGGTATATTTCGACGAAACTCGGTATTCGTAGTGGTAATCTACAGGTAAATATGTGTTGTAAAAATAAACTAAATCGGTTCATTAGAAGGGGGGGGGGTTTACTCCGGACCCAAATTCCTAATATACTCATACCGGTCGTAATTTCTGCTGTATTGTAACGAAACGCGGTATACGTCTTGGGTAACTCATGAGAAAGAAGTGTTGTAAAAATGAGCTGAATCGGTCAATCGGAAAGCGGGGGTTTAATTTGTAATATATTTGAATAGAAAAGCCGGCAGACGTAGGTTCACAAAGCCGCCGCAAGGGGCGCTTTCTACCACTAGAGTGACTGTATCCTGTTCCTGCGTTAGATCAAAATACGATAATATGAGGATTTTTGTATTTATTACGTAGTGTAGTAGGTACCATGTGTAAACATAACTCTGGATGCAAATTAATAATTGATCAGTTACTCATTACAAAATGGGAACTATTCACGTTTTTATTTTATTTATGTAGGATATTTTAAGCAAATTGTTCTGGAAAGCAGTCTACACTACCCAAATTCTGAGGAAAGTGCTTAGTTATGCAGCTCCTGCGTGACGGACTTTTATTAATAGTTTATCGCAACTTAGGCGATTAAACTGAGACAATGAAGAATTAGGAAAAGTATGTGTCAATGTTTTCCGTGTTAACCCATTAGGTGGCAGCGTCCTATTTATAGGACAGCCACTGTTCATGACCTGACAGGAAGGAGGTGCAGGGAAATTTTCCTCTACCCTCAAATCACATCAGGACATGTCAGTCTAAGAGCTCCAAGTGTTTAAACCCTCACTCTTTCAGTATCCTCCAAGCTGTGGGATAATAAAGTAGTGCTTTACAACTGCTCCCTAACTCCTTATTTTCTTTGTTTCTTATTCCTACTTAAAAGTTGGTAAATAATTTTTTCTTTCATTTTCTGTATAAGAACTGTTGAAAATATTATTCTAAGAAATAGTTTATTGAAAATATATTTTCATCTAATTTTTGTTTGCAATTGAATCGACTGTCCTATAAATAGGACACTTCTACTATGAGTACATTTTTCCTATGTGTAGAATGCATATATTCCTTCAGTTTTCAATACAATCGAGGATACTATGGCCTTTTTACTCTCGGAAGAAATAGAAGCTGATATATTAGCTTTACCACCAGATGTCTTGGAAGACGCGGACCAACAGGAAATAGACGATGAAGAACTGGGACCACCATTTGTCCGTGGCATTCCTGGCACTATTGAACTAAATCTTCCGGATGACCAACCATAAGGTAACATAGATCTATAAGTCTCAGCTCATCAAGCTCAGAAGAAGAGAAACCTATAAATAATCGTGCCACTGAAAAAATAAGGTATTCAATAAAAAAATTAAAATATTTCCCCAAAACAAAACATTGGAAGGAAAATTATCTTGGAAGAAATATGATGTTATCTATAATTTTAGTGCAATAGGAGTCAAGGCCAAAAGAAAATAAAAGCTTAAAGGACATTCGCAGGATGATTGCGGTGACACATTTGATGCTCGGAGCAAATGCAGGTGAGAGTGTGCTAAGACCACGAGCTTCAAGAAGTTCCAGAGCCAACGTGTTGGAGAGTGTGAGGCTAGATGGAAAGGACCAACTCATTCGGAAGAGAGAAAAGCAATTAGCAGGTTTTCCTAATTGTAAAGGAAAACCTTTGACATTTTGCACAAAATGCAATACAACACAAAATGTTTTCCAAAATTTCAATCATAAAAAAATGTTTACAACCCTAGAACACATGTGTTTTATTTGAATATATGTATTATTATGTTCAGCCTTTCTATTTTATGTAAAAATATGTTAAAATAAGTAACATATTTGTTATGTATTATATTTCAGTAATATTGCCGTAACTTATCCCAAATGGAGCAGCGTCCTATATAAAGGACAGCTAATATTTCAGAGAGTAATTGTTGGAATTGATTTAAACTTTGTGCAGATGCTATTCTAAGGTATATAAACACTGTGTTAAAAGTTTATTAAAAAATTCCAAAAAATAAAAATTGGCTTCTTAATGTGTTAAGGCAAACAAAAACAAATAAATTGTCTTCGAAAATAGCGAAGTGAGAGAAGTACTGCGTAATAAGTATGAGAGAATTTAGTTCTAGAATTTTTTTTTAGAAATTTAGTGGCTGACTCAGTAATATTTATTTCTATATATAAAAGTGGGAAAAATGAAAGAAAACAGAATATATATATATATATATATATATATATATATATATATATATATGCGTTAGTATATGTTGTTCTAATGTATTACTCGTAGGTTTCTTTTACTTCAATTAACACATTGTGTAAGCACAATAAAACTTTTATCCACTTGCATATAGAATTTATTTTATTTATTTATTATTCCCTCTTTTTTTTAAATTTCATTTTATTAATCGTATTCTCTGTCTTTCTTTATTGTTTTTATTATTTTATTAATGCAGGTTTTTTTAGTATTTTTTTTATAAATATATGTATAATCTTATATCTATTAAATTTTTTTTTTTTACGCTCATTTCAATCTAGGTCACTTCTGCCCTATATCTATTTACAATTTACAATTAGATCAACTTAATGTAACAATTTATATATACATTATTTCTAAAAATAGACATACATGCATACAGAAACACATACATACACAAACATGCGCATTACGTAAAGGAATAATATGTCGCAACTTACATTAGATTGTTAGATATTCAGAATGTGTGTAATATCTGTGAGTAAAGAATAAAAACATAAAAAAAAATGGCAAAAGGTGAGCCTGTTATTGTAATATCAGTAACCTAGGCAGGTGGGGTATAGGCATAAAGGTGAGCCTGTTATTGTAATATTAGTAACCTAGGCATGTGGGGTATAGGCATAAAGTTTCTTATGATATGTATTTAAATGTTAGTAATGTTATTATATATGCATTTTTAAATACAGGGAGATGAAAATACGTTCATTATTTAAAATTTTCTTATCTACTATATATTTGTAAAACACCACTCACTCACTGACCTATCATCGCCACCCCAAACCACTTGACAGAAAAATTTGAAATTTGGCATGGACACTCCCCTTAGAACGTAAACACTCGATAAGAAAGAAATGTTTGATATTCGTTTTTTTAAGTATTTTAGAGGGGTTTGATTTTTTATTTGGTTTGAGAGCAGGCATACCAAGGCAGCAAGCGTTGTTAGGACAACAGGTCAGCTGTTAGCGTACTGTATCTATTTCATAGTTTTATTTTGAATTGAGGTTAATTTCAACAATGATGGCAGAACTTAAATTACTAGAAATAGACTGTGATTTTGTCCATCATAGAGTTTACGCTTTTCCTGGCGATGGTCCATCCGGGGTAATAATATCCTGAACCCTTGCACAGCCTCCTCAAACATGAGCATCCCCAGTCAGAGCACTTCTTGGTAACATAATGTAAAATATAATGGTTCTTTCCAAATGACATCTTGGAAACATCAATTTTTAAATTTCAATATGCATTTATTATTGTCAACGAATTTCTACCTGTACTGGTTAAACTGCTATTACTGGTAACCTATGGATAACGGGTTATCTCTAGGTCCGGAGTGCCCCAGTTTCAAGAAACATTCTACATAGATTATTTATCAGTTGATGAATAATATGCAGCATCACGCGAAACGTGCTATTATTATTTAGCGCAATAAAAAACTACTTATCTGCCGAGACGAAGCACGGGTGGAATAAATAGTAATAATAAATGAGCAGAACTAGTTAAAAATGGTTAAGAGAAAAACTATTAAAAGTTCTACAAATATTACCTTGTAAATAGATCGTTATTATGCGACATAAGGTCCTTGGGAGGGACCTTGACAACGATTCCGTCAACGGAGGGCGAAGGGTCCTCCGGTAGATCCTTGACTCCTAGGATATCCTGCAACCTCTTGTTCCTGAGACAGGACAGTAAATCGTTCATCGGGCAGTGTGTACCGTCAGCAATGGCGTGGGCTATCTCTTCAGGTTCCTTAGAATGGGCCCAGCTACTCAAGGCTGTACCGGACATCAAGATGGCGCGCTGGAACAGACCTATTGGTGTGTCAGCAATCTTTAATTGAATATATAATTATTTGTTTATGGATTTGTGAGCCCACTTATGGCGATTCATCACATAAAACTAATGTATAAATACAATATTGTAAATTATTTTCAATAATGGTATAAACTACAAAGAGGCATTTTCGTAAATTCTTAAAAGTTTTCTCTGGCTCCTGAAAATTCTTGAAGGAAGTGAAATAATAAATAAATAAAGAAAAAGTGACAAAGTAAATTTAAACGCATTGTATAATAATAATAATAATAATAATATGTTAAAACATTTATCAACGTAATTAGAATTGAAGGGCAAAGTGCCAAAGGTGACTAACCAATAATTTTAAAAACTGTGTTTCTCACTTCTCCTGATAGAGAATTTTAAGATATATTATTGGGAGAAATTACCAGCCTTCAGACCTCATTGATTAGAACTGACTTTTTTGTATTGGAACTAACTACATATATGAATTCTTTGAGAGGGAAACTTGAACAACCCACACTGGTTATGGCTTTCGTAAAGGTAAGCAGCGAGTAATCTAAGACAGCTAAAAACAAATAAAGAAGATTCAGAAGATGTGTCGTTCAAGACAGTTGATCTGAATAGAAAACATGAAGGAACACAGAATAATCTCATAGCACTTCATCAGTATATTTCTCCAATATATCATTCCTTCTACCAAAACCTGAAAAAAACAACCCAGGTGCTAAACATAATGGCTTCAGTTCACATATCGAAGGAGAGAAAAGCAACCAATAAGAAACACTTGCTCTAAAATGACTATGTTTACATTGTATCTGAATTTTTGTTCTAGTGTTAAATTATTCACACATAATCATAGAAATGAAATAAAAAACTAATCTCCGGATATGTGACCACTATCCTTCAAGTGTAAGACATTTTTTATTTTTATCAGAGCCAAACCTGAATATACTTTTTGTTTTTCATTATCATGTCTAACTATAAACTTTTGATTATCATTGTACATTCGTAACAATTTTGTTTATTTAATGAAAAAAGACCAATTAAAATCATTTATGTAACCAACACTATTTTGTTTTCAGATTCTTCTTAACTTTAAATCCGTTTGTCTCAGTTTGTTCCAATTGGAGGTAAGTCACCTTTGGCAATGATTCCTTCAATTAGACGTTACTATTCAATTTGATTTTTTCTCCAGTACGACGTAACTAAAATATAAAATTACTTGGTCCACATAGTCCACATAGAATCTTTCGACTTGGCCTTAGGAAATCATAATTCTTATTAATAGCCAAAGAAAAAATTGGCCTACTTCGAGAAGGGCAGAAAAATACCCATTTAAAGCCCTTCTTAGGTGTTAGAAATTTAGGCAAGAAGATTAGGTTCTTAGGTATAGCCAAAAAGGAATTGAGGGAGATTGTGGCGACTGTGAATGGCCATTGTACCATGAATAAGCATGTGAAGACCAGGTTATCGCCAGTCTGCAGATGGTGTGAAGGCAAGGACAGGACATTCAAGCATGTTACATTTGAGTTTGTAGCACTAGAAATTAGACGATTCCTACATTTTGTAAGACTCAATGGAGTCGAATTGAGGAGAACTGAGGTCAGACAATACTTGAAGTTCATCGGGATTTGAAGATACGGTTGACCATTCATAGGACAAATGGTTGATGAGTACCCCGTCACGTGGAGGGTATGAGCAATTTATCTAATCTAATTCTTATTATATAAGTGTGCTACCTGACTGACATGAGGTAATCAGGAAAAATAAATAGACAACCATGAACAAATATTTTATATGCACATACACACACAGATATCAATGCAACTAGTTCTTTCCGTATCCCGCTTCTGAGTGGCTCTGATTTCGAAAACAAAAAAAATAGTCAAATGCCATGACATCGGCTATGAAAGCAGTGGCAATGTCAGAAAAACAAATTATGGGACGTATTGCCGCTCTGGACCAACATTGACAATGCCATAAACAATAACAATTTAAAGATCTAAATTTTCACATAAAACATATAGTTTTATTAAGATAACACGACCGAAACCTGACAATTTATACCTTCGCATCACCAACGGTCAACGATTTCCTCTCAATAAACGATATAAGATGTTCATCTGAAAAGGCGATATAGTTATCCATAATTTGGCTACCTACATTGGAGATACTAATATCGTTCAAATGTAACCAATATGTACTACATAACGAATAATAATAAACGTCCGTTTAATAAATTTCAATTCATTTGCCCCTCTGTACACTCAGGAAAATTGTATGGGCTAATTGGAAAACTCTTTTAGCGCGGTTCCTCCCTCCCCCATAGGGAGGAACGCCGCTTATAAGGTAGATCTCATGACGCAATCCGGAAGTGCCGACTAGAAAATTTTGCGTTTCAGAACCCCTAGAGACCGAAAATGATAGTGGTTAAAATTTGTATATATATATATATATATATATATATATATATATATATATATATATATTTGTCTGTTCGCTCTGTAGCTCCCAGACGAATGGTCCGATTTTGATGAAATTTGGTACAAAAATCTTTTGTCTAATTTTAAAGGTCAAGTTCGTTAACCAGCAAAATCCGCCCACTGGAAGATGGCGTTTGGGGCGAAATTCACGCAAAAAAATCGTAACCCTTACGTTTTTGAGTTCATAAGCTTGTAAGCTTCTTGGGCTAGGGAAACGAATGAAACAATTTTCAAAGCGATAGCTTAAACCGTTTTCGAGAAAATTGGAAAAATAGTTTTTGAATACCGTTTTTGGTTTGGGTACTTAGAATCATGGGATTCAGTTGAAACATTTTTTGCATGTTCGAATTTCATTAAAACTAATATGTTAAACTTTTGGTTACGTTTGGAGTTAATGAAGGGTTAGAATAAAATATTTCATGAACAGTCATGAAAAGTTTTGGGAACTTCGTATACTTTCATTAATATCTCGAACACGGTTGGGAAATCATGTTAAGTGGATAGAAACTATTTCAAAGCTTACTAAATTCTCTACAAAAAGATTCTAAAACTATTTTTGATTAGGTTAGGTCAATCTGAGAAATAAGTGCTTAAAACTTCAAATACGTCTGTTTTGTTCTTATGAACGGCTTTTTGTCGTTCTTTTTGTAATTTTTGCCTCTTCCCCTTGGATTTTTATTGCTTTTTATTTTTTTAATTCTTATATTAGGTAAATGTATTTGTGTTTAAAACAGGATAGTTAAAATGAGAACCAATTTTCTGTTGTTAGAAATAGATGAGTTAGAAAAATACGAGTACCCTTGCATAAATTCCTAGCAACCTGAAAATTTGCATGAAAGATAGGAACAACATTATAAGGGAATTGGGAAAAGCTCTTATCGATCCCATGAGTGCAAAGAATTTTTTTGAGGTCAAAGTTCGCTAAAAAAGGTTTTTAGGAATTTTTAACAAAACGTTTTGTTTTATGGTAAAAATAGGTCAGACAAAAATTGTAGATTGTGCAATTATGTACAAAACTTGTCTTCACACTTTTTTTCATTAGATTAATCATTTCTGAGAAAAGGCGATTCCAGAATTATCTTTAGTTTTATTCAACATAATATGCCAGACTCGGCTAGAAGTTTGATGAGGAAACAATGGTTTGGCTACCTGCTCCTCTTTCTAAGGTCCTGACAATAAGAACCGTTACAGCCCCAGCCATAAGCCTCGCAAAATGACCTGCTTGACATTTGATAATATTAAACTCGAGAAGTAGTTCCTCTTTTTGTGTCTCTGTTTACTTCAGTTATTAATTTTTATTTATGTTGTACGCCTTATTTTTTAATTGGTTGCTGTTATTTTGATTGCATTTTTTTTTTCAATAAAACAAAGCTAGTAAATGAGAAGGATGCTCACGCTTATATAGAAAATAATTTTGGAGGGGACTGGAAGAATAGAAATAAACTTCTTTTATATATATATATATATATATATATATATATATATATATATATATATATATATATATATATATATATCGTGAAAATTGTAAACATCCTCTCGAACATCTTGAATAAAAGTGATATCAAGGCGTCAGGGAAACCGGCAGTAGTAACTTACACAGAAGCGGAAATTACACAATCTAGCTGTCATTCTAAAGTAAAGCTCTATACATCAATAAAATAAAACAAAAACGTGCATGGGCGTACATAAGGGGGGGGGCCTGAAAGGATTTTGGGGGCTATGGGATAATAAAAATCTAGAACATGGAATAGTTAGACAATTAAAACGCTATTACGCCCAAAAGAAATTATATTTTTCTGAACTAAGTGATCTTATTATTATTTTTAAGGTTTTTACGATACATTTTTACCAATTGCGGGGGGGGGGGGGAGCAGCCCTTTCAGCCCCCCCCCTTATGTACGCCCATGCACGTTTTTGTTTTATTTTATTGATGTATAGAGCTTTACTTTAGAATGACAGCTAGATTGTGTAATTTTCGCTTCTGTGTAAGTTACTACTGCCGGTTTCCCTGACGCCTTGATATCACTTTTATTCAAGATGTTCGAGAGGATGTTGACAATTTTCACGATATATATATATATATATATATATATATATATATATATATATATATATATATATATATAAAAGAAGTTTATTTCTATTCTAAGATTTTCAAATGACATTAGGGTTAAGAACGGAACCACGCTAAGATGATGCAGTTCCTGCGAGTCGGAATTTTTTAAATTAAATATTGATCAATTCCAGGAAGCCCTAAAAACCACATGTTCGAGTTTGACCTCTCCGTTTGAGTGTACACACAAAAGAGATAATTTAACTTATTTTCCCCACGAATAAGTACATAATCATTAAATTTTAACATTTAATTTAACTGTAATTCTTTTAGTACTTTTATTTTCAGTAAACGAATCCCGCGTTGAAATAAGGCAATTCACGAAACACTCCTGGTTTCTTTGAAGACTTATCTCAGTTTGCTAATCTTAGTGAATCATTTGAAATAAATAAAAAGATGATTATACACATGTCTCACAGAGCGAGCGCAGTAATAGTTTCTGTTTACGTGTAGGGAACCTAGTAGCTTTGCGTTATATCTTAGGAATCAATATGATAGGAATTACAATAGACTCCGTAAAAATCTTAATGACCATACTCGCAAACAGCAAAATATTTTTGTTCAATCATTCCTATTCCGAAAAATAACTTCTGGAGTCGTTGGGGACATATTTGGAGCTGTAAAATGGCAAAAAAGGTGGAGGGTACAGAGTAACGCCGAGCTCAATTGTATAGCGAAGCCGATATCGCCTTTACTATTAAGAAAGGCAGGTTAAGATGGCTGGGTTACTTAGAAAGGATGGAGCCTAATAGACTACTAAAAAAAAAATATTGTGGGATTCACCAGGAATCCGCCCGCAAAAAAAAGAACCAGAATGGGCGTGGCCAGAGATGCACGGGCCTCTCTGATGAGAAGGCCTTCCCACAGATGGGCTGAATTCAGCGGAGTACCTTGTTCTTTTGTTTGCGGCAGGACTATAGAAGAAGAGGCCCAGACTAAGGTGGTTAAATGACCTGGACTGGGATTTACAGAACCTAGGAATTCAGTACTGGCGGACGCTGACTCAAGGCCAAGAGAGCTGGTCTAAAATGTGTGGTGTTGGCCCAGGTCCTTCAAGGCACTATAGCGCCGTTTTATTAGTTAGTTAACTTCTTGGAGCCGGAAATCGCTGGCAGATATGCCAAAATAAGACTTAACCCTACGATTCCCATGGCGTTCAGATCTTCAGCCGATTATAAGAAGGGCTCTTCTTACACTTTCATGACCGATGACTTGGAAAGAAAATGTCCATCGGGCCCAAGTCATCCTTTTGTATAGTTATTTCAGAAAAAAAAGAAAAACAAAAGGTGAATAGGTATGTAATTTTAGTGGATTAATTGCAATTTAGTTTAGTATCAAATATAAGTAACGTAAGTGCAAAGCCAAGCTGTCTGCTGACGCACACGCCACGACGCACAGTGGTATTTTTTACTGATCTAGCTGGACAAAATTCGAAAAATTCATGAAAACAAATCCCTAATTGGACCTTGCAGTATTTTCCTAGATAGTATATAGATTACAAATCAAGATTAAGTCGGCTCAAAAACGACAACATTTAGGGATTACGGATTGTTTATATTGCAAAGGGGGTATTTTTTTTTAGGGGTTGGGTATTTCCTACTGCAAAGTTTATTACTCCATCTTTGAATGAATACTACAGTTACAAAAATGATTTGTCAGTACTACAAATTTATTTCATGTTTCAGAGAGGTAATTATGATCGTCTTTCATTGTTTATCATAATAAATTACCATTAAAGTTTCCTTTACGCAATGCGATTCGTAATTATTACGCGATTGGTAAGTTATTATGGGACGGAAGTTTTGCTGTCCGGCCTCGTCCGGCCTAGTTTTAACTTTTTCTTATTTGTCAATTAAGTATTGACTTGAAAAAGCAAGAACTAGCTGCCAGAATCTGCCTATTTAATAATTATAACTGATTTTCTGAAAATAATGCTCATATCGAAAAGGGATCTTTTTGACGTTTGGATCTTACAAAGTCTAAACAAAAAAAAAAAACAAAAAAAAACAAAACAGGAAGGTATAAAACATGTACACCAACAATTTGGTTTACCAGAAGAGAAGGAAAAATTAAAAAAAAAAAAAAAAAAAAAAAAATGGAGACATTCATAAGACATTTACGTGATGAGTGGCAAATAGCAAACCGAACAAAAAGTGTTATTGAGAAACGTTTTGGTGAATGGCTTGATACAAGTTGGGATTATGATACACCATCAGATGTAGAATAAGATTTAAGTGCATCTGCAATTGTGGGGGGCTATCGAATATTGAAGATGTATTTCAGAATGTTTACTATACTCGAGCGATCAGTATGTTTCAAGTATGAGTGCAGAAATTCGACGACATAAGAAAGAGTTTCATTCCTTCCCAGGTGAAATAATTAATTTGTTGAATAAAACGGTACGTGACCAAGAATGATTTATTAGTTTTGATAACTTAATTTTGATTTTGATGTATTGTTGTGTTTTCAATTATTATTGTTGATGTATTTTTTTTCAATTATTATTAATATTTTTAATACCTAGTCTTGAAAAAAAAAATTAAAAATAAAAAAAAAAATCTTTTTTTTTCAATTATTATTAATATTTTTAATACCTAGTCTTGAACGGCGCTAATGACCAAGACCTAGTCTTGAAGCTTTTTGTTGTTGTTTCCTTTAAAAAAGTTAAAAAAATTATAAAAAAAGTATAATAATAAAAACAATTAAAAAATTTCATTTAATTATAATTTTGGTTAACACATAAAACGTAATGAAAAGCGGCTTTTTCTGCTGTAAAAAGTTAGAAAACAACGGTAAGACTTTATTTCCGCCCCCTAAAAAAGGTATATTCGTGATCAGCAAGTAATTTTCTATATGAATCCGTGATGAAATAATTTTGTCCAGCTAGATCAGCTAAAGATACCACTGTCCGACGCCGGGCCCGCTGAACACATCTCTCTAACGCATATGTCACGACGCCGGGCCCGAACTAGTTAAGTGATATATTTTCATGTGCTTCAATCGATTTTCTCACAAATCAATTCATTATTTTCGTTCAAAATAGCTCAATTCCCAGGATTGAAATTTTAAGAATTATTCCAGAAGTTTTTATTAACGTTTACAGGAATTTTGTTATATCTAATAAACTATCATTTAATATGCATACACTCAATGATATATGCATAAGATAAAGACACCATATTTAAATAAGCACCGCTAAAAAATGTAAATATTATCATTTATTCCTGTACAGAAAAAAAGTCACGATTACGGCTTCTCTGTCCAGCTATTGAATCGTTATGAAAACCAGTAAGGGAAATTTAAAAAGCTATGTTCATTTTTTAAAAACCCTTTTATATAACCTTATACCTTCTTTATGCTGAAGAGAGAGAGAGAAAATAATTGTAATTAAAGTTTATCGTCCGTAATAACTATTTTTCCTTTGAAGAACTTACCGTTGTCCGCCTGTGCTACTGGAGACAGCATAAGGTAATTGACAGCAATAGCTCCTGTAAAAAAAAAAAAAAATAATAACATATTTTGATTAAGTTTAAATTACATATATATTTATATTACCAAATATAAAATTGTATAGATAAAATACCTGTATGATGGCCCATTAATGTAATGGAATTAGGATCTCCACCAAATGAAGCAATGTTATCTTTCAACCATCTAAGAGCAGCAATTTGATCCAAGAGTCCGAAATTCCCTGTCGTTTTGTTATTTCGAGTATTCAGGAAGCCTGAAAATCAACACGTTATTAATTATGTTGGCTTCAAAATATTAAATACATTTAATATTCTAATACAAAAAGTCAAATGATTATTTGACAAATTGAATGCGCTCATTAAAGTAGCATAGCATTATCGTGAAAACAATACAGTCATTTGATATTTTTTGGGGGCATTCAAAACTCCAAAATCAAAACATTTTCACGCCAGAGAAATAAATATAATTTATTCTTTAAATTAAGTTTTTTTTAGATATATATTAGAAATATGTTACTGCGCTCCGTATCACAGACAATGGAAAGCGTAATCCATCAAAAAAAGCAAAAATTTCAGAATGACAGCATAGAAATACATATTTATTTGAATCCTGAGCAGGTATCCCCCTCCCTATAAAGGTGACTCCCCGTGGCAAATTGAAAAAAAATTAGCAAAAAATGGAAGGAAACCCTAGCCTTGTAATATAACAAAACATTTGGAAAAAAATCAGTGAAGTCAACTACCGTCCTGTAAATTAAAAATGCATTTTACCCTTCTTTGAATTCTTTAGAATAGGTACTTTAAAGGTTATCGGACTATTGGTGTATTTTTAACTTTCGTACAGGGAGAAATCAAGTTATGGGGCCAATGCCCCTTCATGATTACCACATTTTCCAGGCATTCTAGTAAGGTCAGTCTAGTAATGTCTATGTTTAGTATTCAAGTGTTAAAACAGTTGGCCGCAAGCTCAAAATACAGGTTATTTAATCAAAACACGTGATAACTCTGACGAAGAACAATGTTCAAGAGTATAACGTAACGACGAAACACAAGTTCCAATGGATGCCGAAAGAATCAGGGTAGTATCAAGGAGAAAGCAGTTCTAAAAGGGCAATTGTTAAGTTTCTAAGAGGGCATTCTCACTAACCACGATGACATAAACAGGAGGACACGTCACTACATTAAGAGGTTGGGTAATCGGATTGGTAGCCACTTCAGGAGCCTCAAGATTGTAGTGGAAAAATAATCTCTGAACGAAAATTATGTTAAATTAACTTCCAGACAATCTATTTTCTTTATGGTCTACATAGAGGAAAGAAAATGGTTCTCCTTTTTCTATGGAAAGTTTATATATTCATTATAGGCTGCCGCGGAAGAACAGGGCCTCAATGAATGAAGAAGAAAAAAATTCGCAGGAACTGCAGGATCTTAGCACAGTTCCGCTCATATCCCTAGTGATATTTGCAAAGGAACAGAAGCAGTTATTTTTAGGGTCTGATCTTTCGTTAAAAATCTATATATATATATGTATATATATATATATATATATATATATATATATATATATATATATATATATATATATTAAAATGATGTGTCTGTCTCTTTGTCAGACATCAAACGAAATTTCCTCATTAGCGAGTTTCCTCCCTATAGAATAATCCGGCAGCGAGGCGAATTAAGGTATAACATCAAGGGACCTGATAATATGTTTATTAATATAAGTCAAAAAACATACCTTGATTCTTTGTTGCCTCTTATTTCAATCTATCAGAATATAATATAAATTTGAAGTATTTATAGAACTACCCGGACATTTTTACCTTTCTTAGAATTAAAATTGAACCATTTCCATTTAGAATTTTGAATTTGAAATAGGAAAGGTTGACCTTCACTTGGAAATGCAGTGTTATCGGTTCCGTAATCAGGATAGTGGCATATACTATAGAGGTATCTAAACCAAGGCCCCCTGGTACATAAGTACCAATTGAGCCAAAGTGCTATACCACTTGAGCCATAAAGCAGCCACCCTTCCCCTTACAAACATATACATATATATATATATTATTTTTATTACAACTCTCCGCTAACTTGGGGTTTATTTATTTGTTTTTTTAGAGCTCGCTAATGTGCGATTTCCTCTTACGAAAATTGATTAGTGGGTAGAATCCATTAACAGGTTTAAAGTCATATAACAATTAATATATATATATATATATATATATATATATATATATATATATATATATATATATATAAAGAAGTTGCAATACAAATTGTGAAGTTAAAAATAGTGAAATGTAAAATACACATTTAAGTTGCCAAGCATATGCATGATTTAACTTCACGGTAGCACACACATGTTTTTCCTTGCTTGTGTAAGTTTGTACTAAATGTTTGTGTAAGTATTCGTTTGTCTAAGGTATATGAGAATTTTGTCAATGTGAGGAGTGTTATCTGTCAAAAGTTCATGTATATCAATTGGGAGGTTTGTACCGTCTAGTTGCTTGCATTCTGTTAGTATGTGTTTAATAGTGAGTTCTGGGTCCCGTTGTCTACTGGCTAGCGCCTTAGATTCATAAGCCGGAGATGGTGGGTTCGATCCCCACCGCCGCGGCGGCAGGAATTTTCTCATCCCACGGCTTGTTGGGAAGTTGTCGCTGCACCCTGTCAGCGCTAATGGCCTAGTTGTCGAAGCGCCGTAAAAAAAAAAAAAAAAAAAAAAAAAAATAAATAAAAAAAAAAAAATAGTGAGGTCTGTGTTGTACTTGGGGTTTAGAATGTTGCCAAGTGACATTATACTTTCCTTATGTAATATTAGAATTGGATATGTAAACTACAGAAACCTCTCTCCCTTCATTTTAAGAAATTGGCGATTTTTTAAATCGTTTCAAATATTAGAAATATAGTTTCCTTTCGAAAGAAGATGTGCACTATACATATTGTTATTATAATCATTTTTCCCACATAAATATCGATGAATCATTAATGAAATAAATCAAAAACTATTTCATTTGTGCAACTTTAATGCTTTCGTAAATTTCGATATGTGTTCCATCTAAGCAACGCAACTTAAAACATAGCACCGCCAGGCATAGGTGAGTTTTCATAATTCATTTATCGATTTTTGGAGTAAAAAATACCAAATAATAATAATATATTATAGTCTAATAATTGTATTCTATAATTCCCCAATTAATCGATGGCTGGCCCTGTACAAACGTTAATACAATTGTAAACCCATTCGCATGGTTACGTCACTGCTGAAATAATTGAAACGGAGCGAAACGTGTGGACCTTCAATGTCCATATATATAGGTCATTAATGTAGCAAGCATCTCCATGAATATACAAACATATCATAGTGGTTTCTGAGATATTCATGCTGGATCCATAACTATTCCAATAACAATGAAAAAACCCTTAGAATATAAGATACCAGAAAGTAAAAGTTCTAATTCGATATTAATTTTTAAAATTGTTTTATAAGTACAGTTTAGTTGGTTCTCTCGAAAAATCAAAATAAATGCAATTTTAAATTAAACAGAAAAGAATAACATACCTACATTTCTAATGCAGTTTTTGAATAGATTTGATTTATAGTAGCAATTGTCTTCAAAATATTTATTGATTTTAAAAGAGAAGTGTTCCACAATATTAATATTTTTTGCATTGATTTTCCATCATAGACAGAATATATGAATTGAGAACATCGAAGCAAACTAAATTAAAATTATTTCATTAAATATTTGAGCTTTCCGTACAAATAAATGGCAAAAAAAAACAACTATTTGAAGTTTCATTAATTAATTGTTCCTTTATTCTAATTTAATAATTGTCGTTTAATAAGGATAATGATAAACTATCAGCTATTAAACTAAAACTATTGTATTTGATATGATGTGTAAACAATTGTATGTGATTTATATGATTTTATTATAATAAAACGAATGCTACCGTATTATACCTTTGTCAGAAATTAATAGTTTCGGTAAAATGTCCTTAATCTATAACTTCATCGCTCTAATATTCTTTACAACTACAAATTTGTTATAAATTACTTTAAATTCACCGTTAAATGTAGTATTTAGAAAATAGAAATTCGACTCGATGTCAAATAAAGTGAGGAGCGATTGTCCTATTGCCAACCGCTAAAATGAATAAAGGCACTAATTGTATTGAAATCTAGTAAAAATGATGAGGAGATCGTCGTAAGAAATTCCCCTGGTATAGAATTGGTGGTGGTAGGGAGCGGGAAGTGACCTATAACTGGAAGGGAGCTATAGCAAGGGTTGGGAGGTCCAATCTAAATGCGATGACCCAAATATCAGTTATGAGTTGTTTGTGTAGGCGAGCCTAGAAACTGGGCTTCCTCGGACATAAACACTGCCAAAAACTCTGGGACCTTTCCTACTTGACAGCTATTGTCATACAGGGGTATCTCGTAAGCCCAATCTTATTCCCAATAGATATTTTTCTTTATATTTCTTCTATTCAGAATCGTCAAGAGAGATGTGACGATCGAATACCTTTTCGAACAATGATAATTTGCAAATCGCATTGATACATGGAGGGTTCAGAGCAAAAGTAGACGAAGTCCATTTCTGGCAATTTATGTTGTAATGGCCTTGAAGTGTATTACTAAAATGGCTCTTTTCAGTGCTACAGGACATTGAAGTCCTAACTTCATTAATTTGCCACTTGTAGATGTTCTTGCTGCACATCTGGAAGTCATTCTCGTTTGTTTTCAGAGCACGAGTAAGCCAAGTCCAAGTTATAACTATTTTATGAACAAGGCTATACAAAAATAATGTCAGTGTTTAAGTTCAAATATTTATAGGACATATACTGGTCACTAGGATTTATACAACTTCTTCGCAATTAAAACGCATAATACTCATTTTCTGAAAACAGTTTAACATGGATTTGGTCTAGTTGTGCTCTGAACCCTCCATATGTATAAATGTGTGGAATGTAATTAAGTGTGTAGTTCTTACTTGAAGGATATTTTAATTCTCATTTGCGAGACATATTCTTAAAACAAATATTCTAGAAGAATAGCAGCTAAGGTTTCGGATCTCTTGACTATTGAATAAATTAATTGCCTTATTATATTGCGATTCTAAAGAATTTTAAAGTCATCTGTTATAGACAAAATGCTTTAGAAATAAATTAGCTGTACTTATTTACAAAATAAACTGATTATTCGACACTTAGACATAAGTACAAAACGTTTTCAGAGCCAGAACATTATGCAATACTACTGGCCAAGCATTCACAGAAGTAATACATACAATCTGTATCGTAAAACACATAGTACTAAAAACAAAATATAAAGATAGTACACCACATGTGAACTGTAAAAGCTTGTAGAAGCATAAGTCATGATAGTTCCCCTCTAGCCTTAATAGAGAAATACTGCCTCTTAGAGACTTTCTTTGGAAGTAATGTCTACTTCAGCACAAGTAAACTTTTTTGTACCAAATATATATGTATATATATATATATATATATATATATATATATGTATAAATGTGTGTGTAAACTTAGGAAAGAAAAAGGCAAAAAATGAAATAGGATTTACATCTTTGTTTAAAAAAAGGTCCGTCTCGCAGGAACTGCATCATCTTAGCGCGGTTCCGTTCATGTCCCTAGTGTCATTTGATAAGCTTAGAAAAGAAATAAAGTTATTTTTTTTATAAATCTCGTGAAAATTGTCAAAATCCTCTCGAACATCTCGAATAAAAGTGATCTTAAGGTGTCAGGGAGACCGACAATAGCTAACTTATACACAGAAGCGGAAAATACACAATCCGGCTCTCATTCTAAAGTAAAACTCTATAAATCAATACAAAATATGCCTAATAAAGCCTTTCTAGTGGATACAGAAGCATGGGCGTATATGAGGGGGGGCTGAGGGGGCTGCAGCCCCTCCCGAAATTTTGAATTGATGATAAAAACTTGTCGTAAAACCCTTAAAAATAAATTAAATAAGATCACTTAGTTCATAAAAAATATTTTATTTTACGTTTAATAGCGTTTTAGTTGCCTTAAACTATTCCAAGCTCTAAATATTTAGTATTCCATACTCTGGAAATGGTCTCAGCCCCCCCCCCGAAATCTTCCCAGCCCCACCCGAAATTGTTTTCTATATGCACCCATGTACAGAAGGATCAAGAAGAAGTACAAGAAAGATTGAGTAGAATACCCTGCCTAATAAAGCCTATATAGAATAATATGCCGAATAAAGCCTATCTAGTAGATACAGAAGGACAAATAACAAGTCTTGACGAATAACGAGTCAATATATAGAATAATATACCTAATTAAGTCTATGGAGTAGATACAAATGGACCAAAAACAAGTCTTGATGAATCTTGTTTTTTTTTCTACTTAAATACTTTTTATCAATATTTAGTATATAACCTGTGTTGAAAACTATTGATTGCTAATTGATGAATCGGGTTACAACTAAGTAGTCTTTATGAATATTTAGTATATAACCTATGTTTGGATCTGTGTTTTTGGGGTGCTCTCCGCCTAGGCTTTGTATTTGTGTCGGCAGATATCTGGGGTATATTTACAGCTCTTGAGGATTAACTCTTAGCAGGTAAATATCCTGCGGAGCTTATGTTTGTACGGGCACTGTCCCCACTCCCTATTCCCTCATAGTATCTAACCGTTGTGAAGTTTATTTTTTGGATTTAGGACTTAATATAGATATGTAGACTAAATCATAGCAAGAAGTCAACATCCGTCGTCGGTTCTTAACTATGTAGACTCGCTAATGTTACCCAATCTTAGACACATCGTAATTAAAATCCACAGTAAAAACACGACATTTCATCAGAATCCCCTGCTAAATAAAACATATATAGAATAATATTCCAAATAAAGCCTATCTAGTGGATAAAAATAGAGGAAAAACGCCGTTCGTGGTGGTAGAAAATCTTAAAGGCATTTCGCTCAGAAATCTCCGAAATATTGTTACTAATTTTACGTATCCTGTTTTATAGCCAAATAGATTTATATTCTATAATCAATAAGAAAAAACTACTAACAATAAAAAACTATGGGCAACAGATGAAAATTGGGAATATTTAGAACAATTCAACACCAGTACTGTAATCTAGATATTCATACGGCATCTTCGAATTCTAACAAACAAAATATTGATTCTAATTATACGTATCCTGTTTACTGACAAATACATTTGACTGCTATAAGCAAGTACAAAAATAACGAGAAGTGAAAACAAAAACTGCGGGAAACACACAAATAGATCCGTTTAAATAAACGAAACTCCATCAAACATTTCTTCAAATTTTTTGTGGAAAATTCAGTAAGCTTTCGAACTGTTATATTTCACTTGCCACGATTTCCTAACCCTTTTCGAGATATTAAGGAAAATATACGAAGGGGGCCTAATAGATAGTCATACGGCATCTGAGAATCCCAAGATTCCGCAAAAATAAAATATCGTTTCTAATTATACGTATTCTGTTTTATTGGCAAATACATTTAACTACTATAAGCAATTGAAAACACTAGGGAATATGCCAAAGAACTCGGAGTAGGAGCCTCGACAGTTTCAAAACATTTGAAGAAAATCGGCAAATCCAAAACTGACATTTCATACGGTACAGCCTATATATTTTAACAATGAATTGTTTTTCTTGTTTTAATTAATCTGTTTTATTGTCAAATACATTATCCAACTACATGCAATGAAAAAACAACAAAGAATAAAAACAAACAAAAAGAACCGTTCAAATAAACGAAATCAATTACTTCAAAGATTAAGCACTTATTTCTCCGATTGACATCGCCTAATCAAAACTTTCGTCAGAACCATTTTTGTAGAACATTTAGTAAGCTTTCGCATGATAACTCTCCGTTTGCCAATATTCTCAACCTTTTTCGAAATATTAAGGAAAGTATATAAAGTTACCAAAACTTTTTATGTCTGTTAATAAAATATTTTATTCTAACCCTTCCTAAACTCCAAACGTAACAAAAATTTCAACATATTAGTTTTAACTAAAGTAGAACACGCAGAAAATGTTTCAACTGGATCCCATGATTCTAAGTACCCAAACCAAAAACGGTATTCGAAAACTATTTTTCCAATTTTCTCAAAAACGGTTAAAGCTATCGCCTTGAAAATGGTTTCATTCGTTTTCCTAGCCCAAGAAGCCTATAAAACGAGTACTTACAAGCTTATGAAGTCAAAAACTTAAGCGTTACGATTTTTTTGCGCGAATTTCGCCCCAAACGCCATCTTCCAGTGGGTGGATTCTGCTGGTTAACGAACTTGACCTTTCAAATTGGACGACGGATTTTTGTACCAAATTTCATCACAATCGGACCATTAGGGAAGCCAGAAATGAGCGAACAGACAAATATATATATATATATATATATATATATATATATATATATATATATATATATATATATACAAATTTGAACCACCGTTATTTTTGGTTTCTAGGGGTTCTGAAACGCGAAATTTTCAAGTCGGCACATCTGGATTGTTTCATTGTATCAACCTTATAAGCGTGGTTCCTCCCTATGGGGGAGGGAGGAACCGCGCTAAAAAAGAACTATGTATGTACCCCAAAAATCATGATAGCCCATTTGTCCAGGAATATTATCAAGAAAACAGAGTGAATAAATTCCTTCTCCTCTTCCTTCGATTATGTCGAAAATCGAAGGACTTTTACTAAACATAAAACATATTTTTCTGAACCGTCACAACGTCCTCTGTACGCAGGTAACATATTATCCATTCATTACGCCACACCCTGTATATATATATATATATATATATATATATATATATATATATATATATGTATATATATATATATATATATATATATATATATATATATATATATATATCTTTGTAATATATTATTTACAGCTACCACGTCAGAATCTATTGATTTTATTTTATTATGTAGTTTCTAAAAAGAGCAAATGTATTATTATTGCGATTTCACGAGTTCAAGGAGATTCAAGTAGATAATAATAAATAATTTCTATTCCTTTTTTTTTTTTACTTGTATCTCCTTGAACTCGTGAAATCGGAATAATAATACATTTGCTCTTTTTAGAAACTACATAATAAAATAAAATCAATAGATTCTGACGTGGTAGCTGTAAATAATATATGGTTTAGCGATGACCTGCTTTGAGAAAAGCAATTATCCACATAAAATAATATTGCATTAATTAATACTATAATTTCAATCAATAATGTAATTGGAAATTAACGGTATTTTGCTTCTCTCTATAACTGTTTCAATATGTTATTATTTTTATGTAAGATTCAGTGTGATAAACATTTATTATATGAGATACTTCTAAAAAATAACTTTTTTTCACGATTTAATTACCCAAAAATTGAATTCGTCAAAATTATTTGGTTTTGATAATCGTTTGTTTACTATTAATTTATTGATATTGACAATATAGTAATGTTTCCCAAATTACTTTTAATGAAAGAGGTACGCCAGTATTTAAAAATAATTCTTAACAAAGGATGAAAATGTTTTAGAAAAAACAATTGTCACTTGAGAAACTGCGTTTCACCTAGGAACAGAATTAAATATAATTTAATAAGCAAGTCAGCTGTTCATTGAAAATATGAAAGGCCAAAACTATTCATGTTTATTTGGTATGTATTTATTTATTTCAGCGAATTATTCGGGAATGCAGCTGCTACATATTTTTTTAAATTTTAATAAGAATCAACCAATTTCACTTTTAATTACCAGAATTTATTTTGGTTCGATTGTTTGAATGTTGAATGTATGGGGGGGGGACAGAAATCTCCTTAAATGATAAATATCTGCGCATAGAGTGAGATTATATTTGTCGATAAAAATGATTATATTTATTTAATAAAGTTTTCCATAATGTAGGAATTATGACAAGAAACTTAGCGTATTATAGAAAAACAGGACTGATTATTTTATTATTAATAAACCCTGGTAGAATAGAGAAGAGGATGTGGTTAGATCTAGTTTGAGTGCTTCTCAGTTTGTGATGGTTTCGCCTAAATATGTATGTCTGAGCTTGGGGTAATTCTCAACCGGGGCGGCTTATTCCTCTAAAATCTACTACATACAGAGTCAATCCATTTGAAATGGTCCAGAAAAAAATCATCTGGTTGCTTGGCCATTTTAGAAAAAAGTGATATTTTTACCATCAATTACATATGGAATCAGAAGTTCAAAACAATTTTTAAAATATTTATAGAATCAACCGTTTGAAAATGGCAGTCATCTTTGTTTCACTGCCAATGCTGATTTTTGAGTTTATAAGCTCTTAGGGAAAACGATTTATCAGTAAATGATCGTGAGTGGCGGTCAATTAATAGAATATCCTCTTAGATTGTAATGATACAAGTTCTATCGAAATGCTTGGATGTTGTAGATTTAGCCTTAACTACTTGAAGACATCGGTCGATAGTGAGGAAGAACTAAAGACGTAGAACCCAGTGGACTGTAAGGATTGGCAGGGAACACCTTGGCACTACACCAGCACCAAGCACAAACCACTCACCTCGCCACTTAACAACCACTCTTTTTATCTTAATTCATTTTATATCATTGAGTAATTTAATAATTCATCTCTCTTCTATTGATTTATATATTAGAAAACATCCCATTGTTGTATTATAGCAAACCTATGGCCGACAAAAATTCCATCCTTTCATAAGGCTTTTCTAGCTGTGATAGTATTTCTTGCTATCCTTAAATCGTAGGGCCCAAATAGAAACAAAATATTACGTAAAACCAAAGTTATTAATGAGAAGGTGTGGACAGTTTGGTTATAGTAAATTCAACTATTCCCGACGTTTCGACTTGACATGGAAGCCTTCTTCAGGGCTATGGACGATAATAGGGCCATGTCTTGGGTGTTAAATGTCTTGGTTGGCTACATCAGTCAGAGATATAGCAAAGTTTTGAATGCTTGAGTAAATTGAAACGACTAACTGACTTATGCTTAGAGATAACGATGAGGCACCTAACTTCCTTAAATACTGTATCAGCCTTTTACAATTATCCAACAAGCCTTTCAATATTGTACTCTCTTTACAATTATCCAAATTTCACAAAACACGCCAAAACGATTGGGTCAGGTTTCGAAGCAACCATAACATTAAATGTTTTCATCGGGTCATTGCTATATGGCTCTAATAATATTATTTTTTTTATTTGTTGTGAAACCTCCTGCGTCTAACCCTTTGTAATTTTTTTTAATTATTATTATTGATTATTACAACAATATGAGTTAACATATTTCTAGTAATATTGCTGGTTCAGTTATAATGACATTGTGAGGCTTGATGTGGGGATATGAACAATTACAAAACCCACAATAGTAATGCTTAAAGAAAAAATAAATAAATAAATAAAAAGATAATATAAAATAATAATGAAACAACTGTAAACAATTTTAAATGAAAATATAACACACTTTTTGCACTGCAGATGTTAAAGCAAATTTTCTCTTGGCCACCTCCGCTTCAGCCTTCTGTGGGGATTTTGTGGATTTTGGAACGAGGATAGAGAATTTATCAAAGGATTTGGATGGCCTGGGGGATTGGAATGAAACTTCTGATAGACTGATTTGGCCAGGGATTGGATAAAGGGGATATTGAAGTCATTATGGAGGGTTAAGTTCGAGACATAGTAAGGAGCATTGGACATTTTTCGAATATCCAATGTAATATATCCAATGTAAAATATCCAATGTAAAATTTAAAATAAAAAAATTGCCTCCTCCCTCTTCACATGTTTTGTTATAGTGGTTTAAAGACGTTATATATTTATATATTTCTTGGTGCCAGTCAATACTTAATTTAATAAAAATTTATGAAAAAAACAAAACAACAGACTATAAATGACTTGTCCAACTGTAACACACACATCGAAAATATATGAAAGAGATATAAACTTAACATAAGCTTTATCACACCAAAATTTAGTTAACATTTAACGGCGATTCGGATCCCCTAATATAGTAAAAAATACTTAGAATAATGTAATATTGATTACTAATTATAATACTACTAATATATTATTTCCAATAATAGTAATTTAAAAAATATATTTAGATAGCTGAACTCACCTAGGACTCCTAGCCTGTAGTTGAGAGTTACGAAAATGATATTCCCGTAACTTGCTAGCGTAGATCCGTCGTACGGGTTTCCAGAGTTCCAGGAGAAGGATTCGCCATGGATGAACACGATTACGTTCAGGTTTCCACCAAGCCCATTCAAGTATGCTGGAAACAAACATAAAACGATACTCTAAAATATTGTCAAGAATTCATTGAATATTTGGTAACATTATGTTATAATTATTCATATAGGTATAAACAAAATAAAGGCCAGTAAAAATGTAGAAGAATAAGATAATTTAGAAGAATAAGAAAAACCCAGGCAAATGGAAAAAGAAAAATCATGGAAATATTAAAAATTGAAGAACTGACAAATTAAAAAATACGTTCTACTGTACATTACACTGAGGAAGAGGAAAACGTAATTTCTGTAGAATGACTTGCGGTAGAAAGAGAGAGCGGCGAGAAAGAAAGAGAGAGAGAGAGAAAAAAAGCGAGAGGGTGAGAGAGAAGAGAGAGAGAGAGAGAGAGAGAGAGAGAGAGAGAGAGAGAGAGAGAGAGAGAGAGTGAGAGAGTAATCTATCGATAAAGATCAAATAAACTAAAAGATAGGCTTGTTGCACCCACAACTACATAGGCTTGTTACAAAATCACAGCTTCGATGATACCTAAGGTCTTATTATTCAGTCCGTGTTCAATTCACTTGCACGCTTCTAACCTTTCCGAACTGAGCGTTTGTATTAGAAGTTTTCCTGTGAAAATCGAGAATGTAGAGTGAGTAATTTCCGCTAATAAACGTTTTCAGTGCATTTTGGTGCCTAAAATATCACTTTTCTTGAAGATATTGAAATCTTTGTTAAAAAATCTCACAAAATATTAACTGTTTCTATTAAAAGCTTTCCAAATGACACTATAGATGAGAAGGTTATGGAGATACGTGAAGATGACGCAGTCCCCCGAATTACTTACTTTGACTCATGGCATTTAATGGGTTTAGCGTAAAAAGAGCATAGCGAAAAGCTGAGTTGTTATCTATGACAAGTGGTTTTTTGCAAGACCTGGACGTATATTACAACAAACTCTGAATCCTTGCGGGATCAACCTTGATATATTCCCTGAGTATACACAACTAACACATATACAGAAGATAAACAGGCGCTTATTAATTTTTCGCAACTCTTTTCACCAAGTTTAGGTCCATACCTACAAAAATAATTTTTAAAATATAACATTTCACTCAATTTTATTTTTTATTAACATAATTATAAAAATTAATTTTATCAGAGAACTCCTAATGGATTTAAAAAACAAAAACAAAAAAAAAATCTTTTTAACGAATTTAAATGAATTATCGAATAACTGATAAGTACGCTGTGTGTGTAACAACCCAATAAACTTAGGCAGCCAACTTTGTTTTTCAAAAAATGAATTTCTTCTTCTTCGTTGCTAAACTCTCTATTTCACCAGATGGTATAGGTAATCTTTTTTCTTTTCTTTAACCTCGCGTGTTTCATTTATCCGCAATACTCATTGCACTAAAAGATGCTACACACGGTCAAGCGGGCCTTTCAGTTAGACCTGAACAGTCCGCGTGAAGGCCGGTCACCTGTCAGTTAAGACTGTTCAGGCTGCCGGAATATATACACGATCAGTCGACCGGCCTTCGGGCGGACTGTTCAGGTCTAACTGACAGTCCTGCCAGACCGTGTGTAGCCTGCTTTACTTCGCGCCAATCATTAAGCTCCCTAAGTCAACATCATCGTGAGCTAGACGACTGGTGGAATTGGCGCTGAAGATGGGGTCATTTTTTGACCAAGGAATATATCAATCGGAATAATTATATAAAGGCAAGTTTCAATGTCGAACAAAATCGTTTAATTAATCAATTATTACCGCCAAGCCGAAATGTACATGTGGAACCACCGGCAGTAATGATTGTTCCTTTCTGTTCCTAAAAATAATATTTAATCCCGAATGAAAGAGATGAATTTTACAAACAAATAATATCGGTGTAATTAGAGTCGAGGTTTTTCCGTACCCCATAATTCAAATGTGGCCGTGGCGGATTATTACTAATGAGAAAGCATTATCCGAAAATATACTTCGGACAAGTGGTGGTGGAATTAATAATTAATACTTCAGGTTTATTAGTGGGGACTAATTAAAAAATCACGTAGCGTATACTTCCGGATATCAACAAATCCCGGATAAAACAAAAAGAAGAAATTTGTTAAATTAATCAGATATCAGTTGTAATATATTTACAATGGAACATTTTAGAAGAGTTTAAATTATCATTATATATTAAGTTTTTTTAATATATACTTGATTATCGAGTCCTATAACTGAGATTTTCTTTCATTAATTTAAAATACATTCTTATCTTATTATTACAGAATGCTGTTGCCCAATGTGGTCAGCTTCCAATCAGATTGGTATCCCGTTTCTTTTATTATTCATCGCAACATTCGCCGACGACACACTCGTCTTATCCAATCACAGGAGTCTGAATACGATGGTTCACAATCTGCAAGCATCGGCGAACTCGTTGACCCACTGGTTCAGGAAATGGCGTCTGGCCCTTAATTCAACCAAGACTGAGGCAAAAGTATTTTCACTTCGGAGGTTCTCAAACGAAGAAATTCCAGAAATTCGATTGGATGGAGTCCCGGTTCCTTGGTGTCCGAAGGACCAGGGTGTGTGTTACCTGGGACTACACTTCGATACACGACTTACATGGAAGCTCCACACTAATATAAAATTACGACATGCACACACCAGACTTTCAAAACTATACCCACTGATGAACAGAAAGACATCACTCCGACCTTCACTAGTCACACTCCTTTACAAGACCATGATCCCCCCATACTGACTTACGCCTGCCCTGTTTGGTATGGAACAAACACGACGAACATCAAAAGACTTCAGACTTTACAGAACAAAGTCCTACGGATAGCAGCCAACGCCCCTTGGTTCGTTTGAAACACCTTGCTCCATCGAGAACTGGGAGTTGATCCTCTCGCATTTCATATAGAAGAATTAACCCGCAGATAGTACGAAAAACTGGCTCTCTCTTCTGGTGCCACGAATTACCATCTGGGAGGACCTACAGCCCGACGCCCCAAGCCGAGGCTGTACCAAGACATTTTGTTTTAATTTTCTTTTCTTTTATTTTTATTTTTTTATTTATTTTCTCTGTATGTATGTGTGTATTTTCTTTTTTCTCTTCAATTTGTGTAAAAAACTATTCGTTTTGGTCCAAAATAAAAATGATTTTTGTTTGTTGTTTTATTATTCATCAAGATTAATAGACGAAAATGTGAACTTTTTGTATTTATTAAGTAGTATAGTTCCTCGCATACACAAAACTCTGGAAGAAAATTAATAATTGAAGCAGCTGCTCATTACAAATGTAAAAGAGCAGACCTGTTCACGTTTTTATTTTATTTATCTATATAGGGTTTTTTAAGCAAATTATTCAGGAATGCACTCGACACTACCCAAATTCTGAGGAAAGCGCTAAGTTACGCAGCTTGTGCGTGAGGGACTTTTTAAGTGAGGGACGCGGTACCTCAGTTTTGATTGGCCATTGCTTGGAAAGGACGCTCGCCTTTGTACAATCAGGCTCTATAATTATTGCATTGATTTTTTTGGCTCCTGAAGAGCCTCCTTGTATGGCGTGAAACATCTAGAGATAAATTTAACAAGTTAATTGACTTTGATAATAATTTTGTTGTGACCTTCCTTCTTTGTTTGAATAAATAAATGATTAATCGTCTAAACAATGTGTAATAACATATATTTATATGTGTGGCTGTGTGTGTATTTGTATTTGTGCCTTTTATGTTTTATGTGAAAGATATAATTGTATAAAATGAAATTGAATACTCTCGAAAAAGGAGACGATTACATTGAATTTGCTAGGAATTTCTCGCGGAATTTGTTCACATAGCAAATAAATCTCTCCGGGACTCTGGGATAAAAGTTAAACCGCCTGAATGAGATTGTAAAAGAAAATAGTTTGTCAAACAGATTCCTCTAAGTTAATGGCTCGCCTGATCCCTTAGAGGGGAGCCGCTGTTTTAATGAAAACAAGATCCCGTTTAAGTTTATCTCGTAAGGATTCTCTCATAACGTTCTTACGAAGTAATCTCTGTCGTTATGAATCCTCTCTCATGCTTCATGAACACAGGGATTTAGAGAATGGAGTGTTTTAACAACATTAAGTTCATTTATTAAGAGATATAGGCTTTTTTTTTTTAGTGGGAGAAAAAGAGAGTTAGATTATTGGAATAACCATTGATTATAAAATCATGTAAGTGCGTTTGGAAATTCGTGGGTTTTTTGTTTCTTTAAATCTATTTTTTATGAACGAACTAAAAAATGGCTATTCTATTGAGAATCAAACTGTAAATGTAGTGCCAAATTTGGTTGTCATATCACACTAGTATTTCTAAAGTGATACAACTCAAAATAAAACTCAACTGAGAATCGGTCACTCTTGCCTATGTAGGGGCCTTAGGATTAACACTGGAAGGGTGACACAAGTGCCCTCTGGTGCACAAACTCTGAAGCTATGTACAGACAGTTTTGATGGTTGATAAAAATATATTTACCATGTCTTTCATAGTCATAACTATGAAGGAGTGAATAAAATCGATTTTTGAGTTGTGTCACTTTAGAAAAACTAGTAGTGAAATGTGTAGAACTATGTTCAAATAATATTTTTTAAATTCAAGTTGAAAGATTTAAACATTTATTTTACAGGAAAAAGCTTACTGACTTTAAACATCCTGGAATAAAAGGTTAGGAATCCGGATTATGGAAAATCTTTTACAGAGGGAATATTGAGGTCGACTTGTAGGGTTTTGTTGGAAAAATAAAAAAGTTCGTTAAATATTCTACGAAAGGCTTTAGATTGGAAGGTTTCTATTCTTTGTATCAATTACTTTCCGTTACCAATTATCCTAAATTGTCATCCGACCCGAAACTCAGAGGTCAATCCTTTTCACCCGGACCTATACTACAGACCTTCTCAGGGGACTCAAGAAAATTTGTCCACATGACCTACTGTCTGTTAACTGTTAATACCAGTTAAATACACACAAATACACAAACACAAAGAGAGAGAGAGAGAGAGTGAGAGAGTAAAATATGTTTCAAAACTGATAAACTCCTACCAAACAATTTCTAGCATCAAGTATATCTTTATGTTCGCACAATTAGTTTTTGTGTCATATTTTAAACAGAATAGTGTAATAATTGTAATAAACGTTTATTACAAAAGAAAAAAAAAGGCTGGCCTTAGACGATTCTTTGAGGAATATAAACCGTTGAAAATAATTTGTCAATTATATGTATATATAATATACGTTTTGACGAACGCAAAACCCCTGGAATAAGAAAAAACGTTTGTCAATAAGGGTGTCAAATATTTGTCGTCAAAATTTTCTTTTTTTTATTTAAGGGACATGTACAGTAGGGTGGGCCGAAAAACTCATTTTTTTAGAGCGGTTCCTCCGGTGCATGAAACAATCCGGAAGTGCCGACTAGAAAATTTAGCGTTTCAGAACCCCTAGGGACCGAAAATAACCGTGGTTCAAATTTATATATATATATATATATATATATATATATATATATATATATATATATATTTGTCTGTTCGCTCTCTACATCCCAGACGAATGGTCCGATTTTGATGAAATTTGCAAAAAAAATCGTAACGCTTACGTTTTTGAGTTCATAAGCTTGTAAGTACTCGTTTTATAAGCTTCTTGGGCAAGGAAAACGAATGAAACCATTTTCAAGGCGATAGCTTTAACCGTTTTCGAGAAAATTGGAAAAATAGTTTTTGAATACCGTTTTTGGTTTTGGGTACTTAGAATCATGGGATTCAGTTAAAACATTTTCTGCATGTTTTACTTTCATTAAAACTAATATGTTGAAATTTTTGTTACGTTTGGAGTTAAGGAAGGATTAGAATAAAATATTTTATTAACAGACATAAAAAGTTTTGGCAACTTTGTATACTTTCCTTAATATCTCGAAAAAGGCTGCGAATCTTGGTAAACGTAAGATTACCATTAGAAAGCTTACTAAATGCTCTACAAAAATGGTTCTAATAAAAGTTTTGATTAGGCGATGTCAATCGGAGAAGTAAGTGCTTAAAACTTTAAAGTAATTGATTTCGCTTATTCGAACTGTTCTTTTTGTCTATGATTTTGGTACTTAGAATTATGGGATTCAGTTGAAACATTTTCTGCATGTTCGAATTTCATCAACACTAATATGTTGAAATTTTGGTTACGTTTGGAGTAAAGAAAGGGTTAGAATAAAATATTTGATTAACAGACATAAAAAGTTTTGGTAACTTTGTATACTTTCCTTAATATCTCGAAAAAGGTTGAGACAGAGGTCTGAGAAAGAGGTAAACAAAAGCATACCATTAGAAAGCTTACTAAATGCTCGACAAAAAAGGTTCTGATGAAAGTTTTGAATAGGCGATGTCTATCGGAGAAATAAGTGCTTAAAACTTTAAAGTAATTGATTTCGCTTATTCGAACTGTTCTTTTTGTCTGTTTTTATTCCTTGTTATTTTTTAATTGCTTGTAGTTGGATAATGTATTTGAAAATAAAACAGGTTAAGAAAAATAAGAAAAATAATTTAATGTTAGAGATATGGATTTCCAAGTTATAGCTTTTCAACTGCCTAGCGTCCTTCCTAGGGAGGGTTGGCCGACCCATCCAGGTAAGATCGTAAATCATGACCTTTCTAGAAATGTGGACCCAAAATAATAACAGTTTCTATTTTAATCAGTCTAAATGAGTCTAGGGATAAGAACGGAACCGCGCTAAGATGCAGCTCCTGCGAGACGGACTTTTTTTTATTTCGTAGTTGTAATAGGGCGGAAAAGTTGGGAATTATATAGAGAAATAAAAGAAAACAAAATTGATCAAAATCGGTTGACATCTTCCGTTCGCGCATAGGCTTTGAAATTTTACAAAATATGAAAATTCTTCCTTTTTGAGAATATTTTTAAAATTTTTGAATTTGTTGATTTCGTAATATATTAGTTTTTAACGTCTTCATATAGAGCCTAAAAACATTGTGTTTTAATTTTGACCAAAAGTCGTGATAAATAGTCTGACGTTATCATCGGATTGGGGAACAATGTTTCGCTAGATGTACGTATTTTCATCAAAAAATTAAATTCTGTAAAACTTTAAGGATTGAAACTAAAATACTTCAACCAATAATAAATAATGAATATATTAAATCGACAAAATAAACATAAAATAACATTACTTTTAAATAAACTTGTACCTGAATATCAAATAAAGCACCTCTCTTCTAATCACAGAGAAATTATATGCAAGTCATAAGGAGCAATATGTAGGTTCATAGGATTTTTTTTTTTTTTTTTTTACAAATGATTTTTGTCCTCAGTATATTTGGATCTGTGAATTGAAGAAGCTAACTGAAGTCATCAGCCCATATTTTTTCTACAACGTTTTAATTGACGCGATGAGCCTCACAGGACCGCATGTTCCCGAAGAGTAAACGTTGCTCTCATTCCGCAATGTTGTAATTATTAATTATTCAACAAAGGGAAGAACGACAATTCTGGGGTCGATCGGAACATCGATCCGAAAGTCCGAAAATGAAACAGTCGTTCAAAGTTGTCCGTTTGCCACATTTTTTGGACAAATATTATCCAAATTTTATTAAAAATGAAGTAACGGCCATGTCCCTTACGCCTCGGCGTATGGCACTAGGCGCGCCGTATCCGGAGTGCTGTTTAGAAAGCTTGAAATAGAAACAGTTATTATTTTGGTTAGGGCTTTCGTGAAATACTTTTATGATCCCAGATACGTGGCCGATGACAAGGGTACCTTTACCTGGAAAAATGCCCCCGGCGTTTTCAACGTTTCCTATAGGAAAACACTATCACAAAAACTTTCTTATTTCCTTGTCTTCTTTTATTATATTACAAATTTTACCGATAAATTTAATTTCAAACAAAACAACTACCAATTAAAAAGTGAATTTAACAACGATAAAAACCCGTCCAAAAGAACAAAATAAACACGTTTGAAGTTTTAAGTACTTATTTCTCCGATTGACATCGCAGGGTCAAAACGTTCTTTAGTAACTTTTTTTGTAAAGAATTTAGTAAGCTTTCAAATGGTAACCTTCCGCTTACAACGATTTCCTAACTGTTCTCGAGATATTAAAGAAAATATAGGATCTTCTCAAAATTTTCTTGTTTATAAATAAAATATTTTATTCTAATCCTTCCAACCTTAAACAAAATTTAATCATTTTAGTTTATGAATTATACATTTGGATGAATTTCGAACAAATATTTAAACTAAATCCCAAGATTTTTTCGCCCCAAATGTTCCGGGGACGGATTCTGTTGGTTAACGAACTTGACCTTTTAAATTAGACGAAAGACTTGTGTACTAAATATTATCAAAATCGGACCTTTTTTGAGGCTGGGAGAGCGCGGACAAATTAATATATATATATATATATATATATATATATATATATATATATATATATATATATAAACTACCGTTATTTTCAAAATGGGTCCGAGGTTCTGAAACGTGAAAATTTCTAGTCGGCACATCCGGATTGAGTTATGAGGTCAATCTCATAAGAGGGGACCTCCCTATGTAGTGGCAAGGAAACGCGCTAATAATGTTCAGAGGCATTGTATTACTGCCACAAAAGTGAAACAATTCTTTGAATTTCGAGAGATATTGCATTATTAACCAAAGATAATCATTATATGCAAACACACTAGTTAAAACACCTTTTGTGAGTTGAATTTTCTATTTAATAAAATGCCCCCCGGTCGGTAGTGTATAAACAACATTGGTACTAACGTACTAGTTGCACCGATCTCGAGAAGTGGCTCTAGTTAATCCAACTCGTTGGTAATGGGGTGGAAAATGAGCTGATATGCAATTTAACACTACTTCAAAAGGATCTCTATTCTCGTTGCTATTCCGTCGTCGCCACATCGGACACATATTCGTTTTCGCACAAAGGACACAAATACAAACATACTATTCTAAAAACACCAATCTAACAGCAAGTGAACAAAAAACAATGAACACTAGAACGGATGAAAGAACAACCAATGAAATTGCCCTTAGGGATGAACCAATAGAAATGCGCTGATAATGGAATGCGCTGCCATTCGAAGTTGTTATTTCAAGATCTGGATTACAAAGCGTAAGCCTGAACGGGAGCCAATTCTCGAGATCGGTGCAACAAGTACCACAACTTTTACAGCTGTATTCGTGTACCATTTTCTTTCTTTATTGTTAAACAAATTAAAGGAAGCATTAGATGTTGATTTATTATTATTTTTTCGCATTTTCCCATGAAAAATCATTCGATCGAAATGGAAACCAGAAGTCATTGTTGAAATGACTAAGCAATCTTTTCATCCTTCCAGACCATGTGGGATAAATTAGGCGGGAACAAGGCTCTGGTAGATATATCCATGGAATAGCTGACACAGGAGAAGAATAATACAGATAGAGGTAGGGTCTTGCCTCTTCTGGACAATTTCCTAGGTAGACAGGAAAAGGAATAGAGGTGCTAGCGAGGGTTATTTCTAGATCTCAACCCTCGACAATATTCTATCTTCTATATTCAGGGGACTATTAATAGTCTCAGGATACAGACTAAGGGCTCTCCTGGAACTAATAAATGTAGAAGAAGGATTTGTATACGGGAAAAATTGAATTTTCGCTCATGCCATTAAATATAGAAGAAAAACGCTTATAATGGTTCACAATTGTTTGAAAATGGGCATTCAATTTACCATGTCTAATTATTATACTCTCCAAATGCCTCCATATAGCAACTAACATTTTTCATAAATAACTAGTCCTTCTTATTAAAATGACAATCCTCTGTTTCCTTATAGTTCTTACTTCCCCAGGGTGACCATGACCCAGTGTGTTTGATATTGCCCTTAAATGAAATAGAATCACGATTATAAATGATAAAATATTTGTGATTTGTGGTTGAGAACGACGCTAAATTAATTGTGTTTGCCTATTTACCATTTACTTAACTAAAATGCTATAAAAATCAAATTAGTGTTACAATTCGCATTGAAATTAAATATTTTATACAGCTAATTAACAAAATTTTACCCGATAAAAATAATTAAATTCTCCATTTTACTCAGCTATTTAAGACTAAACATGATAAAATATTAGAGAAATTTATTTAATGAATAAATGTAACTAATAAATGCTACAAAAACAGAACGTTCTAACATAACAAATAAAATTAAATGGAGTCCAAGTTAAATTCTGTAAATCATTTAGTTCGATATATCTTCTTGTCAGTCTTCTTCTTCATTCCTACTTGGATTGGTATCCACTTGGTCTGTGCAGGTTTTTACTACTACCCCAACAGAATGATTAATTTGATGATATAGATGACAAATGCTGTCCAAAGATGAGGCACTTGAAGAAAGCGATTCAAAAAAAGTTTTTTTTTTTTCCAGGGAAACGAAAAATTGTAAAAACGTTTTATTGCCAAATTATTATTGCTGCATATATATTTCTGATAAATGGATTTTTCCACTATTTCTTTCTAAATTTTGTTTGCTAGGAGAAATTTTTATTTGCATTATTTCCATGGAAATAGGCTTTTCCGTATTTTTGGCTAAACGCTATTTTTCGTTCACACCACAGGGAAAACATAATTGTGATGACACTTTCAAATTCTGCATCATATATCCTATACGATCTTATTTACCTTGTGCTAAAATGTCTCAAACCAAATTCACAGCAGCCACCCAAAAAATAACATATCTAACATTTTGGCTTTTAATGAGTTAATCATTAAATGCCAAAATGTTTTTCTTGACCAAAATTTACCCTTGCAAAGCATCCTGTTTTGGCCTTCAACACTTACTATCAAATTAGCCATGGTAATGAAATAATGAAACTTTTCTGAGAGTTCCCTCTATTTAACAGTGGAACATTAACCCATTAAATACCATGATCCCCAATTGGGGATCGTCAGTTTTATTTATTATTGAGGTGGCAGAACTGACTATTAAAGTATCCTTGTGGAAAGATTATCTTTGTTGAAGCCTTTGTTTATAGTATCCACCAACAGTTTTCATATATGTGTGTTATTGTTGGGATTATTATTAAAGAAAGACCAAAAAGCCAAGGTATGTAGTACAGGCCAAACATACTGTTTTTCAATTGATTCTATAATAATTATAAAAAAAGTCCGACTCGCAGGAACTGCATCATCTTAGCGCGGTTCCGTTCTTATCCCTAGTCTCATTTGGAATGATTAGAATAGAAACAGTTATTATTTTGGTTCCACATTTCTTGAAAGGTATTGATTTATGATGTTACCTGGATGGGTCGGCAGTTGAAAAGCTATATCTTGGAAATCCATATCTCTAACATTAAATTGTTTTTCTCATTTTTCTTAACCTGTTTTATTTTCAAATACATTATCCAACTACAAGCAATTAAAAAATAACAAGGAATAAAAACAGACAAAAAGAACAGTTCGAATATGCGAAATCAATTACTTTAAAGTTTTAAGCACTTATTTCTCCGATTGACATCGCCTAATCAAAACTTTCATTAGAACCTTTTTTGTCGAGCATTTAGTAAGCTTTCTAATGGTAATCTTCCGTTTACCATTAGAAAGCTTACTAAATGCTCAACCATTTTCATGTTCATGATTCTCAACCGTTTTCGAGATATTAAGGAAAATATACGAAGGGGGCATAAGAGATATTCATACGTCATCTCAGAATCCCAAGATTCCGTAAAAACAAAATATTGTTTCTAATTATACGTATCCTATTTTATTGACAAATACATTTGACTACTATAAGCAATTACAAAAATAACGAGCAGTGAAAAAAAAAAAAAAAAAAAAAAAAAAAAAAAACTGCGGGAAACACACCAATAGATCCGTTTAAATAAACGAAACTAACTAAATTTTAAGCACTTATTTCTCCTAATATGACCATCCCATCAAAAATTTCTTAAAAACATTTTTTGTTGAGAATTTAGTAAGCTTTCGAACTGTTACATTTCACTTTTCACGATTTCCTAAAAGTTTTCGAGATATTAATGAAAGTATACGAGGTTCCCAAAACTTTTCATGTCCGTTAATAAACTATTTATTTATAAAATAATATATTTCAATAATATATTTTATAAAAAATGGTTTCATTCGTTTTCCTAGGCCCAGAAGCCTATAAAACGAGTACTTGCAAGCATATGAAGTTAGCGGAACGATTTTTTTCGCACGAAATTCGCTCCAAAAACCATGTTCCGGTGGGCGGATTCTGTTGGTTAAGGAACTTGACCTTTCAAATTAGACGAAAGATTTTTGTACCAAATTTCATCAAAATCGGACCATTCGTCTGGGATGTAGAGAGCGAACAGACAAATATATATATATATATACATATATACAAATTTGAACCACCGTCATTTTCGGTCTCTAGGGGTTCTGAAACGCTAAATTTTCTAGTCGGCACTTCCGGATTGTTTCATGAGATCAACCTTTTAAGCGGGGTTCCTCCCTATGAAAGGAGGGAGGAACCGCGCTGAAAAACTTATACTAAACAAAGAAATAAGCCAGCATGCAGTAAGCACTTATAAGATCAAAGAAGATCAAAGGAATAGTTTTTATTTTTTGTCTAACAATTTTATGAATTGATTTATCCACGATTTTTTTGAGGTACCCATTTGAGGATCATGGCACATTATGTTGTCTTTTCTTTTTAGAATGGCATCTAAGCAATTTTGTACAATGGCCGAATTGGAGGAAGCATAGCAACTTTTTATTAAAATTTGATAATGGTGATGTGGAATCAACTATTTATATTGAGGAACTATCCCGTGATAATGTGGATATTGTTACTGAAGAAGAACATAGAAATGAAAATGATTTGGAAACTTCAAATGTAACAGAAGTACCTGGACGCTTAGAAATGTCTACCCATAAAGGGCTCCGCCTTTTCCGAAAGTGAAGAGATTTTCTAGAAAACATAAAGGAAAAATAACAATAGACCAACCACACAGTATCGCTCAATATAACGAATGTATGAGTGGTTAAGATAAAATGGACAGGCTGGCGAATAAGTAAGGTGTTAAATTCGTGGAAAGAAGTGGTACTTCTCTATCTTTAGAAACGTATTAGACATAACTATTATGAATGCTAACACTTTATATTGCCTTGTAAAACGGCTCAATTCCTCTTTTGGAATTCAGAAGGAAAATTCCCCTGGCTTACCTGACAGTGCCATCTATTTCGAGGCCACGCAACTCTGGAAGACAGTCACTTACTAATCTATCATCAAAAAGAGTTTCTGTAGAGGCTAGGAGAGAAGGAGGGCACTTTTTGGGAAGGACATATGAAGGAGAACAATGGAAATGTGGAGTTCGTAAAAAGAATACAAGTAAGCAAGGCCCACAATGCAATATTGGTCTTCATGTTGAATATATGAAAATGTGGCACACTTCTTAGAAAATAGTTTTTTTACATTTCATGTTGTTCAAATTATCTCTTTGTTCAAATATTTTACAATTATTTAAATATGTGAATATTTTTATTAAATTTATTTTGAAATATATTTTTACTTTTTTTTAATATGACACCCTTATCAGCCATGATCCCCAAATGGGACTTCATCAAAACATACATGATTCATACCTAGTAAAGCATTATTTTCAAATATTCAATAGTTTTAAGTAGTTTTAGAAACAATCCAATCAAATAATCAAAGAAAAACAGAAAATAAAAATTCGGTACTTAATGGGTTAATAATAAAAACCCTTTGTTTCGTGATACGTTATTTGTTTGGGTGGATTTGAGAAAAATTAGCACAAGGTACATGAGATTTTATAGGAAATTTGATGCAGAATTAGAAAATTTCATCAGAACTAAGGTAACTGCTCCTATTATTGACATACCCCCAATTATTGACACTCATACTTTCAATTAAAAAAATAAGCGTTTGGCGCCACCTATAAATTTAAACTTAGCACCAATGGGTTCGGAATCTTATCTACTTGTTTTCTGCCAAAAACAAGTTTGCTATAAAGAACACCACAGTTGAGGTCAAGATTTTCCCTTTAGCTTTGGAGATTTTCAGAGAATGTAGCTGATTTGCTAGTGTTTCTGCTTAGAAGGTGAGTGCTTATTTTTCGTATTTATCAGTCCCCATTTCTTTTTTTTTTTAGCGGAACTGTTTCTGAAACAGTTTATAGTCTTTCTTAGATATAATGCAACCTTTTTAAGTGCTCATTTTGAATAAATAACGTTATTTTGAGGGTGTCAATAATAGGGTAGAGAAAAACCACCTTAATCCAATTATTGACACACTGTCAATAATAGGAATTTTGATGAAATCTTTGTTTTGGTGCCTAACAAACTGGATTTTTAATGCTCAACAAAACGGTGTTTTACTTTCCCAAAAATAATGAAGGGATCCAATTTTTGACAGGGTGTGTCAATAATAGGTAAAGTATGTGTCAATAACTGTAATACATTTTTCCAATTATTGACAACCTCAAGTTGCCAGTTATTGACATAACTAATCCACTTATGCAAATTCGAAGTTTATGATAAATTCTCGTACCAACCTAATGAGTCTTTTTTCAGGCTCGACTACATTTGGCTCGAGGACATTTGTATGATTTTATTATGTTGTGGATGTTGAGAAGGTCTGAAGTATGGATTTGGTATCTAGGCATGTAAAATGGCTCCCATAAAGATCGATTCACACTATACGTACCGTCTCCGACAGGCCACCGTCCAGCATCCGACAGGCAAAATATTCTTTAATGTATTTCCAATGAGGTAGTTCACACTAGAGCGTTCCGTCACCGACAGGCCAGTAAAGCCAAATTTAGGTAGCTGGGCGGTGGCCTGTCGGTGACGGTACGTATAGTTTGAATCCACCTTAAGACAAACTTATGTACTTCTAGGTTTTCACCTCTATGATTCGACCTTGAATTGCCTGAACTACTCGAACTTCTCCGATCTTTTAATCACTGATAGTGATTGGGAAATCGTCAACAGGAGTATCTGCAAACATAGACTTATTCGTAATTCTTTAAAGTTTACTGTGGTGTTCCTTTATGAGAACCCCCTTCTGAGAAGAGCACTTTATCCAAAAATGCAGCCAACATTGAATTCGAACTGATGATGAACCTGAGGAATAAGTGGTCACAAAAGAATCTCCTACAATTAGAGAAGCCAGACATGCGGTTAATACATTTTAGAGCCAACGGCCATAGCCACGTTAAATGCACCGGTTTCCGTTCATCTTGAAATTTAAGCAGCTTCGGGAGCAGCCAGTACCTACCTGACTAAGTGACCGACCACGTTCTGTTGACATTATTAAAGGGTGGCAACCTGTAGATAGCCCGGCGTTAATAGCCTAAATGTTGATATGCCGTTAAATACACGCAGTGTTTTTATGTTAAGCCACAAAGAGTTCGCCGTAAGTAGCTGGGAATATAGAAGATACATCTCCTTTTAATCTTTGGGAAATGATGAGTTTCTTGGAGAGCCCGTGCTGCGAATTTCATGAACCATCATAAGGACAAGAAGGCAGAGGAGTTAAGTCTCAAAATAAGAACTCAGTGAAGTACAAGCTTCCTTATGGACTTTTAGAGTAACTATACTTATTTATGATATAATTTCATCATAACTTTTATAAATGTTGTAAAAAAAAGTATATCGTTGCTACTTCATTGAAATTGAGTCAATGACTGGTGCCTTTTCCTATCAAAAGCTAGATTTTACCTGTCAATAACTGGGTCATTTACCTGTCGATAATTGGATTTTACCTGTCAATAACTGGTGAAAAAAGTCACCTTCTTATTATGGCTAAAATCCTCTGAAATCATTCATTTTTAATTAATATAATAGGCTGAATTAATTCTAGAGATCCTGGCGAGGATAAACCCCTTTGAAGCAAGTGGATTGGTTAATAAATAAGGAAGATACTGTAATATTGCCTGAAAATTTTGCTTAATGTGTCAATAATAGGGGCAGTTACCCTAAATGTCCCCTATGGCGTGAACGACAAGTACCACAGAAATGTCAAAAACAAACGTTTAGACAAAAAACACGGAAACCCCTATATCTAGGGAAATAATGCAGGTTAAAATTTCTCCTTGGTGGCATTCAACTACTCTTTAGTCGGCGTACGAACTCCACAAGTATGGCGATTTCCTTCGGGAGCACCCTTTATATTTTCGGCAATGTTACGCGTAGGTAGTTTATAATCATGCTTCATATTATTTTCTTTTAAGGGTTAGCATATTCTTTTATTTATTTTTTCTCAGAGTAAACATTTTTCCTCTTTTCTTTGATGTAATACTCTTTTGTCTGGTTCTTATAATCGTTTAGCTTAAATTAAGTGCATTATTTGCAATTCGTTTCTTTTTAAATGTTTTTTTTTTTGACATTCTTGGAAATGTTTTTCGTTTAACAACCATTGTTAGGGTGGCAACCTATAGATAGCCCGGCGTTAATAGACATAGTGTTGATACGCCGCACAGTGGTCCGCACAGTTGTCCAAAAAATCAAATTCTTATTATAATTTTTTTAAGAGCATCAATGAGAGTTATTTATGAAGTTTTTATTAATTTTTTTGAATAACATTGAAGCGAAATTCGCGTGAAAAAAATCGGAACGCTTCCGTTTTCGAGCTTATATGCTTTCAGGTACTCGTTTTATAGTGGTCTAAGATCCCGATACACCTCGACCTTCATCGAGCTGATTAATGGATGAAAATGATTTTATATTAAATCAATTATGTCAATAAAGTTACTGAAGAAAAATCAGTCCTGAATTCCGGTTGTCGAGCTTTAAAGAGTGAAATATTGCTGCGAGGGAACACGTGTGACAGCGAGGTAATAGACATATATATATATATATATATATATATATATATATATATCCCGCATTGAGGTGTCGCACCCTATATATATATATATATATGACTATTACCTCGCTGTCGCACGTATTCCCTCGCAGCAATATTTCACTCTTTAAAGCTAGACAACCGGAATTCAGGACTGATTTTTCTCAGACTACCCTATACCACCGTGTTCGTAATGAAATGATCTTTATTTTAACATAACTTTAATTCATTAATCAGACCGATGCAAGTTACTCATTTCGAATGTCCTGTTTACACCCGACAACCCATTGTTGTGACAGGATAAAAATAGACCACCTATCGTTTGCATATTCTGTAGGCTTCATATAGGCATGGAATTTGTCTATTAATAAACCCGATGCAATTTTGAAAAAAAAATAAAAAATTAAATTGTAAATTAATCATATTCTGGACTGAATTTTTTTAGACAACCCATAAGCAGTAAATTTATTGACATAATTAAGTTGATATAAAAACATTTTCATCCATTAATCAGCTCGGTGAAGGCCGAGGTGTATCGGGATCTTAGACCATAGGTTCCTTAACATAGGAAAACGAATGAAAACACTTTTCAAGCAATATCTCTTACCGTTTACGAGAAAAATTGATAAAAATAATTTTCCAAACCAATGTTCAGTTTGGATATTTGGAAACGATTGATTCAGTTGATACTTGTGTTTGTATACATCTAATCTAAGATAGTTTAATTTTGGTTCCGTTTGGAGTTAAGGAAATACTAGAAAAGAAATATTTCAATAACAGAAATGAAAATGTTTGGGTATATTTTCTAGAATATCTAGAAAACGCTTGGAATATCGTGGAAAGTAAGGTGACGATTCGAAAGCTTACTAAAATCTCTACAAAAAAGACTTCAATATAATTTTTCATTGGGTGATGTCAATCTACGAAAATGTTGCGAATCAACGTTGGCCGGGAGATTTCAATTCAAACGTAGTACAAAGTACCCCCCCCCCCTCTCGAGAGACCGATTTAGTTCATTTTCACAACACTTCTTTCTTATTAGTATACCGCGTTTCGTAACAATACAACGGGAATTACGCCCGGTATGAGCAAATTAGTAATTTGGGTCAGGAGTGTCCCCCCCCCCCCTAATAAACCGATTTAGTTTATTTTTCTCTTCAGTTGACCAGAACGATTACCGAGTTTCAATGAAATATAACAAAAATTACGACTAGTATTGGCAAATAACTACTTTGGTTACTGGGGTTAGTGTAAACCCCCCTTCCGGATGGACCGATTTTTGGTCAACGAACTCGTTCAATCGTTTGATGGGGGAATACTACATACGAAGTTTCCTGGCGAAAAAAAAAAAACTCTAGCCTGTATCGGGTTAACAGACACATATATAACTATATTTATATACATGCTTATTTATATATATATATATATATATATATATATATATATATATATATATATATATATATAAATATAAATTTTGACTGGGGTCATTTTCGGTGTCTATTAGGTCGATTCGAAGAAATGTTTCAAAGATTCCGTCATGAGTGCAACCTCAATAGCTACTTTCCTTCGGAGGAAAGTGCTAAAAATGTGAAGGTGGGGGAGTCACTTATGATACTGTCAGTTTCCTTTTATGGGGCCTTAAATCTACCTTCTCTTCGAGATTTTATTTTATATTTTTTCACGAAATATCAAAACCAACCAATAACTACTTGTATTCCTTTACTAATAGCACTAGAAATATGAACGTAAACACGCTAAGATGACGCAGTTCCTGCGAGTGGTATTTTTATTTTTTTTTTTTTTTTTTTTTTTTTTTTTTTTTTTTTTTTTTTTTTTTTTACGGCGCATCTACTTCTAGGTCAATAGCGCCGACATCCAGGGTGCAGCGAGGAATTTTCCCAGCGAGCCTTGAGATGAGAAAATTCCTGCCGGAGGTGGGAATCGAACCCACCATCTCCCGCTTATGAATCCAGCGCGCTAGCCACTAGACTACGGGAGACCCCTTATTTTTACATATTTGATTAATATTAGCAGTGTATTGTACGTATAGATGTTTTGAGCGAATCGCCTTAGTTGCGAGCGCACTATAATTGATTTTTAAATATAGGTTTCTAGCTGAGTGGATAGGGACCACATTGAAAGGCGCTAAGATGAGGCATGAAATATGTACTGAAATGTGTATTCAGATATGAAATATATAAAATATGAACTAAGAAACTTGCCTTAGTCAAAAGAGGACATACAAGCCACCTTGCGGTAGATTCTGCAAGCTAAGCTTCGGAGAACAGCCGCAGGATGCCGCAGACAGCACCATTCTCAGGTCGTCAGCTGCCACGCCTATCTTCGATTTTACAAGGAGTATTTATTTATTATCCCGGAACGTTACATGGGCGTATATAGAAAAAAAATTCGGAGGGGGCTGGGAAATTTTCAGGGGGGGGGGGCTGAGACCATGTCCGGTGTATGGAATACTAACAATTTAGATCTTGGAAGTGTTTTAGGCAACTTAAACGCTATTACACCCAAAATAGAATATGTTGAATATAATATGAACTAAATGATCTTATTTAAATTATTTTTATGGGTTTTATGATATTTTTACCGATCAAATCAAAATTTCGGGGGGGGGGGGGCTGCAGCCCCCTCAGCCCCTTACATACGCCCATGGAACGTTAACTTAATATAACTAAGATATTATAATATTGACCTTTAAAAATAGCCAGAGAAAAATTAATACATACGTAAGATTGAAATAAATAAAATATTTTAGAGTTTAAGCTAAATCGGACTGGTGAAGAAGAAAATTTGTAAAAAGCCACGAGGTGATTAAGCCACTTTTATTCATATTTTAGCATTCCTTTTTAGTTACACGAATATATATATATATATATATATATATATATATATATATATATATATATATATATATATATATATACATATACTACTAACAGTAAATTTTGCATTAATGTGTCCACGTATCTACGTAAGTTTAAATTATTTGTTTATTGAGATGAAAAGTTATGTACTTCATTACAAGTTTTGTTTGCTGTTTGGTTAATTGGTGGGTAAAAGTTTAAATCAGATCCGCCGACGTCAAGAGCAAATTAGCTGAAACTAACATCTAAATAACGGCTGCCCCAGCCCAATCGGTTAGTGGTGATGGCTTGATTATATAGGTTTGAGTTCGATACAATCCAATATCATCTGATGGTTTGATTATATTGACACAATTTTCAGAACATAAGAACTGAGTTGGGATTACTGATGTATATACCGGAAGTGCAATCTGGGAATAACAATGATGGAAATACTGCTCTTAATGTTAATAGTGAGCTCAATGAACGGTTTAGTCTAATATTTTTGTGTCTTAATTCTGGAATTGAAATACATTTGGCTGCGGTTCAGAACTTGATGTACAAGAAATTTGTATCTAAGAGAATATTCACTGTGAAATATGGTTGTACCTGTTGATAAAGTGCTATTTTACGGAAGACAAGTGATCTAAACATGCATAATTACAATCGGCAAATCGTCTAAGGCTAGGCTCACATGGAAGGGCAAAATCACCGGCCGCCGCACAGTGGGGCGAGTGACAGGGTAGGCCGGACATTCATTAATATCTCCGGTTCCACTGGTCCTAGAGTATTACTTGTGGTGTCATTTTAAAGCTGATGAGCTGAGCTGGGATGACTTTTAAATGTGCACATACATATTATGTATCTCTTGCTAATAGATAATGTGATTTGTATGCACATAATAAAACATAAGTTTAATAAAGTTATATATTTTTTAATGAAATTCAAGTTCACAAACACAAAAGTCCGATTCGCAGGAACTGCGTCATCTTAGCGCGGTTCCGTTCTTATCTCTAGTGTTTATGAAGGCATAAAATAGAAACATTTATTACTTTGTTTAGATCAATAGCGAAACACCTATCCAAATGAAATCTCAAACAAACCAGTCTTGAAAGGTCTTGATTTACAATCTTACCTGTATGGGTCAGCTATCCCATAAGTTTGGGCAGAAAGGCCTCCGCTCTGAGGCATTCGGAAAGACTTGGGATCTCTCTCTTTGAACGCTACATTTTTAACAATAAATTGATCTTCTTATTTTACTTAATCTGTTTTATTGTCAAATACATTATCCGACTATAAGCAATTTAAAAATAACAAGGAATAAAACAGACAAAAAGAACAGTTCGAATATGCGAAATCAATTACTTTAAAGTTTTAAGCACTTATTTTTGTTTACTATATTTTTTCGGTCGCCTGATCCGAATACGTGGTCAGAAAAACCCCTGTACTTTTGTTTAGGCCCCACCCCCCAAAACTCATAATTTAGGATATCTTACACTATAATTTTTTTATAATTAATCATTAAATGACCCTTTGCTTTAAATTTTTATTCATGTACTTAAACAAAATAAACGACTATTACCTGGCTACTGGCTTTTAGTGCTTAAATATAATATTTTTTGAGACCTCAACGAACACGATTAATCCATTTGAAGCGAAGTTACAGCCTTTTAAAAATACGAGTTTTCTAAAACGTTTTCGCTTAAATGTTTGTATTTAATATTTTTATAATGCATACAATATTTGAGTTTTTACACAAAAATTGACATAAGACCTTGGGATGTAAGTCTTGAACTGATGCAATCCTAAAACACATCCCTTAAAAAATCGTTTATTTGTTTTACTTCAATTGATACATTGCTCAATTAAAATATGGGGAGATATTTTAAGGGTTGTCTTTTGGGATTTTAATGATTGCACCAGTTCAAAAATTACCTCCAAAGGCCTTATCTTAATTTGTCAATTTTTGTGTAAAAACTCAAAGTTTGTATGCATTATGAAACATATTAAATACAAATGTAAGCAAAAACGCTATTTTTTTTAGAAAAGTCATATATTTAAAGGGCTGTTACTTCGCTCCAAATGGACCAATCATGTTCGTTGAGGTTTCAAAAAATTAGTATTTTTAAGCACTAAATGGAATTGTATAGAGTAACATATCCTAAATTATGAGTTGTTTTTTTTTTTGGGGGGGGGGGACTTAAACAAAAAATGCGGGGGTTTTTCTGACCCCGGGTTCGGATTTATCGACCCCAAAAACATATAGTAAACACGGTCTGCTCTCTGGGTCCGGTCTTTTTTTTTTGTGTGTGTGTGGCTGTGTTAAAAAATTTTAAATAGCGTATACATTTTTTAGATGATCATTATGAGTACATAATTTAATTAATAACATTTTTTTGACCTTCCCCTTCAAGCATAAATTTATCCAATTTTAAATTTCAGTATTGCTATTATAAATGCTGCCCTATTTACACGTAAAGGAATTATCGTAATTAAAAATAAATTAGATGGTCGTGCAGAACATGAATTGATAAGAGATAAGTTGTTGTCAAGCAAGTCCACGAAGGCAATAAGAAAATAAATTACAATATTCATGTTAGTAAAAGATAGTTTACGATGAATTCTAAGAAAAATTAAAGGAAATATAAAGAAACTTAATCCAGTGTCGCCAGATTATTTTTACAGGCTTTGTGCATTTTTTTTTTTTTTTTTTTTTTTTTTTTTTATTCTGAATGTTTGGTACATTTTATTCAAGTACATCTGCTTAATGTTTGAGAGGTTAATAATATATGTTTTAAATGAAACATCACATTCATAAAAAGCATTATTTTTTCAAAATTTAAATTTGGCTAGTCTCTTCTACAACATAAGAATTATTAAAAAAAAAAATACTTTGTGTATAGGTACATATATATAAAAATTGTCTAAAAATAAATGTGACGGTGTCCATTATTTCAATCTCAGTCAAATGATTAAAATTTAATTAGGTAACTGTAAATTTAATTAATAGGGAAATGATTTCTTTTTTTTTTGTATTTATTTATGAGAATCCGTAGCTAGGGTGACTCGCTCCAAACAATTATTACATACATATATAGAATCACAACATTACGTATATATGTCTAATTAAATAAATAAGATTATACATAAATGTCCGGTAATGTATTTACTTATACATGCAATTACCGATTTAGACAGCATAACATAGGTATTCATTCCTTATATACTAAAATATTAAAAAATATCGCAACGCCTATAAGTATATCTGGAGTTATTTTTTTGGTTTAACAGGCCAATCCATGCTTTATCTTATTAGCACTGGTATTAGTCACATGAGAGAAATTAGGGATTATTCATATCACAGTTACTCATTGTTTGTCTAAAAATGAAGGATTAAATATTTTTTTTGTTTGAATTCAATCCATATTTTTGTCTGTTTTTACCTTTTGTTGGCCCAATACATCAACTTTTTGCTTAATTTGTTATTATTTCCTTAATTCGCATAATGATGAGTTGTGTAAGTTGCAATAGTTCATTAAAAATAATTAGTCTTCAGGAAGAAGGAAAATCTTTGCGTTACATCGCTAATCGCCAAATAGTAGAGGCACCGGCCACTGGCAGCGCTGTGCAAGTAGTCCCAGCGTTTGCTCACAGATTACAGTTAAAATACTTCTCACTCAGAATAGATTTTTAAAACATAAATTCATTACCTTTTACATCTTAAAGCCGTTTCTGGGCATTAGTAAAACCGGACGGGACACCGGGACAAGAGTTTTTGAGTCCGGACTTTTTTTTTTTTTTTTTTTTTGTGGCTGTGTAATTATTTATGCATCGAAAGTCCTTCATTATCCAGATATTAATGACGGATAACGGGGGGAATCAAGGAGGCATTCAAGGCCGAATATTAAGGACTCAGCATGAATCAACATATAGTCAAACATCAATATCAAAGGATAGATATTCAACAGTATCCCATGTTTTCACATTTTTTAGGATCATTTTGAGCCAAGTCTTGAGTACAAGACTTACTACATATTTTATGCGAATTTCATATTTTATGTTCCTATACCAGACATCTACAGTATAATAGCTGTATTGCTCATTCATCTGCTAGTACATGTACTCATACTTCTTAACACTGTACACCACACTGATGTAAGAATAGCTCGAGCGAATTTAGGTACTGCAGATTGTCTGTGTGTAGGAGCTGAAGAACCTCCATTGTAATATCGTAGATACAAATGCAAAGTATCGAATGTGAAAAAAACTCAATTTTGTTCTTCAATCTATAATGACTGATTTTTGACTGTTGTAGGTTGCGGCAAACTCTCAAAATTAAAGAAAAGTAATTATGAATTACAGAAAATAAAACTAACGAATGTGCATTATGTCTAATTGAAATTTTAATAACATATAATTTATGTAGAGTCATCTATAAGGTACCAAGCCACTTTTCACATTCGATACTTTGCATTTGTATCGACGATATAGACGATTGTATTAAGGATTAAAGATTCTCTTAAAATAGAAAGCTCTTGACTTTTCTTGTCTTAACGTACATTTATGTGAAGAACTATTCAATAAATACACAAAACGTTTTAAATAAACTATTTTATAAATTATTTTTTAAATACCTTTAGTGCTTCTACATCTATCCGAGTTGCAATGTGCTTCAATTTGTTACGAATACTACTTATATGAGGAGGAGAAGAGATTAAAAGTTTTTTTACAATGTCTTCGTTCGTGACAAATCTGTTGTGTTTCCGAGTATTAAATTCTGTAGAATGTTTAAAACCCTAGGCTTCTTCAGATCAGTCGCCAATTGGAATTAAAAATGACATTATTATATTTTCTCCATGAATCAGAATCTTGTGTAGTGATGCTCGCATATGATACCATTCAATTTACGTAAAGTTCTGCTGTCTCTAAAGCGTATTTATTAATCGAAGTGAAATCTTATTTTATGTTCAATTGTAAAACTTCGTGGATTTAACCCTCATCTATAAACGTACGGGTCGTATCTGACCTACAACACGGAAAACTGCGCATATCTCCCCATACCCGCACTGGAACGTCAAAGGGCTTCAGGTACCCTCTCAATCAATCCCTCGAAAGCCACGGACCACGTTTACGCCAGTCAGGCAAGAACTATATTTTTTTTAATCATCTCTCAATATAAATTTTTCCCGAACCGAGTAACTCACAAATCAAGATGATCAAGAATATCAAGATTTTATTTTTTTCAATTCGACCCTCATCTGTCCCCGTGTGCCACAGTGCCTGTGATTATTTTACCAAAACATAAATGTGATATAATGTGTTCTTCTAGTTTTATTGTGATATTAAATTAGTTATTGCGTGTTCATATATATATATATATATGATACCATATTTATTAATCGAAGTGAATGAAATCTTATTTTATGTTCAATTGTAAAACTTCGTGGATTTAACCCTCATCTATAAACGTACGGGTCGTATCTGACCTACAACGCGGAAAACTGCGCATATCTCCTCATACCCGCACTGGAACGTCAAAGGGCTTCAGGTACCCTCTCAATCAATCCCTCGAAAGCCACGGACCACGTTTACGCCAGTCAGGCAAGAACTATATTTTTTTTAATCATCTCTCAATATAAATTTTTCCCGAACCGAGTAACTCACAAATCAAGATGATCAAGAATATCAAGATTTTATTTTTTTCAATTCGACCCTCATCTGTCCCCGTGTGCCACAGTGCCTGTGATTATTTTACCAAAACATAAATGTGATATAATGTTTTCCTCTAGTTTTATTGTGATATTAAATTAGTTATTGCGTGTTCACACATATATATATATATATATATATATATATATATATATATAGTTCTTATTACTAATTTTTAACGTGTCCTAAATAATTTACTGTTTTCATATTTTTTTTTTTTTTTTTTTTTTTTTTTTTTAGAATTGATTTTACTTTCCTGAACTCAATTGCTTCTTTTCCTTTATGAATTGCCTTTACGTTTTAAAAGTTTATTTTAATCAACTAATATTTGAAAATAAATAACGTATAGCATTTCAGGCCCAAAAATGGCTCTGGGTCGGATACGACCCAACGTTTATGTTTGAGTGTCAACCTTAAACGTTTATAGAGCAGGGTTAATAAAGAAAGAAAACAAAAAGCTGACACAACGAAGTTGTTTTTAATTGCATTAGCTTTCATTTGAAAATAAATGCTTTGTAATCGGTTAATATTTAGAGGCTGAAGCCTTTTTTGAAACACGATAAGTCGTTTGGCCCCACTGTACGCCGCTGCAGCGATTACAGAAAATCCATACAACTCAATAAAGTCAGACTACTACACTACTGTCTATACTGCTAAACTACAGAGTAACCACGGGCCAAACACGGCCCAAACTACATAGCTTATAGCAAACTGGTATTATACTTTTTACTGGTTCATTAAGCTGTTCTATACCCATCCCATGAACTACGATGCGAAATTTCTTAACTAGTATTTAAACAAAAACATATTTTTTAATCAATGATTTTCAAAACAAATAAAAGATCTTCCAGTTTGTAAGAAATACTTGGTAATTAATGAATGTGTGTGAGAGATAATGTGGAGCGAAAATATTCGCCCTGAGGGTACGAACAAAGAGCAACCCTTCTCTTGCTTAATCCAAGCATTGTTCTAAGCAAAGCTCTCTTTCGTTTCAGAATTAAGTTTTCATCTCGAAATAACATTTCCTTCGTTAATTTAACTAACATATTACTTGCTTTCTTATATAGCTCTTCGTTTCCAAAGTGCCTTTCGCAAGATCTTAGGTAAAATCCGATTAATTTACCAAAAGAATCCTCTTTACAAGAGGTCAATAAGGATGGTACGTTTCACATCTAGGCCAACATTAAGACAATACTTGTTTCACTGCAATATTCTACTTCTTATAACGCGCTACCTTAATTCCTTTAAAAAAAAAAACTACTGGCTTTAGCAGGTATGTTAAAAAGTCTGTCACGCAGGAGCTGCATAACTAAGCACTTTCCTCAGAATTTGTGTTGTGAAGACTGGTTTCCAGAACAATTTGCTTAAAATATCCTACATAAATAAAATAAAAACATGAATAGTTCTCTTTTAATTTTGAGATGAGTAACTGTTCAATTATTAATTTGCTTCCAGACTTATGTTTACACAAGGTACCTACAACACTACTTAATAAATACAAAAAACTTCATATTTTCGTCTTTTGATCTGACGCAGGAACAGGATACAGGCCCTCTAGTGGGAGATAGCGCTCCTTGCGGCGGACTTGCGAACCTACGTCTGGCGGGCTATTCTATTGAAATATATTACAAAGTAAACCCCCATTTCCGATTGACCGATTTAGCTCATTTTTACAACACTTTTTTTCCCATGAGTTACCCATGCCGTATACCGCGTTTCGTTACAATACAGCAGAAATTACGACCGGTATGAGTATATTAGTAATTTGGGTCCGGAGTAAACTCCCTCCCTCCTAATGAACTGATTTAGTTTATTTTTACAACACATTTGTACCTGTAGATTACCACTACAAATACCGAGTTTCGTCGAAATATAACAAAAATCACGGCTGGTAGTGGCGAATGAGTATTGTGGGTCCAAAGTAAACCCCCCCTTCTAATGAACCGATTTAGTTTATTTTTACATCTCACTTTTCTCTCTAGACTACTACTACGAATACCATGTTTCGTTGAAATATAACCAACATTACGGCTGGCATGGTCAAATTAGTGTTTTGGTTTCGGGGTAAACCCCCCCCCCCCTTCCGGTGGACCGATTTTGGTGGTTAACGAACTCGTTCAATCGTTTGATAATTGAACGCTATATACCACGTTTCGTGAAGAAAAAACAAAAAACTCTGGCCGCTATCGTGTTAACAGATATCTATATATATATATATATATCAATTTTAACGGGGGTCATTTTTGGTGTCTACTAGGTAGGATCGATAAAGATTTGAAGAAATTTTTTAAATATTCCTTCATGAGAGCAACCTCAATAGCAACTTTCCTTCGGAGGAAAGTGCTAAAATTGAATGGCTTCACAAGGTACAACTTGACTGAGAGAGTTAACTTAAATTCCGTCCTTCTAATGTGCTGATTTTGTAGTTTTTGGTTACGAAATAGAAAACGTCAGATGATTGTTATTACAGAAGGAAGTAATTAGCTAATTAGTATTGTTTTGTTTTTATTTTATTTTTTAACCGCGTATTAACAATTGGGCTATTAACGCTGTGTTATCTACAGGTTGCCACCCTTTTATAATGTCAACACCATGTGGTCTGTCACCTATCTGGGTACTTGACACGCCCGACGTTGCTTAACTTCGGTGATCAACAGGGAATGGTACATTCAACGTGGCTATGGCCTTTGCCATTAGTATTGTTATGAGCAGGTTGGTGGAGGTTCAGCATCACGATAGCATCGAAAGTAGACCATTTCCTATTTTAGGACCCTAATACTTCTTCAAGTCCAAATCTAACAAAAATCTATATTTATAATAATACCCTTACTAGGAACAATATATTTCTATATTTGTAAGCCAGCACAATTTATTTAGGTTTGGAATTGAGAAAATATTAGAAAATGTAATAATAATTTTCCTAAATAGACATAATTAACAAGAAGCGAACAATGACTTAATTAACAGGAAGTGATCAGGATGTGACCAGGAACTGTAAAGGAATTTAACACAGAAGTGAACCGGAAGTTGACCACAATTAGACAGTCATACTGGAAGTGTGCAAACAGGAAGGTGGACTAAAAGTGCGCGAGCTGTTCATGAGACGTTTTCGCGTATTTTAGACATGAGTAAAAGAAGGGAGATCTAATATTGACACGATTCTCTTTCAGAAATGCTCCTTGAGTAATAGAGTTTCGTTGGAGGACGAGGTTAACATTTACCGGAGAGGAAGTGTGCTCGGGAAGTAGGGAGCGGAAATCAGAAAGGAAATTTAATTGTGTCCAATGCCATCTAGGTTTAAAAGCTCAGCAATATCCTCTCCACACACACATTATACAGGTAAGTACCTATATAATGTGTGTGTGTGTATATATATATATATATATATATATATATATATATATATATATATATACATAGATAGAATGAATAAATATATTTATATGTACTTTTGTTCTTATGATATTTTTCTTCACAAAAGAAAAATCTGACATCAACTTAATTAAAAACGCCTTATTTTGATCATCAAATGAAGTAGTGTTTACATGTCATTAAGCCCTCTTTTTTTTTTTTTTTTTTTTTTTTTTTTTTTTTTTTTTTTTTTTTTTTTTTTTTTTTTTTTTTTTTATTACGGCGCATCTACTTCTAGGTCATTAGCGCCGACATCCAGGGTACAGCGAGGAATTTTCCCAACGAGCCTTGAGATGAGAAAATTCCTGCCGGAGGTGGGGATCGAACCCACCATCTCCCGCTTATGAATCCAAGGCGCTAACCATTAGACCACGGGAGACCCCTTGATTAAGCCCTCTTATTTCACTATTGCATTCATCTAACACTAGGCGAGGTTAGCTCAATGGTAGAGCATTAGACTACTGAAATGGAGGACCCAGGTTCGAAACCCGAGCACACACTTAAAATGTTTATCTTCTAATGTTGTCGTTCGAGGGTTGATTTGGGGTCCCAGATCGTCCCTAGGCTCACCCAGCCTTAGGTTAATTGATTAATAGGTACCTGCTAAGGTAAAAATCAGGCCGGAGTATAGTACTGACCACAGGATCTTCCTTCCTATTGTGCTGTCAGGTCAAGAATCAGATACCTCTACAGTGTATGCTCCTCTGGGCCCTTGTGAGCTGTTCCGAGACTTTTTTTTATTTAATTTTATAACTAACCTATATCAAATATTTCAAAAGGAGTAGATTTTGACCTATATACAATCCAGGCAACAAATGCTTAAAAACAGCTATAGATCGAAATTTTTGGATCAAAAACATATCAAAAGTTCTTTCTCGTAGCTTTTGTGCCGGGGGAAGGGAGGTTTTGAAGGTTCCATTTTTCGGGCTTCACTTATATCTCGGAATCCCTGCGTCCTAGCGACACGACTATTCTATAACTAATGAAAGCTGATTAAATTTTCTACAAGCTCTTAAATTTAATGAAGTTTTTCGAGATATCTTTAGTTTTCGAAATATCCGCTCTTGAAAGTGTGTCATTTTGTGGAAAAACACTCTTCCCGCACATTTTGCTCCCTTTTTGACTGGACAACTCTTCAACGATGCACCCAAAAAATAAATAACGGTTATAGGGTTGTAGAGTATTGCATTCCCTTCAATAATATATATTACTTTGCTATTTTATGAATTTTCCTTCAAACGTAAAAACAATTTCAGTGTTCATCGTGAATTCTGAAGTTTGGCGACTAATAAATTGATAACAAATGTACAAAAAAGTTCTGCTAAATAAGAGAGATCTAGGCGCACGGTAGTGCGCCAGGCCAAGTTCCGGCCTAAGCATACTGTGTGTATATTACAGGCGGTCTTAGAGCCGATTTTTACTCTCTCATAACTTTCAACCAGGTAAAGATAAAGTAATGAAATTTTACACAGGTATTATACTACTAGATGTGAGTAAAACTGGAAATTTTCATAATTCTACATCGAATAGTTTCTGAGATATAAGCGATCGAAAATCGGGATTTATAGGACTCACTCACTCACTCACTGACTCATCAAAATTATTAGGCGCTTCCCATGATGCTAGGGACTTGAAATTTTGCATGATGATAGATATGAAGGAGTTATGAAAGGAAAAAATTGAAAAATCCTGAAAAGTTGTGTTTGACTCCGCTTCCGGGGCGGGGGCGTGCCAGTTTTGTACTTCCTTCGGAAACCCGTCATTCCGTCCGAAACCCATGATGTGGGGTACCAAATGAATCGTCTTGGTATGAAGAACCTATATTTGATGTTTTAAGAAACAATTAGACGCATATAGGCTCGGTCAAAATCTTATACCAGCTGTCTGTCTTCCAGTGGGTATGCGGCAACTAAATTTTAATTAATACTTAGAAAAATAATGAGATCCCAAAGAAAAACATAAATGTGAAATAGAGGCCAAGTTCCTCCCGCCACAAAGAAACACTCCCTTCCCCAAAAATATCCCCTCCTAAAACCCCCCCAAAACGCCTTATCATCCTACACCCCAAAAAAGTAGTATGAGTTAGTGTATTAAGTGCACCAAAAATATTTGCTGATACAAGAAAGAAATGTCCAAGTTCATTACTTGGAAGACCTCATAGTTACTTACTAAGAACAGTAAAGACACTTCAACTGACCTTTAAAAACAACAATAAAAATACTTATATCCAGTTACTAAAATATCACTTTCCTCAACCAGGTATATTCTTAAACTTGGTAATGTTTATTTGTGCCGAAATTATCTTTAGAGAGAAAACTAAACATTGCCAAGTTTAAGAATATACCTGGTTGAGGAAAGTGATATTTTAGTAACTGGATATAAGTATTTTTATTGTTGTTTTTAAAGGTCAGTTGAAGTGTCTTTACTGTTCTTAGTAAGTAACTATGAGGTCTTCCAAGTATTGAACTTGGACATTTCTTTCTTGTATCATCTCTTGTATTGGCAAATATTTTTGGTTGAAAATATGGTGCACTTAATACACTAACTCATACTACTTTTTTGGAGTGTAGGATGATAAGGCGTTTTGGGGGGGGGGTTTAGGAGGGGATATTTTTGGGGAAGGGAGTGTTTCTTTGTGGCGGGAGGAACTTGGCCTCTATTTCACATTTATGTTTTTTTTTGGGATATTCATTACTTTATTGAGAGGAGATCGTTGACAGTTGGGATTGCGAAGGTAGATTTAGTGGGGGGGTCTTGGTATCTTAATAAAACAACATTTGTTATTAAAAAATGTCTTTAATTTTTTGAGGACAATAATAAGTGTTGTAAGATGAGGAGGGCAAAGTTAATACTAATTTATATAGAGAAGACATGCCTGAAAATAAAATTATACATACGACTACCTTACAGACACATTTTTACAAATAAATATACTCTTATTATGATAAAAAGAGTGAACCTTGAATTACTTTTCTTAATTTATATAGTTTTCTGTCTAATATACATATAATAGAAGAGATAACGTTCCCTTGATTATTGTGGTACATTTGTTTATTTTCACTTAAGTGTTCGCCTTACCTGCTTATGTGTATTTGGAAAGTTGAGCATTGTTCAAGAATCATTGAAATACATTTTTATAGAATAAGGATTAATTAAGGTATTAATAATTAATTGATTAAGTTATTCATCCACTGATTTTTTTTAACCCTTAAGGAGGGAGGTGGTTTACACTAACGTAAGTAGGGAGGTGGGGTGCTCACAACACCCCAATGAAAAAGTTCCCCCCACAAAAAAGGGGTTTCAAAATTAGAAACATCTTTATTATTTTACTTTTCTAAACCTATTACCAATATTATATAACCAAATAATTAATTAAAATACTCAAATATGGCATTTTTTTTTTAAATAATAAAATTATAATCGCTTTTCTTCATTGGTAATTTGGTTATTATACAGTTATCAAAAATAAGGCTTTGTTGAATAATGAAAAATTCTTAATCAAGTTAAAATTGATTTTTAAGGGATAGAAGAAGTCAAATCAAGTACTTATTAATTTTTTTTTTTTTTTTTTTGCAAAGTATGCAAATTTAATCCGTAAAATCCTTCATATTGCTAACTCTAAATCTCCACAATAAATTTGTTTCATTTGTTGCATATGCATAAATGTTTTACAAAAACAACAAAAAATCTTTGTTTTATTATCTAAACTTTTCTTTCCGTGTGTCTTGGGCAAACGACACATCAACCAGAACGTCTATTCTCCGTTTATGGTGCTGTTTCTGCTCATCTTCCCCTGACCGGTCATCCGATCATTTTGGCCGCATGATGTATTTTGAAATCTGAGATTCTGTTGCTTTCTTTTCAATTTGTGGTTTAGTCAGTTTAAGCCCAATATCTCTTAAGAACTCGACCCTCACTAGAGTTCCTAGTAGTATTATTTGCTACTTATATTGCCAGAGAGTTACGCCGGCTATGTGGAGGATTCTAAAGAAAACAGTTAGATACCACGCCCAGCTACAGGATATCTAGCCTACATCTTGTCAATGATGTCTATATCACCTTTTGGTAGATTATAAAATACTAGCTGAATACCCGTGCTTCACCACGGCCGATAAGTATTTTTATATTGAGTTAAATAAGATATGATCAAAATTAACGCTACTACATAATTTTGTACAGCTTATTATTGCACGGACTTAGAAGTTACCCAGGAAACACCCTGTGGAGGTATCCGGGCTTGTTTCCGTTGAGAGTAAAAAACGAAACAAAAAAAAAAAAAAAAAAAACAACAAAAAAAACAGCAACAACCAGGTAAGCAGAGACAAATACACGTTGAAAAGCATAAAACTAAGAAATTTGAAGTTTTAAGCACTTATCTCCTTGATTGACATCGCCCCACCGAACATTACAACAGAATCATATTGTAGAGAATTTAGTAACCTTTCGAATAGCCGCCTTCCACTTACTACGAGTTCCCAACCGTTTTCGCGATATTTTAGAAAATATACTGAGATCCGAAAACTTTGTATCACCATTCATACAATTTTTTCCCATAAACTTCGTTTCTGAATACCCAAACCGAAAATTAGTTTTGAAAAGTATTTCTATCAATTTTTCTGGTAAATGGCTACAGAACTCGCTTAAAAAATGGTTTCATTCGTTTTCCTACGTTAAGGAATCTTTCGCACAAATTTTGCTCCAAAAACCATGTTCCAGTAAACGGATTCAACTGGTTATTGAACTTGACCTTTATAATGAGAAGAAAGATTTTTGTACCAAATGTAATCAAAATCGGACCATTTTTGAGCCGATGAGGACCTTCTTAATAATCCAAGCCCCCCCTAAAAGTACTTAAACATTTGAATATCAAAAAACCCTTTCTTAGTGTTTACATTCTAAACGGATTGTCCGAGCAAAATTTCAAATTTTGTGTGAAGTGGTTCGGGATATTATTACCGCGGAAGACTAGAACGTAAACTCTATGAGGGACAAAATAAGAGTTTATTTCTAGTAATTCAAGCACTGACATCATAGTTGAAATTAATCTCAATTATAAATAATACTATGAAATAGATAATGTACGGTAACAGCTGTTTTTTATCGTCCTAGCAACGCATGCTGCCTTGGCTTGCCTGCTCTAACCAACTGAAACTTTAAATCCCTCTAAAAATACTTAAAAATTCGAATATCAAAAAATCCTTTCTTAGTGAGTGCCTACGTTATATAGGGAGTGTATATGCAAAATTTCAAAATTTTCTGTCAAGCGGTTTGGGCTGGGCGATGATAGGTCAGTGAGTGAGTGAGTGAGTGAGTGAGTGGTATTTGACAAATATATAGTAGATTATTATTTCTCGCTTCTCATCTCAGCCTGCTATAGTGATTCTTTATCCGACTGTTCACTTTATGTTTCATGCAATGATTTTTCAGAAATATCTCTTTCCTCTTCGTCTAAATCAATAAACTCAACTTCTCCATCCTCTTCACAAACTTACCAAAAAAGCCTCTTCATTCTTTCTTGATTCTCTTCGCAAAAAAAGTCAAACGGGGGTCGAAACAAAAAAATTATATTGTACATTTTTGGTACGTAGGTAGGGAGGTGGGGTGCTGTGAGCACCCCAAGCCAATAAAAGACCCAAAAAACAATCAAATAAGGTTTTTTCTGATGCGAGTGCAACCTCAATGTGTACACAACTAATATTGACGAAGGTAGGTACCAAATAGTTGAAAAGGATTGAAACTCTTTAAATTGAAAATATAGAGGTAATTAAGTCATGGGGTGCTGAGAACACCCCACCTCCCTACTTAAAGGTTAATCTTTGAATAAAAGGGTTTGCTCATTATTCAATAATTTTTTATGTAATACGAATTTATTCATTCAAAGTGTTATTCATTTGCCCTAAATAGTGACCATTATTTTTCATTTTTCAGTCATAAATTTTTACAAACTCTTGAATCACTATATTCATCCTTGGCTCACTTCCGGGTGGTTGTGGCCCGTTTCCGGCTAGTTCCGGTTAACTTTCAGCTAATTTATGGTTACTATATTCATCCCTGAGTCATTTCCAGGTAAATCTCGATCACTTCCCGTTCATTTTATGCGTATTTTCGGCCTCTCATAATTACTTCTGTGTCACTACACCCATCCCTGGGCCACTTCCGGATCGATCTGATTCACTTCCGGACTCTTTAATTAATTGTTTCCCATCTGATTTTTTATTCGATTACAACTGTCATTCAAATACATTATTTTTATTCAATAATGAATTATAATTAAAAAGTTCGCTTAGATATTGAATGCCTGTATAATGAATGAAATATTATTCACTATTTGGAATGAATTAACAAATTTATTCGTTATTAATTATACATAATTCTGAAAGATTTTTGCCCTACACTGATTTGGAAATAGCTTTTTAGATTCGATTAATTCCTATAAAATGTCTCAATCTTGCGAATAATATATTTAACCTGAGGATATTTCAAAGCAAATATAACGTTGAATTTTCACCCCTACACGAGAGGTTGAATTTCCGAGATGTGCTTCCGCCCCACCTTACTATTTGATACCACATCCTGAAAGAATTTCCTGTATGCTTTCCTCTTCAAGCAGGGGGTCGGGCTGTGCAAGGACAACACTCAATTATATACACCTGGAAGGATATTTGCCATAGGGGAGACGTAATGTTTGAGGTCTTAAATTGTGGTCACAACTTCCCCTTTTTGAGCAACCAAGTACCGATACATACCTATGGTATTTATATTAAATTTCTAAATAAGCTTTATTTATTTTTTTGGCTTTACTATTAATAAAAAGTCCGTCACGCAGGAGCTGCATAACTAAGCACTTTCCTCAGAATTTGGGTAGTGTAGACTGCTTTCCAGAATAATTTGCTTAAAATATCCTACATAAATAAAATAAAAACATGAATAGTTCTCTTTTAAATTTGTAATGAGGAACTGATCAATTATTAATTTGCTTCCAGAGTTATGTTTAACATGGTACCTACTACACTACGTAATAAATACAAAAAAACTCATATTATCGTATTTTGATCTAACGCAGGAACAGGATACAGTCCCTCTAGTGGTAGAAAGAGCTCCTTGCGGCGGCTTTGTGAACCTACGGCTGGCGGGCTTTTCTATTGAAATACATTACAAAGTAAACCCCCGCTTTCCGATTGACCGATTCAGCTCATTTTTACAACACTTCTTTCTCATGAGTTACCCACGACGTATACCGCGTTTCGTTACAATACAGCAGAAATTACGACCGGTATGAGTATATTAGGAATTTGGGTCCGGAGTAAACCCCCCCCCCCTTCTAATGAACCGATTTAGTTTATTTTTACAACACATATTTACCTGTGGATTACCACTACGAATACCGAGTTTCGTCGAAATGTACCAAAAATCACGGCTGGTAGTGGCGAATTGGTATTGTGGGTCCGGAGTAAACCCCCCCTCCTAATGAACCGATTTAGTTCATTTTTATATCTCAGTTTCTCTCTATATTACCACTACGAATACCAAGTTTCTTTGAAATATAACCAATATTACGGCTGACATGGTCAAATTAGTGTTTTGGGTTCGGGGTAAACCCCCCTTCCGGTGGACCGACTTTGGTGGTTAACGAACTCGTTCAATCGTTTGCTAATTGAATGCTATATACCAAGTTTCGTGACGAAAAAACAAAAACTCTGGCCGCTATCGTGTTAACAGACACACACACACACACACACACACACACACACACACACACACACACACACATATATATATATATATATATATATATATATATATATATATATACATTTTAACGGGGGTCATTTTCGGTGTCTACTAGGTAGGATCGATAAAGATTTGAAGAAATTTTTCAAAAATTCCGTCAAGAGTCTAACCTCAATAGCTACTTTCCTTCGGAGGAAAGTGCTAAAACCGGCTGATTTCACTTTCTCATTGGATGAGTGAGTATATAAGAACAATTTATGCAGTATTGAACCAATCTGATGACATTTCTGGTAAATGACGTTAATAAACCAGAAATAAAAGTCCGACTCTCAGGAACTGCGTCATCTTAGCGTGTTTCCATTCATATTCCTAGTTCCATTAGTAAATGACTGGAATCATTTATTGGTATGTTTTGATTTTTCGCGGAATACATGAAATGATTTTAGTCGGTACAAAAGGAAACTATTAGGATCCTAAGCGGAAATTGCTGCATCCTGTTTCTCAACTTTCGCTCTTGGAAAACACTATTACCAATACGTTTCTCATTTTCTTACCTTTACTAAAACATTCATTTTGCTGTTAAGCAATTTTAAGAAGAAATAAAAAGTAAGGTAAGCAAATACAAAACCCGTTAAAAAGATCAAAATAAACACTTTCGAGGTTTTAAGCATTTATTTCTCTGACTGACATCGCACCATCGAAACTTACTTCAGACTATTTTTTGTAGAAAATTTAAGCTTTCGAATGATCACTTATCACTTAGCGCGATTTCTTAACCGTTTTCGAGATATTAAGAAAAATATACGAAGGTCCCACAACTTTTCATGTCTGTTAATAAAACAGTTTTTTTTTTCTAATGGTTCCGTAATTCTAAACGTAAACCAAATTTCAACATCTAATTTGTAACAATTAGGAAATAAATTTGTATTATTTTGTCTTTATTTTGTTTCTCATCTTATTAACAATATTGATACTATACTCCTGAGAAATCTTAGTCGATTACTTGTTGGCAACACAGGGTTAATTTTCAATGTAAGAATTATTTTAAAAAAATGTATGCAAACTTTATTTTCAAAAATTCCTAATTTTCAAAGACGATCGGCATTATACCACAAAAGGAATGATGCACAATTAAGAAATGCATAAAAATCGATATAAATTCTATCATAAGAAGGAAGGCCGGCATTCGAGGAAACGCTGCCAAAAATCTAGGAAAACATCGTGTTTCATTTCTGTCATCTTTATAACCCTATTCGCTCTTTCCTTTTTACCTGCTGGTTCGCTGAACAAACAACCTTCCTCTTTTGCATGAAAACATTATTATTATCCTTGGGGAAATTACGACAAAAAATATTCTGTCAGGCAAGAGCCGTATAACTAAACCCGATTCTCAAGAAGGTGGGTAACAAAACCCATATTCCTAATCAGTAGCCTGTATAAATACAAGAAAGTCCCACTAGCAGGAACTGCGTCATCATAGCGTGTTTCCATCATTGCTTATCCCTTGTGTCAATTAGAATGCTCGAATTGAAGTGTAATTAACATTTCGTAAAACGTTTCAACTCCTACTCTATGAAATCTTGTTTCAGAATCTATACAAAGTGTATTTTTTAAGCTTATAATTGTAAAATTAGGATTTCCCCGCGTGAATGTTTTCCCTAAAGCATGTTCCGGTAGAAGGATTCTTCTCGTTAACGAACTTTACCTTTGAAGTCACAGGAACATTTTTGCACCTTTCATTAAAATCGGTCCATTTTGAGCCAGCTAGAGAAAAAATATAAATATATATATATATATATATATATATATATATATATATATATATATATATTTTTTTTTTTTAAATTATTATAATGGCGTGTCAACCCTTAAGGTCACTAACGCCATTGCTGTGTGTAGTAATTTTCATTGTAATTCGCTAACAAGTATCAACATATATACATTATGATTAAATTGCTATCAGTATATAAATATATGATTATCCTTAGCGTAGAAAGAGGAATGAAACCATTTGTAAAGCGATATCTGTAAACTACTAACCTATAAAAATACTAACCTACTCTTCCAAACTAATTTTAGTTTGGGTATTCAGAAATGATTAATTCAGTTGGAACTTGTTCCAGACGTTTGATATTCATCTAATCTATGATTATCTATGACGTTTTAAGTGGTTATAGCTTATTTTGATTGCATTTAACTGTAAAACGAGTATTTAACTAAAACAATGTAAGAAAATGTAAAACATTGTTATAATGTTTCCAAGAGCGAACGTTGAGAAGGTCGCCATGATACTGTAAGTTTCCTGTTGTCGCGCCTTAAATCTATTCTCTCTTGTAGATTTTATTTTATATTATTCACGAATGATCAAACCCCACCAATAACTGCAGTTCATGCAAGTCAGATTTTTTTTTATTTTTTTTATTTTTTTTTTTTTTTTTTTTAAGTGAGATGAGAAAATTCCTTCCACCGGTGGAATTCTAACCCGCCATTTCCCGCAAGAGAATCTAAGGCGTTAGCCACTATACCACGGAGAGACACCCTATTCAAGAATGATGAGAGTATTACTGTTATTTTTTATTTGGGTGCATGGAATGATTTGGTCATTGGCTCCAATCACAGTTATTAATAATACCTTGGATATTGATTAACTTCCTAGTGTGTGTATAAAGCTAGGCGAAAGGAATGGCGAAAACTAGCCAATATAAAGCCAACCATTGCTAAGTTCTGTAAGCTCCTATATCCTCATGTTTGCCAAGTGTAGGGTGTTCTGCTGCAAATACAGCAATGATACATGAGGTACTTAGCAAGCGAGCTGGCTCAGCAAGACTGGCCTCCGAGAGTCGATACTCTAACGATTATCACCCCCCTAATTTTCACATATTTATAACCAAGAGAGGGTATTACTGTCTACGGTCGGCCTTATCTCATCGCTTACAGGCCAGTCTCACACGCTCCAACTGCCCTATAATAAGCAGGCTTATAGTAATGGCTTTATCCGGCATTTTTCTCCGTCCTAGGCTCTTCTAAGAAATACTTCATTTTTTTTTTTTTTTTTTTTTTTTTAAAGCCCCTTCTGTATCTTAGCCATTAGCTCCAGCCTATCTACATTTTACTTTACATTTCCTTGGGGGAGCAGGGGATTTTTTAGAGAGATAGATAAAATTCTGTATTTTGTTTAAAAACAGTTACAAGGGTCTGGCAACAAAAAAAAGTAATAATAAATAAATACTAATAATAATAAAGCATTCCTCAGTCGATCATAATAAATATACATAATTTAAATCTTAATTATATTAGTTAAAACAGAACATAAGATAAATTTATGAAAGTATAAATTACTCGCTACTATTCAAAAAGCACAAATGATCTTATCATTAGGGCTTCCATGGTGAAGCGGAAGAGCCTAAACATTGAGTCCGTATTCGACGGTGAAAGAATGAATGTGAGATATTCTTCATCAACTTCTGGGTGCACATTTTCAAAGTACGTAGTGCGGGCGGATCTGTAGATTGGGCATTCCAGGAGAAAATGGTCGAGTGTCTCGGGTTTTCGGAGGTTACAAATAGTGCAATCTAGTCCGGTTTTGATCCTGTAGGAGGTGCCGTTAAGATGAGGCCTCAACTCCGAGTCCCTTGAGAGTCTGGGCTGCATGAGGGCTCTCTTCCATTCTTTTGGTACCTCAGACTTGATGTACTCCTCACCATATCTAAGAGAGCTAAGCTGACGGTACTGAGGGTTGTACTTAGAGTTAAGTACACGCTCAACGTCAACGGATGGATATGAGGTGGTTGTTCCATCTCTCCAGGATGTCATTCATATTTTTCAGCAGCCAGTTGATGATTTGTTTAATGGATTTGTTGAACAAGCCAATCACTGAAAAAAGGAATGTGTGGCTCGAACCCACATCTAATACGGGTTATATATTCACTTTTCCGAATGTGGAAAACATGTGGGTGTCTTCTTTTAGAAAACAAATAAGGAAAATGATCATCACAAAAGTGTTAACAAGGTAAATTAGAGAATTTAATGACAAATAAAATCGGGAAAATATTAGCTGTCGGAACGTACTAGACCCAACATGTCTGCTTGGCTTTATGGTCATGAATAAGATAATTTTACAATATTGCTGTCAAAATAGTTTGCTGCTGTCAAACTGTCACCATATTTTACCATTTTTTCCATGCTCCAAGGCATTATTATTGGCTTGAACAACATAAAGACGAGATGTGACTAGGAGACAGATATTCCTCGCATCCAGCTATAATAGACATTTTCAAAACAACGCCTTCACATAACAAGCACATTGCAATGTACAGGCTGACAAGTCATGGAGGTTTGGGAAAACTCTCTGGAGGAGATCATACTCACAAAATCTCACTGCAATTAAACAATACATTATAAATTATTGGTAAGACAGGTGGGTTTAACTGAAAATATGTTACGTAAAATCAAATATACAACTCATGAGTAGAAATGCAGCTACCTCATAAACAGACGAAAAGAAATTGTAGTTCATCGTTACCAAACTAACTTGGAGTGGCCAATCCCTGGCCAAATCAGTCTATCAGAAGTTTCATTCCAATCTCCCTGGCCATCCAAATCCTGTGATAAACTCTCTATCCTCCTTCCATAATCCACAAATCCTCATAGAAGGCTGAAGCGGCGGTGGCCTAGAGACAACTTGTTATAACTTGCAATCAGCAATGCTCAAAATTTATCATTCTAGTGGGTTGTGTAATTGTACATATTCCCACATTATGTCTCACAAAGCTATTGTTCCATAACCAGCAAAATTACTGGAAATATGTATAGCATATTGTTGTAATTATCAATAAAGTTAAAAAAAAAAAAAAAAAAAAAAAAAAAAAAAAAAAAAAAAAAAAAAAAAAAAAAAAAAAAAAAAAACTTGGAGTGTATGCGGCAGAGACTTCATTGTAAAACACCTACTTACGGAATGCAGAAGACGACACAAACTAAATATAACCCACATGACATGAACGGTTGTTGAAATAGAGCTGCCAGTACATAAACACATTATTCTCCTAAAATAAACCATAAAATATAATTTGAAGATATCTGCTGAGTAACCAATAGCTTCAGGCTTATTAAAGAGATTTTAATATCTCTGTTTATGGACCAAATTTATGAAAATAAAGTTTGTTCACAAATCACTTATAAATAAATTACCATAATAAATTATGTTATTTCATCCTAGGCCTATCACAACACCACAAGAATCGGTGTTTCAAGTGCAGCAGATTTTATATATTCATCTCCTTCGCTTGAGTTTTTTTTACATTTAAAAATACACTGATTTTTTTTTTATTTACATGCGATTATTCTTGAAAAAGTAAAAGTGGACGTAAGTATTGGACACACATACAAAATACAAAAGGAACTATGCATCTCTAAAACTATGTTCTAACAAAATGCTTTAAACATAAAATATTTAGTATTTTTAAGATTATCATTTTTGAAAAGCTTTCCTACATTTTGACCCTATTCTAACGTTAACATGAAGAAACACAGTTTGTAGGTTGGCATGTATCTATATTTAATTGATCATCAAAAAAATAACTCAAGGACAAAAAATCTCAAATTGTTTCTACTACCTATCGCTATATATCAGCACAAGTAAAAATGTACTTTGCTGATTTCAAAATTTAATACGAAGACAAGGTTTAGTTGGGATTCGGCTAGGAGAAAAACGTCAGACTTTCAGGAAGAGATCTATATTTGGACGTTTCGGCTGCACATTGGCAGCCTTCTTCAGCTAAAAAATACAACTTATAAGTAAAAAAAAATAAATATACAACTTGTAAGTAAAAAACAGGCAGAAATGAGTGTAGTATATACATAAAGACAATAAATTTTAACCAATCTTATTTTTAAACAATGAAAATACGGTAGTTGGAAAGTAAACAGCATGTAGAAAGTAGTTTTTTGTACTGTTTACTTACTACTTTCTACATGCTGTTTACTTTCCAACTACCGTATTTTCATTGTTTAAAAATAAGATTGGTTAAAATTTATTGTCTTTATGTATATACTACACTCATTTCTGCCTGTGTTTTACTTACAAGTTGTATATTTATTTTTTTTACTTATAAGTTGTATTTTTTAGCCGAAGAAGGCTGCCAATGTGCAGCCGAAACGTCCAAATACAGATCTCTTCCTGAAAGTCTGACGTTTTTCTCCTAGCCGAATCCCAACTATACCTTGTCTTCGTATCTCTGCAACGGCTAACTATCTCCATCTTCAAAATTTAATGTTTTAAAAACAACAAAGAAGTGATAAATTAGTATAATTTACGTCATAAAAGATATTTTCGAAAGATAACAAGTCTAGTGAATGTGAAATGTTCTGTCAGTGGGGCTGAAAGTCTTTTAAGATTTCGATAATCCGTTATATCCTTGAATCTGGAGACTCCTGCACGTGGCTTCATGGAACAGTGCCAAGAAGCCGCAATGCAGCTCCTTCGACACCTGTCTCCAGCACGTCAACCACTTCTCCAGTAAACATTATGTTTATGATGGTTTTGTTCCTATTTCTAGAGCTATAAAAATGTGTTGTATTCATTAACCATGAAGAGAGAAGCACCACCTATTTTATTATAACAGACATTATTTCTTCATTAAGCAAAGATGGAATAGTTTGGATTCGGCTAAAGAAACCTCAATACGATTTTTGTAAAAAAATCTATATTTAGGACGTTTCGGCTACACTTTGGTAGCCTTCGTCAGCTAAAATGACAAGAAAAAACAGAAATTAATACTAATTTATACTAATAATAATAACTTATTATAAAAGAACAATTTGGTGTTAAATTATTAGAACAACTAAGGTATTGATAAACGAGTAAATTGAACATTAGCGTTTATCTAGAGAATTAGTTCTAGAAAATTAATAGAAACATAACAAAAAAAAAAAAAAAGAAGAAAAAAAGACTATTTTATTGAAGTGTATACAAGTAAATAGGTGCTAATAATAATATTAACTAATTTTAACAAATATATAAGATACTACGTACCTATGAAAATGCCACACACTTAAGTAACCATAGTGGAAGTGTCTAAGAAAACTGGGATCTACTAGGGTATATGCAACTGAAAACAAACCAGGTGGTGGGAGGAGGTCGGTAGGGTTCAAAAGCCTTTTATGACAGGAAAGGAGAAAAAGGTGTTAATGGAAGGATACACAAGGGCCATGGGAAAATACTAGGTGGGAGGTTGGGAGAGTTTTTAAAAAATATTAGCGTAAATAGGAGAAATGCCTTATTTGTCGGTTTTGTAGTTTATATTGTTTTTGTTTAGGTTAATGTGTACACATTTGGAGATCTGTGGTCTTTTTTTGTTTCGTTCTATAGAAAGAATTTTCGTGTCGTCGAAGTTAAAAGTGTCTTTTGGTTTAATGGCGTGTTTAACATGTGCAGATTTATCTATTTCTTTGTTAGTGATGGTTTGTTTATCTTGTGTAAGCCGCAAGTAAATGTCATTTATGGTTTCTCCTATGTATACACCATTACAGGAAGGGGTTTGGCAAGGGACTTGGTAAACACAGCGGGTGGTTTGGTCAGAAGGGATGGGATCTTTAAGTTTGGTATAGAGGGTTTTGAGTTCGTTGATAGTTTTCAAACCAAAATTTAGGGAAGGGTAGGATTTTTTAATCGTCTTCGTAAGTTTTTCAGTCAGTCCAGGTGTAAATGGCAGGGATCGGAACATTTGGGAACTGGGGGTTAGGGAAGAATTGGGAGAAACAGTGTTGGAAGGTTGGGATTTTACTTTCTTCACAAGGGATTTTATGAGGTTGGGGGGAAACTGGTTGCGTGCCAATATATCTGAGGCTATATTTATATTTTTATCGTGGAAGGATGCATGGGATAAGGAGAGGACTCGGCGAAGGACATTTCTGGCTACGTTAATTTTGAGATGGTAAGGATGGGAAGAATGAAAATTAAGTAACCGTCCCGAGTATGTGGGTTTGGTGTACCAATCTGTAATAATAGTACCGTCAGTCTGTCTAATTAGTAAGATGTCCAAGTATGGGAGCTGTCTGTCCTGTTCTTTTTCGACAGTGAATTGTAGCCTAGGGTGGAAGGAAGTATGGGATAGGGAGAGGACTCGGCGAAGGAGATTTCTGGCTACGTTAATTTTGAGATGGTAAGGATGGGATGAATGAAAATTAAGTAACCGTCCCGAGTACGTGGGTTTGGTGTACCAGTCAGTAATAATAGTACCGTCAGTCTGTCTAATTAGTAAGATGTCCAAGTATGGGAGCTGTCTGTCCTGTTCTTTTTCGACAGTGAATTGTAGCCTAGGGTGGAAGGAAGTATGGGATAGGGAGAGGACTCGGCGAAGGAGATTTCTGGCTACGTTAATTTTGAGATGGTAAGGATGGGATGAATGAAAATTAAGTAACCGTCCCGAGTACGTGGGTTTGGTGTACCAGTCAGTAATAATAGTACCGTCAGTCTGTCTAATTAGTAAGATGTCCAAGTATGGGAGCTGTCTGTCCTGTTCTTTTTCGACAGTGAATTGTAGCCTAGGGTGGAAGGAAGTATGGGATAGGGAGAGGACTCGGCGAAGGAGATTTCTGGCTACGTTAATTTTGAGATGGTAAGGATGGGATGAATGAAAATTAAGTAACCGTCCCGAGTACGTGGGTTTGGTGTACCAGTCAGTAATAATAGTACCGTCAGTCTGTCTAATTAGTAAGATGTCCAAGTATGGGAGCTGTCTGTCCTGTTCTGTTTCGACAGTGAATTGTAGCCTAGGGTGGAAGGAAGTATGGGATAGGGAGAGGACTCGGCGAATGAGATTTCTGGCTACATTAATCTTGAGGTGGTAAGGATGGGATGAATGAAAATTAAGTAACCGTCCCGAGTATGTGTGTTTGGTGTACCAGTCAGTAATAATAGTACCGTCAGTCTGTCTAATTAGTAAGATGTCCAAGTATGGGAGCTGTCTGTCCTGTTCTATTTCGACTGTGAATTGTAGTCTTTGGAAGGAATTGCAGCAATTAAGTATGTCTCTTAGTCTGTTTTGTAAGTTTGTAAGTAAGGTTTGTGAGGTTTTTCATAAACGAAAAAATACCTTTTTGAAGAAAGAAACAAAGAGGATATGAAACTCAAAGAAATATTTCCCACTAAATATTGAAAGAGAATATTATACAATATGAATAACGATGGTCCCAATAGTTTAACAAAAAAACCTACAAGGAGGGTATATAGTGATGGGGTCACCGATCGTGTCTACTTTTTTTCTAGTGATTTTGTTTCGAAAAATATTCGGCATATATATTGTATATTATGTCCTAGCGCTTTGTCTAATGGGTCTTAGGAATTAAGAAGTAAAATTAAATGGATTAAAAATGCATTATTTTACAACTGGAGTTTGGAAAATGATAGCGACGTAATTCATTCACCAGTTCATGTCCTTATAGAATAGAGTAAAGGGAAAATGCATTCGTTAAAAAAAAAAAAATATATATTTCTTCAAATATATTTAAAAATATTTTTAGGTTTTCTAGTAAACTATCATTATAATTTTTTTTTAAAATAATTGTTGATTTAAAATGAAAACAAAAAAAAAAATAATAACTATTCCCAGTCCGGAAGAGCCTAAAAATCTTAAGCGTAATATGACGCTTTTGAACGTGGCGTTTGAAATTCCAATTTTTGATTGTTCGAATACTTAAAATAAAAATAAAATTTAAACTGTTTTTCATATAACGTTGAATCGGTTAAAGTTTCTATGAAACATACCCTCCTAGCTGGATTTATTAATTTTAGCCAAATTATAATACATTTATTTTTTTCATTTTTGATATCTTCCCAAAATTTGAATATAGGAGTTTTTTAATGTTCAAAGCACAAATCTAACTCCCGTTTTGAAATCAAAATTTGTTTTACTTACTACACTCTATAGAAGTCATTATTTTGCTAAAATGTACACAGGTAAATTGATTATAAGGGACCTATTTATTCGTTTCTTTTCAGAAATTAAGAAGAAAACAGTTTTAAGACCAATTAATTCACCTACTATTTACTGAAAATCATTTTACTAGGTAATAAACTTGTCCTTTTGTTTTAAGTGTCGTAAATAAATCGGATCTTTTTCGTACAGGGTATAGGGCGAAGGGACAAATTGCCTAATATAAAAATTTAAAGGACCGAATTTTTCGTGACCTTTGGGTTCCCTCTTAATGTGAAATTGAAAAAAAAAAGAAAAAAAAAAGAGTTACTGGCATATGGACAGAAAAATGTAATGTGATCCTTTGGACTAATGATAATGATATAAAAGCTAACCAAGTTTATAACGAAAGAGTTACTGGCATATGGACAGAAAAATGTAATGTGATCCTTTGGACTAATGATAATGATATAAAAGCTAACCAAATTTATAACGAAAGAGTTACTGGCATATGGACAGAAAAATGTAATGTGTTCCTTTGGACTAATGATAATGATATAAAAGCTAACCAAGTTTATAACGAAAGAGTTACTGGCATATGGACAGAAAAATGTAATGTGTTCCTTTGGACTAATGATAATGATATAAAAGCTAACCAAGTTTATAACGAAAGAGTTACTGGCATATGGACAGGAAAATGTAATGTGATCCTTTGGACTAATGATAATGATATAAAAGCTAACCAAATTTATAACGAAAGAGTTACTGGCATATGGACAGAAAAATGTAATGTGTTCCTTTGGACTAATGATAATGATATAAAAGCTAACCAAGTTTATAACGAAAGAGTCTAAAAAGGAAAGAGAAACTGAACTTGTCACCTCACTTGAGAAAATATTCTAAAGGTAAAAAGAAGTTAAAAAGTTTTAAGAATGGAGGGGGGAAAATCCATAAGCTTCTTATTTCTCTTTTATAGAAAAAGAAAGCACAAATTATGTTTTTCTAAAAAGACCCCCTCCTGATCGAACGATCATCATTGCCAACAATTCATTCCACAACCAAATATTTCAAAAAATTAAATGTTACAACTGTTAAAATCTGAGAGGAGTCCACAATGCCCAATGTGAAAAAGATATAAAAATGTTATCATTAAAACAATAAAAAAAATAAAATTTTAGTTCATTAAGGATCAATGAAAATATAAGACTCAACTGTGGGAAAATCTATAAGTGAAATATATATCTATTTCATTGCCCTATCTGTGAAAGTTCCCACAGTAAATTTCTAAAGAACTATACTGCGCTCAATTTATTTCACACATTCCTACAATTAATGTCTATTGCGCGTTGTGACCGCCAATTTCTTTAGTGTGTCGAATGGTTTAATTTGTATTGTGCGTCCCATGATTTAATTTATGTAGTCCATCTTTCGTTGAATTTCTATAGTGCGTCCCAAGTTTTAATTTATACAGTGCGTCATATAATTTAATTCCTTTGAGAGGAGATCGTTGACCGTGGATGATTCAAGGTAGGGATTGTCTTCTTAATAAAACTACATTTTGCCATGATGAAGGCTTGAAGTTCAAGCCGAAAAGTTGGCCACAATAAAACCATTTTCACGGGAAAATGTAGGTTTTTCAAGAAGCAGTGACCGAACCCCGACAGTCCCTACCTTGTATAACTTAATTCCTTCAGTGCATCTTGACACTTAATTTCTATACTGCGTTCCAACTCTTGATTTCTAGTGTGCGCCCTATGATTTAATTTCTATATTGCATCTTTTCGCTTAATTTCTATAGTGCATTTGAACGCTTAATTTCTAGAATGCATCCCATCATTTAATTTTTTTAGTGCATCTCATAATTTAATTTTCTACAATGCGTTCCAATAGTCCGTTTCTTCGCTTAAATTCTGTGGTGGGAACAAAGGAGAATTTCTGCTGCTTCTTCCATTGCATCTCGCGTTTTCTCGAATCATTTCCAACGCTCCTTCCCAAGATTGATTTTCATCGCCCGTAAAACGATAACATGAGAATGATAGTCGTTAAGTGAATGAACCCATCTAATTTAACCCTCGGGAACGCGCGCTATCCAGTAGATACATAGGAATCCGCTATGATAGGATATAGTAAGGCAGCTCACGTCACTTCTAGCTGCTTTTTTCATTGTTACCGTCACTTCAGTTTTTAATTGTTGCTCGTCGGATGAGGTTAAGCCTGATTTTGCCCTATTTGTGCTTCTTAGATACATCGCGCGTTCCCAGGTAATTAATTCTTATCAACGATTTTTTAAAAAAATGGTGTCTCTATTAGGCTCGATTTGGTCCTTTGCATGTTAGGTAATGCACGACTATGTCTGAAATATCCATTTGAGGATTAAAATTACTGTATTATCTCTCAGATATCGCGCGTCCCTGCGTTCCTTGAGCTTCATACTGTCGATTTTTTTTTTTTTTTTTTTTTTTTTTTCAGAAAATCTTCTATTGAATTATTATTTGTATATAGTTCTATTATTCTTTTAATGTTTGTGTGTTTTACTGATTTGACTTATTTTTAGTATACTCACCATAACAGTTACAACATTTTTTATATATCAGTATGTTTTCATAAAGCAGTCTGTTTTTATATAGCAGTATGTTTTTATATAGCAGTATGTTTTCCAAATATGTAATAATTTAATTCAATTAAAGAGATTGTTTATTATCTTATTGTATGTTTCTTAATTATAAATTAAATACCAAAAGACTTCATTGGTTATCCTTACAATAATTATAAGAATATTTTAATAATTTAGCTAAATTAAACTTTTATAATTCATCCAATGCGATATATTGCATTATTAAAATTGAAAAACATATTATATTAGAAAAATATAAACGATTTTAATGGATTAGTACGTATTTATTGGACATTAACCCCTCTTGTATCTCTCAGATACATCGCGCGTTCCCGTGTTAGGAATTAAGCGCGAGCTCCCGAGGGTTAACTTAAGTAAATCTTACAATTAGGCTTAATACCAAAGGACTTATTTAGGTGACAATACTCAAATCAATATGGACTCCTCTACGTATGGGTAGAGGAGTCCACAATTCCTCAATATTCCATGTATCCAAGCCTTATCTAAAACATACTATCAAAAACTCTATTCAAAATAACATGGCCGTCCTCATTTTTCAGAACACTCCCTATCGCACCTAAACCCAAATACTCTCCACAATTCCTCAATATTCCATGTATCCAAGCCTTATCTAAAACATACTATCAAAAACTCTATTAAAAATAACATGGCCGTCATCATTTTTCAGAAAACTCCTTTTCGCACCTAAACCCAAATACTCTCCACAATTCCTTAATATGCCATGTATCCAAGCCTTATCTAAAACCTACTATCAAAAACTCTATTAAAAATAACATGGCCGTCATCATTTTTCAGAAAACTGCTTATCGCACCTAAACCCAAATACTCTCCACAATTCCTTAATATGCCATGTATCCAAGCCTTATCTAAAACATACTATCAAAAACTCTATTCATAATAACATGGCCGTCCTAATTTTTCAGAAAACTGCTTATCGCACCTAAACCCAAATAACCCCGCTCGCCGACTGAAGCATAACTGGCCTAGAGACCAGATTGATCACTCTGCCTTATGGGTATTTCAACTGTGCAGCTTGTCTTCTCACGAGCTTCAAGACACAACTATTTACTAGTTATTTACTTTTTACATTGTTGTAAATTCTTAATATGTATATATATATATATATATATATATATATATATATATATATATATATGTGTTATTTAAATAGGCGGAAGGTCATGCATACATTAAACTCGTCAACTTCACTTTATATGCTTTATTTTTCGCTCTACATGTTTCATGTCTCTTGACACCTCTTCAGGAGCAACTTAATTATACATAAATTTAGCCTTAGCTAAGGAAGAACTTCCACAGGTGGGGTCACGTCCATACTAATACAATGATGTTAATATGGCTGTTACCCATCAGCTGATTCAGATCGATCCTAGGTTATATCGATTCCAGAGAAAGCTTTTGTCATAAATAGTAAAATTGAAATAAAATGATTGATATCAATATTCCTAATTACCGTCTAGTATATTAAAAAATATAGTGTTCTAATATTTGATCTCCTTATTTTATTTACTGTTTTTTTTTTCTTCCTATTTTTAATTATATGTATATTTTCTTTAATTTTTCTTCTTATGGGTTCTTTTATTTATCCAAAATATGTTTATTCTCAAAAACAAATGTGTGCCTATGTTTTATTGCATGGTCTACTAACGCTGTTCGGTTACGTCTATATTTTTAACGTGTTATTTTATCCTCTTTTTTAGAAGCTGTCTAAATTGATCTATATATAATTAAGTTGCTCCTGAAGAGGAGTCACGAGACGCAAAACATGTAGAGCGAAAAAGAAAGCATATAAAGTGAAGTTGACGAGTTTTATATAAGCATGACCTTCCGCCTATTTAAATAATATATTGAAAGGAAAAAAGGGGCACAATTTTATAATATATATATATATATACATACATACATAAATTAACATATATGTTACAATCATTATACACTAATAGCTGAGTAAAATTGTCTAATTTCTCGCTGAATGTTTGCAGGTATCCATGGAGATGAGGAGATATTTCTGCTGCCTGTGAAATAGAGCCGAGGACAAGAAGGGTCGCCATGATCTATGTAGCTATTCGTCCCTAGCCGAATTACTAGCTCTTCCTTCAAGCACCCGCAGTTCCGAACCATTTACCAGATAATTTCCTCTCGGTAATTCATTTCTAGCCTCCTCTCTCTCCGTGATATCTCCATATTTGGATCATTATACACTTATTTAGACATGAACCTTCTTAGTCTGTTGGTAAGGAGGATCTTAGATAAGTTTTTTGCTTCAAATGACAATATCTTTAATATCTGTGTCCTTTGGAAATATAGTTTTTCACATTTTAGTAGTGAGGATTAGTAGTAGTACTCAAAATTCCTAGCCTCATGTCGATAGAAATAAGTCTGGCTCCATTTCCCATGGGTCATATACAGTAGGGTGGTCTGAAAAAAAAACTCATTTTTTTTATTTCGAAGTTGTAATAGTGCGGAAAAGCTGCGAATTATATAGAGAAATAAAAGGAAACAAAAATGATCAAAATCGGTTGACATCTTCCGTTCGCGCATAGGCTTTGAAGTTTTACAAAATATGAAAAATCTTTCTTTTTGCGAATATTTTTTAAATTTTTGAATTTGATGATTTCGTAATATAATAGTTTTTAACGTCTTCGAATAGAGCCTAAAAACATTGTGTTTTAATTTGGTTTAGGTGAGTCGATATATTTCAGTCGTGCGTAGGGCTCAAAATGTGCCCAAATATTGAAAATTTCACAGTTTTAAGAGTTATTTTATGTATATGTAATATACTTTTTTTTTAACGTAATAGTTTCAGTGTTTCTTTTTTTGAACAAAAAAAAAAACCTTGTGTGTTACTATGGTGTAAATAAATTAACAAATTTAGACCGTAGAATGACGCCATTGCTCCAAAAAAACTGGACCTCAAAAAAGATATTTAGGCCTATGACATGATGGGCAATAACAGTTATAACGGGCATGGTACATTTCCACTTGCTTTATATTTAAACAGCTTAAATATTTAAGTTAGAGAATGGTTTTAACAATAAAGTTACGTTTGTAAAATAGAAAAAAAACAAAACATATTTCTGTTTTTACATTACTGTTGTGTTAATTGAACCTGACCATTATACTGTTCTCAGTTATTTGCCCTGCCTTCTGGATTCTTCGAAGGCCAAGCTCTCTTATGTGTTTCTTGTCATCTGGAGCCATAGCTAACAGTAAGTGTCCTGGGTGGGCGAAATAAAGCATTCTGATCAATAACAGGATTGACAGCATCAAGTTAAAAACTTTGGCAAACACCTCATAGATTGCTTTGCTTGGTAAACAAGTTTTAGGCCGTCTGTAAATTGTGTACTTGTTTTGATAGTAAACCACATTGGTATGTATGATTTCAATATAAACAAAACTAGTTCATGAAGTTCAGGTGAGGGCATGCCTTGACAACCTACATGTCCTTCACCTAGCTTGTGTTAGTTGAACCTGTCAGTAATGTACAAACAGAAGCTGTGTTTTTCCTTATTTTATAAACGTAACTTCATTGTTAAAAATTATTCTGTAACTTAAATAGTTAAGCTTTTTAAATTTGTAGCAAGTGAAAATTCACCATGCCCGTTATAACTGTTATTGCCCAACATGTTATAGGCCTAACTATCTTTTCTGAGGTCCAGTTTTTCTGTAGCATTGGAGTCATTCTGCGGCAAAGATTTGTTAACTTATTTACTCCATAGTAAAACACAATGTTTTTGTTCAAAAATAGAAACATTGTAACTATTACGTTACAAAAAAAAAAGTATATTACATATATATAAAATAACTCTTAAAAATGTGAAATTTTCTATATTTGGGCAAATTTTGAGCCCTATGCACGACTTAAAGATACCGACTCATCTAAACCAAATTAAAACACAATGTTTTTAGGCTCTATTCGGAGACGTTAAAAACTATTACCTATATTACAAAATCATCAAATTCAACAATTTTAAAAATAGTCGCAAAAAGGAAGATTTTTCATATTTTGTAAAATTTCAAAGCCTATGCGCGAACGGAGGATGTCTACCGATTTTGATCATTTTTGTTTCCCTTTATTTCTCTATATACTTCGCAACTTTTCCTCACTATTACAACTTTGAAATAAAAAAATGAGGTTTTTCGGTCCGCCCTAATATATGTATGTATTTTCGACCAGTAGGTCATTCTTCGATAAGCATCGAACTGCCGTACCATATTGATACAGTGGTGCAAAATCGAAGTCTATATGGACAGTAAAAAATGAAGTGTCATATACCTGTTTGGGAATACCTGTACAAACAAGATAATGAGTCGGCTTATCGTGAGGGATTAAGATGATCTAGGCCTGTTCAAACACGCGCCTTTTCTTGTTTGGCTTTTATCTGCCGTTTCAGCTCATTCTGTGTATGCCCTTCAATCCTTACGGTGATTTTTTTTTTCTCTTCTTTCTACACATCATGGCCTCTTTTTGGAGTCATATGTAAACCCACTTCATCACCTTATAATAAATTAAAATGTTTACTATTAGTTAATTATAATCATTATCTTAATGTGTCAGATTTAGGTAATGAGTCTCATTTACAAAAATCTAGATACATACAAACGAAGATGTGAGAATGATATACGTAACTGCTGCATGAATGTGTTGTATAATTACCCTTTAGTGTATTCCTATTAATATCAGAGACACCCGTATCCACCCGTTGGAGTGGATATTTTTCTTTATAGGAGATATTTAACGTTCTTTATAAAAAGTAAATGGATTTTAACGAAGAATGAGAGTGTATACTAACTTATATTTTTAATAAATATTCTTATGTAAAGATATTAGACCAAGAAAAGGATAGAATTTCTTTAAAAGCTAGGAAATTTACAAATACAATACATTCTTTTGGGTGTTATAGCCCAAATTACCATTTTTGACAAAAATATATATTTAACAAGTGATAATTCACGAGGAAGGCCCCAGAAATTATATAATTTATCATTACAAGAATCTCGAAAAAGAAAAACAGGTGATGGAAAAATTTGTATTCGCTTCTAAATTTAAACTCAGAAAATTTGTAAAAGTATGCAGCAAACTAGAAGATGTTATGGAAATCTAATAATTCAGAGAGAGACATTTAAAAAAAAATATCTCCATCTATAACAACATAGACAATATACATATCATTCTCATGTAATCTATAACAACATAGACAATATACATATCCCTCTCATGTAATCTATAACAACATAGACAATATAAATATCCTTCTCATGTAATCTATAATAACATAGGCAATATACATATCCTTCTCATGTAATCTATATCAACATAGAAAATATACATATCCTTCTCATGTAATCTATAACAACATAGGCAATATACATATCCTTCTCATGTAATCTATATCAACATAGAAAATATACATATCCTTCTCATGTAACCTATAACAACATAGACAATATACATATCCTTCTCATGTAATATATAACAACATAGACAATATACATATCCCTCTCATGTAATCTATAACAACATAGACAATATAAATATCCTTCTCATGTAATCTATAACAACATAGGCAATATACATATCCTTCTCATGTAATCTATATCAACATAGAAAATATACATATCCTTCTCATGTAACCTATAACAACATAGACAATATACATATCCTTCTCATGTAATCTATAACAACATAGACAATATACATATCCTTCTCATGTAATCTATAACAACATAGACAATATACATATCCTTCTCATGTAATATATAACAACATAGACAATATACATATCCCTCTCATGTAATCTATAACGACATAGACAATATACTTATCCTTCCTATATAATCTATAACAACATAGACAATATACATATCCTTCTCAAGTAATCGGATCCACTCATTACCAGGTTACGACATTTTTCCCTTACCAACATCGAGGAAGATTTAGCTGGTAACGTTATTTTATATTACAAATATTCTTTTTAATTAGTTGTTTGAGTAATGTGTAAATTAATAAGAAGAATGAAGAATATAGTGAAAGATTGTACTTAAATTTGCTTTTAGTTCAATAAGGAAATCATGTTCATTGTAATACTGATCCCAGTAGAAATAACTTTTTTTTCTTGGGCCTACATTGCGATCTCAATATCGTGTTCTCCATTAATTATTCTAAAAAAAAAAAGACAACAACAGTCACAGAACATGAGCAGGAAACCTGTTTCTCTAGCTAAATTATAATTTTGTACCAATGATACCGAATCTCGAATTATATAACACGTGACCGGTGTTTGACTACTTGGACACGCATAAATCGGTCAGGTGCTGTGCTTGTAATGCCAAAATATATTACACGCTGCTCCAAGAGACGGCTAGATGTTAAGTATTTTAAATGGATTTATCTAATGAGCATTATTCAGATAGATTTTACTTTTTGGTTCTCAAATTTTACAGAAAATTAATCAACTTTTTTTGTACCAATTGAACATACATGTGATGGTTAATTTTTGACGACAGTTGGTCATGCATCCACAACTTTCCTCTCTAATACCGCCATTAATATCCTTTCTAATACCACCTTATATACCCTTCCTAATACCACCTTCTATATCCTTCCTAATACCACCTTCTATACCCTTCCTTTTACCACCTTCTATACCCTTCCTCTTACCACCGTCTATACCCTTCCTAATACTGTCTTCAATGTCCTTCCTAACCCCACATTCAATACCCTTCCTAATACCTTCTTTAATACCCTTCCAAATACCATCTTCGATATCCTTCCTAATAATAGATTCAATATCCAGCAGAATACTGCCTTCAATAATCTTTCGAATATCACCTTTTTGTTTATACGCACAAATACATAATTTATTTTGTGAATAAAGTTTTATTCACGAATTTTAATGTGAATTTATTTGAATTACTTATATTTAAATGCGAATGTTTCTGTAGTCACTCGATTTTTGTGAATACTCACAAAATTTGTGAATATTCGAAATCTTTGTGTATATTTAGAATTTTTCCAGTGAATTAAATTTGATTTGCAGGAAAATTTGTGAATACAGTGTATTTATATATAGTTATATGACATATTGTATTTATATATAGTTATATGACATACGTGAATACAAATAAATTCGTATTCAAACTTATGAATAAGAAGTTATTTATATTTGTATTTACGAATAAATGAGGTACAAATAAATTCTTATTTTTATTTCTAAATAAAATTATGCCCAACTCTGATAACCATCCAATGTAGAGTAGGACGGTAATGATGCGGACGGTAATGATACTTGTTACAAAAATATTATTAATTTGTTTTCTAAAATAATTATATTAATAAAAACTATTGTAAAATACGTAGTTTATGAAGCACTATTTAATTGTTAGACGAAAAAAAAAATGCATGGATGTTTTGAATAATAAAATGGGAGACGGTAATGACCAGCAAAATGCGATTTACCAGATAAAACACATTGAAAAACTGATACGTACGAAATTTCTCTTCCGTACCTTCTGGACAACAAAAATCAGGTGCTCTAACATCTATTTGGAAACAACTTGCTCCATCCTGATAGGTTTTCTCGTTAATTCAAAAAGGCGGACGGTATTGATGTCAAAACTAAGGAACAACTTTAAAGGCACTATTACGAAGTTAGATTTTTTTTAAATTTATTTAAATTTATATGAATTCACCTTAAATATTATTATTGTAAAATGAAACATCACATGAGCAAAAAATATAACATCCTTCTCCCCTAAAAAAAAATAATAAAGTGTAATAAATGTGTTCAGGGACAGCGGACGGTAATGATTTTGGGTCTATAAAATTAATAATTTTGACATTAAATTTTGAAATTCAAAATTTAATTTTGGTAGCATTAATTTCCTCTTTATTCCATTAGTCATTCCAAGAAGAAAAATCTGGCCGCCTCAATTATATCGCCAAGGGACAATAATGTTAAAACTATTTGAATAATGCTCTAATAATTTATGGTGGCAAGATTAGCCATGTGGTGGAGTACTGGAATAACATGCTTGTGGACCTTCGTTCAAATCCCGAGCAAGCACTAAAGATTTTCATCTTCCAGTGCCTTCGTTCGCGGGTTGGATTCGGCCTCCCGTGCCGTTCCTGGGGCAACCCGGCCCTTAATTAATTTATTAATGGGTTCATGCAAAGGGTAAAATCAGTACAGTACTGATCACACTATCTCCCTAGTCTGGTCATGAATCAGATACATCTATAGTATTCGCCTCTCAGGGCCGTTGTGGCCTGTCTGTTTTTATCGAATCATCAATATTTCTTGTAAATCTTGACTAAGTAAAATGGAAAAACCAGTGCCTGAAAGCCGCGCGAGCAATCTTAAACAAATTTTTTATTGTGTGTACTTACTCTCCTCAAGATGAAAACTAATTTAATGCCTACGCAATTCCCGTTTATGAAAAAAGCAGTCTCTATAAGAAAGAATGGTTTATTTTCTAAAATAAATAAATAGCTTATCCATCTACGTTCCTACTTTGTCCTCGCTAGATCGTCATTATTACCTTATGCAGGTATGGAAAGAAAAAGCTGAAAAGAAGATAAAATAGTCTATCCATCTACGTTCCTACTTTGTCCTCGCTAGATCGTCATTATTACCTTATGCAGGTATGGAAAGAAAAAGCTGAAAAGAAGATAAAATAGTCTATCCATCTACGTTCCTACTTCGTCCTCGCTAGATCGTCATTATTACCTTATGCAGGTATGGAAAGAAAAAACTGAAAAGAAGATAAAATAGTCTATCCATCTACGTTCCTACATTGTCCTCGCTAGATCGTCATTATTACCTTATACAGGTATGGAAAGAAAAAGCTGGAAAGAAGATAAAATAGCCTATCCATCTACGTTCCTACTTTGTCCTCGCTAGATCGTCATTATTACCTTATACAGGTATGGAAAGAAAAAGCTGAAAAGAAGATAAAATAGTCTATCCATCTACGTTCCTACATTGTCCTCGCTAGATCGTCATTATTACCTTATACAGGTATGGAAAGAAAAAGCTGGAAAGAAGATAAAATAGCCTATCCATCTACGTTCCTACTTTGTCCTCGCTAGATCGTCATTATTACCTTATGCAGGTATGGAAAGAAAAAGCTGAAAAGAAGATAAAATAGTCTATCCATCTACGTTCCTACATTGTCCTCACTAGATCGTCATTATTACCTTATACAGGTATGGAAAGAAAAAGCTGGAAAGAAGATAAAATAGCCTATCCATCTACGTTCCTACTTTGTTCTCGCTAGATCGTCATTATTACCTTATGCAGGTATGGAAAGAAAAAACTGAAAAGAAGATAAAATAGTCTATCCATCTACGTTCCTACTTTGTCCTCGCTAGATCGACATTATTACCTTATACAGGTATGGAAAGAAAAAGCTGAAAAGAAGATAAAATAGCCTATCCATCTACGTTCCTACTTTGTCCTCGCTAGATCGTCATTATTACCTTATACAGGTATGGAAAGAAAAAGCTGAAAAGAAGATAAAATAGTCTATCCATCTACGTTCCTACATTGTCCTCGCTAGATCGTCATTGTGACCTTATACAGGTATGGAAAGAAAAAGCTGGAAAGAAGATAAAATAGCCTATCCATCTACGTTCCTACTTTGTTCTCGCTAGATCGTCATTATTACCTTATGCAGGTATGGAAAGAAAAAGCTGGAAAGAAGATAAAATAGCCTATCCATCTACGTTCCTACATTGTTCTCGCTAGATCGTCATTATTACCTTATGCAGGTATGGAAAGAAAAAACTAAAAAGAAGATAAAATAGTCTATCCATCTACGTTCCTACATTGTCCTCGCTAGATCGTCATTGTGACCTTAAACAGGTATGGAAAGAAAAAGCTGGAAAGAAGATAAAATAGCCTATCCATCTACGTTCCTACTTTGTTCTCGCTAGATCGTCATTATTACCTTATGCAGGTATGGAAAGAAAAGGCTGAAAAGAAGATAAAATAGCCTATCCATCTACGTTCCTACTTTGTCCTCGCTAGATCGTCATTATTACCATATACAGGTATGGAAAGAAAAAGCTGAAAAGAAGATAAAATAGTCTATCCATCTACGTTCCTACATTGTCCTCGCTAGATCGTCATTATTACCTTATACAGGTATGGAAAGAAAAAGCTGGAAAGAAGATAAAATAGCCTATCCATCTACGTTCCTACTTTGTTCTCGCTAGATCGTCATTATTACCTTATGCAGGTATGGAAAGAAAAAACTAAAAAGAAGATAAAATAGTCTATCCATCTACGTTCCTACTTTGTCCTCGCTAGATCGTCATTATTACCTTATGCAGGTATGGATAGAAAAAGCTGAACAGGTTTATCAGCCTAAAGTAAAGGAACCGTGAAACACAAGCATCAGCGAACTCATTAAGACAGACAATTCTCAGGGAGAATATGCTATCATTGTTCTTCCTAACTCTAGCCTGAATTCCAGCAGAGAATATATAGCACTGCTTAAAACTAATTTCATTTCAACATTCAATTAAAATATATATATATCTACTAGCTGACCCGGCAAACGTTGTTTTGCCTTTAAATTATTTCTAGTGCTCATTTTGGAAGTCAAATAAAAATTAACTATTTTATTGTAAGTATGTGGGTAAGTGGTCTATGACTAAAAGAAGAATAGAGCGCTGTGATCGATGGCTTATAAAAATAGCAAAACACCGAACAACCACATTTTGTAATTCATTCTACATTAATATCTTAACTAACATATTTAAAATTATATCTCTAACACTAATTATGACAATAAAATATATATTGCCATATAAATTATTTCGAATATGTTGGTAGTAAAATAAAAAATAACTAACTTATTGTAACTGTGTCGGGATGTGTTCTATGACTGAAAGAGGAATAGAGTGCTGTAAACGATGACAGCCTATAACTGTGTCGGGATGTGTTCTGTGACTGAAAGAGGAATAGAGTGCTGTAAACGATGACAGCCTACAACTGTGTCGGGATGTGTTCTGTGACTGAAAGAGGAATAGAGTGCTGTAAACGATGGCAGCCTATAACTGTGTGGGGATGAGTTCTGCGACTGAAAGAGGAATAGAGTGCTGTAAACGATGACAGCCTATAACTGTGTGGGGATGTGTTCTGTGGCTGAAAGAGGAATAGAGCGCTGTAAACGATAACAGCCTATAACTGTGTCGGGATGTGTTCTGTGACTGAAAGAGGAATAGAGTGCTGTGAACGATGACAGCCTATAACTGTGTGGGGATGTGTTCTGTGGCTGAAAGAGGAATAGAGCGCTGTAAACGATAACAGCCTATAACTGTGTCGGGATGTGTTCTGTGACTGAAAGAGGAATAGAGTGCTGTGAACGATGACAGCCTATAACTATGTCGGGATGTGTTCTGTGACTGAAAGAGGAATAGAGTGCTGTAAACGATGACAGCCTACAACTGTGTCGTGATGTGTTCTGTGACTGAAAGAGGAATAGAGTGCTGTAAACGATGACAGCCTACAACTGTGTCGGGATGTGTTCTGTGACTGAAAGAGGAATAGAGTGCTGTAAACGATGGCAGCCTATAACTGTGTCGGGATGTGTTCTGTGACTGAAAGGGGAATAGAGTGCTGTGAACGATGACAGCCTATAACTTTGTCGGGATGTGTTCTGTGACTGAAAGGGGAATAGAGTGCTGTGAACGATGACAGCCTATAACTGTGTCGGGATGTGTTCTGTGACTGAAAGAGGAATAGAGTGCTGTGAACGATAACAGCCTATAACTGTGTCGGGATGTGTTCTGTGACTGAAAGAAGAAAAGAGTGCTGTAAACGATGACAGCCTATAACTGTGTCGGGATGTGTTCTGTGACTGAAAGAGGAATAGAGTGCTGTAAACGATGACAGCCTATAACTGTGTCGGGATGTGTTCTGTGACTGAAAGAGGAATAGAGTGCTGTAAACGATGACAGCCTATAACTGTGTCGGGATGTGTTCTATGACTGAAAGAGGAATAGAGTGCTGTGAACGATGACAGCCTATAACTGTGTCGGGATGTGTTCTGTGACTGAAAGAGGAATAGAGTGCTGTGAACGATGACAGCCTATAACTGTGTCGGGATGTGTTCTGTGACTGAAAGAGGAATAGAGTGCTGTGAACTATGACAGCCTATAACTGTGTCGGGATGTGTTCTGTGACTGAAAGAGGAATAGAGTGCTGTGAACGATGACAGCCTATAAAAATAACAAGACACCAAACATACATTTTTATATCTCATTTTACTTTATTATCTTGATTCTTATATTTAAAATTATAAGTTTATCACGAATTATGATAATAGGCAGAAAAATCAAATCAATTTCTTAGTGCAATGGACTGTACGATATTTTTGATTACTCCATCTTTGGGCAACACAAACAAACGGAAGGTTTAGCCGAGCGAGAACATGCCAAGTATAATTGTCCGTGTGAAAAACACGGTGTGCCCAGATCTAAGCCACAAAAATACATCTTCCGTCCTGGTTACTTATTAATTTTCATTGCGAATGTCAATCTAATGGGAAATTGTACGCGTTTAAATGCAATTGGCATGTCTGTAGGAATAATAGGGATTCTTGGTAGCAATAAATTTTCGCCTTGGAAGTTGCCATTGAAAATTCATGCTTCGACAACGTTTGTCATTAATTTTTGTAATCACTAATCGGGTACCATGGCACAGCCGTGGTGGGTTCAAATTACGAAGTAAAATAACTGGAGATCCAACCTCGAGTAGTAAATGGTGCGGTGACATCCCTGGCAAATCCAACGAGTTCAAAAACTCTGTTAGATAATTTACAGCTTCGTTGGAATCGCAAACTGTATCGATAGATTTGTATGACATCAAGTCCCCTGGCAAGAACTCTTGTATCTTGATATCCAAATCGTTCATTTTTTCCGTTCACGTCTGCCAAAATTGTTCTTTCTGCCAGCCACTCATGATTCATGTATTGTTTGTGTGCTTCGTGAAATATTTGGCCAATGAGATTATTTTGAGAATAAATGATTGTGCAGAAATCAGTCGGTAATTTTATGCATCCAGTATTTTCGTGTACACCAGCTTTTCCATCGCCGATATCTAACAGCTGTTTTGAGAATATTTCAGCGGATGGACCTTGAAGCATTTGAACGCGCATATTTAGTTTTAGTTGTACGTTTTCAACATTACGCCGCAGTGGCGATGATTTTAAGCAATCTTTGATGTCATTAACATACGTTGAACGTGGAATGACGTGAAGTGTTTGTCTGAAATCACCTGAAAGGAGTAAGAGAGTGCCGCCAAATAGTATGTCGTTGTTTTTTTATGTCCTTCAATGTCCCTTTCAACGCCTCTAGGGAATGCTTGTTTACTGGGTGAGAAGTGACACCGGTTCAGTTATAGACCTTGAGGGGGTTGAAAATTATTAAGTACTCATATCTATAAAAAAATGGGGATTGGTGATAGAATATTGAAAATTCAGGGTCGTATGTATTTTTTAATGCCAAATCATAAAAAAGTAAAAAAGAAAACAAATTTTGTCTAAAAAAATGTATACAAAAAAACATTTGGGGATGGGCCACCCTTATCACCTAGGGTCATGAAAAATAGTTTACTACCTATTCTCAGACCTACCGAGTATACACACAAAATTTCATAAAATTCGGTCAAGCCGTTTCGGAGGACCACAAACACAGTGGCCCTCCTGTGGTAATAATATATATATATATATATATATATATATATATATATATATATATATATATATATATATATATATTATTTATTAGGAGATACAATGCATTGCCATACAAATTATCAATATCATATATATATATATATATATATATATATATATATATATATATATATATATATATATACACATGGTTCTATTTAACAATTGGGCGTCTCCTTCACCCTCGTTTTAAGGCTTGCTAACCCAAGCCTAGTTGCTATGAGACCTTAACTTTATTGTTTATAACCACAATTAAAACAATAAATTACTTAAGAAATAAATATAATTCATAATGACTGATGAAATAAAAGGATTAATACAGTACTATAAAACAAAATATAATAATAGTATAACAGTAAGTAAGTATAGCCAAATGATATCTAACTCCTTTAATTTCATCAACTAAAACAGAGTTCCTGCAACTAGACGGAGGTATCCTAATCACGTCACCCACATCAAAATAAGATATAACACATATAAAGCAATAAAATAAATATGTAAACACAAAACAAAAATATAATAAATATGTAAACACAAAACAAAAATATAATAAATAATTAAATGCAGGCGATCCTCAACGGCCCAACCCGGCGAGGAGTGTCCTTCATCGACTGAAGATGATGCAGTGCTTCTCAGCACTCCCATTGGAACGCCAAGCTGCCTCAAACTCCTGGCAGAAGTACCGCTCCACACACCTCTCCAGCTCAATGTATAGGACGTTACCTAAGTCGGTGACAGGCACGCCAAACAGTCGCCCTACCGCGAAACGGACACCTATTGATATCTTACTACAACCAAACAAAAAAAAAAAAAAAAAAATGATAAATTTCTCCTTCATGTTTTTTTTTTTTTTTTTTTTTTTTTTTTTTTTTTTTTTTTTTTTTTTTTTTTTTTTTTGTCTAAAAAGCCGAATTCCTCGCTTTTCGACTCCCACATTTGGAGACCATTTTGTTGGGTCGACAATATTGTGGGGAGAAAATACTGAAAACAATGATGCCAGTTCCAATCTTTTAGCATGATGTAGTCAAGTGATAATTAATTTATCGTGAACGTCTTCAAAGCGAAAACCCGCTGTGTAATTCAAGACAAAAATGGTCAGCACATGTAAACGGAGTAAGAAAACATTTTTTTTTATTTAAAAAATCTGTTTTGAACTTCCCTTTAGTGTAGTAAAAAAATAAATAAACAAACTAATTAAGAAATGGTCAGGCAACCTACCTTCACACACTTCATATGGATTAAACTATTTTTGGTGAGTGAAACCGGGTCACATTAGTATGGGATGGGCACGTCGGGGGAGGACAAAAATTAGAATCAAAATGGTGAGATTTAAGCAACCATCTTGAGTGATGAATCTGGAACCCTAAATTGTCTACCCACCTTATAAAAATAAAAAAAAGGAATTTTTGCGACTTCATTTACTCAAAAAAGTCGCCCAGCCATATTAGGCTGCTGACAGCGCTATGGAAGTATTTTAAACGTTTGCTTACAGATTTCATTTAGATTAAATCTCACTTCTTTGACACTGTGCGCGGTAGTCAAAAATTTTGATTGCAGAAAAGTAACAGATTCATAAAAGATTCTTAAAAACGTAAATTCATTACTTTTTACAAGTTACTGTCATTTCCGGGACATTGATAAAACCGGGGACAAGAGTAAAACTGAGCAAACCGGTCAAATCGGGACGTATGTCAAGCCTACATATAGGAAACATTCATTCAGATTATAGACGTAAGTATTTAATTTGCATACGTATTTTCAACACTGTCTACTTATGATTTTTTTATTATCCCTTTTTTTTATTACGCATTTTTTCATTAATTTCATTTCATTTATATAGCATTTATTTTTTGAATTGACTCCTGAGCAAATTTTTAATGTGTAGTCGCTGATAAAACACCATGAAAAAATAAAAATGAAATGTTTTACTTCTTTCTTTGCCAGTCAAAAAAAATCAACGTTATTTGATGTTTAGAAATTAGTAAAAAGTGAAAACAATCGGTGTGAGAGAAAAAGTCAAGCTGGATTTTCCCAAGTCTCACTATTTCTAATGAATTCTACCAGGTTAATTATATTTGAGAGCAAAAGAGCGGAAAGAAGAGAAGAAAGGCGGAAAAGGAAGTGGTCAGCCTGCCTTTGACGGTCCTCAAAGGCTTTGTTGTCGGTCTGCGTTTGACGTTAATTGGTCAAGTACATAGGGGGTTTCCTCTTTATACAAATAGAGGTAGAAAAGATTTATACTTAAAGGAAAAATAATCTTTACAGCCTACAGAAAATAGCTGAATTGGGACAATTTGTTCTTCCGCGGTTCGTCCCTCCGTGATATATCGTCCATACAAATGCTAAGTATCGAATGTGAAAAAACGCATTGTTCATACATAATCTTCACTGTTTGCTGTTGGACTGATGGACGGCAAACACTCTAATTTAAGTTCACTCAGTGAAAGAGGAATGTAACCACTGTCAAAAGGTCAAATCTGCCGGCTATTTGACTGTCCACCTTCCAAGTAATGAATAAAAGATTTTGCACTCTGGAAAGAAGTGTTTTTCACTTTCGATACTTTGCATTTGTACCGAGGATATATGGAGGCTACTTTTAGTGATAGCTGAGTCCGGTTACCTCCCGTAGCGGCTTTTGGGACGTTTATTATTGTTTTATTTTGCCAACACCATTTGTTTATATGGAATAAAGTATTATTATTTATTATCATTAAAAATAAATAATAATACTTATAATACTTAACTTCTGATAGCCTTAACTGTATACTCAAAAAAAAAAAAAAAATAAAAAAAAAAAAATATACAACCCATGCCTTCAACAGACTTTTATTTGCAATTAAGAGTGTGTTTCGAAGGCTGCATGTTCATCTTCATTGTATCTATGGCGAATGTATTGGAATCAAACGCAAAATAAAAGCCACTGAACACCATTATCTATTATTCTTCGAGACTAAGGCAATTGAAGAACAGGGTAGTGTAATATACAAAATGTTCAAAATAAATACAAAAAATAAATATATAAGATAAAATAATACACAACAGGTTAACCGTCCACTCTGTCTTTTCTTTTCTTGTCTTTGTACTGATATTATAGAATTACTTCATTTTGCATGATTGTGGGTGGGTATGTATGTGGTAGTGTGAGTTTATTTAGTAATTATTGTGGACACACAGTATGTTTTGAAATGTTTTAAGTTAGGTTTTCTAACAAAATGTTTTCATTAAACTGATGCTCAGGAGATTTTTCTGTCCATTAAAACGTCATACGTAACATAATTTCTATCGTGTAGAGGAAGGCTTTAGTATCTCACTCACTTGTCCTTTCATTTTATAAAAGTTAGTTATAAAAGTTCATATAAGGAAACATAGAATAGTTGGGATTTGGCTAAAAAAAAAAAACCCCTCAATACGATTTTTTTTAAAAAAACAGGCAATGGAAGTCAGCAACGAAAGTGCCGGGAGGCAGAGGAAGAGCAAATTAACACTTAAGTGACCATAGTGGAAGTCAGAGTTGGGCAAACGTTAGCGCGCGCTAAAAGCTGATACCTCTCCGCTAATTTAGCGAAACTGTAGAAAGCCAGCGCTAATAATTAGCGGTTAGCGGCGGCAGTGCGCTAACCGCTAATCTAATTATGAAATATATATTGCTAATAGCTTAAGCTAAGTTACAAGTTGTAACTATAGCTTAAGCTATTAGCAATTACGATATTTCATAAATAGATTAGCGGTTAGCGCACTGCCGCCGCTAACCGCTAATTATTAGCGCTGGCTTTCTACAGTTTCGCTAAATTAGCGGAGAGGTATCAGCTTTTAGCGCGCGCTAACGTTTGCCCAACTCTGGTGGAAGTATATATTCAGGTTTTTTTTAGCCGAATCCCAACTATTCCATGTTTGCTTATCACCTTGACGGCTAACTATCTAATCTTAATCAAAAAATTCATATAAGTTCCATTCTATAGCCTGTGCAGATAGATCGTGTATTTCCTTGAGTTCAACCATCTGAAAAAATGTCGTTTCAAAGAACAACACACTACGCGAAACACAAAATTCTGATTGTGTGAAATTTAGGATCTGGGAAGGCTTCCGCTGGTCAGGCAGGGGGAAATAGTATTGAATGTTAATCAATATCTAGCCAAAGCTATGAATAAATTATTGAAATAATGAATGATGATGAAATAATTGAAAAACTGTATTAACACTTTCGCGCTGCGGCAGTCATTGTTTGTTAATACCTCAGTATCGGGTGCATTTTTTATTAAGACATTTTTTTTTTTCATTTAAAAGCCATTTGTAACTAAAGGAAAAAGTAATGGAGGAGTGTCCTTCTGAAGGAACACTCGTAAGCGGGCAGGATCGCTATTGTCCTTCCGTAATGACACCCGCAGCGAAAGTGTTAACTTCCCAGTGATAAAGATATAAAACAGGACGTTTTTCCTGCAGATTTTATCCGTGGAAATAGAGGGCCCACCGATTTTCCTTTCGAACTGCATTATTATTATCTGAACAGATATTAGGCCAATACCAACTTGCTTACGCAAACATGTATATTGGGGTTTAAAATTCATTCATGAAGCTGGTCTGTTTTCTTTTGAACAGTCTGTTCAAAAGATAAAACAGATTTGTCGTGGCAAAAAATATGGAGTCTCGTTCTTTACTAAAGTTTGTGATTACAGGTGTAATATGGTGCTAATAACCCTGGCTGTCGGAGCACCTATAATTAATATTAAAAAAATATACATACTATGCAATTATGATTTTCCCCACCACTAAAAATATTAGCCAAAACCTTTTTTTTTACTAATTATTCCTAAATTTTTATGAAGTTAATCATCAAACACAAATTTAGGCCTCTTTTTAATATTTAAACATTAAAAATTAATAAATGGGAGGTTAAATTTAAATGATAATGATTAATCTTTGTTAGCTTAATCACTAGTCGCTAGGCATTAGTCAAAGATTCCTTTAATCATTAATGATATAATATGAGCAGCTAGTCGTTTGGCATTATGAAAGGAGAAAAAGCTTGATCAATCATCAATCGTTAGACTGGAAAAAACTTATTTAATCATTATTATTAAAATTAATCAAAGTTTGTCCCACTCAGGTCTATCCCAGATCCGGTCCAGAATAGATAACCTCCTTCCCAAGGCACACTGCACATATACCACATTCATTAACGAAAGTGTTAAAGCGATGTAAACGTACCGCCTACGTAAAAAAGTTTTTTTTTTTTACGGCGCATGTACATCTAGGTCATTAGCGACGATAAGTTCTTAATGTTTAATATTCCCTGAAACTACGTTTAATGTAAACACGCATAATCGAATTAGTTTACTGGTCTAAGTATATATGTATGTACGTATTTGTATACACACACGCACATATATATTTACATATATATATATATATATATATATATATATATATATATATATATATATTCGCACAAAGATAAAAATGAGCCATTTTGTATCTTAATTTCCAAACTGCCTCTTATCTAAATGGCATGTAGCTAGAAAGAACGATTCATATCTTGGAGCAGATGTTCCGTTTCAGAAAGATTCAACCGAACGGTCAACTAACACTCGATTCCATCTCTAGATTCTGTCACGGTGCCAAAATAGTTTCCTTGCTCCTTTCATGCAGTAGAAGACAGATCATTAAGGAAGATAATCAATCAACGATTCAGTTTACCATTGACAATATGAGCAATGAATAAATTGACATCAATGAAAGAATTTTTATTCTGTAGATAACATCTAACAACGTGTAAATTTGGGAGGTATGTAAAGTACAATAAAATATTTAATTAGAAACGAGTATTCGAAATAAAACTTAATCAAGCTGAAATTCAGCACATAATATCAGAAAGGACGAGTTCGTCTTTCAACAAACTCACACTATTAGGAGTGGGAGCTTACCGGAAACCACCCATATCAACTTATTTCACGCAAGTTGTGATGTAATTTTTGGTATCATACAAGGATTCTAACTTTATAACGTGGGAAAGGCGTATTCAAATATAAAGAATATAGTCAAATAAGAGTTTACCACGGAGTAATTAAAAATTTATTCGTACCGGGCATCTGACTGTAAGTTTTAAATATTATATATTACGCAGGATAACATTTTCAGCCTGCTGAATGTCTACCATCAGTCCAGGCAACGAACAGTTGGAAATTTTTTCAAAAAAATGTTTGACTTTGTAACTTTGTTTGGGCTCTATAGGAGGTAAATAGGGTCTTTTGTATAATAAGCATACACTTTTCAAGAACTAGTAACAGTTACTCATTTTATTATTATTTGGAACATATGATTCACCTCTAACCTAATTCTGTATTTAAACGCATTAATTTATCAGATTTACATGAAAACACTAACAATGAATTTGCTTAAGTTAAGCCAGTTAATATCTAATGTGAAAGTTTCAGTCCGGTTTCTTCAGAAGAAGGGATTAATCCATTCTGAGAAAAAGTGCTCCAGACTTCATAAAATGAAAATTTATTTCTGGTTGTTTTGTAAACATAACCTAGAGTTTAGTAAAGTAACAGTAGAGTAACTGTTACTAGTTCTTGAGGTAAAAATGCAGTTTCCAGCCCTCCAAACCGATTTCTTTCAAACTTTGCACAATAACGTATTTTGATGCACTAAACACGAATACGATAAAAGAAAACGTCGGATTTAACTAGGAAAGAAGTTATAAAGCACTTAAGTTCACTGTTGTGCAGGTTATGAGAGCTAATGTAAACAACTAAATTTGTCAACATACGCATGCGCGGGTATAGAAAAGTTCGTAATAAGGAAGTTTAATTGATATTTACCATAAATTATCGAAATTCATCAGCAGTTATTTATTTACAATCATTTTTTTAAATAATGAAACACTCTTCACATTTCTTGTTTCGTTCATGAAAAGTATTATATATCAGAAATCCCTTAATAATTAGCTAATGCCTTTATAATAGCAGAAGAATGTCTAGGACGAATGATTAGGAATGCAGAAGAATGTCTAGGAATGCAGAAGAATGTCTAGGGCGATTTTAAGGGCAAACATGCTATGTGTTTCCGCTCGCTCCGCTACGCTCCGCTCGCTCAAGAAGATAACAAAACCCCAGTCAATCCAACTCGCTAAAATTAATAGAATTCTATTAATTTTAGCGAGTTGGATTGACTGGGGTTTTGTTATCTTCTTGAGCGAGCGGATCGAGCGGAAACGCATAGCACGAATGCCCTTAAGCGACAGGTGACGACGGGTGAGAATGCCCTTAAAATTTACAATATCTTTGAATGAATAGTTTCTGAACATTTCAAATGAGAGTTCTCTGTTTCCCAATGTTACGTATCTGCGCATGCGCATGTTTACAAATACGCCGATGACGCCTAGTTTTATAACCTTCCTAGCTTTAGTGCTTAATATTATATTCTATTAATTTTAGCGAGTTGGATTGACTGGGGTTTTGTTATCTTTTTGAGCGAGCGTAGCGAGCGGAAACGCATAGCATGTGTGCCTTAAAGTCGTTATTTATGCCTTAAAGTCATGTATGCCTTAAATTCGTCACAAATTTAATTGTTTACATTAGCTCTTATAACCTGCACAACAGTGAACTTATGTGCTTAATAACTTCTTTCCTAGTTAAATCCGACGTTTTTTTTTTTTTTTTTTTTTATCGTATTCGTGTTTAGTGCATCAATATACGTTATTGTGCAAAGTTTGAAAGAAATCGGTTTGGAGGGCTGGTAACTGCATTTTTACCGTTCTTGAAAAGTGTATGCTTATTATACAAAAGACCCGGTAAATATATCAAAAGTCCCAGCCCGTAGTCTTAGAGTCGGTGGGGGGAGGGGGTTTAGAAGGTCCCATTTTTCGGGTATTCACTTATATCTCGGAAACCCTGCGTCCTAGCGACATGACCAGTCTATAACAAATGAAAGCTGATTAAATATGCTACAAGTTCAACTCCATAAAGTTTTTCGAGATATCTTTAAACGTCGAGACATCCACTATTAAAAGATTGTGATTTTGTGAAAAACACACTCTTTGCTATTCTCGACCGGATATCTCTTCAACGATGAACCCAAAAAATAAATGCCGGTTATAGAGTTACAGAGCATTACATTCGATTCAAAAATTTATATTAATTTACCATATTATGTACTAGCTGAATACCCGTGCTTCACCACGGCCGATAAGAAGTTTTTATATTGCGTTAAATAAGGTATGATCAAAATTAACGCTACTACGTCATTTTGTACAGCTTATTATTACACGGACATTAGAGTTACCCAGGAAACACCATGTGGAGTTTGTTGTTTCCGTTGGGGAATAAAAAAGAATAACAACAACTACTTAAAAAGTTAGGTAAACAGAGAAATATACACGTTGAAACGAATAAAACTAACAACTTTAAAGTTTTAAGCAATTATCTCTTCGATAGTCATAGCCCCACCGAACATTACAACAGAATCTTCTTTGTGGATAATTTAGTAACCCTTCGAATAGCCACTACGATTTCCCAACGTTTTCGATATATTTTAGAAAATATACTGAGATCCGAAAACGTTGTATACCATTAATACAATTTTTTTCTATATACTTCTTACCTCCAAACGATTCCCCAAAGTATACATATCTTAGATTAGATGAATGTCAAATACCTGGTACAAGTTTCAAGTGAACCAATCATCGTTTCTGAATACCCAAACAGGAAATTAGTTTGGAAAAGTATTTCTAGCAAGCTTTTTTTTTGTCTCGTAAAAGGTGGCAAAAATCGCTTGAAAATGGTTTCATTCGTTTTCCTACGTTAATGAACCTATAAAACAAATACATGCAAGCATATGGACTCGAAAATGTAAGCGTTCCGGTTTATTCACGCACATTTTGCTCCCAATACCATGTTCCAGTAAACGGATTCAGCTGGTTATTGAACTTGACCTTTCAAATGAGAAGAAACATTTTTGTACCAAATATAATCAAAATCGGACCATTTTTGAGCCGATGAGGACCTTTTTAATAATTCAAGCCCCCATAAAAGTACTTCAACATTTGAATATTAAAAAAATCTTTCTTAGCGAGTGTTTACATTCTAAACGGATTGTCCGAGGAAAATTTCAAATTTTGTGTGAAGTGGTTCGGGATATTATTACCGCGGAAGGACCAGAGCGTAAACTCTATGAGGGACAAAATAAGAGTTTATTTCTAGTAATTCAAGGTCTTCCGTCATAGTTGAAATTAACCTCAATTAAAAATAATACTATGAAATAGATAATGTACGGTAACAGCTGTTCTTTATCGTCCTAGCAACGCATACTGCCTAGGCTTGCCTGCTCTAACCAACTCAAACTTCAAACCCCGCTAAAAATACTTAAAAATTCGAATATCAAAAAATCCTTTCTTAGTGAGTGCCTACGTTTTATAGGGAGTGTCCATGCAAAATTTAAAAATTTTCTGTCGAGTGGTTTAGGCTGGGGGATGATAGGTCAGTGAGTGAGTGAGTGAGTGAGTGGTATTTGACAAATATATAGTAGATTTATTTTGAAAAGTTATATACGCACGCACATGGTCTTAGCAAAACCATTGCCAATAGAATGGACAAGATCTCATCTAATTGAGTGTGAATAACTAGTCAGCGGGCTCAAAGTTGTTTATAATATAATAATATATTATATTATATATGATATATAATATTGGAAGGTTCATTGGTCAACAGTTGTTGCCAGATATCACGCTGAACACTACAACTGTTTAAAGGAGAATACATAAAATAAAAAAGTTATATGTACTCCTGAATGGGATATAATGCTCTACAACCCTATAAACGGCAATTATTTTTTGGGTTTATCGTTAAAGAGTTATCCGGTCAAAAAGAGCAAAAAATGTGTTTTTTCCCCAAAATGACGGACATTCAAGAGCGGATGTTTCGGAAACTAAAGATATCTAGAAAAACTTTATCGAGTTAAACTTGAAGCATATTTAATCAGCTTTCATTTGTTATAGAATAGTCATGTCTCTAGGACGCAGGGTTTCCGAGATATAAGTGAAAACCCGAAAAATGGGACCTTCTAAACCCGCCCGGCACAAAGACTATGGGTGGGACTTTTGATATGTTGACAAAAGTCAACATATCAAAAGTCCTTTCCAGCCCAAACAAAGTTACTAAGTCAAAAATTTTGTTTCAAAAATGTCCATCTATAGCTGTTTTAAGCATTCGTTTCCTAGACTGCATTGGAGGCGACAAAATTATAGAACTGATTCTAAGCGGACTAGACTTAGACAGTAGTATGTAAAAATATACATATATACATACATACATATTTCTTCTTTGGTTGACCTCCAACTTCTAATATTGTTATTGTCGTATCTTTTATTTCCATCCTTAACCGGTTTTGAGCTATTTTGCTCCTCCTCAAAGGGTATTTCAATCGATGGACTTATCACATCACATATACATGCATTTAAAAATATATATGCATATATAGGCAAAACGTTAGCTTTGCAATGGGTTTTGAAACATTAGCTTTCTAGCTCAGGAATGTTTCATTAAGCTAATGTTGTAATTATTGTTTATTAACCCTAGGACGTATGGTGGAATGCAATATTAAATTAAGTATTAAAAAATATGTAAATCATAATTTAATATTAATAAAATACATATTATGTGCATAATGTGATAGGTCTATCGATTCAAATACCCTTTGAGGAGGAGCAGTATAGCTCGAATCCGGGTAGGGTTGGAATAAAGGACATGAAGGACCTTATGGCTACACCAACAATTATATATATATATATATATATATATATATGTGTGTGTGTGTGTGTGTGTAGATCCTAAGTTGAAAACTAAGATGTTCTAGGTAGTTGGTAACAGCGTATTCAGTCTTCAATTGTTTTGTATTTTATATTACATTTTTGTTGTGGAAACGTTTCGGCTATAAGCCATTTTCAATACAATTATCTGTATGATTTTGCATTATTTTATAAAGAAATTTGATATTATTGAGTTTGAGGAGGAAATGTCATTTTTTTTTAAATTGTATGGTTCGTGTCTCTATTATTACATGGATGATATTATTATTACCTCAATTATTACATATTATTTTATATACTTGAGTCTGCTTCTTCTTCTGATGAAGCATTCTTCTATTTCGAAGTAGATGTATATTTACTTTTTTTATTATAAGTGCCTTTCCTTAATACTGTTCATTCAGAAAGGCTGACACTACGTTTTTTAAGTATCACTGGGTAACTCCCATTTACATGTGGAACATATCACACCAGTATCATTTTAGCGCGTTCAAATTTTATATATATATATATATATATATATATATATATATATATATACATATATATATATGTATATATATACACACACACACACACACACACACACATATATATATATATATATATATATATATATATAAATTCTGTTGGCAAAGTTTATACAAATTAACGGTTACGTTACTAGGATTCAGGTATATGTTCTATAATGAATTCGACCTAGGGAATCTATTGTCGAATTCATCTATCTTTCTATCTATCTTTCTTCTTTCTTGTTTCCTAGCCTATGTCTACAACCGTTGTGAGCAAAATGTAAAAACTAGACATTTCATTGGATTTCCGGATATATTCTTCTACATCTAGAGCTCGATTGAGAAATCGTAGTAAATGTAAAGCATCTATTCGAACTTTTATTAACGTTCCTACAGAAACGGTTCTTATGTGATTTTGATATCGCGATTTCAACCAGAGGAATCGTTGGTTAAATAGATGAATTTCCGATTTCGATACTGATTTTTTATCTGTTGTGGCGCCCGAGATCTTGATTCGCTTCGAAATTTCATTTAACATTTTTACATGGGTTTATTTTTTTCACGAAAACTGAAGACAAAACATAAACTTTTAATATTCTATGATGATACTGGAGAGAGAGCAAAAACGCGCTATGATGACGCAGTTCCGATGAGTCGGACGTTCTTAGCCTGTTTCCTGGCAATATAGGAATCCACGCTCTAACCTCAGTTCCGGATTCTTTGCTTTAAGTGCAGTTCCTCCCTCCCTCCATAGGGAGGAGACCCGCTTATAAGGTTGACTTCATGACGCAATCCGGAAGTGCCGACTAGAAAATTGTACGTTTTTTTGCTACTCAAATTCATCTGTTCGTTACCCGAAGGCTTTGCCGGGTTCCAGTTTCAAATGAGTCCGTTTTTATTATCGGTCACATATCGTCGATACAAATGAAAAGTAACGAATGTAAAAAAATACATCTTTCATTGTCAATCTTTTCTAATTTCTGCTGGACTTATGTACGGCAAATTCTTGAATCTTAGATCACTCTACTAAAGGGAAAGTATTCCACTATCAAAAGGTCAAATCTGCCGAATATTTGACTGTCCAAAATAAAGTTATGAATAAATGCTTTTCCACTCTGAAAAGCGGTTCGAATTTTCACATTCGATACTTTGCATTTGTAGCGACGATATGGTCCATATTAAATATACTTTTAAGATGCTATTTGAACTATTTTTGACACTTTATATTCGAAATATTGTAGTGGCTAATGAAATGCTTCTTATACAATGTCAGCATTAGTGAATGGAATTTTTGCCGCACTGCCGTTTGCAATACATGTATAATCTTTATCCTTCATGTTATTACTCAGTAAATTACATTCTTAATTAAAATTAATTCGAAAATAATGTTTAATTTTTTTGCATTGTTTATTTCAAATGATATGTTTGAAAGGGCAATGTTCTCTGAGACCAGAGTTCATATAAGCAAGGCATTCTGCCAATCTTCTGCACCGAAATACTATATATATAAATTGTGCCATCTATTTCACAATAAATACAAATGTTATGAATATGCTTTACAATGTTAATCTTTAATTTATTCATTGTAATACACTTATCAAGAAAATCAATTTTTAAATATGCTTAACACTAGTTCATTAAAGTAATATTCAAACGATTTGATAATTGAAGAGACTCCCTACCGAATTTTATGTAACATACAGCTTCTAACTATTTCACCACATTTATATCCGATTTTTGAAAGGTTTCCGACAGAAATCAGACGTTTTTAAGAATTAAATCTACACCATAAGGTGTCAACCTGTGTCGCAGAAACACCGACATGGGGTCTAAGAATAAGTAAGCTCCTTAATCGAGAAAGGATCCACGATAATAGAAAATATTGTGCTTATAAATCCTCTTTTTGTTTTCAGAAGGCCAAAAAAAGAAATTCACAAGTGTTACAGATGTCATAACAACTGTCCTAATTTTTAAAAGCTTGTAAAAGGTAGTAATTAAACAGCCCTTCAGAAATGCTATAGTGGTAAATATTGAACAACATGAAACATACTGATGTAAAAAACATATTTTCTTGGGATTATAAGAAAGCTGCCAAATATGGTCTGCCATCTTATGGATATGGCTGATCATTTATTCATCCTGATTATATATGTATGTATATATATATATATATATATATATATATATATATATATATGCATTATTTCCATAGATATAGGCGTTTCCGCGTTTTGTTGTCTAAACGCTAGTTTTTGACCCTTTGTGTGCTTTTTGTAGTTCACGCCATAGAAAAAATTTAATTCTAATTTCGTTTTCAAAATCTGCATAAAATTTCCAAATCAAATAACTTACCACGAAATGGTTTTTTATTTTTCGGGACCACCCTGTGTATATATATATATATATATATATATATATATATATATATATATATTTATATATACACACACATATATATATATATATATATGTTTGATGTTATTTTTCGTCTCTGGGATAGTATTTTTGGATGGAACGGCATTTCTCTCCAGCGGTGGTACTCCTCCAGGAAGAAGTGAGGAGGAGTACCACCGCTGGAGACAAAAATGTATATATATATACATATATATATATATATATACACATATATATGTATATATATCCGGTATTGGAAGAATATAAACAGCCTTATGAGAAATCACAAAAACCAACCTGAAGAACCTATTTACAATACAATTTCTACTGTTCCTATACGGGAATAGAAAGCCTCTTTTACGGGAAGAGAATAAGGCGGGAAAAGAGAGGCATCCCAGGTCCATTAGACAGCTTGCTAATCTGGCTCTATTTATATGGAGCTGGTAGACCACAGGTACCAGCGGTTTCCGTTCCAACATCCATTCTCATCCATCGCTCCAGGGAAATTCTCTGAGTATTTGGATACGCTCTGGGTGTCCTCGTGTCCAATCCATTGTCACGCTAACCCCAGTGTAACCACACAAGTTAATTCAACGTGGGACATTTTTTAGCGCGGTTTCCCCGCTTCCTCTAAAGGGTAGAACACTCGCACTTTGACTCGATGTTGCGGAAGTGCTTTCTGATTTCAGATATTTCGAGATATTAACTGTGGAATGTGTTTAAGGAGGGTTTCTCAATTCTGTAAATTGAAATGAACGAGGCATCATTATTGTTGAACTTCTCCAACGGCCAGGTTTCTTAACGAATCTGCCAGAGTTTTTGTTTTTTCGACACGAAACTTGGAATATAGCATTCCATTACCAAAATATTGGACGAGCTCGTTAACGAGCAACATCGGTACATCAGGGGGGGGGGGGATACTCTGGATTCAAATTACTAATTTGCCAAAATCTGCTGTATGTATATAAGAAGCTCGGTATTCGTTCTGATCAACTAAAGAAAAAAAAAAAACGGGTTTAAAAATGAACTAAATAGATTAATGTTGGGGGAGGGGGGTTACTGCCGGCCCAAATTACCCATTTGACAATACCGTGTGTGATTGTTGCTATATTTTAACATAACTCGAAATACGTCATGACTATAATATACCCACGAGGTATACCCAAACACATCTTTGTCTTTATATAATGAAGAAAAATATATGTTGTAAAAATAAACTAAATATCTCATTCGCAAGGTTACGTTTACGTTGTAGTATGGTTAAATCAAATTTAAGCGCCAAACATAGGTTGGTAGGGATTCCATTAGGGGCGCTATATCCGCTCTCTGCGTTGTTATGATTTTACATATAGTTGTTTTCTTTCTACAAGTAGACAGTTTGGTATTTATTAAGACCAATAAACAAAAATGTGAAGTTTACACTATGCTCCAGATGAAAATGACAAAATTAATAATTTAATCGTCCGTTTAGTACAGATTTTTTGTTATATGTTCAAATTGAATTGAACCGCCAAACCGTCTCTGGCATTGATTATTAACTCTACCACTAGGGGCGGTACACAGGGGGGGGGGGGGGGGGCTGTAACCGGTTTCAGCGTTATTAGTGTAGGATATTCTCTATTTACATGTGGACCCTTCTTTTTTTTTAATTCATTTATTTATGAGCTCCCGCAACTAAGGTGATGTGCTCGAAACAATTATACAGGTACATTTCTAGTGTGTGGACCCATTTATTATTCATCGAGAGCAATAGACGAATATGTGAATTTTAATGTATTAATAAAGTAGTGTAGTATCCCGCCCGCATTCACAAAAATCTGGAAGAAAATGGCCTCTCGTCCACAGGAACCAAAAAGCTGCGAATTGCGAAGCAACGAATTCGGGCGAACGCCGATCGTCCGAATTCCTGCGAATGCCTCTCGTCCATTGCCTCAGTATTCGTCCGAATTCGCAGTAAACTTTATGGGTCGCCGAAAAGGTTTTTCTCATGATTCTGGTGAAAAATGTTTCGCTTTGGAATATCACCTTTGATGCATCGACGGCTCCGACGACATCAACAAAGACGGGAAATGTGGGCGAATGACATTAATGCCAAAAGAAACGAGTTCGGTGAATTTTCCCATGAAACGGAATATTTAATGAGAAAACATTTGAAGATATTTCCACATATTTTGTGCAATGATCTTCAAATAAACGATGACCATCAGTTTTCCTATTTTCAAACAAGAAAGGATACATTCTCGGCAACATTTATTCTAAAATATTTTGTTTCCCTTTGGTCCCACAGATATTTCCTGTCAAAAGCAAAACTTCTCACAGTCCATTTTTGAACGATGACATTTCGCACTCGTTCGCAACTATAAATCCCAGCAGAATGGGATCGGTTCGCCCTTCGGACCAGCTCGGACGAGAACGGACGAACGATACGGGCCCAGTGGACGCGGTCCATGATGGAGCCACGTGTTTGGATTGTTCGTACGTTTTCGTGCGAATTCGGACGAATTCATTTCGCAGCTTTTCGGTTCCGGTGGACGAGAGGCCTAAGACAATAACTATTTATATATTCGTTTTAGCAATTTTCCCTGAAGAAAAGTAGCGATTGAGGTTGCACTTATGACGGAATTTTTGAAAAATGACTTCAAATCATTATCGAATCTACCCAGTAGAATCCGAAAATGACCCCGTTAAAATTTATATATATATATATATATATATATATATATATATATATATATATTTATATATATACATACGTGTAATGCGTTATAATATATTCTTTTCATGTAATTCTAAACTAACAATTAAAAAAATAGATTGTCTGATGAATCAGAATGGGATTTCCGCTGTACATTACGTTAAAAAAAAAACGCTGAAAGAGCCTTCCCAGCAAAAATAATAATCCCTTGTAAAGACATCTGAAAAGGATATTTATAAATTATACAATAATTGAAAAAAAGTTATTCCTTTTAGAGAAAAACGTTCGTTGTTAGTCGAAAGAAAAATACTCGAAATATATGTACAGGGCACCCTTATTTTCTGAAAAATATATTTAGGCAGGAGCGCGTAAAGTGTTTTTTGAATTTGTTTACTTTTAATGATGGGATTTCAAAAGTGCCTCTCCTTTTTAGCACTTTCCTCCGAAGGAAAGTAGCTATTGAGGTTGGACTCATGACGGAATTTTTGAAAAATTTCTTCAAATCTTTATCGATCCTACCTAGTAGACACCGAAAATGACCCCCGTTAAAATTTATATATATCTATATATATATATATATATATATATATGCATATATATATATATATATATATATATATATATATATATATATATATATATATATATATGCATATATATATATATATGTGTCTGTTAACACGATAGCGGCCAGAGTTTTTGTTTTTTCGTCACGAAACTTGGTATATAGCATTCAATTAGCAAACGATTGAACGAGTTCGTTAACCACCAAAGTCGGTCCACCGGAAGGGGGGGTTTACCCCGAACCCAAAACACTAATTTGACTTTGTCAGCCGTAATATTTGTTATATTTAAACGAAACTTGGTATTCGTAGTGGTAATATAGAGAGAAAAGTGAGATATAAAAATGAACTAAATCGGTTCATTAGAAGGGGGGGTTTACTCCGGACCCACAATACCAATTCGCCACTACCAGCCGTGATTTTTGGTATATTTTGATGAAACTCGGTATTCTTAGTGGTAATCCACAGGTAAATAACTGTTGTAAAAATAAACTAAATCGGTTCATTAGGAGGGGGGGGGGGGTTTACTCCGGACCCACAATACCAATTCGCCACTACCAGCCGTGATTTTTGGTATATTTCGACGAAACTCGGTATTCGTAATGGTAATCTACAGGTAAATATGTGTTGTAAAAATAAACTAAATCGGTTCATTAGAAGGGGGGTTTACTCTTGACCCAAATTCTTGATATACTCATACCGGTCGTAATTTCTGCTGTATTGTAACGAAACGCGGTATACGTCGTGGGTAACTCATGAGAAAGAAGTGTTGTAAAAATGAGCTGAATCGGTCAATCGGAAAGCGGGGGTTTAATTTGTAATATATTTCAATAGAAAAGCCCGTCAGACGTAGGTTCACAAAGCCGCCGCAAGGAGCGCTTTCTACCACTAGAGTGACTGTATCCTGTTCCTGCGTTAGATCAAAATACGATAATATGAGGTTTTTTTGTATTTATTACGTAGTGTAATAGGTACCATGTGTAAACATAACTCTGGAAGCAAATTATTAATTGATCAGTTACTCATTACAAATTTAAAAGAGAACTATTCATGTTTTTATTTTATTTATGTAGGATATTTTAAGCAAATTGTTCTGGAAAGCAATCTACACTACCCAAATTCTGAGGAAAGTGCTTAGTTATGCAGCTCCTGCGTGACGGACTTTTTTTATATTAAAGAAGAGGGAATAAGTGAAGGAAAGAGGGACGAGAAGAATCGTCCTAAATATAGCGTGGCCTGTTTGGTATTCTGACGATAAAAGCCGTGCCAAGCGAGCACATTTCTTTGGGTCATCAGCTCGAATTTTCTAGCCAAACCAAGCCTGTCGTTTTTTGAAGAATTGTTTAACACCTTTTCATAAATACTATCTTCCGAATATTTTATCTTCCCTAAAGAAATTATATCTACACACATTGCAATTTCGAATACACAAGAAATCTAAAAATAATTTGACATTAATCTAAGAATATGTCATTTGAATTGTGAATTTCAAAGTCGCTTTGAAAATGTAGCCTCCACGATACGGAACTCTCTCCCCTCCTATATATATATATATATATATATATATATATATATATATATATATATATATATATATATGTATTTTGTAATGCCCTGTGAATTTCTTAATTATTTTAAACACTATAATGAGTTCGTATAAATAATTAGTTAGTAATTGGGGGCGAGTTTAGGTCAGTGGTAGAGCAATGGCCTAATAAGTTGGAGGACCTGAGTTCATATCCCGAGCAAGCACTAAAGATTTTTTCTTCTAGTGTCTTCGTTCAAGGGTTGAATTCGGCCTCCCTGGCCGTCCCTAGGCCAACACAGCCTTTAATAAATTTATCAATGGGTACCATGGGTGCTAATGAATCTAGCAACCTAAGCAGCCAAGGGGAAAATCAGGCGGCCGGAGCATAGTACTGACCACACTATCTCCCTAGTTTGCCTTATGGTCATGAATCAGATGCATCTATAGTATCTGCCCCTCAGGGCCCTCGTGGTTTTTAGTTAGTAACAATGAGAAAGTGGTTTCTTTTAGTTTCTTATTATTGCATGCTGTGTTTGTAAACTTCTAAACTTCCGGCAAACGGAAAACGAAGGAATATGTCTTGCTTTTAAAATAGAAATTTAACTTTTCGTGGAGTATTCAGTCTGCTTCTATTTAAATTTGCTAAACTGTGAAGTAACTTCAAAAATATGAAATTTTAGCCAAAAGACCAGTAATCTGGAATCAAAATAGTAATTGTTTTCGTTAAATTTTCCAAACCACTCCTTGGTTAAACAATATCCGGAAACCACCATGATGAGACTTGTGAGTTCTTGTAATTCGGACATTTGATATTATTCTTATTAAACATTCTTTATCTTTACTCCCACCGAAGAATAATTTTGTTTTAAATTTTATAATAATAATCAAGAAGGTTTATTTACAATAATTAATTAGGAAAGGAAAACGAAAAAAACAAGAATAAGTTAATTCCGAAATGTGTTCATCTCTGAGTCCTGACCTATATATGCCCGAGTTTCATCTGGTAATAATAATTTATTCAGTAACTTAAAATTAATTCACGGACCTTACTGTATTATCATAATTAGAAGTGCATATGGCGCCAAGCATATCCGATTTAATTGAAAATTTATTTGATTAGTTTAAATTTTAGTAGTGAAAACCGAATGGGAATGGCTCTGGTAATGAAAATAATTCTTCGAAGGAGGGTTAGATTTGTTTAACTGTCGGCCTAAAGTTGTGGGTTCGATTCCTACTAAGAGAATATTTTTTCATAATAAAATAGTAGAGGCATCAGCCCATCTTGTAAAGAAAAGGGTGGTAAACCGTCCTCGAAGGCTGTTTTATGTATTGTTAATCTATTTCATTTTGCTCCGCTTGATGGCGAAGTACACCTTAAATTATATGTACATGTGACGGGGGTTTATGGAAATATTTAGAAAACCTTTAAGTTTTTCTGCCCTTTTAACTTTTCCCTTAGGTTCGGCACTTATATCGCCGATATTACAGTGGTTAATGCTAATCACTTAAGATATTTAGCATCGATTAAGCTATAAATAACAAATAAATATGAATTGCGGTTTTGATTAGAAACGCACTGCATTGTAAATCATGACACAATGAAAAGCATGGTGACCTTTCTGTAAGGTCGGTATAACAATGATATATTGTTGTGTTCATGGAAATCATGACTAACAACCAACGTTAAATAAAATTAAAGAAGAAACAAAAAAAGATAAATATTTAAGGCCTTTTTATTCATGTTGAAAATTTTTGTTCGCCGTGAGGAGTGTGGTTAAGTGTCAGATCACACACTATTAGGAATACTGGTATATGTGATTTAAAAAATATCTCAAGAAATGAGAATTTGCCACTGCCAGAGCACAAAAAAAAAACAAAAAAAAAAAACTATGTACTTTTAAATAGCAAGGCTATGAAATCTAGGGTCTATGGCATCTTTGCCAAAAGTTGTGTTAATGCAAATTTACCGTTATTATTTATACTTATGAAATGTATTCTAAGCTAAAAAAAAAACATTTTCCGGTGGACGGATTCTGCTGGTTAACGAACTTGACCTTTGAAATTAGACGAAAGATTTTTGTACGAAATTTTATCGAAATCGGACCATTTTTGAGCTGTCGGAGCCGCGAATTGACAAATATATATATATATATATATATATATATATATATATATACACAAACACAAATTTGAACCACCGTCATTTTCGGTCTCTAGGAGTACTGAAACGCGAAATTTTCTAGTCGGCACTTCCGGATTGTTTCATGAGATCAACCTTGTAAGCGGGGTTCCCCCCTACGAAGGGAGGGAGGAACCGCGCTAAAATTGTTTGTTATCGATACTTACCTCGTTTAGGATCAATATCAATGTTCTTTGCAGTCATTTAGCATTGTTAATTAGCATTGCCTTATGACAGCACACACAGTTCCACGCCTTGGTAAAATACACCTCAGTATGGTTGGACTGTGGTCTCAACATAGTTTATTCCTTTTTGTTAATATTTTACGGCTTTTTGTTGCACCTTCAGGAACTTATAACTAAGCTTTTAATGATCATATTATTAAAAATTATATACAACTCGTGGGAATTAACCTTTAACTAACTCGACCGAGACTCAAGAGGTGCCATGGAGTAGGCAAAACAAATTTTAATGATATTTTACAAGTCTAAATATTTTCAATAACGTATATATAATCGCAATAACAGAGGAATCCATTAATTTATAACAAAATAAGACATCAGGTCAATGAAAAAACGTCTAGTTCCTTCACAACAGTTTATTTCCACGCTGAGCGCTTTCGGTAGCTCTTGCTACCATCCTCAGAACTGTGACAAAATGAATAGAATAAGACAGTTGCATAACAGAAATCTTTTAAATATTAAAATGTTCACTAACCTACACGTAAAATAATAAATAAACACAATAATCTTGATTCGTCAACATAAACACTAAAAAAACAAAAACAATACAAACAAAAACACAAGTCATACATGATAAAATGAAATGGCTAAAGTTGAGGAGAGAGACTCACCTATAATGAGTTCAGCTTCACTGCTGAGGGCTGACTGAAGGGAAGCAGGGAGAGAGCCTGCACAGAGACGTGACTCAACATATCAGTTTGATACGTATCTGTCCTTTTATTTAAATTACAGGAGCTCAGGATCTTGTGGATACGTATCTCTATACTTTCCAGGACGTTCATCTGTGCAGACTTCTTCCGGCAATGGAGAATGGTCAGCTTCGCTGTGTCCCGCTGCGAGACAATGTTGACGAAATTCAGAATCCGACCTGGTTTTATGTTCTCTAGCTCTTATTTTGAGTTTCCTACCAGTTTGCCCTACGTACGATCCAGAACAGAGGCCACATACGATTTTATAGACGCCACTCTTATTTCCCGTGTCTATCTTATCCTTGACGTCACAAAGAGCATTAGCCAAAGAGGGAGAATTTTTAAAGGCCACCTTAACATTCGCTTTACTTAAAATGGAGGCTATTTTTTCCGAGACTTGGCCTAAGTATAGTAAGGTGAACCATCTAACCTCAGATACGTCGGGTTTTAGAAAATTGGGAAAAGCTGCCTTAAGGGCATGTTTTTCTTTTCTTCTCCTGTAAATGCCATCAATTGTGAGAGCATCATATCCGTTCTTCTCCGCAACATGCTTTATATGGAGAAGCTCACGGTGATGATTACCCTCCGACATAGGTACTGACAGGAGTCGATCAATATAATAAATAAAAGGCAACATTTTAACTCTCGGGTGTTGAAAAGAACTCCTATCTATAGCAGTATCGGTGGTAGTAGATTTACGAAAAATAGAAAATTCTAAACCCCCTTCATCTTATTTATGGATCGTCAGATCTAAATAATTTAATGAACCCCCCTCTTCTATTACTTTAGTAAACTAAATGTTATTGTGCATCCTGTTGAGGAGTTTGTGAAAAGACTCCAAACGTCTCATTGGACCCTGAAAAATGCACAGGAAGGAAGGGACACTTGTGAATAAATTTACGATGTCAAACGACACTAAAATACAGTCATAGGGCACGTCCATTTGACTAAGAAGTTCAACCACCTCCTTACTGCTTTTAACGGAATATACGTTAAACGTCCGGTATGTGGACGATTGCCTGTGCATTTTTCAGGGTCCAATGAGACGTTTGGAGTCTTTTCACAAACTCCTCAACAGGATGCACAATAACATTTAGTTTACTAAAGTAATAGAAGAGGGGGGTTCATTAAATTATTTAGATCTGACGATCCATAAATAAGATGAAGGGGGTTTAGAATTTTCTATTTTTCGTAAATCTACTACCACCGATACTGCTATAGATAGGAGTTCTTTTCAACACCCGAGAGTTAAAATGTTGCCTTTTATTTATTATATTGATCGACTCCTGTCAGTACCTATGTCGGAGGGTAATCATCACCGTGAGCTTCTCCATATAAAGCATGTTGCGGAGAAGAACGGATATGATGCTCTCACGATTGATGGCATTTACAGGAGAAGAAAAGAAAAACATGCCCTTAAGGCAGCTTTTCCCAATTTTCTAAAACCCGACGTATCTGAGGTTAGATGGTTCACCTTACTATACTTAGGCCAAGTCTCGGAAAAAATAGCCTCCATTTTAAGTAAAGCGAATGTTAAGGTGGCCTTTAAAAATTCTCCCTCTTTGGCTAATGCTCTTTGTGACGTCAAGGATAAGATAGACACGGGAAATAAGAGTGGCGTCTATAAAATCGTATGTGGCCTCTGTTCTGGATCGTACGTAGGGCAAACTGGTAGGAAACTCAAAATAAGAGCTAGAGAACATAAAACCAGGTCGGATTCTGAATTTCGTCAACATTGTCTCGCAGCGGGACACAGCGAAGCTGACCATTCTCTGTATATTTTACATTGCCGGAAGAAGTCTGCACAGATGAACGTCCTGGAAAGTATAGAGATACGTATCGACAAGATCCTGAGCTCCTGTAATTTAAATAAAAGGACAGATACGTATCAAACTGATATGTTGAGTCACGTCTCTGTGCAGGCTCTCTCCCTGCTTCCCTTCAGTCAGCCCTCAGCAGTGAAGCTGAACTCATTATAGGTGAGTCTCTCTCCTCAACTTTAGCCATTTCATTTTATCATGTATGACTTGTGTTTTTGTTTGTATTGTTTTTGTTTTTTTAGTGTTTATGTTGACGAATCAAGATTATTGTGTTTATTTATTATTTTACGTGTATGTTAGTGAACATTTTAATATTTAAAAGATTTCTGTTATGCAACTGTCTTATTCTATTCATTTTGTCACAGTTCTGAGGATGGTAGCAAGAGCTACCGAAAGCGCTCAGCGTGGAAATAAACTGTTGTGAAGGAACTACACGTTTTTTCATTGACCTGAAGATCTACCTTCTCTGCCAGCAACCTCAAAGTTTTTTAAAATAAGATAAAATATATGTAAGGATATAGGCAGGATATCTTGTAAATATGATAATAGAATAAAAAATAGCTTTACTCATATTAAAGATAAATTAAAATTAAGGGAAACTAAATACAATATCTACAAAATGGACTGTAATAGCTGTGATAAATCATATATAGGGGAATCGGAACAGTTACTTCGTAAACGAATTAAACAGCATGCGCAAAGTATTGATAAAGGTGAGAATAAAACACCGTAGGCTTATCATGCTATAAAATATACCTAAACATAGTTTTGATTTTGAAAATACTATTAGCACTTTAGGTAAATAAAGAAATAGAATGAAAAGAAGAATTAAGGAAAATATCCATATCATAAAAAATAGAAAGAAAGTGGTATATAAAAAAAGTGAAATACTTCATTTGAATAGGATTTTTATTAATTTATTTGACAAATAGTAAAAATATGTTTTTATTAGAGGGTTTTAATTTTTATGACTATATTTCTTCAGGAAATTGATTTTAAATGTATGACAAATCGATTATGGACCAGCTGATTATATTTCGCCATGTTGGATTCTTTCAGACCCTAATCAGTCTAGACGTGGCCTTACTGGTAGAAGGTTATCCTCCTCAGATTGAGACTCTATGTTTTATATATGTAACTTTTTCCCCTGAAGAGGCACCAAAAAAGGTGTGAAACATGTAGGGAGATAATAAAGTTGGTGAAACTTTGTGGTGAAATTTTTATTATCTGACCTTCCGCCTATCACGAAAATAAGGAGAAATATATATATATATATTTTTTGCGCGAATCTTGCCGTAAAAAAATTAAATTGATGGAGGAAACTTACAAACATATATATATATATATATATATATATATATATATATATATATATATATATATATATTTATATATAGACATAAATTTAAACGACCACTTTTTTTGGTATCCATGGATTATTTACATTTCTCCCCAGCATTTTCGAATTTCGTCATCGATGATAAGTGAGATAATATCTTAAGAGGGAGGGAGAAAATACGCTAAAATCTATCACAGATATATTGTATGTAACTTCAAACTAGAACAGACATTTTCCTTCAATGGTTCCCTTCAAATCTAGCTAGGAGCGAGAGTTAGATATAAAGTTATACTTGACTTAGTATAATACATTTTGCTTATTACTAGAGTTAGTTATAAGCTACATACATTATGGAAATAGGAACAGATCGCAATAGTTTAGCAAGTTCTGTCATAAGTGTTTTGGAAGCAATCTACATTCCGTCTTAGAAACAGTTCTAGGTATTTATAGATATGGAATAGTTCAGGTAATGGAAAATCGTAGGTAGAAACGGGATGAGCCTGGATCTTGGGCTGAGGTAGAAGGTTATGAAAAGATCATCGAAAAGGTTAAGAGTGATAGAACAAGGTAAATTGATAAGACATCAAAGAGTAAATCCAATTTATATTTAGCAGGTTAGGTTAAAGGTTAAGCTTTTACTACACCATGTACACAAAAATAAATAACACATCGCCTATATTGAAAAATTCAATTACGAAAAATGATAAATGATTAAAAATAGATAACGATTTTTTTGTTTAATTTTTAAACATCTTTATAGTCCTGAATTTGTGGTTTTATACGAGTGTGTGTATGTATGTCGTGTATTTTTTATACATATATAAAGACAAAGGAGTGTAAAGTAATAATATCAACATAATGTACTGAATACAAACCAAATGTAAAGTATACATCGCCATGAAGAGGTATGTATCAATATATTACATAATAATAATGTATATATATATATATATATATATATATATATATATATATATATATATACAATGTGGAAAAGTAATTTTGTAAAATTAACATTTATTGTTATAGAGTAAATCGCTAAAAGTTGCGAAACTCTTTAAATAATAAATAAATAAATACTCCTGAATTACACATGGCGGTCTTCCTACCTAAATTAAATGTTTATACAGGCTTTAATAGTAATATTTATATAAATATGTTTCTTTGCAATATTGAGATTTATGATAATCTAATAAAATTGTGAGATTAATTTAAAGTAACCCTAAACCGAATGTCAACATTGCAGACGGCTGGCAAATGGTCTCTGATTTTATTCACTAGTCAAAATATTATTTAGTTACACTTATTTTTCTTTTGTTTAATTTTTTCTTATTGTTTTTTTCATTTCTATTCCTTATTGATAAAAATTGTTTTTTACATCAGCTTAAATATTATTTTAAGGTACACGGTACAGGTTAAAGGTACACGGACAGAGACATACGCCAAGATTGCGAAGACTACACCGAGCAACGTAAATACAGACGACAAATTGAGTGTATTAATAGAACTTTTTAACAAAAGGATTCAAGTTTTAGAAAACCTGTTGGTGAAGAGTCGTTATGCGGCCGAGCCTACAAAAGCAGATGAAAACTCTTCGACTCCGGAAGAGTCCAAACGGACTAGCAGACCTCGTACGTCTCAAGAATCTAAAACTAAAGAAGTTCCGGAAACTGCTTCAAGTCTCGACGATGAAAGGAAAGGAGGAAAGGTGAAACTAACTCAGAGACGGCAGCAGCGGAGCAAAACACCGACTGACAGACGACAGTACAGTAAGAAACTAACAAAACCTTAAACCATGACATTTTTTAATCTTTTAAAGTTCTTCATAATATTAATTTTATTTAAAATGGTGTTTTACAACTTAATTTGTTCTCATGCACTAAATGTACATATATTTATACCTTTAAAATTTCTATTTTTTGAATTCCTCTATCTTTCTATTTTATTGTTTCTTTTAAATCTAACAATTTCTAATTTATCCTATGGAGATACAAAACTCCTCGATAAATACAGTACTATTATCTTTATTTTTAAATTATTTCATCTTATCCCAAATTTAGCTTATTTACTAAAATTGAAACTTTGCCGTCGCATTTTTGAAGATTCCTTCTATTTTGTTTCATCATTTGTTTTGAAGTCCAGGATTTATTCATGCCAGATACTCTTTAAGTTTTGGTTACTCCAAATTTTCAGTAATCTGCCAAAGAACAATACATGTGCCACTGATGTAGTCATTAAAGTTTGTAATTTACATAATAGTTTTTCAAATCGATCAGTTTACATTTTTATAATCCCATATCATGTCTGTACTGCAGTGGAACATTAATGGCATTCTAAGGCACTTATGTGATATGAAATTACTCCTGAGCCAGTCCAAACCACAAATCATTGCACTACAAGAAACACACCTTCAGCAAGGTAAGGACATCAGCATACATGGCTATTCCCTCTATAGGAGAGACTACTCCTTGGGTGGTAGAGCTTGTGGCGGAGTTGCGATATTTGTAGAGGATAGCATCCACAGCGAACCTGTTCAACTGAAGACGACTATCCAAGCTGTAGCTGTCTCAGTACACTTACCTTTTCGTCTAACTGTCTGTTCTGTTTATCTGCCACCAAGTGAACCCATAGACGTTCACGAACTCAATGACTTACTGACACAATTACCAGCTCCTTTATTATTATTGGGGGACGTAAATGCAAATAGCCATATGTGGCATTCATTGAGCAATAATAGCAAAGGAGTACAACTACAAAATCTCTTTGAACAGAATGACTTGTTATGTCTCAACACTAACTCACCGACTCACCTTTGCCCAAGAACAGGGACATTCACTAACATAGACGTAGCTTTATGTACACCTTCAGTCTATACACGTTTTACATGGGAAGTAAGTCATGACTCCCATGGGAGTGATCACTTTCCCATTTTCATTAAACTGAATACATTCACACCCACATTCAGTGGAGTTAAACGATACAACACAAAAAAAGCTGACTGGGACACCTTCCGAAATTACGTTACGAACAAACTCATGACTTCACGAACAAGAACTCTTCAAGAACTAAAGACCGCAGTCATTGAAGCGGCAAACACAAGCATACCGATGACGAAGGACAACTACAGAAAAACACCCGTTCCTTGGTGGAATGATGATTGCAGAACAGCAATTAGAGAACGAAGAAGGGTTCTAAATTTGTTCCGTAGAAACCCATCAGACCAAAACCTTCAAAATTATAAAAAGAAAAAGGCGAAGGCCCAATGGACAGTGAGAAACAGTAAAAAGAAATGTTGGGTAGATTTTACATCTAACTTAAACAAAAACACGTCATCACAAGAAATATGGACGAAGATAAAGCAAATTCAACATAAAAACTACAGACCCCCCATAACTGGACTTAAACACTTAAACACTACTATAACTGACCAAACAGAAATTAGTAATTTAATAGGCAGATATTTTGCCACAATATCCAGTACTGAGAACTACACAGACGAATTTTCACTATACAAAAATAATGTAGAAACTACTGCCCTCCCCATTACGAACCAACATAACCATTCTTTGAATGACCCCTTTACCCTAGACGAACTAAAACACGCACTTTCGACAACTCATCTCACAGCACCTGGACCTGACGGACTGGCTTATGATATGTATAAAAATCTACCCAACATAGGCCTTGTCACTCTCCTAAACGTATTTAATGACTTATTTCAGAGCGGTGCCTATCCTCACTTCTGGAATGAATCTATAGTTATTCCCATCTTAAAAAAAGGGAAAGATAGCAATTTACCATCAAGTTTCAGGCCCATTAGCATGACAAATTGCTGTGGGAAAATCATGGAGAAAATGGTAAATAAAAGGATCATATGGTTCTTAGAAAACAGTAACCTTCTCTCGCCATACCAATGTGGTTTTAGGCCAATGCATTCAACCATGCACCACATTGCGACTCTCGAAAATGACATTTCAGATGCCTTCCTAAATAGAAGCTCTATATTAGCGGTGTCATTGGACCTCGAGAAAGCCTATGACAGAGTATGGAGAAGACTAATACTGTCTCAGCTACTAGAATGGGGTGTACAAGGCCAAGTCATGTGTTACTTGAAGAGCTATCTTTCCCGAAGATCATTCAGAGTGAGAATAGGTACTGCTCTTTCCGATGAGTTTTTACAGGAAAATGGAGTGCCCCAAGGAGGTGTACTGAGTACGACTCTCTTCAATATCGCTATAAATTCTGTCACTGGATGTATAACTCAAGGAGTATCGTATTGCCTGTATGCTGATGACCTCCTTATTTACACCACATACAAACATATTAATACAGGTGAACAACAGATACAAAACACATTAAAAGAGTTAGATAACTGGTGCTCTGTAACAGGCTTCAAATTTTCTAGAGAAAAGACAAGGTACATAATTTTCTCTAGGAAAAGAACCACTCAAACAGCCCACCTAACAATACACCAAACAATTGTTGACAAAACTGACTTACTGACTTTCTTAGGTATGACATTTGACAAAAAATTAACGTGGTTACCCCACCTGAAAGGGCTTGTCTACAAATGCAAAAAATCATTGAATTTGTTAAGAATCCTTAGTAATACAAAATGGGGTGCTGACAAATGTACCATGCTTACATTCTATCGATCTTACACCAGGTCTCTTCTGGATTATGGATGTATAGCATATTCATCTGCCAGTCCAACCACTTTAAGACTTCTCGACACAATACACAACACAGGACTAAGGCTGGTCACAGGAGCTTTCAGGACCAGTCCTGCAGAAAGCCTTTGCGCCTTGACCGGAGAACCCCCGCTGCAGTATAGGCGTGCTATTTTAAACTCTAATTTTTACGTAAAGTCAAAAGGTCTTGGGACTCCCTGTGTGAAACGTTTTCTTGAAAATACTCATTTTAATAAATATTTAGGATCAAATTCTAAAAGAAAACCTTTTGTCGTAAGAACACTAGAAGATAGAAGGAATTCAAGTCTAAAAGAATCTTCAATACTTCAACACAATTTCACTAACACACCACCTTGGAGATTGAGGAACTTAAGGATTGACTTGACACTAACTAAATACAAAAAGACTGAACCAACATCCAAATTATTTTATAAAAATACAATTAATTCAATAATGAGACAATACCCGAGAACATTATATACTTTTACCGACGGATCCAAGACGAACTCTGGCACAGGAGCAGCTGCAATTGTGAAGGAAACTGCTTACCTAATCAAATTACCAGAAACAACGACCATATTTACAGCGGAACTTTACGGAATACTTCTAGCACTAACTAACGTTCATGATGCTCAGACTGACGCTATCACTGTTTGTACAGACTCCTTAAGTTCCTTAATGTCCATACAGAACATTTACAGCACACATCCAGTTATCAAGAACATATTTACACACATTAACATTTTACAAAGTAAAAACAAACACATTACGTTGCTATGGGTACCAGGACACGAAGACATCGACATGAGTACAGCTGTAGACCGACAGGCAAAACTAGCAACGAACCGACCTATACCAGACATAAATACAATTACTTCATCCGATTTAAGCAAAACAATACGAACTAACACACTGTATGAATGGGAGAGAGATTGGTCAAAGAGTACATGCAAATTAAAAGAAATTAAGAACACGACAAGAACTTGGAAAACAGAACAATTTTCTCGTCAGGACGACGTAATTTTATCCAGGCTTCGGATAGGCCACACTCGACTTACCCACTCATACTTACTGGACAGAAAGGAAAGACCAACGTGCAGACAGTGTAACAGAACTCTAACTGTTAAACATATACTGACAGACTGTAGACAACGCAGCGACTTGACAATTCCATACAACTTACACGACTTACTTACTGAAGGTAGCCCGTATATCCATATACTCCTTACACACTTAAAAGCAGCACACTTATATTCAAAGGTATAACTATATGTAACATTTTATTTTGGTTTTATTTAATAGCAACATCTTGTTCTTTCTCTTTTATTTCTTTATGTTTTATTTTGTTTTATTGGACAAACTGACTAATATTTAACGAACCTTTCTTCTGTCGTCCCAATGAGCTCATCGCCACTGTTACGGAGCTCACATGGAATAAATAAATAAATAAATAAATAAATATTATTTTGCAATACATTAAAATATCACATATAATAATATTATATTATATACCTATACATATTATATATATATATATAACATATTATGTATGTTATGTCAGCTGTTAAAAATAAATAGGGTCTGAGTTAAAAATAAATAGGGTCTGAGTTAAAAATAAATAGGGAAATATATTATTTTTATTTTATTTATTTATTTTTTTCGCAACTATGGCGACTTTTTACATATGACAAAGTGGCTTCATTTTACATAAGTATGAAAATACAGCAATAATTCACATTACAAAAAAAAGTCGGTCACGCCGGAGCTGCATAACTAAGCACTTTCCTCAGAATTGGGTAGTGTCGAGTGCATTCCTCAATAATTTACTTAAAATAACCTATATAGATAAATAAAATAAAAACATAAATTGTTCTACTCTTTTGCAATTTTTATGAGCAGCTGTTTCAATTATTAATTTTGTAATGAAATTGCTTCCAGATTTGTATGCGGGGTACTACACAACTTAATAAATACACAAAGCTTCACATATTCATCTATTGATCTTGATGAGTTTCGCGAACCTACGTTTGGCGGGAGAATTCAATTCAAACGTAGTACAAAGTAACACCCCCCCCCCCCCTTCCAATAGACCGATTTAGTTCATTTTCACAACACTTCTTTCTTATTAGATAGCCAGGACGTATACAGAGTTTCGTAACAATACAACAGAAATTACGACCGGTATAAGGAAAATAGTAATTTTTGTCCGGAGTAAACCCCCCCCCCCCCTTCTAGTTAACCAATTTCGTTTACTTTTACAACAATTTTTTCTCTTCGGTTCACCACAACAAATACCGAGTATCGTTGAAATCTAACTAAAATTATGGCCGGTATTGACAAATAACTACTTTGGCTCCGGAGTAAACCCCCTCTCCGGATGGACTGATTTTGTTGGATAACGAACTCGTTCAATCGTTTGATGGGGGAATACTACGTACCAAGTTTCGTGGCGAAAAAACAAAAACTCTGGCCTGTATCGTATTAACAGACACATATATAAATTTTAACTTGGGTCATTTTCGGTATCTACTAGGTAGGATCGATAAAGGTTCCAAGACATTTTTCAAAATTTCCGTCATGAGTGCAACCTCAATAGCTACTTTCCTTCGGAGGAAAGTGCTAAAATAATATTAGTAATAGAGGAAGAGGGCATAATCCCTTCCTTGTAGAGGTCGGCTTTAGTTCTCAATCAGTTGTATTTATATTTGTATATGAATATAGTTAGTTCATGAGAAATTAGATGAGGTCATAAATGTATGAGGTATTTAAATATTTGTCCGATGTAGTGACTGTCATCTGTAAGTAGTCCGTGCATGTTTTTTGGGATGTTATCATTTTGTCTCTATCTTCAGTCTGTCAGGATGTGTTTAACGGTAAGTGTTACATTAGAGTACTGAAAAGTTGGAAATATATTATAGTTCTCTGTTTACTTATTTGTAGTGGTTTTGTTTAAAATGTTAGGTAATTGTGTTGAATAAGCCTGCTTTTTTTTCTGACACATTGACGTCTAGATCATCAGCGCCGGTTTATCTACAGGTGGCCACCCTTCCTAAACAACCGTGATGAAGCAGGGAATCTTTTCTCGACGTCCTGGAATCATGAGACTTAACCTTCTGCATGCGGGATAAGACCCCGCATCTCCCGCATGAGAATCCGGCAAGTTATCCACTGTACAAAGTGGAGACCATCTTCAGTTTAATTGTTCATAAGCTATCCATAAGTATAGTTATTTAAAATCTTAATGAAAACGTGGATTTCTAATCTCGCGGCGTTGAACCCAGCGGAGAAAACAGCTTCAACTATATCAGGAGAAAGAGCGCAACACTTTTTAATGATATTTATTTCCCATAAAAACATTAACGATGATAATTTAGGAAATGTCCTCGAGCCTTGACAGTGAGACACTGTTGAGTGTGGCTAAGAAATTATTAGATAGTCTTTTTTTTTTTTTTTTTTTTTTTTTTTTTTTTTTTTTTTTTTTTTTTTTTTTTTTCCCTTGGGTTAAGGTTTAACGGCGTATCGAAAATTGGGCTGTTAACGCCGGGCTATCTAAGGGTTGCCGCCCTTTTCTAATGTCAACAGCACGTGGTCGGTCACCCATTCAGATACTGACCACGCCCGACGTTGCTTAACTTCGGTCATCAACGGCAGAGTTGGACAAACGTTAGCGGTCGCTAATATCTAATACCTTCTCACTAATTTAGCGGTACTCATAAGAGCCTGCGCTAACGATTAGCGCATAGCGACGGCAGAGCGCTAATCGCTAATTTATTCATGAAATGTTTAAATATCGTGATAGCTAATACCTTTAGCTATAGTTACAAAATTTTGTCATCTCAACGTTCACTTCCGGTCTGCTCTGAGCCGAGGGCTTGCACCGCATATAACTTTAGGTAAAACTGAAGTTTAGCGTCCTCCAAACCGATTTCTTTCAAATTTTGTGCAATAGCGTATTTTGATGAACTTAACACGAATCCGCTAAAAAAAAAGTTCGCATTCAACAAGGAACGAAGTTATTAAGCACTAAAAGTCACTGTTAGGAAGGTTATAAAAGTAGGCGTAAACAGCGTATTTGTAAACACGCGCATGCGCAGATATGCAACATTGGGAAACAGAGAACTCTCGTTTGAAATGTTCATAAACCATTTATTCAAAAATATTGTCAATTTTAAGGGCATCATCACCCTGGGTTTTGATATCTTCTTGAGTGAGTGTAGCGAGAGGAAACGCATAGCATGTATGCCTAAAAACGTCGTCCTAGACATTCTTCTTATCTTCCTAGACATCCTTCTTAGCTTTCTTCTTCTTCTCGAGACGCGATGTTCCGAGGACACAAATCCCCAATCGCACAGAAAAATGCCTTTAAGCATTCTTCATATTTATGAGCACGTTTGAAAAGAATAATAAACTAGTGCAACTTTACTGCTATTTTTTTTTGTATAAAATAAGAGTATGTTGACAATTAAAGTTCAGCAGGCGCGAATTAGAACGAACTAATAATTATAAAGACATTAGCTAATTATTTAGGAATTTCTATTAAATAATACTTTTCATGAACGAAACAAGAAATGTGAAGAGTATTTCATTATTTTAAAAAAATGGTTGTGAATAAATAACTGCTGTTGAATTTAAATAATTGATGGTAAATTTCAATTAAACTTCTTTATTACAAACTTTGCCATAAGCGCGCATGCGCATGATGACAAATTTAGTTGTTTACATTAGCTCTCATAACCCCCATAACAGCGAACTTTAGTGCAGGTGAATGCGAACTTTTTTTTTAGCGGATTCGTGTTAAGTTCATCAAAATACGCTATTGTACAAAATTTGAAAGAAATCGGTTTGGAGGACGCTAAACTTCAGTTTTACCTAAAGTTATATGCGGTGCATGCCCCCGGGCTCAGAGCAGACCGGAAGTGAACGTTGAGATGACAAAATGTTGTAACTATAGCTAAAGGTATTAGCTATCACGATATTTAAACATTTCATGAATAAATTAGCGATTAGCGCTCTGCCGTCGCTATGCGCTAATCGTTAGCGCAGGCTCTTATCAGTACCGCTATATTAGCGAGAAGGTATTAGATATTAGCGACCGCTAACGTTTGCCCAACTCTGATCAACGGGAACCGGTGCACTCAACGTCGCTATGGCCGTTGGCTTAGATAGTTATTAAACGGGGTTTTGTCTCTCTTTACCTCACATTTTAAATAGTTGATTTTTTTTTTTAAACTGTATTTAATAGTAAAATGAATATTTTATTAAAACAAGGTAAGAAAAAATGAGAAACGTGTTGTTTATAATGTTTCCTAAAGCGAAAGTGGAGAAAGATAATTGTCAATATGCCATGGGAATATTCTTTGATTTAAAGAAAGCTCTTATCATGCTAGGAGGTATGGAAATCTAGAAATACTTGTGGGGCTCAAAGGACAATTGCCACCATTTATGAAAGACTTCCTTGAATCCAGCTTCCCAAGGCGTTCCTCACGGATGCGTACTAAGCATCAATCTCTTCTCGATTGCAAAATAAATGGCATTTTAATGCTTATACCGCAGAATCAAATGCTTAATAAAGAAAATCATTTATCGTTAGAATTTGTTCGTTCTGAAGTAGTCAGATATTTCTTTGGTAGACGCCCTTTTTCAATAGTGATATTAATGAAAATTATACGAAAGAAGTGACTAGTAAACAGGATGCAAAAACAAGTCAACACACCTCCACTGTTTAATTCAACAGTGGAGGTGTGTTGACTTGTTTTTGCATCCTGTTTACTATGATGAACCTTCACCAGCCAACCAACCACATTTGTAGAAAGAAGTGACTATTCTAAGGAAGTACCTAATGGATAAATCTGTTAAAAATACATGTGTTTTTTTTTTGGTTTAAATTTTTCTGAAATTCTCTTTAATATTCTCTTTTTCCACGAAATCTGAATAGAATACCTTCACAAAGAATTCAGAGAAATTTTTTTGTAATTGTTGTTTTATCATCTAATATGATATTGCTTCTTCATTTAAACGATTCACGTTGTTATGGTGTAATTTTTTTTTTTTTCAAACGCGGAAAGCTGCCTGAGTTTTAAGAAAAATGTAATTGCTTTTGGTTGTTGTTTTAATTATTACAGCCTACAGGTATTTTTAATTAAAATTCAACCCTCATGGGATATTGTAACCAGTGTTGGGCAAAACTAACGTTAGTAAACTTAACTAACGTTAGTTTTCCCTAACTAAAACTAAACTAATGTTATATTTTTAGTTTTAGTTTTAGTTTAGTTTTAGATTTGTATAATTATTAATCATATGGACTCCGTTTTTAGTAATGCAATTAGTTTAGTTTAGTAAAAGAGACCTAAATTTGTGATTTTAGTTTAGTTTTAGTTTTTAGTTAACTAATTTAGTTTATCAAAGAACATATGTTTTCAAATTACGAGAAAAAGCCACAATTTCTTATTCTTAAAGTTCTATTAGTTTTAATAATTTACTTAATTATCGAAATAACATATGATTTATATTAATTCATGTTATTTTAGTAAAACTGAACTAAACTAAACTAAACTAAATTTTTAGTTTAGTTTTTAGTCAATTCCCAAAGATTTAGTTTTAGTTTTAGTTTAGTTAAAATCCATTAATTAGTAAAATTTTAGTTTTAGTTTTTTTTTAGGTTGCAATTTTTAGTTTAGTTTTAGTTTATTCCAAAAAGTGAATTTAGTTTTAATTTTAGTTTTAGTTTTTAGTTTTGCCCAACATTGGTTGTAACTCTCTGAATCCTCATACAAACGATAGAAGGTTCCATAAATATGAGATATATGTTTTAAATTATCCTATGCTTATATACAACAATATTTCCTGCGGATATCTACAAAATCGCCTTTATATTTAGCATGATTTGTATCTTCCAATTGGGAGTATGACGTTGACCATGTCGTGTAATTGGGAAGCACTGCCGAGAAATGTTGTCATTTCTTAAATTAATCATACATATACCTATATATATATATATATATATATATATATATATATATATATATATATATATATATATATATATATATATATATATTTACTAGCTTATAAATTTGTAAAATTTGTGTGGTTCGTTTCGCATTGGCAGCAATAATTCAACTTTCTGATAAATGTGGCCTTTGATTTTGAAGGTTGAATTAAATTGTTGACCATTTGGAAACACGAATTGAATTTGGAATTAACTTCAGGAACAGGTTAAAATCTGAAGCCATATTTCACTTTGTCAAAAGATCATATGCCTAATAAAACTACATTTTATAATTAAAATTTATTTATTAGTATTAATATCGTTATTATAATATGGGGATTGGTGGTAGAAGGTTGAAAATTTAGGTTTGTATGTATTTTTTAATGCTAAATCATAAAAAAATAAAAATTAAATATTTTGTCCAAAAAATAAAAAATAAATGTTTTGGTGTGGGCCCCCCTTATCACTTAGGGGTATAAAAATTAATTATAAACCTATTCCCAGACCTACTGAATATGCATTTGAAATTTGATCTAAATCTGTTAAGCCGTTTCGGAGGAGTATAAACACTAAAACTGTGACACGAGAATTTTATATATTAGATATAAACATAGAAAACTGAAAGTAACGATTTCTCCTTATGATGAACAACTCGCACCGGGCCATCAGATGTTCCATCGAATAAGAAGTGGATCACGCTTGTGGACTTGATGAAAGCCCACACTTGTTTAAAATGGTTTTTGTATGATTTTATATTTTATTTTATTTACGTATTGTTTTTTCTTCTTTTTTCCATTTTGTCCATGTATTTGTTTGTCATTATTTTAACTTTATAGTCTCCCCTCTTTTTATTATTTATGTATTTTTTCTATTGAAGAATTTAACAAATCATATATCCCCCCCCCCCCGGATATAGTTCTTAGAATACACAATACACGTAGAATCAGACTTTTTAAACAATTTAACTAGAGATAATGTAGATTAATTCTTGTATGAGAGAGTTTCCGACGGAAGATGGTGGAACTACTTGAACACTTCCTACAAGCTAGGAGTAGGAGAATCCACAATTAACTATAGCTAACTTACTACAGACTCCTCTGCTAACTCCTCAAAGTTCCGAGCAACCTCCGTGCCCGGATTAATTTTACAACATGTGAAAGCAGCACTTGACTACATTTTAAGGAACTTAACCCTATCTCATTAATAATTAATTCACGTGATTTATTCGCTCATTGAAATATGAGGTTTTCAAGTCCTAAACATTATTACCTTAAATTTAAAGGGAATTATTGAGTGTTGATATTGTCGGGGTTCGGTCGTGTTACCTTAACCTTTTGACCGCTACATTCAATACACGGGCGTTGTGAAGGTTAAGCGGGGTTCAATTTTCAAGTACCGCACGCCTCACGTGGCGCTGATTTCGTATTTTTCTTCGTCCTTTTACTCATTAACCTTGCGTTTGTCGCATGTATTTTATGAAACCGATCTCACATAAGCAAGATCACATTTTAAGTCGTATCCCACGTTCTTTACGAATTCATAATTTTTATTTTCGACCAAGAGATATAATAATAAGCCAATATTCTACACAGTGTTTTAATATAATATGAACAAGATAAAAAATGCTTTGTAAATAGACCACGGGAGACCCTATAATCATTACGTAAGTTTCAAAATAAATAGTTGGTCCAAAAAATATAATTTGTCAGACACAATTATTGTGGTTGAATTATGAAGCTCAAATATATATATATTTTTCATGTCGGAAATTACTAGAAATCCATCGAGACCAAGAGATCTCGGAATAAGGCTCGGGATTGGGATGAAAAGGGAATCAATCATGTATATTGGAATTCGTTGCCCGAAATTTATTCCAGTAACCGGAACCGTAGCAAATTCACTCTCAAAAATATATCTGCAAACCGAATACATATATTCATATGCCTATCTCTCACTCTAAAGCGAAAATAAAAATTTCACTTTGCGTTCTCTATTTTTACAATTGCAATTTTTTTTGGGGGGGGGGAGGAGATTGCTTCTCCGCCCAAACGACCCTGTGACTATTGATTATCGGCATTAAAAAAAATACGGATAATGTTCTAATAAATTATAACTACGGGCTGAATAAAAAAATATAAGAAAGTCATCAAAAACAATTTATTTTAAAAAAATCCTACTTTTAACGTAATTTGTATTATTTAACTAAGATTAAATTTATATTGACTCTTCGCCAGGTTACCTTTTTTTTATCGTCTCGTCCTTAAGTGTGAGTGAGTATGTACTGAATAACCTATTCTGAGCCTCATAGTCACGACTTCTTCCCTTCGTGTCAGTCGATTACTCCATGGCCAGGGATTCATGGTAATTTATTTCTCGCAGTTTGTAGTTGGCAGTGTGTTTTGCAACATGCTTTTTATATAGTTTTTAGTTAGTTTTTGTATGTCTTGTAATGTAATTCGTTTTTCGTCCACGTTAAATTCTGTCGTGGCATTTTTGGCTTCTATCTCTGCGTTTTAGTTCCAAGATAAATTAATGTGTCCAGAACATAAAATAATATAATTGTTTTAAAAATATTTTGGATGACACGAAAACGTAATAATTACAAGGAATTTTCAAATATTCAGCCTGATAAATTTAATGTTTTAAATTTTATCAAGAATTAAAAGATACTTTTATAGAAATTACGAATGTTTTTTTTTGCAGTCTATCCCTTACTAATTATTGAAATTGAAGGAATAATTAGTAAAATATTATAATTTATTAGTATAATTCAACAATGGTTCTCTTAGTGGCAGGATTGCTAAAGTGCCGGAATATCACAAATGATTCGAATACTTCTTGTAAAACATTTAATTTGGTCTGCTAGCTTCATTGAAAGATCAAGAATGTTTAGAAAGGATGGTGTCCCGCGGGAAGCCCGAAGAGCTAAAAAATGTTAATCTTACAAATAGAACCTGTCACTTATATTGATTGAAATACCTTAAGTGTCCATCAGTTTTGAATAATATACAAAAAATGCATACTCTATATTATTTCCCCCAGATCTCTTTTAGATGAGGAAAAAATTAATAAAATGATAAATATACGGCCAGGTTCCTAGAATAGTTGCTAAAGCCGACCATAGGCTGAAAATATTTCGTGAAATATTGATATTGTGCCAGAAACCGTCTTCGAATGGATCTGTAGTCTTCGTTTAGTTTCTTCGCTAATTATGCTAGTTTTTATCTTGGGTAAAGTTATAAGAAGATCTATTGTTTAGAGCAGTTTATTTTAAATTTTAATTTGTTTTAAATTACCGTGAGTAACAAGGAGGAAAGGGTACGATGTAAAAACCAAGGACTGCACAATGTGTATATCTTTACATCTAAAGCCCAGATCTCATGTCCTCTAAGATCTGGACTTAGGTCTCGTAGATAAGTTAAAGTATCTTTCATTGAGAGCATTATATCATTAAGATTGCGTTCACCAATGGTTCAAACATTGAGCGTTGGACAGGATAAAGTGTTAACAAAGGACAAATTCATGTTTATATGAGTCCACACATAAGGCTTATACAAGCAGGGTTAAATTACCAAGAACAAGAATATGCTTTGTGTCATATTGTTCTCAAATAAAATTGGGATACTTGGACTTACGGACTTGAACTCTGGGGAAAACACAAAACATACTGAGAATACAGTCATTCCAATTCAAATTTATCCGCAAAATAGTTAATACCCTTTACTACTTTTCCATTAAAACTATCCATAATTATCTCAACATCCCCTTCGTTCGAGAACTGTCAAAATCCCGTTTCCTAAGTTTTCATTCAAAATTCCTTTTCCATCCCAATCACAGAGCACAAACACTTTCCTCCCAAAACCCCATGTAGAAAGCTCAAGAGAAATTGGCCTCGTGATCAGTTAACTGACTAAAGTACAAAAAAAGTGTTCCAAAGTGCAAATATATGTTTACATATTTGTGAGCATACTTAAATAATGTAATCGACAAATGTCTAGAAAAAAAGCATTGGGTGGAATTTAGGTGGGTATCAGTTCACAATAGTACTAAAAGTAACGAAATAGTGATGAAAGCGAAGCAGGTTTGAATTGAAATCAGCCACGTCCGTCCCAAAAACGTGAATGTAAAGAAAGGAATAGTGAAAAAATACAAAAACAAATGTTAATTCATAACATATTTCAAAGATTGCTTATTCATTAATAGGCGAAGTAACAAGAAAGCTACCTTCGACTAACGCTTGGTTTCATTGTATGCATATTACTGTTTACCTCATACAAGTCAATTCTTTAGATTTTTAGTACTCTAGGCAATGAAATTAACACTCCAATGGTCGCGTGAGATCTCTCAGATACACAGCATCGGCAAGTCGGGTCGATTTATGGAAAGCTTAGGGCACATATCCACAGTAAAATATCATGTAAAGGGGTTATTTTGAAGGGATAGTACAAGAAATCTACATACATTGGGTACGTAGAATCATTAAATGTTGTAAAAAATAAGTGAAAAAATTTCCATTCAATTATTATGTTACTAATGTTATTTCTAACTATATCATTAGCTCATTACAGATGGTTCTGTTCTTGACAATAGATCCCTCAGGTCAGAATCTTAACATTCCAATGGTCGCGCCATTGAAACTACCATTGGTGGTCGCCTTGTATCTGAGAGATACGCCTGAGTTTCAGTCTCATTTACCGTAAATAACTTTATCTATTGCATTAAGAATGAGCAAAAACTGTTAACAGCAGATTAATATATAATAAAATTAGTAAATTTTCCAAGAAAAAGTTATTTATTTAAATATTTTGATGAAAAGGGGAAGGGTATTAATTAAAAATACAATCCAAGGCGAGGAATAACCCTTCAAAGTTTAACATATACTTTTATTATATAATAAATATATGTGTAATAGCTGGCTCTAGGAGGCGTTTTATTGCTATATCATGGCCACCAATATTTATAATAGGATGCTGATTAATTAAAAAAATCCACTTCATTCTTACTGGTAAGGTGTACACAAAATCTACCTCTAGAAATATAAGAGGCAAATTTTATGGATTTCGGATCAATAAAATTTATTATAGCAAGCACAAAATCCTCCTGCTTCAATCCTTTAACTGTAGTAAGAACAATTGCATGTTCACTAATGATTCGTAATTTGTTTTATTATTGAAATCTGTGGTTGTTAGAATTTCGACATCTGAGGTTAGGCTGATTTGTGATTCCATTTTTTCAAAACTGTTCTTTTAATGGACCAGTAAAATAAAATATATTGATTTCTCGCTTACCAATAACACAGGTCTACAACCAAAAATTTGATTTGATGATTTTGGCTAATCTCTGGGTTTCTCGGTGTGCTGAGGCCGAGAATGAAGTCCGTTTTTCTCTATCACCTACAGATTTTTTTCAAATCCACAGAACATAATATACCTGCTATACACATAAATTTGGTAAGAAGTAGGTTTTTTTTTTTTTTTTTTTTTCAAACGATTTCTCTGTTTATAAACAGACATCTAGGTGGTGTAGGCAATGACTCCCTCAGTAGATGTTGTAGGCCTGAGGGTGTCTAGGCACGGACTGTTCAGACAGGAACGTACTTGTTTGGTCTCAGATGTCACCGTCTGAAGCTAAACGAGATTGAACCTGTTGTATCAGGAACTTGGAGCTAAATTTCTGTTCATTCTCTCAGTTCAGTAGTATCAACTGAAGTGAACACATTCACTGAGGTCTCTTAGTTGTGTCAAAGTGATTAAGAACGTATTTTAAGGTTTGAAAGTGCATTTAGACAAAATGTCTCATCGTCGTTGTGTTACCAATCCAGACTACTTCTGTTTTATCTGTGGTGAGTACACAGTTAAGAAATACCAACGAAATATAACAGGTTTTGTCAAAAATGTATATTATGCATATTTTGGCTTGAGAATAGGAGATCAAGATAAAGTGTGGGGTCCTCACAAAATATGCCATAGCTGCGTAGATAAACTTCGCTTATGGTACAAAGGAGAGTTAAAATCTTTCGGATTTGCTATCCCAATGATGTGGAGGGAGCAAAAAAAACACGTTAATGACTGTTACTTTTGTAATTGTCATGTTCAAGGCTATAATTCCAAAAATCATAAGCTCATTAACTACCCTAATGTGGAATCTGCTAGTCGTCCGGTACCACACGGTCCTGGATTGACAGTTCCTCAGCCCCCTCGTGACTTGGGCAGTATAGATAGGGAAGGTAATAGAGAAGACTGTATGTCGGAGAGCGATGAAGTACACAGTGAGTTCAAAGCAAGCAGTTCAGAAGATGAACCTCAGCTTATTTCTCAACATGAGTTGAACGACTTAGTGAGAGATCTTGGACTTCCAAAAGATGCAGCTCAGGTACTTGGCTCCCGTCTTAAAAACAAAAATTTATTACAGCCAGGCACTTCTTTTTCATGGTATCGACACCGTGAAGCAGTTTTTGTTCCTTACTTTGCTCTGGATGAGAATCTTATTTATTGCAAAGACATTCTTGGTCTGATGGGTCAATTTGGTATACAATATGACCCGATTCATTGGCGTCTATTCATAGACTCATCAAAGCAAAGTCTAAAGGCTGTTTTGTTGCACAATGGCAATACTTATGCTTCAGTTCCAGTTGGCCATTCGGTACATTTAAAAGAAACATACGAAAATTTGTCATTAGTTCTCGAACGAATTCATTATAATGAGCATAACTGGTTGATATGTGGAGACTTGAAAGTACTTACTATGCTCTTAGGTCAGCAATCAGGGTACACCAAGTTCCCTTGTTTTTTATGTTTATGGGATAGCCGAGACAGAAATTCCCATTGGAACAACAAAGACTGGCCATCACGAGGAGCTCTGTCGCCAGGCCAAAAAAATGTAATTAGGAGAAGTTTGGTTCCTTCTGACAAAATCCTGCTACCTCCTCTACACATAAAGCTAGGGCTGATAAAACAATTCGTAAAGTCTCTCAATAAAGAAGGTGAATGTTTTAAGTACTTATGCTCCAAGTTCCCACGATTAAGTGATGCAAAGCTAAAAGAGGGGATCTTTGTAGGCCCAGATATTCGGAAACTTTTCACAGATCCACATTTCACTCAGACCATGAATGAGAAGGAGAAGGAAGCTTGGAATTCTTTTAAAGATGTTGTTGAGAAGTTCCTTGGTAACGTGAAGGATCCCATCTACAGAAGTATCGTGGAACGCATGTTGAAGGCATTTCAATTACAAGGTTGCAACATGAGTTTGAAGGTTCACTTCTTACATTCGTAAGTGGACTATTTTCCGGAAAACTTAGGGGAAGTAAGTGAAGAACAAGGGGAAAGGTTCCATCAGGACATCCAGGAAATGGAACGTAGGTATCAGGGCAAATGGAACGTAAACATGATGGCTGACTATTGTTGGATGCTGCAGCGTGAATCATCTGAAGAGTCCTACAGCCGGAAACGAACACGGAGAAATTTTCAAGAGAAAAAATACGTTTTCATAAAAATAATAACTAAATATGCCACTGTTAATTCTGAAGCTGTTATTTCTACACATTTATGTATTTTGTACAGTAAACAACATTGAAATAACTAAAAGATCATGGAAATAAATGAAAACTCTTATTCGCCAATTCTGTTTTCTTTTAATGGTAGTACCTCTGCCCTTACCTGAGATTGAACAATTTCCTTACGTGATAGAGAGGGACTGACCTCATGTTCGGCTTCAGCACGCCAAGGAGCATAGAGATTGACCAAAATCATCAAATCAAATTTCAGAAAGATTATTTTTGTAGACCTGTGTAATCAATTATAACGCACTTTGACACAAATATAAGTCAATAAATCTTTTTCTTCTTAATTAATAACAAAAAAAAACTGAAGAGAACTTTTTTCAACGTACTTATAAACACACGCGCACAGCTGTTAGTCAGTCTTCTATTATATATACTTTCAGTTGCTAAAATATATAAGATAAATAGCGTAATGGATTGTAGGGATGGTCAAGATTGTAGGCTATTAAAACGCTTAAATGCCATAAAATTCAAGTGTTTCTAATTTTTATGATATTTTGATTAGAAATTACCTAATTGCGTTAAATAGACGAATCGAAATATACGAAACTACTCCTATTTACTAATTTTCTACGGAAGTACTTTTCCAATCCGCCATTTTTCCATTTCTCTGCACCTCTGCCTGAATTTTACACATTCTCTATCATTAAGGCATCTGGTGGCCCTAAAAGGATCGTTAGAAGCAGTAAATTGAATGATGGATTACTAACCATCAAGCATAATGGCGAAAGTAGCGCCAAGTTCCTAACAGCATCAGGCGAATCCGCCCCGGTGAACATTTTTGAACCTCCCTCCAGGGCTTATAAAGCTGTCTATTCAATATATTGATCGTTTTGTGATGTAAATGTTTTATACATACATATAAAGTATATATATATATATATATATATATATATATATATATATATATATATATATATATATATATATATATATATATATGTGTGTGTGTGTGTGTGTGTGTGTGTGGGTCACGCAATTATGTTTAAAATATCACGACCTTGTTCTTTAGAACCAGAACTTTAAGGAATCAATAATCAACCAATGTACAATTAATTACGACACTTTGTAAAAAAAAAAAAAAAAACATTGAATTAAATAGCAGCAATTTTATTATAATTAATTCTAAAACAGTTTACTCCATAGAATCAGCCTCATTTGAACATTAACTATTATTGATTGGGGTCGTGGGGGCGACCCTGCTCCGGCATGGTGGAAGTCGGGTGGGGGTGTGTCTTCCGGTGTCGTGGGCCCTCAGGACCAAAGGGTCCATGAGCTTGGAGGGTCTGTGGTCGGCCTGGTCCCACCGAGCAGTCCCTCGGCCACAAGCTCGTGCCATGTAATATCTTCAGTTTACTATAAACCCACATCGAGTGGGGGGTCTGCGGCATCGGTGGGCGTGCCCTCGCCTGGTCGGGTCCCGTCGGTGGTTGTGGCGATATCTATCACCTCAATCAAGGCATAAATCGCCCGTGTGGCTGACATGCCTTAAAACCGGAAAAAAACAAAACAAAACAAAAAAACATTGAATAAATAAAAGGAAGGAACATTTCCTTTATCAGAAAATCCTTATCAAAAGTTGTTTTCTTCCAAGATTTCAATTCTCAGAGGATCAGCAATATGGTGAGGAATTTGTCCAAGAAGTGAAGATTCTGATTCCGAAATTTAAGAATATAGCATAATTTTAACGATTTATTCATGCCACTAAAATTTGTAAATGCAATTAAGCCATGATTTATCGTATGTTTTTACACTTACTTTGTACTTCATTTTCGTCTAGTTAAATAAAATCTATTATAATATAGTATTGCTTAATTTTTTTTCTTTAATTATTTGACCATGATAATTCTCCGCACCTGGGGATATGACACGATCCCCACCAGGGATTATCATTCGAATATAAAGGCTATCTAGAAAAAGTATCCGTTACAATTTTAAAAAAAAGGAAGTAAACGTTACAATTAAAAATTATTTGATTCATATTTTTCCACTTCAATTAATTTATAAATAATATATAATTATTATTAAATTTAAATTTTAAACGTACATCAATTGATAACGAGTTTTAGGACGGGTTTTCTATAGGTTACCACCCCTTTCTAGCTGGGATAAGGATATTGCCTATTCCTTTTTCGAAAGAAAAGCCTAGTGGAAATCGAACCCACGACCTTCGGCACGCATACGGCATAAGCCTTAGCAATCACAACCACCGGGCTTCCTGATTATAATTATATGATATATAGATAAACACTCAATTATTGGTTGAGTAGTGGTAAAAATATACATACATTGAGGTTATTATACTAGGAAATAACAATTAATATTGTACTCTGTAAATTACACACCAAAATTTGATCTAAAAAAAAAACACTCGGAGAATGGTACGGTCTAGGGGTTTTTGGGTTCGCAAATTCGATTTGAGGTCATTTAACGGCCAAATAGAGAGAAAAAAACGTAGGAAACATCTGAAAAAATTCATGCGTATGTTTTTGAGGTCCCTGAATACGAACCCGTAGTTTGTTTGACAAGCACTGGCTCCCAGAAAATTATTATTTTTCCGATTTTTTTCTCTATTTGACCTTCCAATGACCTCTAGAAAAAGGCGTAAAGGCCAAAACTACAGATTCGTACTCAGGAGCCCCAAAAACATACTGAGGAATGTTTTCAGACTTTTCCTACGGGTTTTCCTTTATGAAATGTTGACCTGTGTTTTAAACCAATAATAACACAGGCACACTATAAAAAAAGAAGTGGTATTTTTCAAACATGCCATACATTCTTATATATTTCGACAAGCTGAATCCGAATCCGGAGTCCGTTCCACCCCATCACGTCAGGTTTAAGAACAGTTGAAGGTCAAATTTCGTATGAAGTCGTGAAAGAAGAAATAACTAGAGCTTACATGGTTTGAAGGGTCGCTGAATTCAGCACATCGGCGCAAAACCAAGGTAATTTCAAGGACAAATATGATTATTTTGCAAGAAATGAATCTGCAGTCAAAATTCTTTTTTTTGAAAAATATACATATTTTTACTTGAAATAACCTTGATTTTGTGCCCATGGTGTGAAACAGCCCCCGTATTCCAATTCAGCGACCCACAAAACCACTGAAGCTCTATTTATTTCTTCTTAAACGATTTTAATCCAACATTTGACCTTGCTCTTGAAATGCTCTTAAACCTGACGTGATGGGGTAAAACGCACTCCGGATTCGGATTCAGCGTGTCAAAGTACATAAGAATATACGTATGGTGTCTTTGGATTTTTTATTCTTTTGATGTCACATTACTTATTTTTATTTATCTTTATTAGTTAATGCTCCCTTTTATGTCTCCAACAAAACCCTACACAACGACCTTAATATTCCTTTCGTAAACGATCTCGCCAAATCCCGATTCCTAACCTTTCATTCCAAGTTGTCATCCCACCCAAATCCTAGAGGTCAATCCCTTTCCACCCAGACCCATCCTAAAAACCTCCCCAGGAGGCTTAAGAGACTTTGGCCCCGTGACCAGCTAAACTAAAAGCGGTTAAAGACACCAAAAATAAATATTAAGATATAATAGGAAGTGTCGATAATGTTTGGCTCCTTCCATATTCTGTTCTACACTGATATGTATTCATTTACCAGCACAATTAATTATTGTATTTTATTGTACAGATTTTAAATAAACATGTATTCAGAGAAAGAAAAAAAAAAAAAAAAAAAAAATGTATCTTTATTGATAATTTACAATCTGTACAGTTATGTGCAATAAGTAAATATGGCCAAACTATACATACAACACGGTGAATGAGATGAGGGGAGAAGGCAGACATTACTGCCACTCCCAATGAAAGTTCTGGTATCTTCTTATTTTAATTTAAAACTTGGTCTCTTTGTAAAACTATATACATTATTTATAATATTTACACTATTTACATTATTTTATAAGGCAGGCTAATTAACCAGTAGTAAATTGTCTCGTGGCCAATGGCGGCGAAGGCTTCGAGGAGGATTATCTGGAATGACATTGGAAGAGAGGGATCTGCCAAGAGGATTGGGGTGGGCTGGGAGTTTAGAGAAAAAGGTCAGAAATCGGGGTTTGGCTAAATCATGGACAAATCATGGATTTTACGGAGGACTTTGGATTGAAAGCGTTGGATAATGTTTATATTTGATGGCTTAGCTGATCCCCATAGTTCTATGACGTATGTCCATATCGGTTTTATTATGGTCTTGTATATTGTCAGTTTGTCTTTTGTGTCAAGTTTTGATTAGAGTCCAATTAGTCGTCGCAGAAATCCGAAGCGTTTGTTCAGTTCTTGTCTCTTGTGTTTTATGTGTGTTTTCTAGGTAAGTCGCTTGTCGAGGTGGAATCCTAAATATCGAACTTCGTTAGATTGGAGTATTGGGATATTGTGGATTTTTACAAGAGGGCACTCAGCTCGTCGCAGGGCGAAAGTTAAATGGGTACATTTCTCTGGGTTCATTTGAATCCTCCAGTTGTTTACCCATTTCTCGACGTCATTGAGGTAAGTTTGAAGTTTTTTAGATGCCAATTTAGGGTCGGGAAAGAAAATAAGGAAGGCAGTGTCATCGGAAAATACCACTTTTTTTATTTATGCGCCTGTGTAATCATTGACTAACAAAAGAAATTACTATTGTTCACTTGAAAAAAATATTGGTAAAAGAGAGCATTACATATAAGAGTATATTCATGACATTAGTAATTAATGCGCTCTCAGGGGAGAATATATCATCATAAGAGCGGATAATGGTCACTGTGTAATGGATCCATCAATTACACAACTTTTGCATGGAGCAATACATTTGTGGAGGACAATCGGGCAGCCTGCATGATTTTATGTAAGTGACCTCGCACCGAGCTCCCTGTATTCAAGCCATTCATTACAAACTTTGTTTCACAATATGGCTCTAAATAGTAACAATATGGCTAACTCCGCGATATTCGGAAGCCGATTTGCTTTATGGAGTTTAGAGAACGTTTTATGCCAGGCGGTGGTTGAAGGTCAAGCTTCAATTTATTCACAACTTCAAATAGTACCTGCTAGGAAATTATATCTCTTCATTCCATGATCCTGATTGTGGTCTAATAATATTGGCTGTACAATATAAAGGAAGGCTCAAGATAACAAAAATTACGGCCTCTATGGTCACATTAACCCTCAACTGATAACATCCAAATTTTGTACGTTATTTGTAACATGCGTCTGTGAGAAGTGTTTTTTTGGGGCACACATTTTTAAAAAACGTTTTATAATGAAGGTAGAGTTTATTAAAATAATTTAAAAAAAAAATAATTTTCATCGCAACGTATTAAAATCAAGTCTAAAAACAAGCAAACATTCATCGCTCTAGGTGCTCAAGTATTGAATACTTTTGTTGAACACACTAGCCATAATGGATTCAACATTTTATGCATTTGTAAACTGTGTGTGTTCCTTTTGAGTATGGACTTTAGCGGCGTGTTTTCTATTTGGGAAAATAATCACAAATTTCCTAAAACCTGTCAATTTTTTCTTCACGTTCCCCAAGCCCAAGAACATTTCGTCCCATTTTCTTGACGTCATCTTGGAAGTTCAACAATTATCAAACGACGTCACCTTTTTTTATCAGAATTTTAGGTGGAATTACCCTTTTTTTTTTCTTATAGTGCCAATGATTCAAATTATGTTGGTTTATTCATTTACTATTTCAAGTGAAGAAAACTCATTGACAACAGTAACGTTGGGAATGAAATGTGCAATTAGTTTCCGAATAAAATATAAATAGAGAAGGAAAATAATTAAATTTTGTTTCAAATGGTTATTGTTGATTTACTGCGTACCTCAATTGTAGTAAATAAATAAGTTTCAAGAAATACACGTCTATGAGACGAACATGAAAATGAGTGCTATTAGTAACATGCGTCTACTAGACGCTGTACGTTTTAGTTAGTGCCTTACTACTAACACTAAATACAATTGATCGGGTTAAAATTTCACTAGCGTTTTTTACATTATCTAACGTGAGCATACACTGGGGGTTTAATTTTGCAAATAGCTCTAAACACCACAATGCGGGAAAATACTATACATAGGCGTCTCTCAGACGTATGTTACCAGTTGAGGGTTAATAAGTACTCGGAAAATTGTGTTAAACCCTCTTTGGACCAATTTTTATGTTTAACAAAGTCGATTTTTCTCTTTTTTCTGTATTAAGATGGAAAAAACAGTGGTTTTATCACCTTTTACGCAAAAGCTGGGTGGAAACTGCCATAGGAAGGCGGATACGAAAGGCAAACTCAACACACCACAATCGGTCAAATGAGACATCCCAGAACGAAGCACTGTTTTGAATATACTCTAGTGGAATTCACTCTCATGGATAAAATGTTCAAAGGAATTTTCCTAAAAACTACCTTTTGATAAGTATCCGCAACTCCTCATACCACATTCTGTACATTTGGTACACTTTCTGAATGAAAGTCATCAGGCTTGAGTATGATATTCGTATATTTTTGTACACATCTTCGAATGGGAAACCGGGTTGAGAAACCCTCGCAAAAAGGCATTATTCGAATGGCTACAAAATGGTGCTATCTTATAAGGAGAAATCAGTGCTTTAAATTCGAAAGTTTTATACTATTGTTCGTTTTTTGGTGTCTCAGTTTTTGATTGGTTGTTTTTATTTTAAATTATTTAAAATTTTAATATTGTAGTAATACATTCCGAGTAGTGATTTACAAGTATCAATTTTGAGAATGCAGATTAAGTAAGTTTCACTTAGGATAATGCATATTTCCTGTGCATTGTGATGCCGAAATTAATCCTTTCCTATAAATTTCATTTAATATTTTCAAAAATGTTACTATTTTTTAACGAGTGATCATATAAAATTTTCACTACTTCTCTTTCGAGCTTTCCAAGTAAGCCGAGGAATAAGGCGACGCGCTAAAATTGCAAAGGTCTTTTGAATTTGCCTTCTTTGTTTTTACATTCCAATATTTCAAAATCAAACCGGATATCAGCATTTTATAGAAAGAAGCAAAGAACAGACAGTGTCTGATGTTCGGTTTTTATACATTTTAGAATCTATGCTCTTTGCTCAACAATGTGAATTTTTATTTTAATTCAATTAAAATTCTAGTTAAGTAGATAAAAAACAATTATGAAGTATAGGGATATGATACACGCTTTTGAATTTGAAGCATGCTGTAAAGCTGCTTGGTTGACGAAGGGCAACATGTGTAATAAATACGTTGCTTGGTTGAGAAGTGGAGGAGTTGTCGAAGCAGGAGATGGGAGATGGGAGATGGGAGGTGGGAGAGTTGCCCAGGAGTTTGTAGAGTTCTATCCTAACCCAGATGATTTCATTACGGTGTGACCAACCGCAGGACCCGCTACGTGAGGCGAATTTTCAATCCTATCCGCTCCGTCGGATCACTGGATTCATTTCATCCGAAGAATTTTTGTACAAACATTCTTCAAAAGCTTCAAAATTATCTAGTTTCCGAAAGTATAATGTGGCCTTTCTAAGTGTGTGATGTAGCACTTTATACTCTAAATGTGCTCTAATTTTTATATCCTAAGAGTATATAATTAAATTCAAACGGTTTTATCCATAAACGTATTAAATTTAAATAATTCAATGTAATTTTTAATACATAGTTAATTATGAAAATCTTTAATGGTATATGAGTAAGAGATAAAACTTGTTTGGGGAGAGCGCAAAGGGAGGCTCTCGATGTTGCCAGTTACGACCATCCCAGTCACCGCTTAACCTAGGCGCTGGTCTTCGAAAGAGGGGAGTGGCAACTCCGGAAGGTCGTCATTGACTAAAGGCGACCTTCCGTCCTGAGTAGGGTCCCTGTCCGTCCTCAGCCAAGTGACAAGTTATGTATCTTAAACTATGAAAAAAAAAAACTATTTACGGGTAGAAAGAAATGAAACAGATTTCAGGGCAAACATTTTTTTTCTAAGAATCTTGAAACATTTTATGTACACCTTTACTCCGACACTTGGACATGAGGAGACCTTCATCTTACCTAGCTTTGATGCTGCTATTACCTACCCTATGGTATCATATAAGAGTGAAGCAGTAGTAAGGATGACAAGACAGGACGACAATTTTTGGAAATTGTTCCTAAAGGGTTATTTCAATAAAATTAGACCGTTCGTATTCTGATCTAGCCAGACTAATAATGAAAACGGAAATATTACTCACTATCGGCAAACGATCTAAAAACCATTAAAAGTGTCTTTTTTTGCCGAGTATATATATATATATATATATATATATATATATAAAAATATATGTGTATATATATATATATGTATATATATATATATATATATATATATATATATATATATATATATTTCGTTATTTCTTGCATATATGCTGACGTTTCATTCAGAGGGGTCTTGTTCGACGATCTTAAAAGAAAATTAATATAATGAAAAAATCCCAACTTTTCCGTGTTTTCAGATTACTTTGCTCTAATTAGATAGAATAAAAAACCTATCAACTATCCGAACAGGGTTGCGTGGGTTGTTCGGAAAGAGAACTAATCTTTTGCTACTTCGAACACGATCTTCTTGATGCAGGCTTTACAAAGCAAAGGTTTCTTTTTTCGCGCTCTACTTGTATGAGCTTTTGAATTCAAACTTTTTCTTTTTTAATATTCACTAACATATTTATTCTTAACATTGACTTTAATTTCAATTTATCAGGCGAATCTTGTCCGTTCCGGGTGCTCATAAATAAATATAATAAATATTATGATATTCCGTTGCTGGTAGCACTGCAGGGAAAAGCTTGGTAGCTCCCGTAGGGTAGAAACACACATATAGCGGAGCGGAGCGGAGCGCAGCTTTTTGGAGCACACTATAGGTAGAACCGCGCATACAGCGGAGCGGATTGGAGGGCACGGCATGCCTTTGAGCGCACATATAGTGGAGTGGAGTTATGAACTCACTCGTAAGCGAAATTATGACTGGTGACCCAAGTAAACAAACTCCGAAATTATAGGCATTCAAAGCCAGACGATTTTTGGTGTTTTTTAATAGTTTTTATTAGAATTATTTTTTGTAATAGTTATATATTAACTGTCAGGGTTTTTTACATTTTTCATACAAATGTATTATCGTCTATTTTTAAATACAGTCCTACTAATGTGACTAATAGTCTGCAGTGCTGATACAATCACGTCCCAATGTTTGTCAAATACACATCTGTTAAAATGTTTTTTTTTTCCATATAGCACATCTCTCATCTTTCATGCGGTGGAACGCTCGGACACGTGTGGATTATTTTTCGATGTAGAAAAAAAATGTGTTGTTATAATATTTGTGGTGTACTTTGGAAGGGGTGGTTTCACCCCTTAAAATAGCGAGTGGGCCGATTAAAAAAAATACATATAGATTATTTTCACGTGTTTAATAAATATACAAAGTTCCATAAAAATCCACTCCGGACACTTAGGGATGTTCCCTTGTGAGCTAACCTCGCCCCCCCCCCCCCCCCCAGATACTCTAACATAAAAAAAAACAAAAAAGAAACGTGAAGTAGGAAAGAGATAAGAGATAACGCAGCAACGTACAGAAAACCCAGAGATACAATGGATTAACCTTTTTTATCCGCTGCTTCCAAATCAAAACATCAGCTGCGCTTGAAAGCTGAACACGCTGCTGTTGGCGAGTGAAGCTCAGGTTGTTGAGTCTAATAAAGTCTTGAAATTAAAACGGAATTACTGTAGCTGATGAGTTTAAGCGATTCGCAAGTAATTGAATTGGTTTCCCCTAATGAACTCCTCTTCCTCTCGCCCTCCGACCAGTTCTTCAGCCTGCGGGGTGCTTCGGTCATTTATATTCCACGCGCCACGTTCAAAACCCTAACGTTCCAAGGATGTGTTATTCATGCCACGATACAAGATTCATTTTGAGCGCTTGTCTGCTTTGTGAAGATGTGCCTTGTTTGGAACGGCTCTTTAGGTACTTGATTGGTAATCAGATTATGAATACTAACCAAGGTGTGCTATGGTGCTGAAGCATGGACGCTTAAAACAATGGCCCTGCAGGCGCTTAGAGTATTCGAGCGTGACGCTTGTAGATTGATATTTATCGCATGGGCGTAAATAGGAAATAATTTCGGGAGGGGCTGGAAAAATTTCGGGAGGGGGGCTGAGACCATTTCCGGGGTATGGAATATGAAACATTCTGAGCTTGGAATAGTTTTAGGCAACTAAAACGCTATTACACCTAAAATAAACTACTTTTTAGTAACTAAGTGATCTTATTTAATTATTTTTAAGGTTTTTATGACACATTTTTTCCATCAAATGAAAATTTCGGGAGGGGCTGCAGCCCCCTCAGCCCCCCCCCCTTATATACGCCCATGATTTATCGTTCCTCTTTATGCTTTTCTACTAGATTGAACTCTGAACATGAGCTGGAATCAACGAAGGCTTGTATCATCGCCTCCAAATCCTGTTCCTATCTTCGTCTAGCGGAAAAGCACAATAACAATCGTAAATGCACTTCTGTGTCCAATTCGTATTCAACAAGACACGACGATGTGTCTATAGACCATGTTGCGAATCAGTTCGGTCATTAGCTATTTGTCAATGATGCCTTGGCGAAGAGGTTATCTCACAACACTTGAATTTAAGATATAACCCTGGATTAGGGACTTGCGATCTCTTAGGAAATTTTAAAATCCCATGTATTATTGCTGAGGCTACTCCAAAAGTGCTAAAAATGGAAGCCAACAAGGGATGAAGGCCACAATAAATCAACTATTTTCGCAGTGTGTAGGAGATAAATCATATCAAAGTCTCAACAAGAAACACCAAGAAACCCTAATTTAGTAAATATCATTGAAAAAAAAAAAAAAATTATAATTTCTTCTCCAGAAGGGACTAAAAATTTGTAAGCGAAAAATTGACGTGGCGTTTTGAAATTAAAATTTCTCGCCTTGAGATAATCCTATTTTTACGTCCGTGGGCTCTTTATAAGAGAGCTTTATTTTCCAAACCATGTAATTAACTATTGTACTTGTAAAGAATGTTCATACAAAGTTGATTCCAGAGCACGTAAGAATACCCCGATTGGAAGAAAATGTGAAACTTTAGAGCCTCTATCGATCCCCAAATTGTTCCTTGAATCGGATAAATTCTCTTTGAAAATTTAAATCTCTTTGAAATATGGTTCGGTTGAATCTTTAGCAAAATTTTCTGAGGGTCTGCCCTCAGCGATATTTTAAAAAATCGGATAATCTCAAGGCGAGATATTGAATTTCAAAACGTCACGTCAATTTTTCGCTCTTCCGGACAGAAAAATATTGTTATTTTTTTTTTCCAATGAAATATACCATAGGGTTTCTTAGTGTGTCGATTTTAAATCACCTATAATTTTTGGCGTGAAAAAATTTAGAATGCTAGTTGACTTCAAAACGTAAACTTATTTTTTAATTTACCTACTTAATGAAATATAAATTATTGTTTAACGGTTCTATTTTAGCTTTATTCTACTTTATAAAACAAATGACTATTGGTGAAAGAATCATGTCAATATTATTTTCCACACTGGAGATATAGAACAGAGCATTTTCTACCTATTTTATTTTATTTCTTCTAAGGCCCATCGGACAAAACACTTGGACACGCAGAATTTTTCGACGCAGAATCACCGGAATAAAATGGAGCCGATTGATGACCCAGCCACCGGATATTCCCCTTTTATCGTTTTTGTAGAATTTGCTTGGTGTTCTTGGAACTAAGCTGTCGCTTAGAGCTTTACTTCCCTGCTGGAAACTACACTGGAATACCGATCAGAAATGGACAAACATACGGCAAAGTTTTCAGAATGTTCAAACTTCCTGGAAAATGATTCCTGGAACTACGAATTAAATTTAGCCATTCGTGGAACTAAGGCCACCGCCTTGTTGTTCAATGTTATGAATCCAATTTCGCTTTAAGTTAATAATGCATACGTTTTCCTGACAAGTCAGTAAATTATACGCTTCTGTCTAAGGGGGAGCCTACATTGGACCCGATCCCATCAGATCCGATAGCCACCGACTGTCGGAAGACAAACACATGCATCTAAATGGAGGTGCCTGCATTGGTCCCGACCCGACCTGATCCGATCCGATGGCTCTCGATACTCTGCCGTTGAAACTTGTTTGTTACTTGAACGATTTCTAGACCGACGAAGAAAAATGGCGCCAAACCACATATTGTGTTTCAAAAAGGTCTACAGCCTCTACATCTTAACCGATTTCAATTTTTTTTTTTTTTTTTTTTTTTTTTTTTTTTTTTTTTTTTTTTTTTTAATGAAAGCTAATAAAGTTTATAACATCTTTGTTAACTCACATTTTTGTTTTATTATTTCTTTTGTTTATTAAATTACGTGTAAATATGTTTATAACCATCCAATGTCTATAACCTTCCAATGCATATAACCTTCTAGCTCCTGTTATTTTAAATAATTTTAAAATATAAATACTAATGCTTCTCTTATCGTAGTGTAACAGTTAAAAATTACCTGTTACACTAAGATTTATTTTTCGGGACTGATATACTTCTGGAAGTTTGATTAGCCTCTCAGCCCCTCCTTCATACCTCCAACATTCAACCTAATCGAAGGTTTCTATGCTTATTAGATTTCTAGGCTTATTTTCTCTACGAGCTGTGACTAAATCGGATCAGTTCGAGTCGGGACCAATGTAGGCAGTCACGTCGGCCACTGTCGGTCAAACGAAATCGGATTGGATCGGATCTGATCAGGAGAAATGCGGGTCCAATGTAGGTGCTGCCTAAGAATACAGATGCGATCTGCTACTTTTCACGACAGAACACTAATTAAATCTCATTAAATGTTGCAATTTCTATTAGACAAGGCATTTCCAATCACACACTACACCATTGACAGGACATTGTTTCGACACTTCGACTTAGGAAATTGATTAACTGAGGAACATTTTATGCCGAATAAGAAAATAACATAGAATCCTTTGCACGGTTGTTTATTTTGTTAAAAATTTTAGTAAAAAAAAAAAAAAAAACATTAAACACGCTCAGGTACATTTATTGCAGTATATAACACAACTGTACAATATGGTCTTGGGAGAGAGATGGGAGTTTGAATCCCGTCTGCTGCATGTTGAGTTTTTTCATCAATGGGTTCGCTCAAAATGTTACCTGCTCCACAACGGCTTTATAGGTAGAGTGCTAAGATTTAGATTGCTAATTACCTATAGTCCGAGAGCCAGTGTTTTTCTGCACATTGAAATTTTGCTATAATGTACCTCTAGGGTAGATAAGAAGGTATATACGTGTTTCCTAGACTTACCGTGAAACACCAGGTACTGCGCATAAGGGAAAGGTGCAAAAAAATAATAATAGAGTTTTATTTAGAAGACTTTTTCTATACCACTTAACTTCCGTCAGATATTAAATATAGTCAATCTCTTCAGACACTATAGGACCCTTTCTTGTTGGACCAGAATATAAAACTAGTGTTTAAAATAGCGTAATATTGAAAAATAGAGCATCGTAGTGCAATTTCTTTTCTATCCAGTCCAGACGTGGCCCTACCTGCGGATGGTTCTCTAATGGATAGGCTGCAACCATATTTTATTTAGATTAGGTGCTCCTGAAGAGGCGTCACAGCGACGTGAAACATGTAGAGCCTAATAAAAGAGTACAGAAGAAAGAAAGTGTGTTTTTATAAAATTGACCTTCTGCCACAGACGAATATAAAGGTATCTGATTCATGACCATACGGCACACGAGGGAGATAGAGTGGTCAGTACTATGCTCCAGCCGCCTGATTTTCCCCTTGGCTGCTTCGACTGCTAGCAGTCATTAGCACTACAAGGTACTCATTATTAAATTAATTAAAGGCTGGGTTGGCCTAGGGACGGTCAGGGAGTTCGAATTTAACCCATGAACGAAGACACTAGAAGAAAAAATCTTTAGTGCTTGCTCAGGATTTTAACTCAGGTCCTCCAACTTATTAGTCCAGTGCTCTACCACTGAGCTAAACTCGCCCCCAAGAAATGACTCAAAGGCCCTCATATGACTTAAAGCGCTAATTTACCTGAATGATTATTTAAAGAAATATTTCTGGTGTTATATATTCGTCGGAGCATTACAAAGGTGTCCGAACTAAGAGTCTAGGATGAGAACTGAATGCAGGATATCCTCTTGAACTATTTTAAGAACTTTAATGTTCTTCAATTCTATTTTAAGCTCACCCTTCCTAGGTCTCATTCACTTGTATTTTTGTTTCAAACTTAGGACAAAGAACCGGCCCCAAGCATTTCTTTATTCATTTAATTTATTTTCATTGTTGTTAATTATGTATAGTAAATTAATTATTACAGACATACGTTTGTTAGTGAAAGTATATACGTCGAAGACAGTTTCCGAACTACATTGCCAGCTCTGTAAACTAAGATTTGGTTAAGTAATTTACTCAGAGATTGGGACGATCATGCATTGCCTATTGGTATATTTCTTTTTAATGGTGACGTCACGTTACAATTTATGTACTTCATTACGTTAAGAACCTCAGGAAAGGTACTAGATGGAGTTAGCTTAGTTCATATGGTACATCACTCACGAATAAGAGCTTCTCAGTTCAAATGTTGGGTTCCCAGTCAAAATACTTTACTGAGCACCCGATAGTTTTCTGGTATTGTCGTTTCGGTGTTTCAGCCACTCAGCATTTAATGGGCACCCGAAAAGTATAAAATTATAGTAGATAGAGCGAACTAGCGGGCAGAGTTTGGCATTATTCAATACACTTCTTATTAAAAAAAATCATTGGAATAAATATTTATTGAATACTAGCTGTTACCCGGCATGCCATACTACACTTACGTTCTGCATCTAGAAAAGCGAAAATAAATTAGAAACCAAATAAGTAATATTAACATCTAATGGGGTCTCCCGTGGTATAGTGGCTAGCGCGCTGGATTCATAAGCGGGAGATGGTGGGTTCGATCCCCACCTGCGACAGGAATTTTCTCATCTCAGGGCTCGCTGAGAAAATTCCTGGCTGTCCCTGGACGTCGGCGCTAATGGCCAAGATTTGTCGATGCGCCGTAAAAAAAAAAAAAAAAAAAAAAAAAATTAACATCTAATAACACAAATCTGTAACTGTTAGGGTTCACAGTTTCAAACCCATTGACCTCCAAACTGTAAGTCCAAGATGATTATGACCTAACGTATGGCACTCCCCGTATCAAATCCTAACTGTGTACCAAGTTTGGTCAAAATCGGTCAAATGGTGCGGATTTGTATAAGAGACAAACAGGCAGCTGTTCGACGATTTTGACTTAGCCTATGACACTACCCGTATAAATACCTACCTGTGTGCGAAGTTTGGTCGAAATCGGAGGAACGGTGTGGATTTGTATAAGGAACAAACAGACAGACACACAAACAGACACTTGATTTTATATATATATATATATATATATATATATATATATATATATATATATGTATGTATGTATGTATATAGATGAGTTTATTTATTGATTAAGTTATTAATCCACTGATTTTTTTTAATATATTCTATGAATAACATGGTTGGCTCATTGTTCAATAAACTATCATTAAATAAGAATTCATTTATAAATTCAGTTATTCATGCACCATGAATAATCAATTATTTCCATTCATTATGAATTTCAACTAACAAGAATCCTGAAGGTTCAATTCCGGTCCACTTCCGGCTTACTTAAGGCTTACTTTCTTAATAAATTATTACTCACTATATTAATCCCTGGGTGATTTCCGGGTGGATCTGTGCCGTTTAAGGGTACTTCCGGTTCTCTTCCGGCTTACAAAGTGGCTCTCATAAGTACTGTAGGGTCTCTATATTCATCCATGGGCCACTTCCCGTTAGATCTGAGTCACTTTGTTTTTATTCTATTACAGTTTTTATTCAAATAAATAATTTTTATTTAATAATGAATGAAAATAAAAAACTTCCTTCAATCATTGAATGCCAAGATTCATCATGTACAGTATTTGTACCTCTGATCTCTCATGGGCTGCATCAAGAATATTAACAAAATCAGCGACAAAGTGTGATTATAATGTTTTATAAATGCCCTTCAAATGAGTTTACCTGTAATTACCGTTTAATGGAGAACCAAATATAAAACAAGAAAATACATTAAAAATACGAAACAGTTTACGAATACATGTAAACCTTTTGCATTACCCATGTTTACAATCATGTGTGTATTACACAGAAATCCTGACAAACTTTAAAGTATTATTTATAATAAGGCTTCTCCATCTGTTAAGTATAGTTATCGGATCGTACACTGACAAGTTTTGTACTATCGCTGATCTGCGGAGATCAAATCGAAATGTGTTTCACCGAATTTGTAGATCTCTCCTCTGTTGCAGAATGTAATTCGATTCCATTAATAACTACCGGATGTGTAATCTTTTAGAAAGGCAGTTGTACATTAGGGCAATTTTCAAACTGGCAGTTTTACCATTCATCCCTCTGACCTTGGAACACTACATTATTTATTTAAATTTTAGCGTCCATTATAATTAAATAAAAATTTTGAGACGGGTTACCAATAGGCTACCACCCTTTTCTAGCCAGGATAGGGCTGATACCCCTTCTTTTTTCTAAAGAAAAGCCACCACCCCATAGTCGGAATCGAACACACTACCTTTGACACAGAGTGTTAAGTGCTCACGTCTTAACACTCACGGCCACCAGACCTCCAAGCCCAACATTAGAACGTAGCTAATAAACCTTGTAGATTACGCTTTCCAATCTCAACCCGTGTAGGAGATTTCCATCTAAAGAGCCAACAAGAACAAAGAAAGCCGTTGTTCGTCCATTAATGGAACATACCGAAACAAGATTTGAGTTTTAAAAGTAAATGTATTTTAATATTCAGGAAAAAATACACAAAGTAATATAATATCCATTAGGGAAGGAGAGAGGAGAAAGAAAACGAAACTTTGATCCAAGGACTTCTAAGCGAGAGCAGGGTCTAAATTTAGCTTCACCTTATTGGAGCGTCACTGACACTTCTGTTGGGAAAGAACCTTCTGAAGATAAAAAAATGGGTGTTATAATTTAATAATTCACAGACACTATCATTTAGATATTAGAATATTATAAACTTGAAGATAAAAACGGTATCTATTGTAACAAAAAATGAGAAAGAGATATTTAGTAAATATCAACATACGCTTTGAAATCCAATTTTTATAATAATTTGTTACAATGAATATAACCGAAAATAGAACATTACGTACATTTTTTTCTTTTCTTGTAACAATCGATATATTAGCTTCAAAACTAATAACAGAAATGTATAGCTAAATTTGCGAAATCTTTGCACTAGAAGCAGGATTTTATCTAGAGCAAATTAACTGATTCGTTAATGTGTTCCTAGTAGACCTATTTTTATTTTTTTAATTGAATGAAAAAATACTTTATTCTGGGACTTCGTCCCATCAGAATAACAAGTAGATACATACATAAAATACGTAAAGAAGAAAAAAAAACAGAAAAAAACTAATTCAAATATAATTAACAAAACCTTAAATATATTTTATTATTTAAGGTTTTGTTAATAAGTTAATATATACATAAATGATAATAATAAAAAAAAGACAGTGATTACAGGGGGATTATGGAATACTGGAACAAGAAGAGGATTAGAGAGGATGGAGCAATGTTGAAACAATATTCAGAGCGGGATAAGAATATAATTAAATTATAAAATATATAGAAATACATATTTTTAAATAATGGGGTGAAAATGAATAAAAAGATAAATTATAAATGCATAAACAAAAGAAAAAAAACATACAAAAAAGTGAAATAAAAAAAGTAAATAGTTTGGAAGAAATTATTCATACCGCTAAGTGTGATTTATTTGAACGGAAAAAACAACAACAAAATATAATTTTGGTTCTACCCCGACAAAATTAGCTATACCTAATGAGCAATATGTATTTTAGAAACCAGGAACAATTTTTTTTTTTTTTTTTGAATTATCGATTTTCTTGCTTCGCTAAAGGATTTCCTTGGTCTACGGAGCTCCTGTGGGAATATATTAAGCAATGAGTTCTGTTCTGTTTATGGTTTTTAGTTATGGAAGTCCGCAGAAGAGTTGTACATTATTGCAGATGAGAACATGAAAGAAGACGTTCATCATCTTTGAACGCCATAAATATTCGTCCACTTCTCGAAATAAGTCGAGAGAGCTTGTATTTATCTTAAGTCGCCCAACTTATGATGAATACAAAGACTTCTTTTCTTTGTATATCTTCAATTCTCAATGAATTTTCTCCATTAAAGGTATGTAAATAAAAGTAGCCGTCATATTTATTCATAATAAGTTGAAGGACGATGCCTTTTTTCTTTCACTGGGTGTAACAGTTCCTTATATCTGGGTCTTTTGGTTATTTAGTGCATGGGCGTATATAAGGGTGGGGTTGCAGCCCACCCTTGGAATTTAGAGAATTTTCTAAATGATATCGACATGATTCTTTCACCAACATTTGTTTTTTAGAGTAGATTAAAAGAAAATAAATAATCGTTTAACAATAATTTATGTTTCGTCAAATATATTCAAAAATATGCTCACGTTTTCAAGTAAACTTATATTATACATTTTTGTACACCAAAAATAATAGCAGATTTTAAATCAGCACCCCAAGAAACTCTAATGTGGTGAATATCATTGAAAACAAAAAATAATGATTTTTCCCTGTCTGGAAGAGACTAAAAATTTGCAAGCGAAAAAGTAATGTGACTTTTTGAAATTCAATATCTCCCATTGAGATAATCTGATTTTTATGTGATTGAAATATCTCAAAAGAAGAAAGACTCCTTTTTCTAACCACATAAATGACTATATTATTATCTCAAAAAGTACTTGCAAAAAATGGTTCTCAAAATAAAAATGAAATGAAAGTTTTTTGCATATAACGTCAATCTCGGAAGACGTAGAAACACTCCGATTAAAAGGAAATGTGTCACATTAGGGCCTTTTTCGACCCTTCAAGTTTGGTTTGAATCGGGTAAATATTCTTTGAAATATGGCCGGATTGTTGAATCTTTAACGAAATTATAAGGGTCCCTTAGCGAAATTTGAAATACATTTTTATTTTTTATTTTTGTAATACTCCCAAAACTTGAATTTAGGGGTTTTTCAATGTGCTAAAAACGAATCTGGCATCCGTTTTTAAATCATTTTTTTTTAATAATCAATACTTCTTTAAATGTGGGTATATGGAATATTTTGGCAGAATAATGACTTTTATAGAGTCGAGTAAGTAAAACAATTTTTTATTTAACACCGTATTTGAGTCACTCTAGTCTTGCTTTTTTTACATGGTTGTATGGTTGTGCGACCAATAGTGTTGACAGAATGTCGAAGGTATAAAAAAAATAAATAGTAGTTCGGCTGTATGAAGAGCAAAAAAGTGAATGATCATTTTGCGTAATGTCATCCAACATTTCTCAGCGTAAGAAGACAGATAAGCCCCGGCCCAAGCCAACCACACTGCTTTGGGCACTCCTTATGTTTTTAATGCCATAAATATATTTAATCATAAATAGACTTTTTATTCATTAATATATGAAGGAGTAAAAAGACATCCTTATTTCAAAATCTCTAATATCTCGATACTAATACAATGTCCAACTGATTGATGACTAAATCATTAGACGACTTCAAAGCAGATTCATCATAGAATAATAAGTTTCATAATTTACTTAAAGTTTACCTTGAGATGGGACGTAGATATTGAGGTTGAGGCAGTCTTCGCTTTGGTTCTTCAGAAATGGAATCAACCTTCGAAGGTAGGCAAGGCGCCCGGATGTGGTTCTTCCTGATCCCATTTTCATTCCCACGTCAAGGTCGACGAGGTTCTGAAAAAAGGTAAGACCGCAGTTTAAAATGACAGTTAAAATTGGCAAATAATACTGAAGGTAAATTAAACTTCAATTGACACTTTAAAAAAAAAAAATCCACTTTCTTCTCGACGTGGTTCACAGCTTTGTAGGCCATCTTGGGATTACAATTATGAAAAAGGCCTTTAACCTCAATTTAATGTCAAGAATCTTTCCTTAATAAGGCCACGTCCGAGAATAATTTATTTATTTATTTTTACAAAAGTTACATTATAAAACATTTCCAGGTCAACGAGAAATATTCAGAATTTGTTTGAGGTCCCTACCTTTAAAAAACTATCGAATATGAAAATCAAATAAACATATTCGATACATTGACAACGTAATATATTGAAAAATGATTTAATTTCATACTATATTTAAGGCATTAAAGGTTATTATAACATGGCTAGATTTTCGACAATTTACGACACCCCGTATCGTTCAGAATTCATGAGCAAGGTCTCGAATGTGAAAATGAGATTTTTCATATTCGATAGTTTGACATGTTAGGGACAATATGTCCAGTACGTAGTGTTAATGTAAGTGTTTTAGTGAACGGGTAGCAGGATAAATCATGGCAAAATAAAAGTTCACTATAATGATTCGAAATAAAATAAAATAACACTCTGCAGACGAAATAAAAACGTGATAAAGAAAAGTGACAACAAAAATAATATGTTCTTCGGGGTAATAATAAAGAATGAATAAATAATAACTCATAAAGAACTTGAAACACCACGAGAGCACATACACGAATAGTCGCCATTAACACACTAGTCTTAATAGGTCTTAACGCAGGGTTGCTTTGCAGTGTACCCCCTGTAAAATTATTACTTTGTCTCTTATTTTTATAATTTGGCTACACTGACGCTGTGCGTGTATGGTTGATAGCAGGAGGAAGTTACACTGGCCAGGTTAGTTTTTACGTCTCGCTAGCTGCCACAGTTTTAATAGTTTTCAGTTATAATATTCATACACGTTTCATGATATTCATACATTTTAGTAATATGTTAAGAGATTTAACTGGCAAGTAGATGTAAGTGTTATTCTGCCGATACGTTTTTGCTTCATAAAATAATCTATAATATATATATATATATATATATATATATATATATATATATATATAATCTATGAAAACTTTTAATCTAAGAATTACTTAATGGTATACATATCAGTTTTATGTAGTCATTCAGAACTGTGCTAGAATAATCATTATTTTTAAGTTTAGACAATCCAGTTGCTTGTCTACCTTTAAGATAGTCACGGAATTGTCGTCAACGGACGGAGCACTCGCACACATCGGATCGATCGGATATTCCCAGTCAGTAAACTGGTTAAAACGGGTCATCGCGAACATATCCACATGGGCAATGCTGATGAGTATCCGAGAAAGGGCATTCATTAGAATCATCCTAACGCAGTGTCAACGGTCTGAGGAGTTCCTGACATACTCGTATTCTACGTACCGACCTCATCGTAGTTTTCAGTCGATCGTTTACCACGCGTTGTTACTACACCTTCTTTGTTTTTATTACAAATTTTTAGCGATTAAATCAAGTTTTGGGGGGAAGGGGGGGCTGCGGCCCCCTCATCTGCGGCCACGACAACAGGGACAATATCATAAAAAAAGAGGCGAGTGCGTGGTATTAACCATACTCCTCTCTGTTCTGATTGATTTCTTGAACCCAGAATGATGGCTTTCTGACCAGTGTGTCCTCTTCCTCTTCTTCTCCTACCAGCAAGCAAGAAACTATTATAACTTCTAAACTAAAAATACAGTATACCTCACAGAAACAAAATGTTTATAATAAAATTAACGAGCCTTCCACCTGAGACCTGATTGCACACAAACTATCGACTGACGAGAGAACTCGGAATTGGTAAATCCGATCCGTCCATTGCAGATGCAGTATTCCAAGTGCGTGTTGCAGTATTGGCACTTTCGTGCGTTTTGACATGAGGTATGAATGAGTAATACGAGAGTGGCCAATTCTTAAACGGCAAGAAACTACTTCTTCTCTTCTGTTGCCTTTTTTTGTTTCAGGTCCATTCCCCTTTGTATTTTTGTATTTTTGATCTCTAAGAGAAACATTTATGAATTATTGTGACTTGTAATACGAATTTATCAATTTATTTAGAAAGAAACATTTATAAATTTTTATTTCAACTCACAATAATGTTGTGGGTTCGATTCCGAGTAGAGATGGAGGCTTTTATTTAAAAAAAAAAAAAAATAAAAGACAGCTGCCCGATTCTTGCTAAAAGGGTAGTGACCTGAAGATATCCCTTCCTGAAAATCCGAGTACGTTTAAAATGGATGTTAAAATTAAAATAAATAAAACAATAATGCGTTTAATCAGAATTATGTTTTACTAGTACACTCTTAAGCCCCTTTAATCTAAGCCGAACTGAATCTTTCAAAGTTGCAAATTTCAAGTAAAATACAAACAGAGGGGCTGAAGATCTTAACGAATTTGAGGAAAAAGTTTTGTCTTAACTTGACTTAACAGTAGATTGTCTTGTTATGTCCAAAAAAGTTATTCCTTTTTAGGACGTTGTTTGGTTTTCAAATAGAATACATTATGGTCCCAAGTATTAACGAATTCATGAGATCATTAGAGCAGATTGGATAGAATGTATATAAATTATTTACAGATGTTGTAAAAAGTTAATGATATGTCGCTTTACCAAAATATACGTTAAATTTCCAAACGGTCGGTTTTTAAAATTATATTGGAAAAATTATTATTCACAGATATTATGGCATTTCAAAATGTTGGCAATCATAAATACAATCTTATTTCTAATTTTTTATAGTAATAAGTTTACTAAGCTTACAAATTTTGGAGCCAACTAATATTGGTACTTTCTACATTGAAATACTTTTTTTTTTTTTTTCCATTAGTCAGTTAACTGATCACGAGGCCAATGTCTCCTGAGCCTTCTAGGCGGGGTTTTTTTTGGGTGGATTTTGGAAGAAGTGGCTGTGCTCAGGGATTGGGATGGAAGGACCATTGAATGAAATTTTAGGAAGCGGGATTATGCCGGATATTGAACGAAAGGGATGTTGAGGTCATTATAGATAATTTTATTAAAGACGTAGAAAGGAGCATTGATTATTCTGCGGAGGAGTTTGGTTTTGAATTCCTTTATTCTCTATATGTTTCAAGTATTAGTAGTTCAAGTTCGTAAGTCCAAATAGTTAGATATATATTAGATAATAGTTTTGCATACAATGTGTTTTTGTTGTGAATTTTGATGAAGGTCCAGTAATCTTCGTTAGAGTTCGTATCTCCTGTTCAGTCCCTGTTTTAGTGCGGTTCCGTTTGGAGTTAAGGAAGTACTAAAAAATCGGCGCTAAATTAGCGCCTAGGCCATTAGCGCCGCTAATGGCCTAGATGCTGATGCGCCATATAAAAAAAAAAAAAATACTAGAATTTTTTTGTCATTAATAGGAATGAAATATTTTGGGATTTTCGTGTATTTTCTGAAATATCTCGAAACCAGTTGAAGAATCGCCATTCAGATGTCGAAATTCAACTTTCTACCATTTCAAATCAGCTCGAGATACATTTAATAAACTAGACTGAAAAACAATTATGGAGGGAGGAAGGAACCGGACTGACTATATTTGTTTGATAAGAAAATATTTCTGCAAAACTTTATCTTCTTAGGAAGTAAATTTAGATACGATAAGATGAAGATATTTTACCACATTTTCACCAGACCAGGGGGGGGGGAGGTGTCAGAATCAAAATATCTATTTTGCGAATGTTTGGTATACAGAAGTATACCCTTCATAAAACCAGTATGTACAGTTGACAAACATTTTTTTTTTTTTTTTTTTTGCGTTATCAGAATATGCTAGTTAGAGGAAAACTGGTCATTTTTACCAGACGAACTGTTTTTGTCCCGAAATATTTAAATGTTTTTTTTATTAAATATATATATATATATATATATATATATATATATATATATATATATATATATATATATATATATATATATTTGTCTGTTCGCTCATTTCTGGCTTCCCTGATGGTCCGATTTTGATGAAATTTGGTACAAAAATCTGTCGTCCAATTTGAAAGGTCAAGTTCGTTAACCAGCAAAATCCGCCCTCTGGAAGATGGCGTTTGGGGCGAAATTTGCGCAAAAAAATCGTAACGCTTACGTTTTTGAGTTCATAAGCTTGTAAGTACTCTTTTTATAGGCTTCTTGGGCTAGGAAAACGAATGGAACCATTTTCAAGGCAATAGCTTTAACCGTTTTTGAGAAAACTGAAAAAAATAATTTTTGAATTCCGTTTTTGGTTTGGGTACTTAGAATCATGGGATTCAGTTGAAACATTTACTGCATGTTCTACTTTCATTAAAACTAATATGTTGAAATTTTGGTTGCGTTTGGAGTTAAGGAAGGGTTAGAATAAAATATTTTATTAACAGACATAAAAAAGTTTTGTATACTTTCCGTAATATCTCGAAAAAGGTTGAGAATTTGGGAAACGGAAGAATACCATTAGAAAGCTTACTAAATGCTCTACAAAAAGGGTTCTAATGAAAGTTTTGATTAGGCGATGTCAATCGGAGAAATAAGTGCATAAAACTTTAAAGTAATTGATTTCGCTTATTCGAACTGTTCTTTTTGTCTTTGATTTTGATACTTAAAATTATGGGATTCAGTTGAAACATTTTCTGCATGTTTGAATTTCATCAACACTAATATGTTAAAATTTTGGTTACGTTTGAACGTTCTAAGGAAGGATTAGAATAAAATATTTTATTAACAGACATGAAATGTTTTGGGAACTTCGTATACATTCCCTAATATCTCGAAGACGGGTAGGAATATTGGTAACCGGAGGGTTATCATGCAAAAGCTTACTAAATGTTCTACAAAAAATATTCTGAACAATTTTTGATTAGGCTATGTCAATCAGAGAAATAAGTGCTTAAACTTTGAAGTGATTGATTTCGTTTCTTTGAACGGTTCTTTTTGTTTGTTTTTATTCCTTGTTATTTTTTAATTGCTTAAAGTTGGATAATGAATTTGACAATAAAACAGATTAATTAAAATAAGAAAAACAATTCATTGTTAAAAATATATCAGGCTGTACCGTATGAAATGTCAGTTTTGGATTTGTCGATTTCCTTCAAATGTCTTGAAACTGTCGAGGCTCCTACTCCGAGTTCTTTGGCATATTCCCTAGTGTTTTTAATTGCTTATAGTAGTCAAATGTATTTGTCAATAAAACAGGATACGTATAATTAGATTCAATATTTTGTTTGTTAGAATTCGAAGTTGCCGTATGAATATCTAGATTACAGTACTGGTGTTGATTTCGTTCTTTAGAATTATTCTTGGTATTCCCTATTTTCATCTGTTACCCATAGTTTTTTATTGTTAGTAGGTTTTTCTTATTGATTATAGAATATAAATCTATTTGGCTGTAAAACAGGATACGTAGAATTAGTAACAATATTTCGGAGATTTCTGAGCGAAATACTTTTAAGATTTTCTACCACCACCAACGGCTTTTTTCCTCTATTTTTATCCACTAGATAGGCTTTATTTTGCATATTATTCTATATAAGTTTTATTCAGCAGGGGGTTCTGATGAAATGTCGTGTTTTTGCTGTGGATTTTAAATACGATGTATCTAAGATTGGATAACATTAGCGAGTCTACATAGTTAAGAACCGACGACGGAGGATTACTTCTTGCTATGATTTAGTCTACATATGTATATTAAGTCCTAAATCCAAAAAATAAACTTCACAACGGTTAGATACTATGAGCGAATATGGCGGTCCAATGCCCGTAGAAACAAGGGGGCCGCAGGAAATTTACCTGCTAAGAGTTAATCCCCAAGAGCTGTAAATATACCCCAGGTATCTGCCGACACAAATACAAAGCCTAGGCGGAGAGCACCCCAAAAACTCAGATCCAAACATAAGGTTATATACTAAATATTCATAAAGACTACTTAGTTGTAAACCGATTCATCAATTAGCAATCAATAGTTTTCAACAAAGGTTATATAATAAATATTGATAAAAAGTATTTAATTAGAAAAAAAAACTATATTCCACAAGACTTGTTTTTGGTCCATTTGTGTCTACTCCATAGACTTAATTAGGTATATTATTCTATTGTAGTTGGGCAACTAAACTTTGTTTTATTTTGTTAAATAAAGTTTTTTTTTCTTGACTTGTTATTCGTCAAGACTTTTATTTGTCCTTGTGTATTTACTAGATAGGTTTTATTCGGCATATTATTCTATATAGGCTATATTAGGCAGGGTATTCTACTCAATCTTGTGTACTTCTTCTTGATCCTTCTGTACATGGGCGTATATAAAAACAATTTCGGGGGGGGGGGGGCTGAGACCATTTCCAGGGTATGGAATACTAAATATTTAGAGCTTGGAATAGTTTTAGGCAACTAAAACGCTCTTACACGTAAAATAAAATATGTTTTATGAACTAAGTGATCTTATTTAATTTATTTTTAAGGGTTTTACGAGAAGTTTTTATCATCAATTCAAAATTTCGGGATGGGCTGCAGCCCCCTCAGCCCCCCTCATATACGCCCATGCTTCTGTATCCTCCAGAAAGGCTTTATTAGGCATATTTTGTATTGATTTATAGAGCTTTGCTTTAGAATGAGAGCCAGATTCTGTAATTTCCGCTTCTGTGTAAAAGTTAGCTACTGTCGGTGTCCCTGACGCTTTAATATCACTTTTATTCGAGATGTTCGAGAGGATTTTGACAATTTTCACGAGATATATAAAAAAAAAGAAAAGTTTATTTCTTTTCTAAGCTTATCAAATTGCACTAGGGACATGAACGGAACCGCGCTAAGATGCTGCAGTTCTTGCGAGTCGGACTTTTTCCTATTATATTTACCTCATTAGGGTATATTGAATTGCTGATTTTTTATCTGCTATTATTTTTGGTGTGAACGAATCTATAAAGCTAGTTTACATACAAGAAGTAAGCATATTTTTAAATTTAATTGAAAAAATATAAGTTATTGTTTAAGAATTGTATTTTTATTTTAATATACTCTCCAAAGCAAATGAATTGGTGAAAGAAACATATCGATATTATTTTCCCAACTGGAGAAATAAAATAATAACATTTCAACCTATTTTGTTATATTTTTTACTTTCTAAGGCCTCGGGTACGATATGAGCGAAGAGCGAAAAGCGATAAGCGAATGTTAAGTTGGAGTGCAGTAGGAATGAGGGAGGACTGGCTACAATCGGCATGAGCGACCGGGCGACGTCGCTTGTAGGTTCCGGGCATGTCGCTCATCGCTCAGCCCGGACATTAACATTTTTCACGTTTCTCACCCCAGACATTATATTTTGCTCGCTACAAAAAAGGCTACAGCCTCTAAATGTTATCCGATTTCAATGCATTTTTTTTTTTAAATGAAAGCTAATAAAATTTAGAACATCTCTGTCAATTCACATTTATGTTTTTTGTTTCCCTTGTTTATTTAATTACGTGGAAAGATGTTTATAACCATCCGATGTTTATATGCTCGCAATGTTTATAACCTTCCAATGCTTATAACCTTATAGCTACCTTTCTTATAAAGAAATCTTTTTTTCGCGACAGATATACTTCCGGAAGATTGATTGGTCTCTCAACTCTTCCTTCATGTCTCCACCATTCAACCTAAGGTTTCTATCGAAGGTTTTTTGTTTCCCTTGTTTATTAAATTACTTGAAAAGAAAAATTGACGAAATTCTACAATTTTAAATTTCTCATTTAACTTAAAATTAGCACTGACATCGATGATATTAAACATTCAAATCCTGATTAAACTTGAAAAAATCAGACTGACACATCTTTATAAAACTTACTTAATTCTTAATTCAACAATGAGATTAAATTTTGCTCTCGGTTATCTTCAAGCTTTTAACTAGTAAACATGCTTTTAATTTCCGAAGTACAAAGTATGGAATGATTTTAAAAATACAATCAGAACCAAGAAACTATGAAAAGAGGTTGAAAATGCATTAAACTTGCAAGGTAAGATATTTTTATTAACTAAACATTTAAAATATAATTTTTTTTAATTAATATTTTAATTAAAAACGTATATTGGAGTATGTGATGACGGAGACTAAAGGAAATTACCGCCCAGCCGCTCTGTATCGTAGCCAGTGCCGATCTTCCGCTAAACTATCGGTCGCTTTGTCGTTCTGTCGCTCATCGGTCGTATCGTACCCGAGGCCTAAGGCGCATTGAACGAAACGCTTGGACATGTGTCGACTACTTTTCGATGCAGAATCACGAGATCCACTGTATACTCTCCTTGTTAGCCAGATGGGTCTAACAGGTGTGCGCGCGCCAGAAATTGGAAACGGAAAGGGGTCCGTATATAACGTGTTAAGTCTTCACTGACACCCCCCCTTAACACACAATCCTTACTAACGCTCAATGAGATGAGGGCTTCCCTGCGATCCCCCATGGGGTTTTGCATTCCATGGGGGATTGCAAGACGGCCCTCGGGTAAGGACCTACTACGATGGCTCCCGCCCCGCTATAGAGTGCTTGAATCTCACTCTATTACAGAATACCTCTAAATTCTGGTCAATTTATAGCGGAGCATCTAACCATAAGACCACAACGCTGCGACACAACGACATCGTGATTCCTGACACCAGCCCAACCGTAGTACCATTTTGGCACTCATGGCCGTGCCATGAGCCCCTAAGCACCAGAATGGTCACTTGTCCGGAAGTGTTAAAAGAACCCCCTACGGTTTCCTTCCTGTTACATAGCCGCTCAATGTTGGCCGTGCCGGTGAACGAGGCGACCAACTTAGGAAGGACGCCAAGCCCACGAGTCACTCCCAGCCAGCACGTGGGACAGACCCCGCAGGATTGCCCCGGACGTCAAAGAGTCGGCACTACAGATCCTGGGGTCTCCCCTCCTACCGAGGTAGGATTGGGCCCCAGTCTCCTTGGCTGGCCAGATGGGTCTAACAGTCCTGCAAACTCCTAGAAGCTGAAACATTCGATTAATTCAACGGCAAGGAAGTTTGGCTTTGAATGTATGGATAGTTAATGTTGGCCATCTGCGTCTCATCAGCTTCCTAATCACCACCCATTGATCAAGTAGCATCTAAATTAATAACAAAATAAGTGGAAACTAAGGTGTCTGCTTTAATCATAATATAAATAAAAATAAATAATTCCAGCGAATAAATTTAAAATAAGTATAATAACAAAAATTGTTACCTAATTACGAATATAATTTTTCATGTACTTTAATTATTCGATGAGTTATAATAAATTATTTCTATTAAAAATGGCCTCGGAACAATTTGAACAGCTAAAAATATTCATTAATTAAGTTTAGTTAATGAAGACGTCCTTAGAAAGATTGGAAGAGAAAAATTCCTTCCATTTTTAATAAGCTCGACCTTCAGCTAAAAGTATAGATGGGCTGGAAAAATTAATTCCTGAAATGTGTTTTACTGCTCTTAGGTAAAAAGATCTTATGAAATAATTCTTAAGATAATTAAAAACAATTTTTTGCAACTCAAGTGATCAGTTTTGTATTTTTTATACTTAATTATATATAAATTATATGTCTAGTTCAAGAAAAAATAATGCACAATAAAATAAATATAAATTTGTTCTTGTAATTAAATTATTTCGAGGTTTTTATTCTTAATTTCATTTTTTTTTTTTGTGGTGCCATAGGTTGGAAGTGTTTGACCGCGTATCACCAGTTGGGCTATTGACGCCTTAGTAGTTGATTTTGTATGTAAGTTTTTGTGAATATTATCTCGCCAAGTTAGTCTTGTGTCTAGGTATACTCTGAGATAGCGTGTGATCTGGTCTTGACAACATCATTAATTTTTATTTACTTTTGCTCTGCAGTAAGTACATTTTATTTTTACAATAAATGCTAGAATAATTTTTAGCTCAGCAGCGAAAGGTTTTTCAGCGGAGGTTTTGAAGAGTAGATTTAAACTCTACCAGCTTTTGAGAAATTTTTGAGAAGCTTCTTCAATATGAAGAAGAAGGGTTTTCATTAAGCAGGCGATTCACGTTCCAATTTTCAGTACGACTTAGGACTTCTAGTTGGATAGTCGACTCTACACACGCTCCGACTTGCTATCCAACTTTAGTCCTACACTGTGTTCGAGACTGTAAGTTGCTCAAGAGCCATAAAATGTGTCGAGTGCTGACCGAAGCTACCCGAAGGACAAGCATTGACTGAGATAAGTTGGACGACTTTGATCCGATTCCCACACTCAAAATCCAACTCTCTCGCCAGTCGGATTTCAGGCCATAGAGTCGTCTCTCTAATGTTCCTGCTCGTCGAACTAGACTTCCAACAATCCAACAAGCCTATTCACGATCCGACTTGTGGCCCAACTTCGGAAGTTGGACCACAAGTCGTACTGCAAATTGGAACGTGAATGGCCTGCTTTTGGAATGTTTCCCCATCCTTGACAGCTCTCTTGGCTTAAATAAGACTTAATTTACCCTTATAATGTGGCGACTATTCAATTTTTCCGCTTGCCATTTCCTTCTCAACACTCACGCAGAAACATTTCTTTCCCGAAAAAGGTTTAGATGGGTGTAAGCGAACCACGTTACCCGCGTGAACTCAGAATATCTGGTTGGGCATTTTGGATTTATCCAGTTCTCCAGAAAGTCAATCTTTTTTAGTTGCTACGTTTTTACTTTGGAAGAAACAGATTCCAAAAAAATAAGCTCATTTTCCTCCCCTGTAAACCACGGCGTGCCGTGGGGCGTACATTTATTCTCGTCCAACGAAACTAATACCCTATTCGACCTAATAAGTAAAAGTTGATACATTTTTTTAGAGAAAAAAAATATTTGAATTTATATTATTTGTTTGGGTTAGTGCTTCAAAAAGTTACCATTAATACCTCTTATGGAATAAGAAAAGTAAAAGGATTTATTAAAGGCCCTGAGAAAGCCCTGAGTGTTTCGTACTATTTTGGGCCGAGCGAGTGGCGACTCTTGTCCTCGCGATCCATTCACCCCTTTGCATTCCTTGGGACAATGTCATAGGATATTCTAGGGAAACAACTCCACAGTCACTAGGAACCTCTTCATCCTCATTTTCTAGAATTGTTATTCATAAGTATTGTTTCGAAGAACGATCTTTTATCACTTCTCGTACTTTTTTATGAAAAGCTTTTAGCAGGATTATATAATTTTCGAGATATTTAGGCATCAAAAAATGGGTAACACTCCTTTATGATTTTGTAATGGTAAGTCCTCAAACAGACAAAGGGATCTGCTACTAATTGCCTCTGTCGCTTTATGCTTAATATTCAATAGCTCGATATGGTAGGGACGATATGATACCATTTTGGGATGAATACCATTTTGTCGCCTAAGCTTTCTCTGAGATTTTATTCGAGGAGGTATTTTAACCCCTACAGTGCGGTTGACAGTTGTAGAAGTCGAGGGAGGCCGTTCACTGAGTGTGTATCACTTCTTCTCAAGTCGGCACCTGGTGCTGTTGATTTGTCCAGCAGTTCTCGCTGAATTACGAGCTATAGCCTTGAAAGCGCATGAATTGAAGACAAGTTCTGTTCTTGGTTCTGTGTAGGGGAATTTTAATGAAAAAAATAGTACTTTTTCTTACTACTAGAATACATTTATGTAGGTGTCCTTTTTACTGCGAGTTGTCTGAAGGCGAGCAATGACCTTAATCTATACGGCTGAATCTCTCCCGTACCCGTAATTCTATTAAACTTCCTATCCTTTTGTTTTCGAAAACTCCTTCATTTTTCAAACCGTACCACGAACTAACATACGGATTTCGGGTTTCTCCCTTTCTCTTCCGAAATCCTGATATGTAACACGAAGCAAAATCCTATGAGCCTCTCCCTACACTCTATAATGTATTTTCTTATAAACAGTGTACTTCAGATTACGTGCCAGACTTTGGGTTAGATTTGTATGAGCCGTTATTTTTACAATTATGCCATAACTAAATAAAAGCCTGACATAAATATTGTAGTAAAAATAGTAAGACATGTAGAGGTTGTCAAATCACTCAAGGAATTAAGATTACATGGAAATACGTACTTCTTTTTTTTTTCATTTAAATAGCTTGTGTCCCATTGTATATTTCAGTTCACGGTGATTGAGGTTCTGTTGTTAGGACGGTTTTAGTTTTGATGGTCCAACTATATGTTTTCATGTTAATGACAATTGTTCAAGGTATTTGTTAATACGTTTCAAAGTTGTTTTGTTAATTTGATCACAGTGTTTTATAGCACTGAAGATGGCCTCTATTTCCGTAAAATGCTTTTGTTGAATCATTGATTATTATTGTTGGTTGAAATGTAACTAATTCTTTAGTTTTCGTTCTTCCCTCCTCTTTGTATTGCAGGATTTAACTGAAACGAATGGGAATTTAACTTTCCTCCATCGAAAGCATTTGACATCCCCACTGAGAAGCTAGCCTTGAATTGGATACAAGATCTCCCCAGCGAGGAGTACTGACAATCGGAATCTAAATGGATTGGATAAGTAAAAAGAAAAAAAAAAAAAAAAAAAGAAGAAGGAGACGGCTGGAAGGGGATTGGTTCGGTTGAGTGGAGCTGTGCTATTGGATTACAGGGCGACGATGCATCATCTGTTGGCAACCAGTCAGCCAAATAGATTCCTCAATGACTTCACTCAATGCTACCGATAATATCAGCTTGTTTTTCTAACAGCAATCGCGACTCATTTCATCCAGGAACTTGTCAACAATTGTGTTCACTCAATAAGCTGAACTCGTCAGCTCTCTTCTGTCCCAGTTTCTTGGCAGAAGAAATCAATAAATATTAAATGCGGTATATGCCTGCAATGGCCTAATAGTGAAATGAATATTTTTGTTCGAAATATTAACCCAATTCATAAATAAAATCACTGACGACATTAATCACCCATACTAATAAGTGGTTTAATCGTTAAAAATCCTAGAAGCGGCACCTCCTCTAAGTCCTTTAAATGTGGAGCTTCAGACAAATTTGATAAGATAAACGGACAAATATTTGGTAAAATCTATAATTCGTAAGTTTTGGCATGTTATTTGGCAGCCTTCTGTTATAAGGAAGCTTCGGGAATGGAGTATAGACCAGACATACCAATTTGGTGATTTTTTTTTTAATTTAAATAAACCACCTTTTGAAATCAAGCCTTACTGTGCTATCTAGGGACCAGGAGCAAAAGCTATTACCTGTTCAGATGAACACACGAATTCAATTCCACATGCGCGATACTCTAAGGGAAACATTCCGGATGGTCCCCCGATTTGGAAAATCGCATTTTCAGGACCGACGCAATACGTGATTCAGAGTCTTTTAAGGCTAGGAAAGGCTTTGAGAGTTCAGTTAAGGTAGATGGTGTTTAATATTTATCAATTTTATCCAACGCTCAAGCTAAATACATTTTAAACCTAGTGATAAGGTTATTACAGGGGATTCTAATGCGCATTCTACTGCAGCGGAAGTATAAGCCACGTTCTTTTCTTCCCCAAAACATCATCTATTTGAACAGGCAACGTTATCGTTAAATTTTTGTTTAGCCTTAGATTCGGCTAAGTGTTGATAAACATACTATCTCCATTGGCTGAGCTCTCAAAGCCTTACCTGGTACTAATCGACAAATAATAAGTTTTAGCACGAGTTTGTTAGCCTGCAAAATCAGACCAACTGGAGGGGGGTCTACTGCGGACCCAAAGTAATTTGTGTTTTCTTGCAACTAAACGTGGTGTACATCTTTGGTATCTAATGGGAAAGAAGTGTTAAAAAAAAAAAAAAAAAAAAAAAAAAAAAAAAAAAAAAAAAAAAAAAAAAAAAAAAAAAAAAAAAAAATCGTTCTATAGGAGGGGGGGGGTTACTTTGTACTATGTTTGAAATGAATTCAGCCGCCAAACGTAGATTGTCGCAGCTACCACTAGGTACGCTGACCAGCTATATCTGGCCCCTGCTTTGTTATGATTTGATATGGGTTGTTTTCTTCTAATTTCTACCACTGTAGTATGAGAGATATAACTTGTCGCTTGGGTAAAGCTTAGAGGAGGCTCAACGTTGCCAGTTCTACAACGCCCCCAGCCTTGTACAGGCATGGGCATATATAAGGGGGGGGAGGGGGCTGAGGGAGCCACCCCGCACGTTTGAGTTAATCGGTAAAAATGTCTCATATACCCTTAAAAATAAGATCACTAAGTTCAGAAAAAATGTTTTATTTTGGTTGTAATAGCGTTTTAGTTGGTTAAAACTATTCCAAGCTCTAAATTCTTAGTATTCCATACCCCGGAAATGGTCTCAGCCCCCCCCCGAAATTATTTTTTATATAAGTATATAAAAAATAATACTTATTTTTTATATAAGTATTTATTGATATTTTCTATATCTTAAATTCTGAATTATTCGACAGGAGAATTATATACATAATACCATAAACTACCAACGTAAATAATTTTTCTCTGATATAGTACTAAAATAAGAAGAATCAGAAAGGACTACAGTAAAAGTAAATACATATTTTTCCGATTTTTGACCGTACGAGACATTAGGGGGATAGTGAGGTCAGTACAGATACCTTATTTCCCCCCTTTAAGTGCCCCCACTTAATGGATGAATCGACTTAAGGACGATCTGGAACCCCAATCACGACCTCTTAGAAGATAAAATCTTCAGTGCGACCCCGGTTTTCGAACTCAACTCATCCACTGCATAAATCGAATGCTGTTCTTCTTGAACACTTCGCGCGCAAGATACATTATAATAATGTTCCTGGACTAAGTCGAAGACAAGTGGTGAAATTTGGATCCTAGCAGTTAGTTACCCACAAATCCATCGTAAAAATTATAATTAAAACATTGAATATGTTGTAGATCCTAAGTCGAAAACTAAGATGTTCTAGGTAGTTGGTAACAGCTTATTAAGTTTTCAATTGTTTTGTATTTTATATTAAATTTTTTGTTGTGGAAACGTTTCGGCTATAAGCCTTTTTCAATCCAATTGTCTGTATGATTTTGCATTATTTTTTTATATACACATTATAATCTTTAGATTATGTGCTTGTAAATTTGATATTATTTAGTTTGAGGAGGATTTTTTTTTTTTTTTTTTTTTTTTAAATTTGTATGGTTCGTGTCTCAATTATAACATATTATTTTACATATTTGATTCAGCTTCTGTAAAGGAGGACAAGATGTGGAAGACTGAGTGCAAGCAGTCTTGCACATCTAGTCCTTAATAATATCATCTAGACTTAATAAGCTGTTACTAACTACCACCTAAAACATTGAATTTCATTTGCCTACTTTTTCAATCTGATATATGAATCAGCATTCCATTGATTAAACATTCGCCTTCGCTACTCTGAAGCACTTCTAGAACTTTGATATCGATTTCCCAACATCCGGAATTCGTGATTCATGCTTATTGAACATATTGTGCCTCCCGTACGAAGAAGAGGGATGTTAGCTGTTTCCTACTCAGGTGTCTGCTGTTAGATGTCTCTACATCCGCAGCTAATTCAAAGAACAAGACAAGCATGTAACCTTGTATATAGGAGATTACGAGAAGCTTGACCTTGGATTGGCATCTATCTTAACCCTGATATTGACATCTACGTTAATGACACCGTGGGGTAAATTTTACCCCATACTTTATACATATTTAAAACAAATAATTTCCGATGTAGCAGGGTGAGGGATCCAAGGGAACATCCTCAAAATCATAACAGAATTTCTCTCAAGAAGAACATTCCGAGTAAAGCAAGGAAATTACCTATCTGAAACCTACGAGCAAGAAAACGGCGTTCCACAGGGCTGTGTACTTAGCACTATACTTTTTAAAATTGGTAATAACTCCATTAGAGACCATATCCCCCCGGATGTATCGTACCGCCTATATAGTTGACGACCTCCTCATTTACAAAACTTCTAAATTACTCCACACAGCAGAGACAGCTCTGCAAAATACAATAACGGCTCTAGAAAATTGTAGTCTAACACATGGACTGTCCTTTTCTAATGTAAAAACGAGCTGCACACTTTTTACGAGAAAAAGAAACCAACCTGTACCCACACTCACACTGAAACAGCGCTTAATAACACACTACAACACTCTGTCAATTTCTAGGCTTGACATTTGACAGAAAATTAACATGGATACCACACCTCAAGAATTTGAGAGAAAAATTTAAAAAATCATTACACCTTCTCAAGGTAATAGGTACAACCAAATGGGGAGCTGATAGGAAACCCATGTTACAATTCTACCGCTCCTTCACAAGGTCCATTCTTGATTATGGGTCAACCGCATACTCATCTGCCAAGCCTAGCTCACTTAAAATATTTGACACAATACACAATACCGGTCTTCGTATCTCAATAGGTGCATTCCGAAGTAGCCCAAGTGTTAGCTGATATGCAGAAACAGGGGAACCCCCACTTAACCTCCGACAAGATATACAAATCGTTTCTCACATGCATAAATTCATAGCAATGGGCGCTACACCATGTCTTCAAATGAGTCTTAATAATCCATACGTTGAAACATACAGACAAAAATCCCATGCTGCGAGACCGTTCAGTGTAAGATATAGAGAAATACAACTGAAATACAATATTAATGACTCCGAAATATGGACTGACGGCCCACTAACAAATCCCCCCTGGCTCTTAAATGCGTTGGAAATCAATAATGATCGAGCAAAGTATAAAAAAAATAACCCATTATCGAAATTAATATATAATAAACATTACGACACTCTTAAGTCAATTAAATTAGAAAAACTCTCTATCTTCACTGACGGTTCCAAAACAGATAATGGTGTAGGAGCAGCAGCTGTAATAGAAGAGCAAGTAATAACAAAAAGAATCAACAATCAGGCGAGTATCTTTACAGCCGAGCTTTATGGCATCCGTATTGGCCTGGAAAATATACATGTTACAGATACAAGAGATATCGTACTTTACACGGACTCACTCAGCGCACTTGAAGCACTAACTGTCAGCTACACACATCATCCACTATTACAACGAATACTATTTCAGGTCCACACACTAAACAGACACGTTACCATCCACTGGCTACCAGGTCACCAAGACCTAGGCAAAAGTTCGTTGGCCGACTCTCATGCAAAAACAGCCTCTGAACAAACAAACTTAGAAATAACAAGACTAACCCACCAAGTCTGGAAAAACAGAGACATTATAACATTATTCTGGCAAAATTCGTGGACACAACTAACAAAATAAACTCCGTTCTATCAAACACACAGTACAAGAATGGCCATCCAGTTCCCGTGTAAACCGAAGAGAAGAAGTGGTTTTGACCCGCTTAAGGATTGGTCATTCTCGACTTACTCACAGTTACTTAATGACGAGACAAGAACAGCCGCAATGTGAAATATGTAAGATTACTCTTACGATAAAACTCTTACTCACAGAATGCATGATGCAGATGTGATCTGAACTTACCCTACAACTTATGCGAGTTGTTAAGTGAAGATAGCCAACACATAGACTCTATACTACATTACCTACACAACAATGGATTATACGAACTTATTTGAACGCAGCTTAATGTTTCGTTACCATAGTGTCTTATAGAGACATGAATATCCCACCGAAGGCAGATGATTCATCTTCCTTCTGATCCATACCTAGGATGCAAATGCAAAAAGACTGGTGTATAATCATAATGTAAATAAACTTAATTTAAAATCATGCAATCTAATATTATATGCGTATATGTAGTATTATATGCGTATATGCGTATATGTGTGTAAATAATAAAAACAAACTTATTAAGCATAATGTGATGTAAATATGTAAGTAGACAATACCTTGATATAATGTAATTTAGTAATAAGCTCCGTGAATAAATAAATACATTTAGTAATATAGATATATGTATGTGTGTGTATGTGTGTGTGTGTGTGTGTGTGTGTATATATGTATAATGTAAGTATATAAGACAATGTAATGTATATATGTAATGTTTGTTATAACCATATGTAAGGTGCACATCGCCATAAAGCGGAACACCAAGAAATAAATAAAAAAAATAAAAATAAATAAAGTTAACAGGAAAATCAACAAATAAATTCAAACAGGAATAAATCTGCAAAATATTATTTAAAATTCACAAAAAAGCTAGGAAATCCTAAAACTCAATAGTTTTCGTACCCCAAATAATTAACTTGAACAAAATTTGACTAAACTGAAAATATTTTTTACGAACCATTAACTACAATGATCAAAAGCCCTAAAAAATAGGAACTGGCGGAATGTACAATATTCTGTCGAATTGAGACTCGTTAACATTTAACACATTTTAATGATCGGTGATCGCGGCACATCGCCCTTCTACACACATAGCATAGCGTTTTCGTCTTCCTGTCAAGAAACCAACATCTCACGGGTTTGTCAAAGGTAACGGAAGATGTTGAAGGTCCATTAGGAGCTGATTCATTTCCCAAAACAGCAAGCATTCGTGTGCTCAGTGGTTTTGGATATTCTCTAGTTGGGCACTAAGGGCACCTGAGCTTTCACAATTATGTAGCCCAAATCAAAGAGAATATCTTTTCTGGGCAGTTTTCAGATAATTTTGGCACATGGAAAGCCGCAACATGAAAGTGATCGACCCGTGAAGATTTATCAGATGCGCGAAAAAGTCATACGTTAACTACACCGTGACAACATAGTCGTACACAACTCGCAACCTTCTCATGCAGCGATTAGCAGATAACTGGCGTTGTTTATACGAGGTTCTTTCAGATAATGCACTTCCGATTATTTAGGAAGAAGGGTGGAGTCTTTTTGATTTACAGTAATTAAGAAAGACGCTATAAAACAAAGTTTGGGGTATTTTTACACCAAGGTGTCAATCCAGGGTTAACAAGTTCTCCATCTATACTCTTAAATAAACATGCCATCAGAATCTATGCTTTTATCACATTCGATTAAATTTCTGGCATAAATAAAGTTAACTTGGTAAATGTTTCTTTATTATATTACCACTATTGTACATTATTCTTTACTTTTAGCACTTTCCTCTGAAGGAAATATATATATATATATATATATATATATATATATATATATATATGTGTCTGTTAACACGATAGCGGCCAGAGTTTTTGTTTTTTCGTCACAAAACTTGGTATATAGCATTCAATTAGCAAACGATTGAACGAGTTCGTTAACCACCAAAGTTGGTCCACCGGAAGGGGGGGGTTTACCCCGAACCCAAAACACTTATTTGACTATGTCAGCCATAATATTTGTTATATTTCAACGAAACTGTGTATTCGTAGTGGTAATATGGAAAGAAAAGTGAGATATAAAAATGAACTAAATCGGTTCATTAGAAGGGGGGGTTTACTCTGGACCCACAATACCAATTCGCCACTACCAGCCGTGATTTTTGGTATATTTCGACGAAACTCGGTATTCGTAGTGCTAATCCACAGGTAAATGTGTGTTGTAAAAATAAACTAAATCGGTTCATTAGAAGGGGGGGTTTCCTAATATAAATTCCTAATATACTCATACCGGTCGTAATTTCTGCTGTATTGTAACGAAACGCGGTATACGTCGTGGGTAACTCATGAGAAAGAAGTGTTGTAAAAATGAGCTGAATCGGTCAATCGGAAAGCGGGGGTTTAATTTGTAATATATTTGAATAGAAAAGCCGGCAGACGTAGGTTCACAAAGCCACAGCAAGAAGCGCTTTCTACCACTAGAGTGACTGTATCCTGTTCCTGCGTTAGATCAAAATACGATAATATGAGGATTTTTGTATTTATTACGTAGTGTAGTAGGTACCATGTGTAAAAATAACTCTGGAAGCAGATTAATAGTTGATCAGTTACTCATTACAAAATGAGAACTATTCACGTTTTTATTTTATTTATGTAGGATATTTTAAGCAAATTGTTCTGGAAAGCAGTCTACACTACCCAAATTCTGAGGAAAGTGCTTAGTTATGCAGCTCCTGCGTGACGGACTTTTAATTAATAATATTTTCTGCACAATAAGTGGCCTCCCTGTAAATATTTAAAGCTTAAGTACAGCTTTGTTAATATATCTATATTTTAATCAATTGGGCTTAAATATTCGAAATATTGTATTTATGGTTTTTCAACAAACCTTCTTATGAAGCTTAAAATTCATGTGCTACCAACATCTTTCTCTGTAGTTGTTTGAAGGAAGTTCAGATTATGCTGAGAATTGCCTAGCCAGCTTGTGAAAATGGTTATTGTCGGACTGCGCTCGGAGAGACATTACCATCCTTGAATTTGATAGAAAACGAATAGGCAGGGCTAACCCTCCCGTTTTATTTCCCGTTGATATCTGGGTCTGTCTTACAGAAATTATATCAACGAATGAAATATTTTAAATGGAAAATATAGGTTTGCAAGCAGTCATGTTATGCAAATATGAAGAGTCAGTATTGCCACAGTGTGGGTAGTTAGAAGGTTTATCTATATGGGCTGCCTATGCATTAACTTATGTGAACACACATATTTTTCGATAGCTTCTGAAGAGGCGCCACAATGCCCTGAAACATTTAGAGCAATGGATAAAGGTTTTGGAGCAGAAATAACTTTGCGTTTTTATTATTATCCTTCCGCCAAATTTCAGTAATTCAGTAATATTAAAGGTAACAACAATAAATTCTAATACAGTATACTGTTTCGGTCGCACAAGCCGAGGAAGAAATTTTTAACAGAGGTTGAGTGAATGTGTTTAAAAAGTTATTCGATTTGAAGGAAAACGTATTTCAATTTATTTAAAATTCTGAGGTGTATTTCATGGCCAGAAAGAGAAGCATATAACAGAAATTTTCATTTACTTGATGAAAAAATAAATACAGTGGCTTTTAATCAACTGTGAAACCCACCTGTTATTTTAACTTCTCGTTTTTTTTTCTTATAAATTTAGGACCATTAAACTAAATAATTGTTTAAACGAAAGAATAGTAACATTTAATGGTACGAAAGCAGTCAGATAAGAGCTTAAAATTTGCAAAGTGTTAATTTCGATCTTTCGAACGGAATTTTGAGTTAGTATTCGTCTGTTTCTGAAGCAGTAAGATGTATTAAAGTTGCCGTGTTCTCGGAATGATATCGCTCTTTCAACAATAAGAATCGTATTTGTGGAAAATACTATAAACATCTGAATTGACGATCTACATTTCACACGATTTCCCTACCAGTTTCGAGATATGTTCAGAATTCATCCGGAAATCACAAGGAAAATCTAGTTTGTTAACATTCCTCGACAACATGTCTTTAGAAATGGTTTCATTATATCTGGAAGCCTAATAACGGAGAAACGACACCTTTTTTTACTCGCTCAGCGCTCATTTTGCCCCCAAAACCATGATGACGGATTATATTGGGTAGTAAATATGACATTTCAAATCACTCAACATTTCGTATGTACAAAATCAAATTAAAATTGGTCCCTTTTTGAGCCAGTTAAAAAGCGAACTTACATGCATAGTATTTATATGTTTAGTATTTTTTTATTTTTCTATTTATTTATTAGGAGATACAGAGCACTTTCATATGAGTCAGTTTTACAATTGGGCGTCTCCTTCACCCTTGTTATTAAGGCTTGCAATCCCAAGCCTATTTGCTGTCAGACCTTAAATTAGTTAAATATGACCACACTTTAACAATAAATAACTTATATAAATATGACCTCCCTAACAATAAATAAGAATAAAAAAACGTATAAGGAAAACAAAAAATAATATATATATATATATATATATATATATATATATATATATATATATATATATATATATTTGAAACACCGTTATTTTCATGATGTATGTGTTCTGGCATGTGTGAAATTTTCTAGTCGGCACTTCCGGTTCGCGTTAATAGGTAAACCTTATAAGAGGGTTTATTCTCTATAGAGGGGCAGAGGAATCGCTCTGAAAGGGGAAAATATAAAATAAATGTATGGATGATGTAAAAGTAATATTTGATGTAGTAAACACGATTTTAGTATTTGACTGTCTTGCCTTCTTCATATTGTATTTAATAAGGAATTAACTAATGTTAATTATTATATAAACATCTTAGCTAATATCGAACTAATGTCTTCACAATGTTTCGCCGAAATAAGGATACTACTCTGACCAATATAGGACAGAAGAACCATTGCCTATACTACCCAGATAGGTAATGAGTTGCTTGCCTGCTCTCCCTTTGTACTGGCTGCTTTCCCGACCTCCTCTCTTGCCTAAATTGCTTCCTGCCCAATATAACGTGAAATAAATTGAATTCATTGAATGGTACATGTGATTTCATTGTAGTTTTTAAAATAAAAGGTTCTGTCATGCAGGAGCAAGTCGCATGTCACTTGATGCAACGCTTGGATCTAATGGCCTAGACGTTTATTAGCCACAAAGAAAAATAATTGTGACAAAGGACCCCGCCCTTTCCTAATGGAAAATGGCTTTCGGTCAAATTGAACGAAACTATGCTTGTTGTATAGAGAAAATCTTTCTGAACAAAAGTCTCCATGGGCACAAAACCAAAAAGTTAAAACTTTTGGGTATCCGAAGTTTTCCATTTTTAATTTTTGCAAAATCTCGAGATCTGTGGTTGAAAGGTTTCCCAAGCCTTTTGGCCAGTAAAAAAAAATACGTATCAATTATTTTTCGAAGACCTTTCGAACGACACCACATTTGACACTCCTACCCCCCCGCCCCCACACACGGGGTGGGGGGGGAAGCAATAATCGTCTATCCATTATCATTTGAAGATCTTTTCGAAGGCAATACACTGAAGCCTTGCCTCACACCCTTACCCCAACCCCACCCCAACCCCCACTCCACCTCTAGCTAATATTTTTCAAAAAAAGGCCATTTTTTGCTAAAAAAAGTGTTCTGTTAGCAGACTTTAACATTAGTAGCCCTGAAAAGGGCCGCTTTTTGTCTCTTAGACTACTGTCAACTGTTTTGACTTTTCGTTTGCTAACGATCAGCTGCATCTAACGTATGATTCAGAAAGCAAGAAGTCGGATATTTGATGTTATGATGATGACGAGCATATCCCAAGGGGTTAGGGGAGGGGTAAGGGTGTGAGGCAAGGCTTCAGTGTATTGCAGTCAAAAAGATCTTCAAATGATAATGGATAGACGATTATTGCAAAAAAAAAAAAAAAAGCTTCCCCCCCCGCCCCCGTGGGTGGAGGAAAGGGCGGGGTCCTTTATAGATTTTGTAATAGTAAATTCTTCCAAATTGTTGTGGAAAACATATCACAGATTATTTTCCTTAATTGATTGAATATATGAATATTATATTATTATTGAATATTTTTTTTTGTATATCTCTTACAAGGTTTCCCCATAGCGAGGAGCAGGCCTTATATAATGATATTAGTATATTTAATGTTAGTATTATTAGAGGCACATGTTAATTTAATTACTATCTTACGTACTCCTATATCAAACATTTATAGAACAAGAAATAATAACTTATAAGTACCAAAAAATAACTAAGTCATATAAATTTTAATAAATATTGTTTATGATGCTCATTAGAAATAACTAAATATATTGAACATATCCTATTAATATTTTTAAATATACAACAGTAGTCTAAATATACATGTGCTATCTCACTTCTTTCTATTTAAACTCGCGCTCATTCACGAATTACCAAATGCTAAAAAAATGTTATAAACGGAGATTATACATTATTATTAAAAAAAGGAAAAAAACGGATATTAAGCATGGAAGCGAATCTCCAATAATTTACTAGCAATAATTGTAGTTTGGTTCTAGTTTTAATTTAGTTTATATTAGATCTACCATTTCTAGAAGAAGACCGACAGTATATTAACATCAAATTGAATATTATCCAGTGATTATTTATATCTATAACTCTACGCTTTGTTAGTTTTGAGTTAGATAGTATGGTAACCGACCACTCAGTCCAGTCAACAAACAGTTATAGATGGAAATTTTTGGAACAGAATTTTTGACTTCGTAACTTTGTTTGGGCGGGATAGGAGGTGAACATATCAAAAGTCCTCGCCAGTAGCCTTTGTGCCGGGGGGAGGGGGGGTTTAGATGGTCCCATTTTTCGGGTTTTCACTTATATCTCTGAAACCCTGCGTCCTAGCGACATGGCTACTCTATAACAAATGAAAGCTGATTAAATTTCCTACAAGTTCTAGCCAATAAAGTTTTTCGAGATATCTTTAGTTTTCGAAATATCCGCTCTTGAAAGTCAGTCATTTTGGGGAAAACCACATTTGCCGCATAATTTTTCCCCGTTTTCACCGGATAACTCCTCAACGATGTACCAAAATAATAAATAAGGTTATTGGGTTGTAGAGTATTGCATTCCCTTCAATAATATATATTACTTTGCTGGGGTCTCCCGTGGTCTAATGGCTAGCGCCTTGGATTCATAAGCGGGAGATGGTGGGTTCGATTCCCAACTTCCGGCAGGAATTTTATCATCCTACGGCTCGCTGGTAAAATTCCTCGCTGCACCCTGGATGTCGGCGCTAATGACCTAGATGTAGATGCGCCGTAAAAAAAAATAAATAAATAAATAAATAAATTACTTTTATGCATTTTCCTTCAAACGTAAAAATAATTTCAGTGTTCATCGTGATATCTGAAATTTAGCGACTAATAGTCCAGAGTACTGAGATTTATAGATGGAAATGTTTGGAACACAATTTTTGACTTCATAACTTTGTTTCGGCTAGTTAGGAGGTCAACATATCAAAAGTCCTCACCCGTAGCCTTTGTGCCGGGGGGGAGGGGGGTTTAGAAGGCCCCATTTTTCGGGTTTTCACTTACATCTCCGAAACAGTGGGTCCTAGCGACATGACTGTTCTAGCGACATGTTCGTTGACTGGACTGAGTGGTCGGTTACTATACTATCTAACTCAAAACCGATCCGATGTTACTCTTGATCCAGACTTTCCTCCATCCAGTCTGGAAGTATTCCATCTAGGTTTCTTCTTCCTCTCTTCTTCTTGTTAGGGCTGTTCACTAAGTCCAGCTCTGGTTGCTTATCTTTATTATTATTGAATGTTATAAATAATGCCCTGTTTATACACATTTCTTTGTAGAAGTCAGGTTAGGCTTATATTTACATATTTTTTTTTCATCTTCACACACCACCAAAATTGTGAAACCTACATATCGTATATTGACTAAATGTTATTTAAATCACATTATTTCAGATATGATCATTATTTTTTCTTAAAAAAAACGTATTTTAGAGAATGAAAAATATGTTTTAGGCTATCCTTCGTGTAATAAAATGAGAAAGAAAAAAATTAAGCAATTTGGCTTTCTAACCATGCTGATGCGTAGGCACGGTCCGCGTTCAGAGATGTAAATTATTTGAGAAAAAAAATTATCCTGAAAAATATTTGCTCCGAAAGTCTAAGTGTGTTTCTTTTAAAATATTATTCACCGAGGTCATTGCCAAACAAAGTCTTGCGTTTAGCATGTTAAAAGTGATCAAAGGGTTGAAAAAATACTATAGAAATTAAAACGAAATTTCTATAATTCAATTGTTACGAAGAAATAAATGTTCACAACTTATAAAAAATAACTGAATGTTTTACTCAACTGTGTTGGTTACTTTAGGGCTTTTAGTAACTTGCTGAATCGGCCACCTAGATATCGGTTTTATTGTGAAATAACCTTGAAAAAAAGTCAAAAAGGGCTTAAAATATTGCGTTAATCGTCCGCTATATGTACTTTTAGGAATCTGCACATCAATGGAGCATATTGCTAAATCCAATTTGTTTAAACTGATACCTTTAACCGGTTTTGAAAAAAAATATTTTGAAACTTGTGACAAGCAGTCTAATTGATCTTTATAGGAAATGGTTTTAGCAAAATCCCAGGTAATAAGACTACGATAGTATTTTATTTCAATTTGACGGATGATTCTTGTCTCAATGTATATTTTTGGCACAAATTTCTTAAGTATTAAAAAAATATCATACTATTAAAAAAATCTCACATAGTTATCAAAGCCATTTGATTATTTTCTATGACGAATAACAAGCCGAAATTCTGCAATATGAATGATTTCTAACTGTTGACATGATCTGATTATCTGTAATGTATCTCCATTGATGCTTAGTTACCGTGGCTACAATAATAGCCTGCTGGCTTGAGGCAGTACTGGTGAGGCTGGCTTCGGATGGTATATTGACCCACTTCAGTGAATAATTCACAGGCCGCAAGTGCCTCCATAATGACATCGGCCGCAAATGTGTGTCACCGCATCTGCGCCACCAGCTGGCATTCCTCAGCTGTAATTCGCTCAAGGTTGCGCATTAAGTGACCCGTACTAATTACTGGACTTGAGGCCGAAATTATTTAATTTAATTATTTTCCCAAGTTGGGCTAACCTTAAAATTTTGTTTTTTTTATTTTGCAATTGGTTTATGGGGTGGAATGGTTGAAAGTGCAGACCTTCACTATAAATGTCATATTTATTCTGTACTAGCTGAATACTCGTGCTTCGTCACGGCAGATAAGTAGTTATGTTATTGCACTAAATAATGTATCATCATAATTAACGCTACTACATAATTTTGTCCAGTTTATTATAGCATGGTTTCCGCCATACTATAACTTATTCATCAATTGATAAGTAATCAAAGTATAATGTTTCTTGACATTGGGGCGCTCCGGACCAGTGTCAAGATACAGATAACGTAGAGATAACCCGTTATCTATAGGTTGGTAGTAACAGCAGTCTAACCAATACAGGTTAATATTCTTTGTCAATAATAAATGTACGTTAAAATTTAAAAATTTATGTTTCCAAGATGTCATTTGGAAAAACCCATTATATCTTTTCAAGCATTACCTAGAAGTGTTCTGACTAGGGATGTTGATGGGTGAGGAGACCTTACCCATCAACATTTCTGTCAAGTGGTTTGGGCTCGGCGATGATAGGTCAGTGAGGGAGTGAGTAGATGAAATAAGTTATTTGAAACTCAATGTAGTTTTTATAACCATACACCATTTCTATTTTTATTCAATATAATTAAGGGGCAATTTGTGCTGATGGTAAAATACGTTGTGCCACTTCTATTTGAAATATATTAAAGTTAATTAAATGGGAATTAATACAACAAAAACTTGTTTGCTAATATACGGTTGTTATTTGTAATATATTTATATACCCAGTGTATCGTTCCAATTTTAGTATATGTACCGCCGAAGCGAGTACACGTACACGTTGGCGTAAAAAGTAGGCTAGTTAAAAAAAAAAAAAATATTGCCAAAGTTCAGAATCTGTCAAGTCAAATCGTCATACGAGACAATAGTATGTATGTGTGTATTTTAGTAGTTTTCGTTTTTATGTTTATATTTTGGAAATATAAATTATATGTTAATTATTAGGTACCATAATATATTGTTATGTAGCAGATATTTAATAAATAATTTTAGGTGGTATAATTATTTCAAAATATTAAAATTTGGTTGTTAGAAATTGTTTAGTTGTAAGCAAGTAGCTGTGATATAGGTTTGTAAAATGTATGTTGTCTTTGCCTTTTTTGATTTTGGTTTTTATCACATAATAATGTTATTATTATGGTTGGTATTACCTCCCTCTGATGGCAGTTAGCCAAGAGTATTAGTCTTGAGAGTTATATGTATGTAGTATTATAGCAATTGTTTTGTCTACAATTTGTTTTGTTGTGTGTTATGTTTCTTTTGTTGCTTAATAAAGACTATTTATCTATCTATCTATCTACCCAGTGTACCCCGTGTATGGTATTTGAAATAAAACTTGCCCAGAGTATATTTATGTAACTATTTGTTACAGTATTGTTTTATAAATCCTGAATGGTGTACCTAGTTTCGCGGTTTTAGTAAACTAAAGTAAGGTTTAATAAATATGAGAAATATCTATATATATAAAAATCACGTGTCTGTTTTTCTGTTTTTCTGCTTTTCTGTTTTTCTGTTTGTTTGTTCCTTATACAAATCCACACCGTTTGACCAATTTGGACCAAACTTGGCACACATGTACTTCTTGATACGGGAAATCTCCTAGGCTAGGTCAAAATAGTCAAATTTCGAAATTTGGTCAAAAGGTCAAAAGTTTTGTTCAAGAAAAATTGGCTACACTGAACCATTCATATTCTGGCAGTCATTTTGAATAATATCTCAAATTTATTTGTTGATGTTCTTGATAATTAGAATAACTCGAACTCATTGATGACTTTACATCATTATATAATCATATATATATATATATATATAAAATCTTTTAGGCTTCACAGTTCGGAAGTAACGAGTTCCAAATTGTTAATTAAAGAAGAGTGAATTGTTCAAAAATAGTAATTTTCTTTCCAGTGTTGCCTAGGTGGAGATTAGCAAGCTAAAAAAAACTTTCTTCTTTTTTTGCGAAAAGTTTTTCTTTTGCGAACAAAACTTTTCAGTTTTAACCTGTATGTTTATCTAAATTATAGCCGTATATTCTCAAGATTTGGACAAGTAATATCATATAAGATCAATTTTATTAATTTCTGATGAAAATGTAGAGCAACACTGAGCCCCTAGAAGCCATTAACCATTATCCTTTTTTTTAAGTTTGGTTTGTTTATCTAATTTCCAAAATTTTTTAGTTTTAGTAAAATATTAGTGTTTACCTAAATTATAGCCTTATATTCTTAAAATTTTGACTAATATATATTAATAAGTAATTTCAAATATTAAGTTTTTGATCAGTTGAAAAATGTTGTGATTATCTAAATTATAACCCTATATTCTCAGATTTTGGATTAATATCATATATTAGTAAGTAATTTGAAATATCAAGTATTTGATCTGTTGATTTGGAGTTTCCCGTTTGTTTTCCATAGTTAATTTTTTTGTATTTGTGAATTGCATTTTATCTCATGCATTTTCTTAACATGAACTATGTCTTCAACATTAACCCATTAACCTGCACAGAACTTTAATAATTTAAATACTTTTAGTTCTTTAACGTACCACCTAAAATCATCTATGTGTGACATGATATTTAAACATTTGGGTCATTCCATGTCAAATCAACCCAAAAAAATAGGATTTGACATCCATGATCTCAGATTTTAATGAAACTTGGCATGTTCATTCCTTTCATGGATATAAGTAAGAATATAAAATAGTTTTTGTCAATCTCAAATAGTTTAATTTCATGCCCTGCTAAAGTATTTCAAATTTTGCAGTTATCATCGATTGGACAAAAGAAGTGCACTTAGTTCTAAAATATAAATCATACCTATCGACCAATGTTGATGCCATTTTCTATGACAATACTTCAATAAATATGGAAGCCAGAAAAAAAATAATGTAAGCATAAAGTTATTACAAATGTTCTGAAAAAATCCTGAAGTGTTAAAATGCATTTTGTAAAAATTAAATATGGCGTTCCACACTAAGTGGAATATCATCAAACGATAAAAAGAAAATCACTAACATAGTTTTTTATTATTATTCCAAAAGGTATACACTATCACATGAAAAAATAAAATGTATGGTTTTTTCACTCTTTAATTTTTTTCCCCGTTAAATACAAAAAATTGTTCAATTAAAATTTTAGCTAACAATATATTATTTTTTATAGTACAGCGATTTAATTTTAAAAACTATAAAAAATAACCCAAAGCTATTCAGAATGAAAACTACATGTACAAAATATTCATTACTTCAGTGAAGGGTTTGCTGGGCAATATAAAATGAAATACAGCTTAATTTTTATCACATGTAACTGCACACCAGTAACTAACATTAAAATTTGAAATATTAAGTTTTTGATCTGTTAACTTGCTGGTTTCAGTTCGTTTTCCATAGTTGAATTTTTGATTTGCGAATTGCATTTTATCACATGCATTTGCTTAATAAAAACTATGTCTTTAACAGTAACCCATGGACTGTCCGAACTTATAGCAGGCTCAATATCTACTTGGCTCATACGGAGAATTGTAGTGTTTGTCATTAAACTAGATGCAACATTAGCAAACTCTACTGAGTTTTTTACATTTTTAGTTTCAGATTTGCTCATAACTTCCATTAGAGACCAAGGATTTTACTATTTCTCCCACCCTATCTACTACACGTTTGTCATGAGCTGTAGTAAAATATTTCTGCTAAAACTTTTTGTGAAATTTTTCTGAATGTATGTAAAGCAATCTTGACATATATTTATTTTTAAACTGAGACAATGGATTATTACTGTAAATAATTTCATTTTGACAAATCATAATTTTTTATTATTATATCATATAATCTTATCAAAAGTGCGTATACAGAATTCATACCTTTATGTTTAGTATCGGAAGAAATGAGAAAAGTATTGCATTTGTTTTTGAAAAATAATGCTGCTGTAAATAATTGAACAGTTTCTCAGGACCACAATCCTGATTGAATTCTGTTTTAACAATCGCAAGAATAAGCCATTGCAAGAACGGACGTTTTCTTTTCATTAATCAGTTATTTTATTTTATTTAATTCATTTATATTCATTCTTTTTTTTTATTTCTTTCACCTAATTTGTAATTTTGATATTATAATTTGTTTCTTTTTCAATATTATTATTTTTTTTTTGTGTGTGTGTGTGTGTGTGTGTTTAACGGCGCATCTACAACTTGGCCATTAGTGCCGGGCTATCTACAGGTTGCCACCCTTTTATAATGCCAACAGCACGTGGTCGGTCACCCATTCAGGTACTGACCATTTCAATATTATTATTACTATTTTTATTTGTATTATAATAGTTGTTATCATCATTACACTATCATATTTCTCTATTTTAATATTATTATTATTATACTTTTAAAACTCAGGAAAAAAATATAAAAAAAATGTATATTACTTTGATTGTAATGCAGGGAGTATTGGAAGATGGAACCTGCAGAATCTAAATGAACTCCCTCTAAATAAACTCCCCCCAAGCCATTCAATTTGTTCCTCATATAAATCCACAGCTTTCGAGCGATTTTGAACAAACTTTGCACACAGGTAGGGGTTGATACGGGGAGTGTCATAGGCTAGGTCAAAATCATCTGTCAGCTGTCTGTCTGTCTTTATTTTCCTTATACAAATCCACACTGTTTGACCAAAGTTGACCAAACTTTGCACACAGGTAGGGGTTGATACGGGGAGTGTCATAGCCTAGGTCAAAATAATCTACCAGCTGTATGTTTGTTCCTTACAACTATATAATATAAAGTTGGTGTAGCATGGCACACTGGGTAACAGCTAGTAATCTATATATATAAAAATCACGTGTTTGATTGTTCCTAATACAAATACAAACTCTCTGACCGATTTTGACCAAACTTGGAACGCAGGTAAGTCTTGATTCGGAAAGTCTCGTGGGCTAAGTCAAAAACGTCTACCAGCTGTTTTTCTGTAAGTTTGTTGTTTATACAAATCCACACAGTTCGACCGATTTTGATCAAACTCGGCACCCATGCAGGTCTTGATTCGGGGAGAGTCATAGGCTAGGTTTAATCGTCTAGGACTCACAGTTCGGAGGTCCGTAAATACGAACCGAAATAGTTACAGATTTGCATTTTTAGATTTTAATATTAATTATTTGGTTTCTAATATACTTTTCTAGATGCAGAAACTAGGTGTAGCAAGGTACGCCGGGTAGCTAGTAGAATATATGGGAAGGGTTATTCAATTATCTAAAATGAAAGAAGATAAAATAAACAAAATAAAACTTATAGGACAAATAAATTAAAAAATTCATCCACTGCACGTAGCTGTACATTATACCAGCATCCAGAGAACACAAATACTAACAGCAACATTAGTTAAAAATTCAGTTATCAAAAGAAAGTCCGTGAATGGCTGGAGTGGCCTAGCACGTTTGTGGGCAACACAGAATACAGAATATAGACATCTTAACCTAGCTAGCTCAAGCATCTTAACTCAGCTAGCTCAAGCATCTTAACTCAGCTAGCTCAAGCATCTTAACTCAGCTAGCTCAAGCATCTTAACTCAGCTAGCTCAAGCATCTTAACTCAGCTAGCTCAAGCATCATTTGATTTGAAACCAATGCTATCTATAAGAAACGCATGACTTCATTCGGCAGGTGGCACTTTCTAGGTTCTTCTCTACCGTCTGAGCACAGTAAAAACATATTTCAATAAAATAATTTTTCAAAACGGTATATGATATAACAATAAGAAATTCAGAATTTCACAATTTTTATTAAATTTTGCATATAATTTCTGATATAAATAAGAACGCAAAAAAAGTGTATCTATAAATTATATTGTCACTAGACCCTCATTAAAAACACGAAAAAGAAAACAAAATTTATAAGTGAAGTCTTTTCTTCATTTTCTAATATTCGGCTGAATAAAATGGCTTAAAGGCGAAAGAAGTTGTGCAGTTTCTTTATGGGGGTTTTTCAGGAGCTTTTTACGAGCTTGTTTGCCAGGAGTTCTTCTCTCTTATATTTTCTTCAAAAGAACAATAAAGGCATTCTTTACCAGATCATGTTCCTTCTCAGATTTTCCGAAATATCTTGATTAATTATAATGAAGCGAATGTTCTTATTACAATAGCGTCCCGCGGGAAGCAGGCAACTAAAATAAAAATCGTGGTTGACTTTCAGCATACTCTGAAGGTATATACCTAGGTCTTTAGGTTGCGCTCATGAGAGAATTTCAGAAAGAATTCCTCTCTTAATCGACACAAGATGGCAAACATAATCACCACATATTCACATTAATATTATTATCAATTGTCCCAAAAAGACTTTCGTCGTTTTGTTTTTATTCTTCTAAATTCCAAAATATGTTAATATACTCTGGCGAGTATCGTGTCATTATAAGTTCGGCACTATTCTTTTTATTGGCATAACTTTTTTATTCATGATGCGTTTGAATGAAACAAACACTGAATGTTATGTAAAGATTACCACAATATATTAGTGAAAACCGCATCTAAATCGGATTAGCCGTTTCTGAGATTAGCGCGCACAGACAAAAATTCTAACAATCATTGTTATGGATTCTACTGCGTGGATAAATGCCCCCAATAATATTTTTTTTTTAATATCTCCCATGTACAGACAGCGATCCGTTATATTTTTATTGTATGTATATATATATATATATATATATATATATATATATATATATATATATATATATATATTTTATTTTTTATTTTTCTTTATTAGGAGATACAATCCACTTCAAATTTAATAATACACTGTATAAGATATATACATAGTCAACTTAACAATTGGGCGTCTCCTTCACCCTCGTTACTTGGGCTTGAAAACATCAAGCCCAGTTGCTGTGAGACCTTAGTTCAAATACGTACACATCAGATTAATAAGTACCTTATTTAAAAGTAATAAGAAATAAAAACAAAAAAAAATACATAACTATATAACAACTAACAAAAAACAACTATAAATCAAAAAATACAATAATAAGAAAAAGTTACAGACTTAAATACCCTTATACTTCACCCACTAGACCAGAGCTACTATACTCGTGGAGGTTATCATAGTGCAGCCAAACATAGTCCACGCTCAAACATACACCAAATGAAAAAAAAAAAAAAAAAAAAAAAAAAAAAAAAAAAAAAAAAAAAAAAAAAAATAATAAAAAAACAATAATAAAAAAACATATATACACTAAATGAATAATAATGAAAAAAAAAAAAAAAAAAAAAAAAAAAAAAAAAAAAAAAAAAAAAAAAAAAAAAAAAAAAAAACCAGGCGATCCTCAACGGCCCGCCCCGGCGAGGAGTGTCCTCCATCGACTGAAGATGATGCAGGAGCCCTTTAATACCCGCAAGGTAATGCTTCTTAGCACCCCCATCGGGACACTAAGCTGCCTTAAACTATTGGCAGAAGCACCGCTCCACACACCCCTCCAGCTCAATGTACAGGACGTTACCTCCACGTCGGTCACAGGCACGCCAAACATTCGGCCCACTGCTAAACGGACACCAAGTCTCCCATACTTGCGACACTTCGCCCGGTGCAGAGAATTCAGATCAGAGGTGTTCCCATTAACAATCTGTGCATCCACAATAGTCACTTTACCCCCTTTTGCCACTATTATATCAGGCTTCCATCGCCGGCCATCAGCTCTCAGGACTGTTTCAATGTGAACTTCGTACCCCCTTCCGGCTAAGGCTTCCGCCAGTACATCCACCACAGTATCGTGCCTCAAACAACGACCTCCCCGTGAAACATAGCACTGCTGAACAGCATGAGTGCCGGTCTCATCCTCAAGGCAACCCGCCCTGCAAGTAAGAATCCGGCCCTCACGCCGGCCTCTTGTCGTTCTCACGGTGGTCGGAAGGGCATTTAAGTGAGTACGAACATACTGGATGAAGTCCCACCCAGAAGTGGTTCCAGCTCCATTATTGAGCCAATGTGTCGAGGCCTTACTAGCGGAAGATTCTTTCAACCCTGCTCCGTCGTTGGACGAAAAGAGCCTCTCTGCCCACCAGCGCTTTCTAATTTCAGGGCACCAAGCGTCTTCATGAACTAAGCCCTGCCTGGCCAGGGCCTCCCTCGCTTTCCGCAGCCTTTTGGTCATGTCCTCCGAACCATAAGCCGCCCTAGCCGCGGCTAGACCAGACCGCTCCATCCTAGACAGACGGCCTATCGTCAGAGCCGGAACCAGGACGCCCATGCATGGAATACCCAAGCCTCCGTCCGCGCACGAAGCATGGAAATATCCAACAGGTATATCCTTTGGCAATCTTAGCCACCTCCTCACCGCTGCTCTAACCTTTATATCCAACTTCCTTAATGCTTCGCGGGAGGAGCCACCAAGTACCAGCTTGTGCACATAACTTGGAAGAAGGTGATACCTAAGGGCGGTCAACCTCTGCTGCGGCTTGAGGGGTGCATTCCCAATTCTTAAAAGGGCCCTTCTAATTTCCTCATCAGGCCTCTCGGTTCCATGGTTCCTATAGGTGACTCCGAGGTACTTAACGGAGTCATGGTACTGCATTTGCCTCACCGGGGCTCCACCAACGGTAAACAGTGCGTCTTCAACTACCTTGACCCTGGTCACACGCCCAGCCGGTACCAACGAAAGGGCACAGCACTTACCAGGACTAAGCTCCATCCCCAGTTTGGCGATGGCTGCCCCAACCGCTGCAAGTGCACCCCGCATGCCAGCCACCGAGGACGCCACCAGGACCAAGTCATCGGCAAAGGCTAGATAGCTAATCCTCACTCCGTCCAGAGTATATCCCACCTGGCTTGGAACCGCCTGGAGGACCCAATCCATCGCAAGGTTGAAGAGGCACGGAGACAAAGGATCCCCCTGCCTAATCCCCCTCCCGCTTACAACTGGGTCCGTCCACCTCCGACCATCGGTAATCCGGGTAACCCCTTCACCGTACACCCCCATCACGTATTCAACGATTCCTGATGGCAGGCCTTTGCGGATCATGGCGGCTCGTAGAGCTGAGTGACTAATACTATCGAAAGCCTTAGCAATGTCCAGGAAGGCCAAGTGCACCTCACGGCGACAACGACGAGCCTCCCTGAGCACCGTATCCAGGACTACACTGTTCTCCGCAGTTCCGTCGGCTGCTATGAACGCCCTCTGGCCTGTCTCCTGGAGATCCAAAGCTCCCAGACGCGCAGCCAATATCTTGTGAAGTTGTCTGAGAGCTACAGACGCCACGGTTATAGGTCTGTAATCGCCAGGCGTCTCTGGAAGCTTAACCTTGGGGATAAAGACAGTCCTTGCACCGATCATTTGAGGAATAAATCTGCCCCCTAATAAATACAGGTTATAAAAAACCGCACGTGCCTTAGGTGGAACGGACTCCCAATCAGACGCTCGTAGTCCATCAGGACCTGGTGCAGAGGATCTGTCTATCTTATTACCCTGGATCTCCTCTACTTCGACAGGCGTCCATAGAGTGGTGATCTCCATAGCTCCCGGTGGCAATCCTTCCTGATCAAATGGCCGAGAGGGACTTTCCATTACCGGCCGCCAGTAGTTTTCCATTTCGTCCAACGAATGCCTGCGCTCTAGAGGACCTCCTTCCAATATATCCCTTACTGCCCTGCTCCTATTAGACTTCCACAGTTTTTGTATGCGCTGGTACTCTAACTGACGGCGCTGTCTCGCATTAAATGGAAGGGGTCGTGGGCCCCCAGGCTGTCCACCTCTCTCGAATGAGGTATTACCCCATTCGGGAAAGCGCGCCTGGAGCCACTCGCACAGTCGGTCCGTGACATCGAGCCCTCCTCTGGCTTCCTCGACTAGTGACGCAAGATTTATATCATGGCCACGAAGGCCGCTCGCCTGCTCTGCAGCCACGTCACAAAAAAGGTCCCTACCACTTGGACCGACCACCTCTACCACTTGCGCAGGCTGTCGAAGCTCATCTCTATTCCACTCATTTATTGCCTGACGTAGGAATTCCCGATATCGTGGAGTAAGCCTCATACGTTGCGTTGCCCCAGCTGTTCTATCAAGCAGGCCATGTACTAGGTTTTCATTATTCACTACGAGGCCCCTTGATCTATACTCAGCTTCACGCCGTGATAGAAGACGCAACTCTTCCTCACTCCAGCGGGGCATCCTAGGAGGACGGATTGCTCTATTGTGGACTTCCGGGTGGGCACGCGTTACGTGCTGACCTAGACTTCTATGATTCCTGAACCCCCGACCACAGGTTCTACACATTCGTATCTCGAAGTTAAAATCCATAATCAGTCCTTTCACGAATGCGTCCGAGGGCAGCTTGATACGTGGGACAGACCCTGCTACTAGCTATATGCATGGTGTCCCTAAGACCTGCTCTCTTACAGTTTGGACAACAAGGAGGGTCACTATTTTTGGTGCACTCTATATAACAATGCCCACTCTCTCCGCAGTGGCCACAAGTGTGAACGTTCTGTGCACACGTTCTCGAAATATGACCAAACCTCTGACACTTGTAGCATCTGCTAGTTTCAACATGGTCTCCCACCACGCAAAAGTTGCTGCCGAGGTATACCCCACCGGCTTTTAGCAGTAGGGCCCTCAGTCGAGGGTTGATATATATATATATATATATATATATATATATATATATATATATATATATATATATATATATTAAATATCTGAGGATATGATTTGTAAGGATTTATTACATTTTTGAATGATTCCAAAGAATCACTAAATCTTTCATTACTTTGTAAATTTAATAACGTGTAAATTTAATAAATTTAATTGTGTAAATTTAATAAATTTAATTGTGTAAATTAATAACGTAAATTTAATTCTCGCACATCAATTGGACCATGTTAATCCGAAAGGAACTAAGCGACAGTCTGAATGCTCCGAGAAAATTATCCTTGTTGCAATTTCTCAGAGATTCAGTTAATTATTATTTTTCAAGCATTTTGTAAAGAAACTATACAATATTTCACAAACGATTTCCATGGATGTTTCTATTTAGAACAATATATTTCTGACACCTAAATAGCTGAAAGCAAATAACACTTTATTTTTTAGAAAATAAGGCACCTGGTTCCTTTCTGATTAACATGATCCATATAATCGTCTTCATATTAATTGGGTGAATACCTCATTATGAGACCGAATTAATGAAGAAATCCGGAGATGCAAGCCATTCTATTGTAATTTGCTGCGTGCGTCCCCTACGGTCAGTTTCCTGAGCACTGTGGCCCTTAAAATCTCACTTTTATTCTATGTGTTGAGACGTGGGCCTGTTTTCCACGGTTTTAATAAAATATTAACTGCTTCTATTCCAAACTTCCCAAATGGCTCTAGGATCAAGAAAGTAAAAGCGCCAAGTTGACGCAGTTCCGACGAGTCGAACTTTTATTTAAATAACGCCAGTGGACGTTAAAATAGAGAAAGCTGTAGTCACAACTTGAATCGATGGAATTTTGATTTTCTCTGAGAGATTCAATTAGATTGAAGCTTGAAAAAGTAATATTCGCTCACAATTAGATTGGACGTGCTTCATTTCAACTTATTGGTTCATGAAATTGAATCCTATAAACCGGCCTATACCGATTTCCGCGGGATTGCAATAGACTTCTCCTTACATCGGATTTGGAAAAACAGGCTTATTTTTTTCGAACGAAATAACATCTAAAGATGTGAATATTATAAAAGAGTCAATCCTTAAAAAAAAAAAAAAAAAAAAAAAAAAAAAAAAAAAAAAAAAAAAAAAAAAAAAAAAAAAAAAAAAAAATTGTTTTGCTTATATTTGGTAAACAAACTGTTTGCATTATTTGAAGGTCAAGCTCGTTAATCAGCAGAATGCGTCCTCAGCAACATGTTTTTGGGCATAATTCGCGCAAAAAAGATTGTAAAGCTTTCTTTTTAGCACTTTCCTCCGAAGGAAAGTAGCTAATGAGGTTGGACTCATGACGGAATTTTTGAAAAATTTCTTCAAATCTTTATCGATCCTACCTAGTAGACACCGAAAATGACTCCCGTTAAAATTTATATATATATATGTGTCTGTTAACACGATAGCGGCCAGAGTTTTTGTTTTTTCGTCACAAAACTTGGTATATAGCATTCAATTAGCAAACAATTGAACGAGTTCGTTAACCACCAAAGTCGGTTTACCGGAAGGGGGGGTTTACCCAGAACCCAAAACACTAATTTGACCATGTCAGCCGTAATATTTGTTATATTTCAACGAAACTTGGCGTTCGTACTGGTAATATGGAGAGAAAAGTGAGATATAAAAATGAACTAAATCGGTTCATTAGAAGGGGGGGGGGGTTTACTTCGGACCCACAATACCAATTCGCTACTACCAGCCGTGATTTTTGGTATATTTCGACGAAACTCGGTATTCGTAGTGGTAATCCACAGGTAAATATGTGTTGTAAAAATAAATTAAATCTTTTCATTGGGAGGGGGGGTTTACTCCGGACCCAAATTCCTAATATACTCATATTGTTCGTAATTTCTGCTGTATTTTAACGAAACGCGGTATACGTCGTGGTTAACTCATATGAAAGAAGTGTTCTAAAAATGAGCTGAATTGGTCAATCGGAAAGCGGGGGTTTACTTTGTAATATATTTCAATAGACGCCAGACGTAGGTTCACAAAGCCGCCGCAAGGAGCGCTTTCTACCACTAGAGGGACTATATCCTGTTCCTACGTTAGATCAAAATACGATAATATGATGTTTTTTGTATTTATTACGTAGTGTAGTAGGTACCATGTGTAAACATAACTCTGGAAGCAAATTAATAATTGATCAGTTACTCATTACAAATTTAAAATAGAACTATTCATGTTTTTATTTTATTTATGTAGGATATTTTAAGCAAATTGTTCTGGAAATCAGTCTACACTACCCAAATTCTGAGGAAAGTGCTTAGTTATGCAGCTCCTGCGTGACGGACTTTTTGTGTTAATAGGCTTCCAATTTCACGGATGGTCTACTACTATGGTTGTCGGGGAAAATGGAAAAAACTAAATTTTTCATATAATTTTCGGATATATTCTTATACTACCTGTGCCCGCGAATTCGTCCGCGTGGATAGTGACTTAGGGCAGCATTTTTTTTATATATCTTTTGGTTTATTTTGGATTATAAACACCGTCGTTTGGGTATTCAAAAAACAGATCTAATTTAAATTAACGCTTCTCTATACACGATATTATACGTAAAGCCATTAGGGATCAAGCTTACAGGCTGCTAGGATTGCTAAACGTGACAGAGACACTATGCTGACCCCTTAGGGATTTTTAAACCCTCGTGTGTACAGAGTGTCTGACAGACAGCAGACATACACACAAATATTCTAAAAATCATGGTTTTGGGTACTATTGGGTTGATAAAGGCCCCAAATTTTTTTTCCAAATATCTTCCATGTACAGGCAGCGATCCGTTTGAATTTTATTATATTTCTAAATATCTCGAAACCGGTTGGGAAATCGCTGTGTGTGAATCATCTATAAATACACCAATAAAATCTTACAAATACGGTTCCTATGCGAGTTTCGTTAGAGCTATCTCATCCGAAAAAATTGATTTTTTTATCTTCTCTTTGCGATTTAATATTACATTTTTTATTAAAAATCAAAACTGTTTCTATTTTTATTACTTTCTATTTATATTACGTTTATAGTAAGAAGGGAAACGCGATAGTACGGCCCACTTTCTGCAAAATTGAGTTTTAACAGCACATGGATGTGAGGCTATAAATTATAATTTTCCCGAATCTGATCTTATAGCAAGAAGTGCCTTAAGTCGACAAGACAAGTGTTAAATCAGGTTGAAGGAAACAAGACGAACCTGGAGAATAAGTCTACTGCTTGTCAATCCGTGTAATCCATAAAAGCTAAACTTTTATTTTGAGCGATGCGTACGTTGAAAATGAAGACATAAAACTCTTACTTCCCAAATGCCCCTTGTTCAGAAATGCAAGTCACGCCTTTACCAAGAAGTACATAGACCTCAGAACACATGACGAAGAGGCAATCTATGTGCCACTTATTATTGACTCAACAGAAAAATACATTATTTACTAATCAACCCCCTAAAAAGATCCTCTACTGTATAATTAATGAAAATCGCTTATTTAATAACTAAGCGTATTTAAAACTAAAAGAATAAATAATGAGAGGAGAAAGAAAAACAATTATATCGTCGATACAAATGCAAAGTAACGAATGTGTAAAAATGGATCTTTCATTGTCAATCTTTACTAATTTCAGCTGGTCTTATGTACGGCAAATTGTTGAATCTTAGATCATCCTATTAAAGTTAAAGTATTCCACTATCAAAAGGTCAAATCTGCCGAATATTTGACTGTCTAAAAAAAAGTTACGAATAAATGCTTTTCCACTCTGAAAAGTGGTGAATTTCATATTCGATACTTTGCATTTGTAGTGACGATATATTTCTATGAATAATATAAGGTATTTATAAGGAATAATCAGATTGTGTTGAATCTGTATTGAATCTAAGGAAAAACAAAATAATTGACACGCAGTTATGTAAATTATAAGGAAAACAACATTTATATTATCTGTTTATAAGGAAAAGACTGAATAAGAGGGAGAGAAATAATAATTGTAACTTAGATTTTTTTTATTTTAGGTAAGTATGCTTTTATTAATTACAAAGCGTCGAAATGCTGACTTTGATCAGTTCATTATTGGAGTTAAAAGCAACTGGGTTGATTAACGGGATGCAGAAACCAAAGAACTCAAAATAGTTAACGGCTGTGAGCAGTAATTACTCGCGAAAATATAATAATAATATTAAACTTACGATAATATGCGGTTACATAAAATTGATAAGGATAAAAAGCTCTTACCTCCCAATATTAGAAATCTACTGGAACCTACTGATCTACATTATATAACTTCTATAAACTTCTATTATACACCTGATCCATTAACGAAAATGTTGTATTATTATGGATAGTTTAAAAAAGTGCGGAAATCCCATTCTTCTTTGTCGATTTTTTACACGCATCAAAAATACAAATGAATAGGGGATTGTTGGATTTTTTTTTTGTTTAAGCCTCAAAATAGTAGAATGGTAAATGATTAAGCATGCAAGGAAGTAAATTATTTTATGGGACACCTATCCTTCGATTTTTGGACATCCACAATCCAAAGACTACGGTTCTTTCAGAGTGGAATATCACACGTAGCACATTACTAGAAGTGAACAGAAGGAAGCATTACCTGCGGGCAGACGGGTCCATTTTTGACGGCGTCCAACCAATCAAACCTCGCCGGAGAAGAAGGAGGCATGTATCTCTCCGCCTGCGCATACGGCACCCCACGGTACACTTCGACCGGACCCAACTCAGGCACATCCGACTCGTACACCATCCCCACAACATCGCCTTGCGTCAGACGCACCGTGCGTGTCTTGCCTATCGGCCTCCAGGCGAACGCGACCGTCGCAAAGACGCTAAAGAGCACATAGAGTTTGGGCTTCATCCCATCTCGACGTCGACGAACGAACTGGCCGGGTTGCCGGCGCGGATTCCTCTATTCTCGTCGTCTGCTATCTATAGAACCCCACGGTCCTTCCATTGCCAGCCTCTTCTTTCTGTCTCTATGTTTGTGTGTAAATAATGGTCGGGCTCGGGTCCATTTGGAGCCACTCCCATAAGAAGGAGAGTAAGGACGTCCAATTTTCACACAGTTTGTGAATCATAATGTTAGATTCCATGAGGCCAGGGGAAAACAAAGAACGGCGTAGTAATTTAATTAAATGTAATAAGTGTATCTTCTACAGTCAGTTAATTGGTAATTTTTTTTGGATCCTTGGGAGCGTAGTCAGCAAATGGTTTACGGTTAGATGCACGTTCTTCAAACAATATATGAGTATACTTTGCGCGATAAACGTAAATGGCCAAGCCTAAATCGAGTCATACCAACTACTCTTGAAGATGTTTTTTTTCATTCAAAAATATACACTCACTTTATATTTCAAAACGTCCGACTTTACCATGGGTTGATATGAGAGAACATTACTCCCTTGGGGAGTATCGATTTTCGAAAGAGAATTTGAACATTTTTGAGAGTAATACATAAAATCAAATCATCTTCCTTTGATTATAACCTGAGACCTTTTTAAAATTTTCATAAGAAGGTGCTAGTTTATTCAGAAATGTTATATACAAAAAAATCATATTTAAATGTATACATGAGGTAGGTTTACAGAAAAAGACTGAACCGAGTAGAATATTTGACTAGGATGTTTCTTAGAAAATAATTTCTACCATTCAGATGAGTTTTGGGTAATCTTTAAGCTTCAACCAAGAACCATATTTTTTGATAGGCCACTGAAATGATATAGATTTTCTTGGGTTGCATAGAAAGAATGGCTTTTAGTGGCCAAACTTTTGTTGGTTACATAGTGGTTCAAGCTTGGAGACATTGACACTTCTAAGTTCCTATAAAATACTGAAACCTACTCGTCAGAATAATTGGCGTGCAAATGGGAGATATGTACTAGATTTTGTAATAAAATAATTCAGCCTCGGTGGTCATTGAAAGAAAAATAACAAAGCGAATTCTTTTGTTTAAGAGTTAATATTAAAGGAGCCAGTGTAAACTCTTAAATCGAAAGTATGTAACCTTGGTACATTTATTATAAGGCCTTTCATTCAGCAATATATTGTACTGTGGTAACTGCATTCCGTACATCCACACTTACTAACGCTTTTAATAACAAACTGCTTAGGGACATTGGTAGGGTGTATTTAGACCCGACATGGAAATTCGTGAACATTGGCTTATAATTAGTAATAAAAATTAAACTACTGCGGACTTAATGTTTGAAAATAAAATGATCATCTACCTCTTGCCATTTTTCTCAAACGCTTTATTAAACAATCTCCGAAACGAAGCCTAAAATTGCGTGGTAAATATAGGTTGTTTTTAAACAGGTGTAGCCCCGAAATAACCCACGGAATATCCTTGTTCTAGAATAGAGAAGGAAGCGAAGAAAAAGAACAGGCGTCCGGGAGCACATATTGTTAAGATGTGGGCAGTGATGACCATCCCTCACCAATTGCAGTTCCTTCCCTGCTTTTTATATATCTGTCTAAAGGTTGTACCATATCTTCTCGGGTCTATACTTTTTCGCTGAGATTTTCTTTATTTTTCTTTACCCTTTTTATTTCAATTGAACATTTTCCCCCTACCTAAAGAGGATTGCTTTTCTTTTTCTATTTCCAAGATGACTTGCCCAGTATTCTTCCTGTAGTCTACGATTGATTATTGGAAGAATAGAACTGTATCCTTGTCAATAAAATAAAATAAAAAATACAACAAATAAATCATATCAGGAATCCACTAAATAGAGCAGTAATCGAAAAATCAATTATTCATAGACTTGTCTAAACCTGACTAAAATATGGTTATTCAATTGATGCATCGAATTTTTCAATTTATATAAGGAATTCTACTTAAAGAGGAGACAATCTTTCTATCTATCTTGGCGAAAAAAGTCAATGATGACCAATCGTCACCCTAATTACTGATTGTTGGAATATTTGCATATACATAATTATGAATCTAAGGTCAATTAAAATCGGTAGCTCTTATCGCAATTTTCGACCTTTCAAAAATATGATCATTCATATAAAATATTAATTTATTTTTTTTAGTTTAGTGAATAAGAAATCCGAATTAAAGATATTAGAAACCACAGGAACAGGCCGGAGTGAAAAATCAATAATAAGTTTTGAAAATGAAATTCATCTATTGAGACTGAAACTCTCTACATCTGATTCATCGGAAAAAATTAAGAATGTAGCCACGTAAAGTTCACGAAGACGCAGTTTCATATTGATTGACCAAATACTATATCATATTTTATTTATTTACAGGTGTATTACAATCTACATTTTACATTGTATTGTATAATATGATGGTAGCATTAGCCTCGTCTTTCACCCGAATACTTTCCTTAGGAAGGATTATTATATAAATATATATTATTAGCGTCTTAGTTTCCAAGCTTAATAATTATTCAAAAATCGATTTTTTGAAGAATAATATTTTAAAGAAGTGTTTGAAATGTCTTAAAATGATTATTCTTCAAAAACTGATTTGTTTTTAAATTGGTACAAAATACTATGCGAGTTAGTTCAAAGGTAAAGTTAGCAAGCCAGCAGAATCCGCCTACTGAAAGATTGTTTACAAGCAAAATTCGCACGAAAAACACCGTGGCGTTTACGAATTTTCATTTGTTGGATTCCAGATACACTTCTTATAGGTTCTGTAACGTAGGAAAACGAATTAAACCATTTTCGATGCTTTAACAGTAACCGAGATAAGTGAATAAAATTATTTTTCCTAGTAAATTTTCATTTGGTACTTAGAAATGATGGGTTATATTAAAACTTTCCATAAATGTTTGACATTTATCCAAAGAATGATATTTATATTTTGGATACTTTTGGAGTTAGGAAAGTATTAGAAAAAAGTATTTTAATAACAGAAATGAACAGTTTTAGGAGTATTGAATAATTTCTTAAATATCTCAAAAACGGTTGGGAAGTCGTGGTAAGTAATGATTCGAAAGCTTACTTACTTTCCTAGGAAACAGCTCTGAAGTAATTTTTCATTGGGCGATCTCATACGGATAAATCGTTGCTTAAAATTGGAATATGTCGGTTTCGTTCTTTTTAAAGTCTCTTACTTTCGCATTAAATATATATTTTTTTTTTACAGTAAAATTAGTATTTGTATGCGAAGTCAGAAGGAGCCATTTCCGATACTGTCAGTTTCCTAATGTGGTGTCTGAAATCTTGCTTCTCAGATTTCGTATTATTTACTAAAGATCAACACAAAACAATAACATCTGCAAATTCTTTACAAATGACAACAGTGGTTACACCGAAATTATACTATGATGACGCAGCTTCTGCGTGTTTTTGTAGTGTTTCTACCTGAGTCACATTTTGGACTAGGGATGATACACTGGAAATGTATCCAGAACAGATGAGGAAAATATTCCAAGATGTTTGATAAAGTGGAAGGGATTCGGAAGTTAAGGTGGACTCAGGTAGCTGCCATCTTCCCTCAAGAAGTTTCTACATAAATGTTGTAGACCGCAAGAGGGGTGGGGGGAAATGTTGCACATCAATATGGGACCTCGACACATATCAACCCTACACGGCTACCCGATCAATGATTCAACTCCCGCAGAAAGTTTTCTGACGTCACCTCTCAAATCCTTCCTTTCTTGCCCCTTCTTATTATTGACGGCTTAGCCCAGTGCTACACGACACCTCTATTCGGGCACTGACGACAATCCGGCGAAAATGGGATGCCGTGGGTATTCTAGGTCTATCCATTTTACAGTAGGAACCAGTAATATCTTAGCATTCAGACCCTTCGCGAATCATTAACCTTCAACTGGTATCATGGGTCAAAATTGACCCGATTCGGTTTATAGCTGCGGAAATAATAGACTATCAATATCATCTGTTTATGCCAGGAATAGGACCGGAATAAGAATTCAACGAAGTGACCACCTGAAAGTTGCAAGAAAATGGAGGAGGATAAAGTGCCATATGACACTTCGAAAAATATGCCCTATAAAGCTAGAGAGACAAATATATATATATATATATATATATATATATATATATATATATATATATATATATATATATATATATATATATATATATATATATATATATTGAACCACCAGTATCTTCTAAATGGGCATTGCTCATTGGCACTTCCGCGTTACGTTACAAGGTCGACGTCATAGGCGAATTTCCCCCTTATGGAGGGACGGAAGAAACACGCCCCTTGTTACATACCATTAACCACTTTTGGTTAAATGGCAGAAAAAAGGCGTTAGGTTTACTGAGGTATAAGGACGAATATAGAGGAAAGAGAGACCCTGAAAGCTTTGCTTTAGCTTTTAATGGAACTTCCTACGCTGAAGAGAGTTATTATCTTCTAGTCTGAGCTGGTTATCAAACCTATGTAGTCTAACTAAGCCGCGGCTGCTTTTCCTACTCTATCTTCTGAGGCTACATTAAAACTGCTCTTCATGGTCTGCTTCTGAACAAAAAGCAAAAAAAGAAAAATACATTTCTAAATAAAACCCACGACCAACGAACTGTTTGTCTAAGGCCAAAACAAACTTCATAATCGAGGAAGTCTAAATCAGTTTTTATAAATTAATCCATTAGAACCTAATTTGTTATCTTAAACATTAGGGTGACCAGTGTGTATGAGAAGGCAATGATGGCAGAATTGAACTGACCAGTCCATCAAAGTAGAATGATAAAACGAATAGATTAACTCTACAATCCTATGATGCGGGGACTGTACAGACGAGGCCTCAAGTGTCTGGACAAGAGGATGTTTGCTTAACATTCAGTGGGTCTACTATAACTAGACTATGCAGTCCTTGCCTTGAAGTTTATTAACATATCGTGTGTTTGCTAGACCCGTTTAGTCCAAACTGTGCAGTCTTTGCCTTGAAGTTTATTAACATATCGTGTGTTTGCTAGACCCGTTCAGTCCAAACTGTGCAGTCTTTGCCTTGAAGTTTATTAACATATCGTGTGTTTGCTAGATCCGTTCAGTCCAAACTGTGCAGTCTTTGCCTTGAAGTTTATTAACATATCGTGTGTTTGCTAGACCCGTTCAGTCCAAACTGTGCAGTCTTTGCCTTGAAGTTTATTAACATATCGTGTGTTTGCTAGATCCGTTCAGTCCAAACTGTGCAGTCTTTGCCTTGAAGTTTATTAACATATCGTGTGTTTGCTAGACCCGTTCAGTCCAAACTGTGCAGTCTTTGCCTTGAAGTTTATTAACATATGGTGTGTTTGCTAGACCCGTTCAGTCCAAACTGTGCAGTCTTTGCCTTGAAGTTTATTAACATGTCGTGTGTTTGCTAGACCCGTTCAGTCCAAACTGTGCAGTCTTTGCCTTGAAGTTTATTAACATATCGTGTGTTTGCTAGATTCGTTCAGTCCAAACTGTGCAGTCTTTCCCTTGAAGTTTATTAACATATGGTGTGTTTGCTAGACCCGTTCAGTCCAAACTGTGCAGTCTTTGCCTTGAAGTTTATTAACATATGGTGTGTTTGCTAGACCCGTTCAGTCCAAACTGTGCAGTCTTTGCCTTGAAGTTTATTAACATGTCGTGTGTTTGCTAGACCCGTTCAGTCCAAACTGTGCAGTCTTTGCCTTGAAGTTTTTAACATATCGTGTGTTTGCTAGATCCGTTCAGTCCAAACTGTGCAGTCTTTGCCTTGAAGTTTATTAACATATCGTGTGTTTGCTAGACCCGTTCAGTCCAAACTGTGCAGTCTTTGCCTTGAAGTTTATTAACATATGGTGTGTTTGCTAGACCCGTTCAGTCCAAACTGTGCAGTCTTTGCCTTGAAGTTTATTAACATATGGTGTGTTTGCTAGACCCGTTCAGTCCAAACTGTGCAGTCTTTGCCTTGAAGTTTATTAACATGTCGTGTGTTTGCTAGACCCGTTCAGTCCAAACTGTGCAGTCTTTGCCTTGAAGTTTTTAACATATCGTGTGTTTGCTAGATCCGTTCAGTCCAAACTGTGCAGTCTTTGCCTTGAAGTTTATTAACATATCGTGTGTTTGCTAGACCCGTTCAGTCCAAACTGTGCAGTCTTTGCCTTGAAGTTTATTAACATATGGTGTGTTTGCTAGACCCGTTCAGTCCAAACTGTGCAGTCTTTGCCTTGAAGTTTATTAACATATGGTGTGTTTGCTAGACCCGTTCAGTCCAAACTGTGCAGTCTTTGCCTTGAAGTTTATTAACATGTCGTGTGTTTGCTAGACCCGTTCAGTCCAAACTGTGCAGTCTTTGCCTTGAAGTTTATTAACATGTCGTGTGTTTGCTAGACCCGTTCAGTCCAAACTGTGCAGTCTTTGCCTTGAAGTTTTTAACATATCGTGTGTTTGCTAGATCCGTTCAGTCCAAACTGTGCAGTCTTTGCCTTGTGATTTAAACTGGACCTGTATGGCCACCTTTAGCTTCAGCTATTGCCGTATCATCGTTTTGTTCACCGTTTCGCTAGTCATGCTGCTAGTTTCTTCAGGGTTATGTCTGACATGTGATGATACCGTGAAAGCTCACAAGTAAAACGATTTTTTTTTATATTTCACAACCCGCTTTTTTTAAATTATTTATTATTTTTAACTCACTTTTTATGTTTGTATTTTATTTAATTCTCACTTAATAATGTTCCCCAGAAAATTTTAATTATAAATGCCTTGGACGAACATTCCAAAAAATGAGGCTGCTTAAGCACGGAGAAATAATTTTGAAAACTGGTATAAAAATAATGAAGAAAAGCGATTAAAAAAATACAGGAAAATGTTTAGAAATATGTCAGACAAAAAAAAAATAATAAACTAACCCTGAGGACTCTATTTTTATCACTTTTCTCATAATTCCTCTACTTTTGGTGCTAATATTAAATGCACAATTTTGCATTTTTCCCTCTTTTTTAATGGTATATATTTATCATTCCACGAAGTTTAACTTTTTACAACCTTTTCAAATATTTTATAAATTGTAGCAAGGAGTTTAGTACATGTATACCTTTATCAAGCGAATCGCCTTAATTGCGGATGCTCTTTAATTAATAAATAAATAGATAAAATTTATTAATTTCGGTCTCCATAGGAAGGGAACCTCTTTATATCGTCAACCTTTATGTAAAGTTCCGATTTCACTTCGAGTGAACTTTGCCTAATGTAATAATCTACCATTTGTACGAATCTCTCGACACATGAAAGGATAGAAAGAATATAGACAAATATTTAGCCTGACAAGTCAACGTTTTGTCTCTTCAGCTGTAAGACGTAAGCAGGATTCCTCCCATTAGAGATGGACGAACCTTGCATAAAGGTTTGGAAATTGTAGAGATTGAAAATTGATTAAGCCTGAATAAAAGAAATAATTTAGTGGTTAAAATAAACAAATTGATGTTTTGGTGACACCAACAATGTGGCGTTTTCAAAAAAAGCACTATGTTCGATTAGATTTTTCTTCTGTGCACTTTCAAAGCCGTTAACTAATTAAAATGTTTGCGTACAGAATCTGTCAGCATACAATTTCCGATAGAGCAACACTACTAGGATATATCGATCGAATCTGTAGATCGTGGCCTTATCACCTCGACGGCTAACTATCTAATCATCATGACTACTAGGATATATCGATCGAATGTGTAGATCGTGGCCTTATCACCTCGACGGCTAACTATCTAATCATCATGACTACTAGGATATATCGATCGAATGTGTAGATCGTGGCCTTATCACCTCGACGGCTAACTATCTAATCATCATGACTACTAGGATATATCGATCGAATGTGTAGATCGTGGCCTTTTCGGTTTTTCATTGGTTGTTCATTTTATTTTCTATTGCATTTAGGATTATAATGAGTTATTCAGAATAACGGGGTGAGTAAATGAGAAACGTTTTTGCAATTGAGCTTTCCTTAAGAATAAGCGAAAGTCAAGAAGGCAGAGTATTTATAAATGTATTAATAAGTAATCACTATTACGGCAATTTTAGTGTTTCACGATGGTACTGCCATATGAAGTGTAATTCATTTATTTCTCTAAACAGAGATATGTCTCTAATATGCTTGAAAGCCACTGATTATTCAGCAGATGCCTTCAAATGAGATTGTATAGTTTATTATATTATTGTGTAAGTAGGAGAATATTGTGTTTAATTGTTTTGCATGAATGCTGAACATCACATGGATCTGCTTAACCCATTCGAGACTGATAGCCATTTTCGCGACACAAGGCTTTCATGCCCCGTCGCCTGACAGCCACTTTCGTGAAAAGGCTATTTCACAAGGACTGAAAGCTACCGCTGTGACAGCTTTTGGCGATATCTAGCCTTAAAGTTTGTAAGCTTGAGTCATTACTGTATCCGCTAGAGTTCATTACAAATTATGTTTGAGTATATTGAATGGGGATTCTCCTCTGCTATCCGGTCTCTTTGCATAGTTAGATTCCGTTTAAAAAGACTTTATTTGTGTTTTACCAGAAAATATAGATCATTTTCCTTAGATATTATACCAATGCCGAGATATTTGACTTGGTGTTATTTTTTAAAAACATTTTTAAAACTTAAAAAAAAAATTAAAACAAAAGTTTTTAAGCCTTCTGTTGACTGGTACAAAGCCCAGAATAAGAACATTGTACGTAAAACGTTTTTAAGAAAGATATACGAAAAATATGGGCGGTGAAGGCTCAGCTATTTTAATGTCATCCTGTAGTACCAGAACCCTTGCTGATGTGCAGTTAAATGCATTTAACATTATAATTCATTTAAAATTACAAGTTTTCAAGTTGTATATATATATATATATATATATATATATATATATATATATATATATATATATATATATATATATATAGGTAATATAACATATATTTTCATGTTTAATTTTTTAATTAAAAACTTATTTTTGTTGCATTTTCAATCCGACTGTTCAAAATTACTATTTTATGAAATATATTCCCAAATTCATTGTTTTTTGTTTATATTTGTCAGACATGTTTGTATAATGCTGCATAATTGTTAGCTTTGTTCGCACATCGACCTAAAGAGCATATCGCTTCGTTGTGACATCTCAATAAATAAATAAATAAATAAAATAATGATGTGCAGGCAGCATTTCAAGCTTTGGACCAAGCTGCAAGGAGGTTGGGCCTAGAAATTAATGTTTCCAAGACTAAATGTATGGCAATGGGGCAGGAAGCACAGCCAGGGGAAAATGTAAAATTTGGCTCCTACTCATTTGAGAAAGTTAAAGAATTTACATACCTTAGCTGCAATGTAAACATAGCAAATAGCATAACAGACGAGATAAAATCTAGAATTATTAAATCCACTCGCTGTTTTTTTGGCCTCAGGTGTCTTCTCAGGAGTAAAGTAATAAATAGGTCAACAAAAATGCTGGTTTATAAAACCCTCATACGACCAGTGTTGACATAGGGCTCAGAGACATGGACCATCTTCAAAATGGATGAGCAGGCACTTCTAATTCAAGAAAGAAGGATACTGCGATCCAGTATGCGATGGCCGGACATGGAGAAGAAGGACTAACCTGGAGGTGTATGAGGGTTACAAAGAAAAATATGTTGTCCATTTCATCCGTGTGGGAAGACTCCGATGGGCCGGTCATGCTGCTCGAATGGATCCAGCAGAACTGCCAAGGAAGACAATGGAAGAAGTGCTCCATGGAAGCAGAAGACGTGGGAGGCCGAAGCTCCGATGGAAGGATGGAGTTGCACGTGACGCTAGGACCCTATTAGGCGTACAGAACTGGATGGTTGCTGCACAAGATCGGGACAGCTCGCTGATTCAGGAGGCCCTGACCTAGCAATGGGTCGTGCGTCAGTTAAGTAAGTAAGTAAGTAGTACCAGAAAGAGGAAACGGGTTCCGCTCCACGGGCATCTAAGGTATTGCTGGTTGCCGTCTCGGAAAAGGAATTTTAAACTATAAAAGTTCAGTATAAAAGGAATGTGTTATCCAAGGAAGAAGGTAATGTTTAATCAGGACTTATCCTGACAATAAACATAATTTTATTGTTTGAATTTTATTAAGTAGTTATATCCTAAATGATGTAAGACTTATCCTAGATTTTTCATTGTTTTCCTTCTTGGTACTCTAATAATGGCTTACCCCCCAGACCTTATGGGTTAGGAAAGCCTTCAGGATATAAGGAGCTGAGGCCAAGTCGGATACGTGCTAGGACTAGCTCAAGGAGCGTCCTATACCATCGCCTAAATTATTTATATTGAATCGTTATTCTGGATTTACTAGCTTTTATCCTTTTCCCTTCGAGTCCCCTGTCTCGATTCAATTTTTAAGGCGTTGTCTTCCATAACGAAGCTGACACAATATCGACAAAGAACCGAGGATACAAGAAGGTCTTTCATAAAGCCTAATTTAATGGCGACTGAGGTGAATTATTTTGCATTTCTTGATTCCTTAACATGATTTTCTTAAAAATGGTTTCCAATTATTCTTATAAAATGATACAAAAGTAATGTATCATTATTTATGTGCTTCAGTGAAACATGTAGAGAACATATACTTACAAGATTTACTTACTTACTTAAGGTACGTTTCCATTCCATTTAGGTTAGGTTCTGTAGACAACAGACAGCAGTGTTGGGCGAAAATCATTCAGAATAATTAGCTAACTGAGGTGATACTTCAAAGCTATGGATTCAATATTGCGATATGGTTTATGAAGTTGAATAGTTTAAGAAGCGTAACCATTTCGAAATATTGAATCCAAAGCTTTGTTTAGAGACAAAAATTGTAGGCAATTTTATCCTTTTACTACAGAATCAATTTTAGCGGAAATAGCTTGCTTTGAAAGTTATAAGCTGAAAAGAACTAAAAAAGTCCGACTCGCAGGAACTGCGTCATCTTAGCGCGGTTATGTACATCTCGAAGAAATGGAATAGATTAGCATTACAAAGCACAGGAAACTGACAGTAGCCAACTTACACAGAAACGGATAATTCTTAATTTGTATAAGTCAATACAATTATGTACTGAAAACGTACTTACTCTTTGACTACTGCTAAGAAGGCTCTATTCTAAACAACCAAACATTCGTTGTCATTTTAAGTATCTTGTTTTACTAGCCAATTCGTTTTACTGTTATAATCAACTGTAAATATAAGCTTCATGGCGAATAAAATTCCATTCTGTCGTGGGTTAAATCTTTCTACAAAATAAGAAATAACGATAACTTCAGTTGGAGGCTATGAGGAAGGTTATAAGACAGGAGAATTCAAAACCTACGTCATCATGATCAGCCACTGCCATCATGATTACCACAGCCACTCCAAACTTATTATCACCGTTTCTTAGCTTATTTTACTACTATACTAATTTTACTGATAAATGCAATTTAAAACAAGAAACAACCAATTAAAAAGTGAGATAAACAAAGAGAAAAACACTTTCAAAACTTTTTAAGTTTTAAGCGCTTATATCTCTGATTGACGTTGCCCCATCGAATATTGCTTCAGAACCTTTTTTGTAGAGGATTTAGTAAGCATTCGAATGGTCACCTTCCACTTAGCCCGATTTCCCAACCGTTATCGAGATATTTACGAAAAATGTATGAATATCCGAAAACGTTTCATGTTTATTAATAAAATAATTTTTTTCGCATACTTCCTTAACTCCAAATATAACCAAAATTTAAACATCTTAGCTGGGATTAATTTCCAAGTTGTAGAAAATATTTCAATTGAATTCCGCAATTCAAAGTACTAACAAAATATAATTACTTACTAAAACATTGATTCCACTTTTCTCAGGCTCTCGGTTACAGATATCGCCTTATAAATGGTTTCATTCGTTTTCTTATGTTAAGAAACCTATAAAACAAGTACCTGCAAGCACATAAACTCAAAAACGTAAGCGTTACGATTTTTTTTTGCGCGAATTTCGCCCCAAACACTATCTTCTAGTGGGCAGATTCTGCTGGTTAACGAACTTGACCTTTCAAATTAGACGACAGATTTTTATGTCAAATTTCGTCAAAATCGGACCATTTTTGAGCTTGCTAGAGCGCGAACAGACAAGGATATATATAAATATATACATATATATAAATATATACAAATTTGTGCCACCTATATTTTCGTGATCTATAGGGTCTGAAACGTGAAAGTTTCTAGTCGGCACTTCCGGATTGCGTCATGAGGCCAACCTCATAAGCGGGTTCTCCCTATGGAGATAGGGAGTAACCGCGCTAAAACATCATTTTAGTGATTTTTTTATGAATAATCATATTTGCCGAGTAAGTTTTTTGTGGACAACTTCAGATTAGTGTTCAGCACCCCAAAAAACATAGAAAAAGGCAATAAAAACAATTACACAAACTTTTCACTTCGACCCCTTTTGAGCGCCGTTTGACTGGGCTAGTAGGCAATAAGTCGCGGACACATGTTTTGTCCCGCGGCCGGTGCGACATTGTTTGGTTGTCGCAGCGACATATGCCGCGTCTTGTTGCAAATGGTTTCCATTCTGCGATTTGTGCTGGGCACATGTCGCAGGACAGATTTGTAGTAAAGGAAACGGAGCTTTAAGAACGAGTCTCGGGAACATGTTTTTTCGCACGGTCGTCTACGACATTTTTGTCGCAGCGACTTGTTGCAAATGGTTTCCATTCTGCGATTTGTGCCGGCCACATTTCGTGCGGCATGTTGCAGAACAGATTTGTAGTAATGGAAACAGGGCTCTAGTCCACACGTTTACAAATTATTCCAACACCTTAAACAAATCTCTATAAGTTTTCAAACATAACATGTTATTCGCCGAGTGCTTATAATAACTGGCATGTATCCTTTTTTCCCAGTATTGCCTGAAATAACTTTTTTTCAGATTGTATTACTCTCCGTTCTTTTAAAATACATGTTCTTTCTTCGGTCCAAGGCACATCACATTTCCTTTGTGCTATGTGGAAAACAAATTTCACCATCTACTTAAGCACATTTCTGTTAATAATATCTTCTTCCTCAAGTCTGAGAACCACCTGATATATTTACTTATTTATGCTTTTAAATGTTTACTTTAGTTATATTTAATTTTTAGCACTTTCCTCCGAAGGAAAGTAGCTATTGAGGTTGGACTCATGACGGAATTTTTGAAAAATTTCTTCAAATCTTTATCGATCCTACCTAGTAGACACCGAAAATGACCCCCGTTAAAATTTATATATATATATATATATATATATATATATATATATATATATATATATATATATATATATATATGTCTGTTAACACGATAGCGGCCAGAGTTTTTGTTTTTTCCTCACGAAACTTTGTATATAGCATTCAATTAGCAAACGATTGAACGAGTTCGTTAACCACCAAAGTCGGTCCACCGGAAGGGGGGGTTTACCCCGAACCCAAAACACTAATTTGACTATGTCAGCCGTAATATTTGTTATATTTCAACGAAACTTGGTATTCGTAGTGGTAATATAGAGAGAAAAGTGAGATATAAAAATGAACTAAATCGGTTCATTAGGAGGGGGGGTTTACTCCGGACCCACAATACCAATTCACCACTACCAGCCGTGATTTTTGGTATATTTCGACGAAACTCGGTATTCGTAGTGGTAATCTACAGGTAAATATGTGTTGTAAAAATAAACTAAATCGGTTCATTAGAAGGGGGGGGGGGTTTACTCTTGACCCAAATTCTTAATATACTCATACCGGTCGTAATTTCTGCTGTATTGTAACGAAACGCGGTATACGTCGTGGGTAACTCATGAGAAAGAAGTGTTGTAAAAATGAGCTGAATCGGTCAATCGGAAAGCGGGGGTTTAATTTGTAATATATTTCAATAGAAAATCCCGTCAGACGTAGGTTCACAAAGCCGCCGCAAGGAGCGCTTTCTACCACTAGAGTGACTGTATCCTGTTCCTGCGTTAGATCAAAATACGATAATATGAGGTTTTTTGTATTTATTACGCAGTGTAATAGGTACCATGTGTAAACATAACTCTGGAAGCAAATTAATACTTGATCAGTTACTCATTACAAATTTAAAAGAGAACTATTCATGTTTTTTTTTTATTTATGTAGGATATTTTAAGCAAATTGTTCTGGAAAGCAATCTACACTACCCAAATTCTGAGGAAAGTGCTTAGTTATGCAGCTCCTGCGTGACGGACTTTTCATTACTAATATTCGTTTATGTATAGAAAAATTCATATGAAAATCCCTCTTCATTATTTCTTTTGTACATTTTTTAATTGTCTTAAAATTATATGTGCTGTTACTGATTATATCATTGGCACCGTTTACTTTTTTTTTCTTTTCGTTATATGTATGTATGATATATATTTTTTTAACATATTGAAGGGTTAATAGCCTCTATAACGACGCCCAAAATGAAATAGATAAATGAACATTTGGGTCTTGAATTCCACGAGTTCTGATTTTTTATTTTAAGTTGATAATTAAAAATAGTGACTAATTTTTATTCCTGATGGAAACAGACAAAATTTGCCCCATAAATAAGTTTTGGCAGTTTCAGTAAATAGTAGTATCACAGAGTGTTAATATATAGAAATTTAGCCCTTTGACAGACTAAAATTACATGTTAACAATATGTTTGAAGAATATTTTGAAAAATTCTTATAATTAAGTTTTAGCTTAGTAATAATATGTAAACATTATAACTGATGGTGACCTTTGAACTGCTTGGAAGTAAGATACATATAGCCTATGAAAATTTATTATTACACGTTAAATTTATGTAACAACCTTATTATTCGCTGCATTAGAAGCGGTATGATAAATCATGAAAAATAATCCAATTTTGAGGAAAGGCCTGGAGAGAGAGGCTCGCAGCTGTGGTCCGCCCATGTCGTTGGGCTATGCATACTAACCAGAGTCAGGTACTCGTTGTAATTTTTCAAGGGGTCATTCTATAGCGGACACCCTTTAACCGTTATTGTACATGGTTACATCCTATTAGACATGTAATTAGCTATTAGTGAAATAACCTCTGTATATTTTATGTCAGGAATATTTAATTACACGTACTCGTCTCATTTCAGCGGGATAAATCAGCTGCTGTGATTGTTAGAGGAAGGATAATTTTGATAATGAAAATGTAATTTTGGAAGTAAATGAAAATGTCCGTCACGCAGGCGCTGCATTGCTGTGCACAGTGGTAATTTATGCTGTATTCCTGAACAATTTAAAACAGATGACTGAATTTCTAATTTTTTCTGGAGTAAACACCAACTTTTAATAGATGAATTTTGATTTTTATTACAACACATGGGTGGTGCATCTTGCCAAGCGAGTTTTGTTGCATAGAAGTACAAATGACGGCCTGTACGAGCAAATAAATAATATTTGAGTCATGCACATTCAGTCCTCCATTAAAGAAGCAGACTCAAAACATGACATTAACCGTGCAATCCAAAAATGAGACTTCCTCCTAACTCAGACTAAATTACATTAACTCAAACAAGCGCATGCTCTATAAAAACAATATCTGAATAATATAATATAATTAATAATTCACTATCATACAGATTGAAAATGGCTTATAGCCGAAACGTTTTTGTAACAAAAGTCAAATATCCTAGGGTGTGACATGCCGCACCCTAGTTAACATAACCCCTTCAGTTCCATTGTCCAACCGGCTGGACATAACTTCTTGTCTTTGTATCACACTGCCTATGGTCGATAGATGTTTACTACCACTTTGGTTTGAAGCTCTATGTATTTTTCTTCCACTTGACATCTAATATAAATTGATTCCATTCGATTTTGAAAGGTTATGTGTAAAATCTTCTCTGCTCCACCACGGGCAGTCATGGATTCTAAAAGTTGTTGACTTTTCTTTACATATTTAGTCCAAATGGTTTCTTTTTAGTGAATAAAACTCCTCCGAATTTAATGTACATGATCTTTTTAAAGGTTGGAAGTTCAGTTTTATCAATAAAGTTTGTAATAAGGTGTCTACGAATTTTTGAAAATCCATGTCCAGTATACTGTACATGGGAAGTCAACCCTAATATTTGATGTAACAATATTTTTTATCTATTTTTCAAATATTTACTGTTATATTTTGTTTTTATGTTGTCAGAATTGTTTTTTTGAGTACCATAATAATCAATAACCTTTTCTGAATGGTATGGGCTAAAAGGCGCCCAAACCATTCAAAAATATCATCTGTCCGTTCACATGAATTTCAAAAAATATATTCTTAGTAGTTTTATGTTTTTTTTTTTTTTAAATAATCAAATATCTCTTTTTGAGACTAGACTGTAAATATTTCAATTTCATTAATTTTCTTTATTCCTGTGCGCTGACAACAATTTCATGTCTAAAATTCTAATCTATTTTTAAAATACCTTATGATATTTGAGCTTTTACAATAATATTTACTAATAATTTTTCAAATTTATTTTTTCTGAATTAATTTATTTTAAATTGGTAATAAATTACTGCTTTAATTATATATTTTTTTAATATTTTGAAATTTTGAATTTCGGTTTTCATCCACAAATCGCATTACTTGAGAACCAATGTCCAGTTTACTGGACATTACGTAACTCATGTCTGGTAAACCATAAAATTCTGGAAAAAATCAGGAATCTTCACAAGAGCAATGCACAACTATGGCAGGAAAATACAATTTTTTTATCAAGAAATAAAAATAAAATATATGAAGACTGAATAAAGCTATTACCAACCACCTACAGAATCTTAGTCTTCAACTTAGGATCTACAAAATAAATAATATGGTTCCAGACCTTTCTCCGATTTAGTGCATTTTTACAACAAATCTTTTTTCTTTAGAAACTCTTGACGTATACAGGGCATACGTCTGTCTGGTCTACCTGTGACCCACACTGCTCAGGTGTACCGGACAGGTTTGTCAGTCTTCAACATGGATCCTCCAGGAGATGATCTACTTTATCTCTCTCTATTTGCAGTAATATTTGAGGCACGTAGAAACAAACGAAAAAAAAGTCCGATTCCCAGGAACTGCGTCATCTTAGCGCGGTTCCGTTCTTATCTCTAGTGTTTATGAAGGCATAGAATAGAAACAGTTATTACTTTGTTTAGATCAATAGCGAAACACCTATCCAAATGAAATCTCAAACAAACCAGTCTTGAAAGGTCTTGATTTACAATCTTACCTGTATGGGTCAGCTATCCCATAAGTCGGGCTGAAAGGCCTCCGCTCAGAGGCATTTGGAAAGCCTTGGGATCTCTCTCTTTGAACGCTACATTTTTAACAATAAATTGATCTTTTTATTTTACTTAATCTGTTTTATTGTCAAATACATTATCTGACTATAAGCAATTTAAAAATAACAACGAATAAAACAGACAAAAAGAACAGTTCGAATAAGCGAAATCAATTACTTTAATGTTTTAAGCACTTATTTCTCCGATTGACATCGCCTAATCAAAACTTTCATTAGAACCATTTTTGTAGAACATTTAGTGAGCTTTCTAATGGACATCTTCCGTTTTCCAAGATTCTCAACCTTTTTCGAGATATTAAGGAAAGTATACAAAGTTACCAAAACTTTTTATGTCTGTTAATGAAATATTTTTTTCTAACCCTTCCTAAACTCCAAACGTAACAAAAATTTCAACATATTAGTTCCAATGAATGTAGAACATGCAGAAAATGTTTCAACTGAATCCCATGATTCTAAGTACCCAAACCAAAAACGGTATTCAAAACATTTTTTCCAATTTTCTCGAAAACGGTTGAAGCTATCGCCTTGAAAATGGTTTCATTCGTTTTCCTAGCCCAAGAAGCATATAAAACTTACTACTTAAGTACTTACAAGCTTATGAACTCAAAAACGTAAGCGTTACGATTTTTTTTGCGCGAATTTCGCCCCAAACGCCATCTTCCAGTGGGCGGATTCTGCTGGTTAACGAACTTGACCTTTTAAATTGGACGACGGATTTTTGTACCAAATTTCATCACAATCGGACCATTAGGGAAGCCAGAAATGAGCGAACATACAAATATATATATATATATATATATATTATATATATATATATATATATATATATAATTAAATATATACATATATATATATATATATATATAATTAAATATATACATATATATATATATATATATATATATATATATATATATATATATATATATATACAAATTTGAACCACCGTTAATTTCGGTCTCTAGGGGTTCTGAAACGCGAAATTTTCTAGTCGGCACTTCCGGATTGTTTCATTGTATCAACCTTATAAGCGGGGTTCCTCCCTATGGGGGGGGGGGATAGTTTTGTTCCTTTCAAATACCTGGTGTGAAGAAATTATAAATTATTCTTTTTTTAGTGGCCAAACTTTGGGAATCCATTGTCCTGTCCGAAGCAATAAAAAGTAACTGAAAGAAATGATTGGAAAGGTTTTTCATTTGGAAGATATGTTATATTTTTTGTTTAACAAATTTTCATTGATTTATGTCTTGCATGATGTTGTTGGCACTAAAATATTTGCTAATATATTTGAAAATTTGCTAAATTTGCAATTGGACCTTTATGAACTTGGGCAGTGGACCCATCCCAGCACTGTTGCTGTTTGCAGGACAGTAATCGATCACGAACTATGAATTTATGTGGAAGCATAACGTCTTCCAATGCAATAGGTCGATCGTGCTGAAGGAGGTTTAAAAAGTGTTGAATTGAACCTGCCGGGAATCAGGATTGGCTGAAGAAGATATTCGCCCGAAAATCCGCACCACACGTTAACTTGGAACTGACACTGATTGTGTGGTCTTCACAGTGCATAAGGATTAGAATGAGACCAAGTATGCGAATTGGGACTGTTAAAAATTCCATCCTCGTGAATGTGGCCTTGTCTGTCCACAAAAAGTTTCGGCCGAACTGAGGATTAACAATATACCCCCCCCCCCCGCAATTTTTTGCGCAATTTTTAGTTTTATTTTAAATTTATTTGAAAACACTTCAAATTATGTGTAAATTTTGGATTACAATTATTCAACCACCATGAAATGTTTTTGAATTCTCCCCTCAAAATTTCTAGTCAAAACTGGGTGCCAAATACATCACCTAAATGATAAATCAATGAAAAATTGGAAAACACTAAATTTGACATGTCTCTCAATTGAAAATCTTTCAGTTACTTTTGTTGCTTCCGGAATGGGAAATGGATTCCCACAGTTCGGCCAAAAAAAATAATGAATATTTTTTAATTTCTTTACACAAGATATTTGAAAGTAACAAAACTACATTCCACATTTTTTTTTTTTTTTTTTGACAAAAGGGAGTCAATCGTTCAATTTATCCCTCAATAAACCTCCACTTCATTTTCATAGATTTAATGCTTACTTAGTGTAGAAGTTTTCGTGTAATTATTGAATCTGTAGTCCGTTAGGGGGCTGAGGAAAAAAATCGCGAAAAAACTCTGATTCCTCGATAAAAACAGAAGTGCGTTATTTGACGTCTAGAAAGTATATTTCAATAATAGTTTTAGTGAAATAAGCTACTGATTTTTAAAAGGAAATTTTATCTATTTTATGATGACATAATTAAAATTTAATTATCTTCAATAGTTTTAGAGAAATTCTTTCTTATTCATCAAAAAAACATGACTACGTTTAAAAAACAGAAACTTGGACATATCTCATTTTCCTATCGGGATCGGACCATACTTCAAATGAACTTGTGTTGAAAATTATGTTTACAATCACCTCCTAGAGTTTGGCTACTTAGACCTGAATCACCCTGTATATATGGACAATATTTTTAGACTTCATCCATAGTTTTGTTCAAGTGTTAATTATTTATATGTTAAACATTTTCGAAATTCCACTATAGGTGACTTATTTACTGACGGGTCAATAAAATAAGGGGTAATTTTCGTGTTGAACTCATTATCGTGCACGACCATATACATCGTCGTAATATATACACACATATATATATATATATATATATATATATATATATATATATATATATATATATATATATATATATATATATATATAAATAAAAAAAAAAAAAAATCAGTCCCGTAACAGGCCACGAGGGCCCTGAGGGGCAGATACTATAGAGGTATCTGATTCATGACCATACGGCACACTAGGGAGATAGTGTGGTCAGTACTATGCTCCGGCCGCCTGATTTTCCCCTTGGCCGCTTCGACTGCTAGAGTCATTAGCACCCAAGGTACCCATTATTAATTAAGTTAATTAAAGGCTGGGTTGGCCTAGGGACGGTCAGGGAGGCCGAATTCAACCGGTGAACGAAGACACTAGAAGAAAAAATCTTTAGTGCTTGCTCGGGATTTGAACTCAGACCTCCAGCTTATTAGTCCAGCGCTCTACCACTGAGCTAACCTCGCCCCCATATATATATATAACTTGTCATATAATTTGAATTCATAGGCAAGCAAGTAAATTAAATAAAAGTTACGATGACTGGCACGATTGTATCTGTATAAACATCCGTCACGCAAGAGCTGCATAACTAACACATTCCACAGAAGAAGGGAAGTGTCCAGTACTCCTGATTAATTTTGTTTTGTTGCAGGAGCTGCATAACTAAGCACTTTCCTCAGAATTGGGCCTTTTATATTTGTAATGAACAACTGACACAATTGATATCGTAATCATTTAACTCGTCAAATCATCAAATCTTTGTTAATTTATTGCAATGAAAAATATAAGTTTACACATTTACAGTTAGAACAACCATAAAAAATCAGAATTTTAAGGTGACCTTGAGTGCACGCTATTAGCTCATCCGTCTCCAGATCTGACATAAGGGAGCCTTAAAAATTTATGTTAAAATATTAGCCTTCTCTCAGCTTATCATTTCCATAACAGGACAATATTCTTCTTGTCTTATTACATCCTTCTTTTCTCCAAAAAAAAATTCTGAGGTACAGCCTAATTAAAAGAACTTATTATGATCGTCACCTCAAACCGTAAATATTTCACTTTAACTCCATTTCAGGCCATTTTCAAATACTAGAAGAATAATTAAGTAAGTGTTCCTTCACAATAAACCCCCTTTCTCCATATTTTTTTTTTAAATAACCACCCTGTTTTTTTCCCTACATTGAAGTAACCTTGCAATGTGGGAATTTATTTTCTACATGTTCCGTTTTAAAAAGATTAATTAATAAAAAGAAAGTAACTGAAATTTACAATGAATGTGGGGAAGGTCAGAAAATAAAATTAACCTAAATAATTTTAAAACTATAAAAAAATACTAAAAACTAGTAGAAATAGAATATATATACATTTTACAATTTTTGCAATAAATAAATTATATGTAATATAAATGAATAATAATAAATCCAAATGTAAAATAATGTAATTTATAGGTACATATAATTAAATGTATACAATAGTGATATAATAGAGCTTATTGGGGTCTCCCGAGGTCTAGTGGCTAGCGCGCTAGATTTATAAGAGGGAGATGGTGGGTTCGATCCCCACTGGCGGCAGAAATTTTCTCATCTCATGGCTCGCTGAGAAAATTCCTGGCTGCACCCTGGACGTCGGCGCTAATGGCCAAGATTTGTAGATGCGGCCTTAAAAAAAAGCTTATTTTTTTAAAGTTGGTCATAATCTCTATTGTACCAATAAATGTGTCGAATTCATCGAAGTGTTTGATAAGAATCTCCCTTTTAGGGCCGCCACACACTATGAAGTAGACCGGACAGGTTCACCCGTCCGGTGCACCTGTCCGGTCTACCTCATAGTGTGTGGCGGAACTTTACTACCCCACTCTACCCTTTCCGGCGACCTCACACCTGATGAAAATTCGATTATTTCCACCTGACTGGCGAGTAGACCTCATGTGTGTGTGGGGGTTGTCAGGTGTACCTGATGAGGTCTCAGTTTTCTGCAACTCTGATTTGTGTTGATTTGTTTTACCGTTCTGGCCTTTTTATTTATTTATTTATGAAATCAGTTTATAGTGTAAAATGTCTCATAAAATTAACGAAGTTCTTAGTGATTTCATCGAAATTTATAAAAATGAACCATGTTTATGGAAAATAAAAGACGATGATTTTCACAATAGAAATAAAAGGGAGGCTGCATGTCGCAAATTAGTATACAAACTGCAGAAAATATATCCAAATGTAAACGAGAGTATGGCTAAAAGTAAAATTAATAGTTTTCGGTTTAATATTCGAAAGGGGGGTCTCCCGTGGTCTAATGGCTAGCGCCTTGGATTCATAAGCGGGAGATGGTGGGTTCGATTCCCAACCTCCGGCAGGAATTTTATCATCCCACGGCTCGCTGGTAAAATTCCTGGCTGCACCCTGGATGTCGGCGCTAATGACCTAGATGTAGATGCGCCGTAAAAAAAAAAAAAAAAAAAAAAAAAAAAAAAAAAAAAAAAAAAAAAAAAAAAAAAAAAAAAATATTCGAAAGGAGTAGTGGAAAATTTACTCCTCAAGATTCTCAAAGTAGCAGTCAGTTTTTCGTGTGGAGATATAGCGGCCCTCATTTGTGTATATTTCTTCCTAATAAAAGGAGATAAAAGTGACAATAAATCTATGTAAACTGATTCGTTCATGCGCAGATAATTGCGATAATCTGTTGGTTCATCTCTTAATTCGTTCAGAAGATTGATATAGGTGAATTTATTTCTTCACTGCAACTATTCCGTACACCATTGTTTACGTTTTTAGCGCGGTTCCTCCCTCCCCCATAGGGAGGAACCCCGCTTATAAGGTTGATACAATGAAACAATCCGGAAGTGCCGACTAGAAAATTTCGCGTTTCAGAACCCCTAAAGACCGAAAATAACGGTGGTTCAAATTTGTCCCGTGATTCTAAGTACCCAAACCAAAAACGGTATTCAAAAAATATTTTTCCAATTTTCTCGAAAACGGTTAAAGCTATCGCCTTGAAAATGGTTTCATTCGTTTTCCTAGCCCAAGAAGCCTATAAAAAGAGTACTTACAAGCTTATGAAACGTAAGCGTTACGATATTTCTGCGCGAATTTCGCCCCAAACGCCATCTTCCAGTAGGCGGATTTTGCTGGTTAACGAACTTGACCTTTAAAATTGGACGACTGATTTTTGTACAGGAAACTGGCCGGTTTCTAAGGCCGGCCACACACAATGAGGTAGACCGGACAGGTACACCCGTGAGGTGCACCTGTCCGGTCTACCTGTGACCCACACTGCTCAGGTGTACCGGACAGGTTTGTCAGTCTTCAACATGGATCCTCCAGGAGATGATCTACTTTATCTCTCTCTATTTGCAGTAATATTTGAGGCACGTAGAAACAAACGAAAAAAAAGTCCGATTCGCAGGAACTGCGTCATCTTAGCGCGGTTCCGTTCTTATCTCTAGTGTTTATGAAGGCATAGAATAGAAACAGTTATTACTTTGTTTAGATCAATAGCGAAACACCTATCCAAATGAAATCTCAAACAAACCAGTCTTGAAAGGTCTTGAGTTACAATCTTATCTGTATGGGTCAGCTATCCCATAAGTCGGACAGAAAGGCCTCCGCTCAGAGGCATTTGGAAAGCCTTGGGATCTCTCTCTTTGAACGCTACATTTTTAACAATAAATTGATCTTCTTATTTTACTTAATCTGTTTTATTGTCAAATACATTATCTGACTATAAGCAATTTAAAAATAACAACGAATAAAACAGACAAAAAGAACAGTTCGAATAAGCGAAATCAATTACTTTAAAGTTTTAAGCACTTATTTCTCCGATTGACATCGCCTAATCAAAACTTTCATTAGAACCATTTTTGTAGAGCATTTAGTGAGCTTTCTAATGGCATCTTCCGTTTCCCAAGATTCTCAACCTTTTTCGAGATATTAAGGAAAGTATACAAAGTTACCAAAACTTTCTATGTCTGTTAATAAAATATTTTTTTCTTACCCTTCCTAAACTCCAAACGTAACAAAAATTTCAATATATTAGTTTTAATGAAAGTAGAACATGCAGAAAATGTTTCAACTGAATCCCATAATTCTAAGTACCAAAATCAAAGACAAAAAGAACAGTTCGAATAAGCGAAATCAATTACTTTAATGTTTTAAGCACTTATTTCTCCGATTGACATCGCCTGATCAAAACTTTTATCAGAACCATTTTTGTAGAGCATTTAGTGAACTTTCTAAAGGTCATCTTTCGTTTTCAAGATTCTCAACCTTTTTCGAGATATTAAGGAAAGTATACAAAGTTACCAAAACTTTTTATGTCTGTTAATGAAATATTTTTTTCTAACCCTTCCTAAACTCCAAACGTAACAAAAATTTCAACATATTAGTTTTAATGAAGGTAGAACATGCAGAAAATGTTTCAACTGAATCCCATGATTCTAAGTACCCAAACCAAAAACGGTATTCAAAAACTTTTTTTTTCAATTTTCTCGAAAACGGTTAAAGCTATCGCCTTGAAAATGGTTTCATTCGTTTTCCTAGACCAAGAAGCCTATAAAAAGAGTACTTACAAGCTTATGAACTCAAAAACGTAAGCGTTACGATTTTTTTTGCGCGAATTTCGCCCCAAACGCCATCTTCCAGTGGGCAGATTCTGCTGGTTAACGAACATAACGATATATATATATATATATATATATATATATATATATATATATATATATGTATGTATATATTTATATATATATATATATATATATATATATATATATATATATATATATATATAAATTTGTCTGTTCGCTCATTTCTGGCTTCCCTGATGGTCGGATTTTGATGAAATTTGGTACAAAAATCAGTCGTCCAATTTGAAAGGTCAAGTTCGTTAACCAGCAAAATCCGCCTACTGGAAGATGGCGTTTGGGGCGAAATTCGCGCAAAAAAAAAATCGTAACGCTTACGTTTTTGAGTTCATAAGCTTGTAAGTACTCTTTTTATAGGCTTCTTGGTCTAGGAAAACGAATGAAACCATTTTCAAGGCGATAGCTTTAACCGTTTTCGAGAAAATTGAAAAAAAAAGTTTTTGAATACCGTTTTTGGTTTGGGTACTTAGAATCATGGGATTCAGTTGAAACATTTTCTGCATGTTCTACCTTCATTAAAACTAATATGTTGAAATTTTTGTTACGTTTGGAGTTTAGGAAGGGTTAGAAAAAAATATTTCATTAACAGACATAAAAAGTTTTGGTAACTTTGTATACTTTCCTTAATATCTCGAAAAAGGTTGAGAATCTTGAAAACGAAAGATGACCTTTAGAAAGTTCACTAAATGCTCTACAAAAATGGTTCTGATAAAAGTTTTGATCAGGCGATGTCAATCGGAGAAATAAGTGCTTAAAACATGAAAGTAATTGATTTCGCTTATTCGAACTGTTCTTTTTGTCTTTGATTTTGGTACTTAGAATTATGGGATTCAGTTGAAACATTTTCTGCATGTTCTACTTTCATTAAAACTAATATATTGAAATTTTTGTTACGTTTGGAGTTTAGGAAGGGTAAGAAAAAAATATTTTATTAACAGACATAGAAAGTTTTGGTAACTTTGTATACTTTCCTTAATATCTCGAAAAAGGTTGAGAATCTTGGGAAACGGAAGATGCCATTAGAAAGCTCACTAAATGCTCTACAAAAATGGTTCTAATGAAAGTTTTGATTAGGCGATGTCAATCGGAGAAATAAGTGCTTAAAACTTTAAAGTAATTGATTTCGCTTATTCGAACTGTTCTTTTTGTCTGTTTTATTCGTTGTTATTTTTAAATTGCTTATAGTCAGATAATGTATTTGACAATAAAACAGATTAAGTAAAATAAGAAGATCAATTTATTGTTAAAAATGTAGCGTTCAAAGAGAGAGATCCCAAGGCTTTCCAAATGCCTCTGAGCGGAGGCCTTTCTGTCCGACTTATGGGATAGCTGACCCATACAGATAAGATTGTAACTCAAGACCTTTCAAGACTGGTTTGTTTGAGATTTCATTTGGATAGGTGTTTCGCTATTGATCTAAACAAAGTAATAACTGTTTCTATTCTATGCCTTCATAAACACTAGAGATAAGAACGGAACCGCGCTAAGATGACGCAGTTCCTGCGAATCGGACTTTTTTTTCGTTTGTTTCTACGTGCCTCAAATATTACTGCAAATAGAGAGAGATAAAGTAGATCATCTCCTGGAGGATCCATGTTGAAGACTGACAAACCTGTCCGGTACACGTGAGCAGTGTGGGTCACAGGTAGACCAGACAGGTGCACCTCACGGGTGTACCTGTCCGGTCTACCTCATAGTGTGTGGCCGGCCTTAGAAACCGGCCAGTTTCCTCCTTTTAATTTTATAGTCTTCATGAATTTGATTCTTTCCTTGTCAAGTAGTCTGCAGTCAAAAACTAGATGGTCGTAAGTCTGTTCAGTACGTGAGTCACATTTTTAGTTATTTTCTTCAATGATTTTAAATCTGTGTAAATAACTTCTTGTAGGTCCATGAACGGTTACTGTTTGTGTGAGTTTATAATTTATTCTTGGTATTTTCTGTGGGTCCTCTATTGTACGTATGTAATCGTCCTTTAATTGTCAGTGTCGAATGGTGGTTCTATTGTCTATTTGTGTCCTGTCTTAGTATGCGTTTTACAGTATTCTTAGGAGTGTAACCATCCTGTGTAAATATTTGTGCATAATTTAAAACTTATATTACCTTCAGACCACCACACTCTTTATAAAACACAGTTTTCTAGGTAATGATAATAATAAAGTCTTTTAATATTATTGTTATGACTACTATTTTTTTTTAATCAAAAAAATAATTGTTCCCAATTTTCTAATATATTTTCTTGTAAAGTTTATTAATTAAACTGCCATGATTGATGGTATCTCATGGAGACAAGAAGAAGAGGAAGGCCGATGACTTCACGGGCCATGCATACTAACTAGCATCAGGTATCAGGTCCAATTTTTCAAGGGTTCACTGTCAAGCTCCCATCTCCCTGTTCTTTCTTGTATGAAGAATAGGAACTTCATAAGAAAATTAGGGGTTATTTTTTTTCAAAACAAGCCTATTAATATTGTTATTACTTAATTTCGACGAATCTTTTTTTGGTTAAATTATTTTTATAGTTGTGTACTAATGCTTAGTCTATTTGTGAAAATGTCAATTTACATTCAATCAATGAAATTTATTGACAAATATATTTAGGAAATTTTTAAACAAACGTTTTTCAAGAAAAACATCCGAGTAATATTGTGCAAATCCTCCACCAATTCTTGCCAGTTTTGTGCGTGACTCAAAATTTTTCAATGTATGTTGAGTATTACAGGATATTATTTGATTTCCTTTAAATAATGGAATTTCATGATGATTAAAATGTAAAAAAGTCCGACTCGCAGGAACTGCATCATCTTAGCGCGGTTCCGTTCTTATCCGAAGTGCGATTAGGAAAGGAATAGTAGCTGCTATTGGTAGGTTTTGATCTTTCGTTAAAAATATAAAATAAAATCTCAAAGAGAAGGAAGCTTAAAGCGACAGTTTTCTAAGCAGATGGGACTCTCCCGTCATCGCGACGCTCACTCTAGGCAAAACTATATTACCAATATGATTCTTATTTTCTCAGCTTTAATGAAATACTCATTCCACCGTTAAATAAACTTAAAAAACAAAAGTGAGGTAAACAGTGACAAAACCCCGTTTAAAATAACAAAACTAACACTTTCGTAGTTTTAAGCACTTACTTCTCCGACTGACATTGCCCCATCGAAATTTCCTTCAGAATCTTTTTTTTAGAGAATTTAGTAAGCTTTTGAATGGTTATATCGTACTTCCCACGATTTCTTAACTGTTTGGATGATATTAAGGGGGGGAAATGGTGCTAATACCTACCGATAGCTGCTATATTCCTTCACTAATCGCACTTGAGATAAGAACGGAACCGCGCTAAGATGAAGCAGTTCCTGCGGGTCGGACTTTTTTTTTGTCAGACAAATTAATGTATTATGTTTATATTATAATATAAATATTATGTTTATAAGAAGATCAAATCACTTTAATTGCGGTGTAAAATATTGTTGCTAGCTAAATCTAAGTATTATATAAGCTCATAAGGAAAATGGTGCTAATGACTCAGATTTCGATGCACCATAAAAGAAAAAAAAATTAAGGACAATATACGAAGATTCCAAACCATTTCATGTCTGTTAATAAAATATTTTATTCTAATCCCAATAACGCTACACTTATACACAAATAATTTTTTTTTAAGTACCTATTTAATACGTATAAAATAAGGTTATAATGAGCGATCCGCTGTGGCATATAACAAGTACTACCACCGTGTGGAGTGCAACTAGTATAAACCGTCACGTCAGTATCACTGTGGTATGTAAAGAGCGGCTGTTCTGATACTGGCAAAAGTTAGAAATCCTACATTCCTAAAGTTGTTTGGAGGCTTATCTTTATGACTCTAGAAAGAGACTTACATATGACGAGGATACACTGGGCGATACCTGTACTGGGAATGCCCTCCACCCTAAGCCTCCTAGCTCCTCACCTTCGAATTGAAACAAAACATTGTTTCTGTATATACGTATCCTGTTTTATTGACTAATACATTTGACTACTATAAACAATCACAAAAATAACGAGCAGTGAAAAAAAACTGTAGGAAACACACAAAAAGATTCGTTAAAATGAACGAAATTACCTATGTTTTAAGCACTTATTTCTCCAAATATAACCGTCCCATCGCAAATGTCTTCACAACATTTTTTGTAGAAAATTTAGTAACCTTTCGAATGGTAACCTTTCGCTTCCCAAGATTTTCAACCGTTTTCGAGATATTAATGAAAGTATACGAAGTTCCTAAAATTTTCATTATTTCTAGCAACAGAAAATTGGTCTCATTTTTCCTATCCTGTTTTACAAACAAATACATTTTCCTAACATAAGAAATTACAAAAATAAAAAAACAAGGGAAATAGACAAAAATTACAAAAAGAACGACAAAAACCCGTTCATAAGAACAAAACAGACGTATTTGAAGTTTTAAGCACTTACTTCTCCGATTGACATAACCTAATCAAAAATAGTTTTAGAATGATTTTTGTAGAGAATTTAGTAAGCTTTCAAATAGTTTCTATCCACTTACCACGATTTCCCAACCGTTTTCGAGATATTAATGAAATTATACGAAGTTCCCAAAACTTTTCATGTCTGTTCATAAAATATTTTATTCTAACCCTTCCTTAACTCCAAACGTAACATAACTTTCAACATATTAGTTTTAATGAAAGTAGAACATGCAGTAAATGTTTCAACTGAATCCCATGATTCTAAGTACCCAAACCAAAAACGGCATTCAAAAATTATTTTTTTCAGTTTTCTCGAAAACGGTTAAAGCTATCGCCTTGAAAATGGTTCCATTCGTTTTCCTAGCCCAAGAAGCCTATAAAAAGAGTACTTACAAGCTTATGAACTCAAAAACGTAAGCGTTACGATTTTTTCTGCGCGAATTTTGCCCCAAACGCCATCTTCCAGTAGGCGGATATTGCTGGTTAACGAACTTGACCTTTCAAATTGGACGACGGATTTTTGTACCAAATTTCATCAAAATCCGACCATCAGGGAAGCCAGAAATGAGCGAACAGACAAATATATATATATATATATATATATATATATATATATATATATATATATATATATATATATAAATAAATATAACATATATATATATAAATAAATATAACATATATATATATATATATATATATATAATAAATATAACATATATATATATATATATATATATATATATATATATATATATACAAAATATTTTCGGTCTCTAGGGGTTCTGAAACGCGAAATTTTCTTGTCGGCACTTCCGGATTGTTTCATTGTATCAACCTTATAAGCGGGGTTCCTCCCTATGGGGGAGGGAGGAACCGCGCTAAAAGGGAAAAAATACAATGAATTTTTCATGATTCCTTACCGATAATCGTCTTTCCATCCTAAAATTTAAGTTCATGTGTACTTCCTTGTATAAATGACTTACTTCATTTTTTTTCTGAATGAATATTTTGTTTTTTTGTTTACTTATTTTAAACAAGAGAAACAATAATCTTGTAATAATAATGTTGCTAGCTGTATAAACTGGATCCCGTAGAGAATCTAATCTAACCAGATCGTAGTGAGTTCTCGAATTGGTTACCGCCAGGAGAAACCACGTGCCATTGGACTTATGAAAAGGTGGCCTTTAGATAGGCTGGAATACCGTTTACAGAAATTATTCCTACGCTCAAAAAAAATAAATATTAAATTGAAATAGCGATTAATACGTTCGTCTTTAACAAACCAGATATTTCCCAGTGAGAAAGGGAAATGTTAAAAAATCATTTAACAGAGAAGTCCGGCGAAATATAACACTCTCATCATTAATACTTATGCGGAAGGACACAAGTTTGTTAAAGGAACAAAATAATCGCAAAGAGGTTGCTTGAAGAAAAACATATAATATGTATTGAAACACGATAAGAAATTCTATGAAATTCCGCACAGGTGCTTTGCTAGCTCCTCTAGCTGTTTCTGTCTAGTTCTTGGCTTGAAACTCTTTATAGCTTGAGTACTCAGCATGAGCCGTGGTTTGTATTTTGCATTCATTGGTTCGAGATTGATAATACAGGTCAACATTCGATCTAAATAAAACAAAAACACTAGAAGCAGTATGATCATTATGGGGTTTTGGCGATGAACGGGTTGGTTAATCTTCATCACATCAGAATCAATGTCTATTGAAAGTCAAATAGAGAAAACCCTTAGGAAAAATCTCAACAAAATCATGAAGTACATTTTTGAGGTCCCTGAGTCTGAAACTGTTTGACTTGCACTGTCTTCCAAAAAATGAATTTTTTAATGAATTTTTTCAGATTTGTTCTACGTTTTTTTTTTTTTTTTTTTTTTTTTTTTTTTTTTAATTTATCCTTCAAATCACCTCTAAGGCGTAAGGTTAAACGAACTACGGATTTGGACTCAGTGACCAGAAGGTGATATTTCTCCTACGTTTCTTCTCCATTTGACCTTCAAATGACCTTGAATCTGATGTGATGAAGGTTAACCAACCCTCTCATCGTAATCAGCCACCCCAAAACCCCAAAAGGACAATACCACTCGGAGTGTTTTTTTTTAGATTAAATGTTGACCTTTGTATTGAAACATAGCAGCAAACAGCAAAGAAGTATTCCTAATTAACAAGCTCTTAAGAGTTAATGAGTGGTGATGGGAAAAAACCTAAGTACTTTAAGAACTTTTAAATATTGGCTAATTATTGTCTAGATAGCCCTCACTAAGTGGTGCTATAATTGGATGGTTACTCATCCAACGAATTTCCTTGAGTAAAAAGAATCATGTAATCGACTATTAACTTTTAAGTAGAACGAAAAACCTTGCGTTTTGGAGATTTATTTTTATCTTATTTTAGAAAATGTATCCAACGTTTATTGTCTTACAACGGTAGTAGGAAAAGGTATTCGAAGTACAAGGTCGCTGGCAGAGAAGGAAGATATTCGGTAAAATAAAAGACGGCCAATTCTTTCGAAAACAACAAATTTATTTTTCATGTTAAGTGCTTTCACGGAACTCATTATAAGCTCTGAGGATGGCAACAGGAGCTGCTGAAAGCGCTTAACTTGAAAAATAAATTTGTTATTTGTGAAGGAATTGGCCGTCTTTCGTTTCACTGAAAAGGTACTATTTTAGGTAAACATTGTGCAGTTATTTAAGACGGCAGTAATTGTATTTTTTTTTTTTTTTATGAATGTAATGAGTAAGCTTTATTACTTATTTTTCATTATCAGAGCATCCTTTAACATAATTATCTGTGAAGTCCTTAATGAGCTAAGCCACATTAGAAAAATTATCGTCTGAAATATCATAATCCTTCTCATCAACTCATTTATTAGTTCATACGGTCATTCTAACAATATGAAGGTTCGTTTTAGTTTTTAATTTATTGTACTAAAACAACTGTTTGTAATAATAAAAGAATGTCACAATGAATTTTCTTAAGAAATCGAATGAAAAAATATTTTATTACATCATATAACTGGAGCTTTACTATTGATTATATTTGTAAATTATGTAAGGGATCGAGAATTCCAGTATTTTAAATCATGTTGAAATACATTTTCAATTATTTTGACATAAGCAGTAATTTTCTAAAAAAATCATATCTTGTCGCCAACTATGCTTAAAAAATAGTTTAAAATAAAATACCAACTTTGCACGAGAAGTAAAAGTTAATTATGAAGTTATAAATGTAATAATCACCCATAAATATTAAATTAAATTTCTTTTAGTTTCACGGAGTGCATTTTTATATTTTAAAAGCAATGTATTTTCTTCTGTGTAATAGTATATTCGTAGGTACGTGTCATACTTACTGGTGACCGCTAGAGTCCATAAAGGACCATGGCCTCTGCTAGGAGCTTCTCCCATTCTCCCACGTTGGTAGCGATTCTCCTCCAACGACTAATCCCCAGATACATCGGGTGTTTGTCCAAGTCATCCAGTCAGCGAAGACGGAGCTTTCCTCGCCTAAGTACTTCTCCAGCTTTCCGTGAAGGAGTTTTGCGGGGAAGTCGTGTAGGTCCCATTCTTTCAACAGGGCCAAGCCATTACAACCATTTTTATGTGAGCCACTAGGTCCTGCTCTCCATAAAGATCCTGCAGCTCACTGTTGCTCCTGATCCTCCACTGCTCACCCACCTTCACAGGCCCATGAATCCGACGCGAAAACATTCGCTCCCAAAGTCTCTGCTGGCAGACTCTGAATTTAGGCTCCATGCCTCGCTGCCATAGGTGACTGTGGGTCTTGGAGTACTTCTACATACTTTTACCTTTGCGTTTCTGGACTGCCTTTTATCCTTGACTAGCCTTTGCAGTCCAAACGAACATCTATTTAGCAACAATCCTCGCCTTTATGACAGGCGTTATTTCGTTGTTTTCAGTCAGGTTGCGACCAAGATTTTTTAATTCTTCGGATCTTGCAAAAGTGTACTCTCCAAGGAAGAACTTCTTCACGGGTTTCGTCTGACGTCAATGTCTTCATATAAACTGCCTTCTCTATATTTACCTTCAGATTGAGTTCTCTTGCAGCACGCAGGAAGTCTTTCAGAGCCCCGGCTACAGCTGCGAATGTTCTTCCTGAAATGACATCATCCGCGGCCGGATATATTAATTATGATAATTATCTATCCGATACCTGAGATATATTTCCTGCGAGAAGTGTCAGATGTTAACGCACCCTAAGACACTTGTACATTTTTTCCCGGTTGATGCTGTCGTACGCTTGCCTGAATTCAACAAAAACATGATGAAGAGTGACATTAAACTACTGTAATGAAAGAGCTTAGAATAGCACTTTACAACTCACTAAAGATCTACCTACCACCTAGGTGTGGGAGAGGAAGCTGGAGAGGGAGGGAGTGAGGGTGAGGGTGAGAGAGGGTGGGGGAGTGAGACAGGGAGGGGTGAGGGAGTGAGGCTAAGGAGGGGTAGGGAGACAGGAAGGGGTACAAAGTCTTCTAGGAAGAGAGGAAATCCGCTCGTCAAGAAGACAAAGGATGGAGGAGATGAAGATAGATTATAAGAAATGGGAGATATTATAGTTGAAATGTTGGGATAGTGAAAGGAAGAGAATAGAGAGAAGGTAGAGAGAGCTATTTAAAATAGATTAGATGGAAGATAGAAATGGTTATAGGAGGTATAAGAGGAAGGAAAATAGGGTCGGGTTATTAGGTTCTCGAGATTGCTAGGCCATCCTCAATCGAGCAGCAACAATCTTTATCCCTTCAAAACTTCAATATTTTATATTGTCTTCAGAAAACAGTCTGCTTCTCCGAAATATAAATTAAATATAGGACTTCAAAATTTATTCGGCGATTAAAGGTCATCTTAATATCCATCATTGAAGATATATATATATTTCTTCATATAAATAGAAGAAAATACTTTTTGGAATACAAAAAAAAAAAAAAAACAAAAAAAAAAAAACAAAAAAAAAAAACAATATAACATCCTATTGAAAATTCTTATAAACGTAATGTAGTATGAAGAGATCTTGGCGACAAGAGAACTCTACATTAAGCCCTCCCTATTTTCTGACCCTTGCCATGTTCAGTTCAAGAATAACATATTCACTTCACATTTAAAAACAGGTGTTAAATTATAAACCCACAAGAAATATTCAGGATTAGCCAATTGGATGAAGTTATCTTTATACGTTAGTACATTTATACATACAGTTATATTTAAATGTAGACTTCGAGAAATGTAAATTAAAAAAATGGAATTATCATCTCTTTGTATTCTTTTTACATATTTATTTTTTATTTACTAGGAGAGATTACGGTGGTGGGGTCACCGATTGGGCCCATTATTTTCCGTTGATTCTGCAGGGAAAAATAGTTCGAGCGTTTCAACCAATGGGTCTTACGAGCTGAAAAATAAAATTATGTATGTTAAGAATGCTTTATTTTATATCTCGATTGTGGAAAATTATATCGACATGATTTTTTCACCTTATCTATTAATTATTTTTAGTATATTATAGGAAAACTACAATCGTTAAACAATAATTTATATTTCGTTGGTAACCCTTTCAAATAAACTAGCTTTAAAAACTTGTTCATACAAAAATGAATATGATCAGCACCTGTGTGTTCTATTTTATTTCTCAGATCCTCAGGCCCATGGCGCTAGGACACATGGCGAATCATTTTCGATGCAGAATCGCCAGAGAAAAATCGACCTCACCACCGTATTCTGTACTTGTTAGTGGAAAAAAATAGAATTTGTGAAAAAAGCCCTCCACGTTTGGAACAATAAATGAACGTATGCATAAAGGGTCAAAATTATAGCAAAAACACAACATTTGATACACAAATAACGCTATTAAAGTGTTAGGAAAACCAGCAATGACTGGAGGGCTTGTATGGTTAGCGACCGTGAAATTAGCAATAGGTAGATTATTGGAAAAACTAAAAAAAAAAAAAACAAAAAAAAATCATATAAAATATCTGAGGATAGGAGGGACATTATTAAAATAACGGCAGGTAGATAAAATCTTAATTTAAACTTTAAAGCTAATATAAAATATGAACGATAGGGTGGAGGAGGCATAGAATTTCTTGTGTCCGCCACTTTTATAGGCGAAGTTGTATATATTAGAGGTTTATGTACAATAACTATTGTTTTATTATACTGCACTGTACCACTAGCAATGAAGTGTTTCTTGTGTAGCGGATTTAAAGGTCTTGATTTTATTATTCTTTTAATTCCTAATCATTGAATACAAAAAATTATAAAAAAGTAAATAAACTGCTCATGTGTACCTGAAATATATTCGAGTGCAAATGTAAATATACTGTGCTTATTTTGGCTATGTGAAGGTTAGGTCAGCTTAGTTTGTAGTGCATTATGTGGTCGATCAGTGTAGTGCCATTTGATTCTTTGCAACAAATCACATTCTTTCTTTCCGATGTCCAAACTTTACTTTGGCTATGTACTTATTTTTGAACGAAATATTGATACTTGACCGGAACATGTGTTTTTTAGCGCGGTTCCTCCCTCCCCCATAGGGAGGAACCCCGCTTTTAGGGCTGACCTCATCAAGCAATCCGGAACTGCCGACTAGAAAATGTTACGTTTCGGAACCCCTACAGAACGAAAATAACGGTGGTTCAAATTTATATATATATATATATAAATTTGAACCACCGTTATTTTCGTTCTGTAGGGGTTCCGAAACGTAACATTTTCTAGTCGGCAGTTCTTATATATATATTATATATATATATATATATATATATATATATATATATATATATATATATATATTTGTCTGTTCACTCTCTAGCTCCCAGACGAATGGTCAGATTTAAAAGAAATTATCTACAAAAACCTTTCGTCTAATTTGAAAGGTCAAGTTCTTTAACCGGCAGAATCCGTCCACTAGAACACGTTTTTTGGAGCGAAATTCGCGCGAAAAAAATCGTTGCGCTTACTTCAAACGCTTGTAAGTACTCGTTAAATAAGTTTATTGGCCTAGAGAAACGAATGAAACCATTTTTAACGCGATAGCTTTAACCGTTTTCGAGAAAATTGGAAACATAGTTGTCGAATAAAGTTTTTGGTTAGGTTACTTAGAATCATTGGATTCAGTTGAAACATTTTCTGCATGTTTTAAATTCATATAAACAATGATTTTTAAATTTTGGTTACGTTTGGACTTAAGGAAGGATTAGAATAAAATATTTTATTAATTTTTTTTTTTTTTTTTTAGTATTTATTTATTTGAAATCTGTACAGGTTAACAGTACAATGATCAAGTTTGTTGATCCAGATATTATGTACAAGTTGACAAAACTGTCAAAAGTAAAATAAAATAAAAATAAAAAAAATACAAAATTTGGAAGAAGCCAACCATTGTTGGCACTTCCAGAGGTGTTTTAATAAATATTTTATTGATCATGAAAAGATCAGGCAAGTAAATTGTCTCGGGGCCACTGTCTCTTAAGCCGCCTGGGAGGATTGTCTGGATGGTATTGGGAAGATAAGGATTGACCTACGGGATTAGGATGGTAAGACAATTTGGAGTGGAACGTTTGGAAACGGGTTTTAGCGAGGTCAAGGACAAATGGGATGTTGAGGTCATTGTGTAGGGTTTTGTTGGATACATAGAAAGGGGCATTTACAATTTTACGGAGGACTTTTGACTGGAATGCCTGTATTCTGTTGATGTTGGATGTTTTTGCAGATCCCCAGAGTTCAAGTCCGTATGTCCATATTGGTCGGATGATTGTTTTATATATCGTAATTTTGTTCTGTGTCGATAGTTTAGATGAAGGTCCAAGGAGTCGTTTAAGTAGTCCGTATCGTTTGTTCAGTTCTTGTCTTTTCAGTCTCGTGTGAGGGTTCCATGTCAGTCGGCTGTCAAGGTATAATCCTAGATATCGAACCTCGCTGGATGTTGGTAGTGGAGTGTTTTTGAGGTAGACTGTAGGACATGATCTCCGGTTTAGAGTGAATGTTACCTGTTTACATTTTTCAGGGTTGATTTTAATTCTCCACCTTTCACTCCAATGCTGAATAGAGGTAAGATGTTCCTGAAGGATCAGGGGAAGTTGATAGGATGGCAGTATCATCTGCGTAGGTGGTCAGTAAGGTTTCAGGGTGTGTGGGAATATCCGCAGTGTAAAGGAGGAAAAGGAGAGGACCAATAATACTTCCTTGGGGAACTCCAGCATGTATGGAGCAGGTCGGGGAAAAAGTTGTACCTTGTTTGACTTGAAAGGATCTGTTTGAAAGGTAGGATTTGAGGATAAGGAAATAGGTGTGTGGAAGTATAAGCTTTACTTTGTAAAGTAATCCCGGGTGCCAAACCCGATCGAATGCTATTTTATTAATAGACATGAAAAGTTTTGGGAACTTTGTATATTTCCCTTAAAACTCGAAAACCGTTGGAAATCTTGTAAAGCGGAAGGCTACCATTCGAAAGCTCACTAAATGCTCTACAAAAAAGATTCTAAAGCCATTTTCGATTAGGCGATGTTAATCGGAGAATTAAGTTCTTAAAACTTCAAATGTGTTTGTTTTGTTCTTTTGATCGGGTTTTTGTCTGTGTTTAAATCATTTTTAATTGTTTTTTTTTGTTTTATATTGCATTTATCTGCAAAATTAGTAGTTAGTAAATGAAAATAAGAAACAGTAAGTAGTGTGTTTCTTGAGCGAACCTTGAAAAGGCCAGGGAGTTAGGTATGGGTTATGGACCCCTGCAACCGTGTTCAGAAACCTCTATGTGTTCAGAAATTATTTCATGAAAGGTCTAACCATAATTATGCCTGTTTCTATGTCAACATTTCCAACATTAGGGATAAGAACGGAACTTTTTAAGGATTCGTTGCAGTTATTTGTGTATAAGAAATTTTCTGTAACTTCTGGCTTTTCTGCATCCGGTTCAAGAAGCATTATACCTGCCTGCTTGACTTAAGAATGTAGTATGATGTATAAATTATGTTTTATTATTGTTTCCATTGGGTTTATTTGTCATAAACGCTTCATCTCTATTTATAATCTGACTTTGTATTTCGGAATTTCATCAAGAATTCATTTTATTGTTTAGGGCTTTTGAAGAGAGCTTACTGTTCTTCAGTTTTATAGCCTCTAGAATCGGGAAAATACTTCCCTTTCAATTTACATTCTAAATTCAATTTCATCATGTATGCCATCCAGACACAAAATAACGAAAATTGACATTCCTGGGCGTCAATGTAGATGGGGAAAATAACCGTCCTGGTCAATGGAGCAATTCACAAGATGAAATATTTGTTGTATTTTATTTTCATAGATTTCAGAGAAGCCAATAAATAAAGATTTCATTCAAGTTTGTATCACTTTTGAAATGCCACAGTGAAAAAAAAAAATAAAAAAAATAAGAGGATTTGATAAATTATTTTTCTAGGTAAAAATCTATAATAAGTAAAAAAAAACACTAATTTTTACTAAAATATTTATCCATCCAAAGTTTCCATATTTTGGAATGACCTCTTCTGATTCCATATTCATAGAAAATATGTTAAATTAACTCAAAATTTTTGAAATTTGTTTATTTTTTCACGGCGCACTGACTTATAGGCCATTAGCGCCGATATCAAAGGCGCAGCTGGGAATTTTTTCAACGGGTCCTGAGAAAGAAAAATCTGCAGGTGGGACTCGAACCCCCAAACTTCCGCATAAGAACCTAAGGCGTTAAACACTATACCAAGGGGAGACCTCGTGAAATGTTGTTTCTCACTTTTTGCACTTTCCGAAGGCAACGCTACCACAAGGTGCGCTGACTGGCCGTATTGGCTCTCTTCATAGTTTTTTCCATGATTTTATTTGGCTTGTTTTACTTTGACATATCCTCGATACAAATGCAAAGTAACGAATGTGAAAAAATGCATCTTTCATAGTCAATCTTTACTCATTTCTGCTGGACTTATGTACGGCAAATAGTTGTGATTTTCACATTCGATACTTTGCATTTGTAGCGACGATATGACATGATAACTGAACGAAAGCGCTGTATCTGGTTCCTGCGTTACTATTGTAGGATGTTTCATTTTACTAGGGCCCGCTTTTATATATCGTCGGTACAAAAGCAAACTAACAGATATGAAAAAATGCATCTTTCATTGTCCATCTTTAATTATTTCTGCTGGACTTATTTACGGCAAATTCTTCAATCTGACTTCACTCTATTAAAGGCAAAGTATTCCACTATCAAAAGTTCAAAGCTGCCTAATATTTGACTGTCAAAAAAAAAAGTTATGAAGAAATACTTTTCCACTCTGAAAAGTGGTGATTTTCATATTCGTTAGTTTGCTTTTGTATCGACGATATCATCAAGATCAATAGAAGAAAGAGTGAAGTTTTTGTGCATGTATTAAGAAATATAGTACCACGCATATACAAAATCCTGGAAGGAAATCAATTTAAAAAATAATTACAGAAAAAGCTGTTCATTAAAAATATAAAATAGCAAAACTATTCATCTTATTGTTTTATTTATATAGGTTACATTAAGCAAATTATTCAGGAATGCAGTGAACACTACCCAAATTTGGAGGAAAGTGCATAGTTATGGAACTGCTGCCAGACGTAAAAGATAAATCAATGAAAATTTGGAAATACAAAATGTGACATATCTCTCAAAAGGAAAAACTTGTCCAACAATTTCTTTCTGCTACTTTTTATTGTTTCCGGACTGGAAGATCGATTCCCACAGTTTGGCCAATAAAAAATGAATAATTTACAATTTTTTCACACAAGGTATTCGAAAGTAATAAAAAGACATATTACGTTATTTTGACAAAAGGGAGCAAATCGTTCAATTTATCTCTAAATATACTTCCACTTAATTCGCATAGATTTAATGCTTACTAAATGTCGAAGGTTTCCTGTAAGTATTGAATCTGTAATCCTTTAGGGGGCTGAGGATAAAAATCTCAAGAAACCTCTGATTCATTCAGAAAAACAGAAGTGCGTTATTGAACGTCCAAAACGTTTTCTCTGTTATTAGATTTAGTGAATTAAATCACTGTTTGTTGTAAATTTTGTCTATTTTATGATGGCATAATTATCTTGTACAGTTTTGAGCAATCCTTACTTATTCAATAAAAAACATGACTGCGTTAAAAGAACAGAAAATTGGACCTTCATGCTTTTATCTTTGGTATTGGACCATACTTCAAATGAAATTTTTTGTAGGAAATGATGTTTAGAATAGTGATTCTAAACATCATTTCCTACAAAAAATTTCTTTAGGTATAATGAAATTATACCTAAAATTATACCTGAAATTATTATAAATTATAGTTGAATTAGGTAAACTCTAGGAAGTGTCCTAGAGTTTGGCTACTTAGACCTGAATCACCCTGTATACATATACATATATACCTATATATATATATATATATATATATATATATATATATATATATACACATACATTCAGTGAACACAGAAGAAGGAAACGCTCTGAATTTTGAATAGGAATATTTTGAAATATCTTCTTCAAATCCTTACCGCTTATTAATTATACCGTGACCCATAATACCACCAACTTCCTTCTTAACATTTGAAAGGAAGAGTTCCGGAATGGCATAATGTTTGCCATCATTGAATTTGTGTTCCCTTTATTTTGGGATCGGTATTAAATTTTAGCTTGAATAGAAGACGAAACTTGATACCAGGACCAATTAGTAATGGGGAAATGAGTCAACTTAAGCTCTGCCTTAAGGAAGCAATTAGCCGAGCATTGAGTTACACTAGGATAGACTTAAGCTGCGCAGGTACCATATTATTTTGCATTATATTATAAACCTAATTGAAACGAAATTTGTAATGTATACATTCTTTCATAGATTTATTTCATTTTGCGTACTTCCTATTTGTTCAATGCGTCCATGCTAAAAAACAGCAACTTATTTTTAATGCATTATAGGAATTAAGCATGTTATAAGAGTCCGGCAGTGACCGTGGATAGTGTTACCTCGAAGATACGAACAGTTCAATTTTGAAACGGTTCTGCGCACCGGAGTACTATTAAAATTTACACGCGACAAGTTTCAGTAGCGAGGAAGCGTGATGTGAAGTGGGGTGCGTGTTGGTGAATTAGGAAGAGTGCAGTGACAAAGTAAAATTTGGAGAAATTGGTGAATCTGAAGGCTTATCAGGAGGCAGGATCTGCACGAGGACCACCACCTCCTCCAGGACCACCACCTACTCCTCAAGGTCAGTTTAGCCTCTATCAACAGCTGACTTTGACAGCTCGCGTTATCAGCCTTATGCCCTAGCCTGGACAGTCAGTTCTTGTGCTTACCTATTCTGTAGGTCAGCTTAGATCACGGCAGGGTACACATTGGCTCTGTATTAAATCATTCATAACTCATTTACGAGTGTCATTGGATGACTCGAACTAAAACTTAATGGGTTATCACACTATCGTAAAGCGCCTACTTGCTTGTACATCACAAGCTTATTTTTGCTGCATATTAACCATATTCTACCGCTGCATATTAACCATTACCTAGCGTAGCTCAAATTCATAAAATGAGTTCTTTAGAGGAAAAACTTGACAAAATTATGGAAGGCGTAAGTAGAATAGCGGTCCTGGAACAAAAAAAATAGACGCTATTGCAGAGAAAACGCATAGCAACCTAGAAATTCAAAAAGAAAGAGTAAACAAATTAATAGACCGGGAAAGAAGGCGAAATCTAATCTTCTCAGGTTTGTATTCAAATAAACCATGGGAATGTTTGAACGAAGTAATGGAAATTCTTAAATTTCTGACACCAGATGTTAGGAAATATGACATTGTAAATATCAAACCAATTTATAGGAACCAAGAGAAGCCTCTATTTGTAGTCACAGTATCATCAGTATACCTAAAGTTGGACATTTTAAAACAAAAAAGTAAACTGCCCAGCAGTGGAAAATTTAAAACAATTGTAATCAAGGAAGATCTACCTAAGGAAGTTCGTCACGTAAGGGCGAAGCTATTTAAATATCTGGTGATGAAAAGAGAAAATGGCCTTAGAGCTTCTATACGGTATGGTAAGCTGCTAGTTCAGGGTAAATTATATAACCTCAACGATCTAGAAGACGAAGAAGATTCAGCAAAACAAAAAAGGCAGCGCAGCGACGAGGAGTCATCCCCAATTCATGAATCAAAAAAGAAGATGGATAAAAGAATATGTGGTTTTGGGCAGAGAGGAAGTAGTTTACACCGCTACTTTAAAGAGTTACCCCAGACCTCCTCCCATACTTCTAAAGACTTTGACACAAGTCAGTCGTTAAACACTGACACAGCACATGAAATGGCCCATGAAGAAACTTCAAAAAAGATCTCATCAGATAAGACTGAGGAGATAAAGGCCACAGAGAAAGATACAAGGACCAAGAGTAAGGATAAATGCAAAAAGGAAAAAGAACAGCACAAAACTAAAAACAAGTAACAATTACATTGTGCAAAACTAAACCAGGAAATCTTCAGGAGCAAAACGAGGGAAAGTATAACGGCAAAAAAACAATTTAACATAAATAACACAACAAAATGGGAATTAATAACATATAATTGTAGATCCTTGAAAGGTGATAGCAGACTGGTAGAATTAACAAATGAAGTCCACAACATTGATTGGACAATTGTAGGCCTGGCAGAGGTAAGGAGGGAAGGAAGCGGCTGTTGGAAGTATGATGAAGGCTACTCTTTATATTACAACGGAGAAAAAGAGGGAACCGAAGGTACAGGCTTCCTAATCAACAATGAAAAAAAATATTGAAGTAAAATCCTTTAAAACGTTTTCCCACCGGGTGAGCACCATTGCAATTCGTATATCGAACCAGCTATTAAAAATAATTCAAGTCTATGCACCAACTTCTCAGGCAAGCGATGAAGACATTGAAGAGTTTTATTTTAACCTCCAAGGAGAATTATATATTAAACCATGCCACAAGACATTCGTTATTGGAGATTTTAATGCAAAAATAGGAAGCAGAATTGGAGTAGGGGATAGAAATGAAAGAGGCGATAGGTTAATAGAGTTCGCTGAAGGAAACAATCTATACATTATGAACAGTTTCTTCAATCACCCGTTTGAAAACAAGTGGACCTGGGAAGCTCCTAATAAAGTTACAAGGAACTAAATAGACTTCATCCTGGCAAAAGACAGAGAGATGGTGAAGGGGGTCGAGGTAATTGAGGAAATCGATATTAGCAGCGATCACAGACCGGTAGGAGCAGCAATAAAACTCAATCCAAATGAGAAGAAAACTCTCCCGAAACCAAGAGGAGGAAGATTATCGACGTCAACTCTCATTGAAAACAATTTTGAAGCAAGATAACACTGGAATGGAGTGAACTTGGCATAAATATAGATGGAGAGTTTCTCAACCATCTGGAATTTGCTGACGATACTCTCATTATCGGGAAGTCGATTGAAGGAATTGTGACTATGGCAAAGGAACTAATAAGTGCTGGAGAGAAAATAGGCCTAAGGCTCAACTTGAGTAAGTGTAAAGTCTTAAACATCAACTCTTCAGGGGATGTTATTCTTGGAGATGTCAGGATAGAAGAAGTCGACAGAATTATCTACCTTGGACAACTGGTTGATACCAATAGCCAGCTATGCGAGATATCCCGTAGGTGTGCGCAAGGCTGGAGAGCACTATTGAAGCACAGGTATTTATTCAAGTCCCAAGCAAATCCAGATATTAAGCGGAAGCTATGGGAAAGCACCGTGTTATCAACCATGATATACGGATGCGAGACCTGGTGCATAAACAGCAAGGTAATGCAAAAACTTAGGGTGACGGAGAGAGCCATGGAGAAGTACATCCATGGAATCACCAGGAAGGACAGGAAGACAAAGAATTGGATTAGGAGAAGCACAGGATTCCCGGACATAATTGAGAGATTACACTACAGAAAGTGGTCTTGGGCAGGGCATATAATAAGGAAAACCCCCAACACATGGGCCCAAAAGTATTTGAATGGTACCCAAGAGATAGGAAAAGACGCTCAGGGAGGCCAGAAACCCCATGGGATGCAGAGATGAGGAAGACCTGTGGTGGGGTAACCTGTAGAAGAGTTGCAGAGGAAAGAAAGGAATGGAAGAGACTTGGCAATGTCCACTACCTCGTCTGGCTACAAGACCTATAACAACACAAACCGGACTCAAACCTCAGCATTAACCTGATTTTATGCTTAATTTGAGATACAATTAATTTTATGAAAAATAAGTCCAAATATGATGTAACGTTACAAATATATATATATATATATATATATATAAATAAATAAATAAATAAATGTATATATCTGGAATGCAAGTTATTTTACTATTGTAAATTGTTAGCATAAATAAAAGGTTTTCATTCATTCATTCATTCATAAGTTGAATACACTTGGTAGACTTTCCAAAAAATCGAATAAATATTTCCCCTCACGTTAATACATATAGTCCCCAGGGTTTCACCGAAGGGATTTGTACACCTAATTGGTGATTTGCTAATTAAATATGGTTTCTACACATTTATTTTTTATAAATAATAAAATAAATGATTATTAAAAATATTTAGTTTAATATCTAAAAGTGAATAGTAATGGATATTAATAATAATAATAATAAAAGTACTTTGAAATAATAATGGAATTACAATTTAAATAAATAAATATTTTACTTTTTCATTGGAAATAATATTTTTATAACATTTTCCTCGGGGGCTCGGGCAATGGTAACCTTGTAGTTTTTTGCCCTTAAACACAAACAAACAACAACAACATCATTTTCCTTATTGTTTTCTATTTCTTTCTATAATTTTTCTTTTTAATATACATTAATTTGTAAATCTACTTCATACCTGATGTGTTAGAAAAAAAAAAAAAAAACTGGAGTTTCTTAGTTTTTAAGAATTTAATAATAAAAAGGGAAAAAATTGTGTCAAACGTATTGTTGAGAAGATTATAATATTACATAATTGCATTTATTAAATGATATTGTTTAATTTAAAGCAAAATTAAGCACCTTCGTCTCAGTGACGTAGTAATACCTAGATCCACCCTTGGAGTAGTGATACCTTTTCGTTTTTTTTTCTTTTTTTCTTTTTTTTTCTTTTTTCTTCTCAAGCATAGTAACCCTATGGTAGTGCCGTATATTAGTTAAAGCGTGCCCCATATCTTTTGATATACTGCACGCATGTCTTTACATAGTTAAAGCGAGTATACATTGTTAATCTTTATAATATTGATATAATAATATATATACCTAATAACATAAATAAATGGAGTATAAAAGGATAAAATAATCATTAGTAGTTTATAAGCAATGAATGTAAGGAAGTACAAGATAAATAACGGGTTAATTATCGTATTTCAGTTGTAGGCCTTCTGCCTTATAAGTGGGTAAAAATATAAAGTTAGTTAGAGAAAGTAATAAGAATAGTCTATGCAAAATATTACATTTACAACAAACCTTTGAAACTCTATCTCTTAAGATGGCGAATGTGTGTATGTGAATATAATTAACACAAAAGTAAAATGAATCTGTCCTACCTTGATAAGAGTGTAGCGCCATTCTCCGTGGTCCTGCAGGGAACATGTCCAGATTTCAGATATGAATCATTTCAAAGCTAATTTCCTCGACAAGGAGTTACCTGGAAAACGTGATTCAGCCATATCTTGTTCCAGAACTGGTACGTGATGTCGGGGAAAAAGGAAAAAAAATAATGACCTCTCTTTAGCAATTTTCTTCATAAAATAACTCAGTATTTTATCAATTTTTGCTAGAACGTTTCACGGGAAAAGATGTACCGCCTTCTAAATCCAATGAGGGAAAATTTATATAATTTTCTGAGTCAAGGTTGGTAGATCTGTATTACTTGTGTGTTTTTATGAAACTACCTCATGTCTAAACCAGCTCGACTACTAGTAGACCAATGGATTTCATCCGACTTTGCAAAATGTGTTGTTTTTTTTACTCACAGAATGTTTTAGCGCGGTTCCTCCCTCCACCATAGGGAGGAACCCCGCTTATAAGGTTGATACAATGAAGCAATCCGGAAGTGCCGACTAGAAAATTTCGCGTTTCAGAACCCCTAGAGACCGAAATTAACGTTGGTTCAAATTTGTGTATACCCATAACGACGAATGGTCCGATTTTGATGAAATTTGGTTCGAAAATCTTTCGTCTAATTTCAAAGGTCAAGTTCGTTAACCAGCAAAATCCGCCCACTGGAAGATGGCGTTTGGGGCGAAATTCGCGCAAAAAAAATCGTAACGCTTACGTTTTTGAGTTCATAAGCTTGTAAGTACTCGTTGTATATGCTTCTTGGGCTAGGAAAACGAATGAAACCATTTTCAATGTGATAGCTTTAACCGTTTTCGAGAAAATTGGAAAACTAGTTTTTGAATACCGTTTTTGGTTTGGGTACTTAGAATCATGGGATTCAGTTGAAACATTTTCTGCATGTTCTACTTTCATTAAAACTAATATGTTGAAATTTTGGTACGTTTGGAGTTAAGGAAGGGTTAGAATAAAATATTTTATTAACAGACATAAAAAGATTTTGTAACTTTGTTTACTTTCCTTAATATCTCGAAAAATAATGAAAATCTTGGTAAACAGAAGAGTACCATTAGAAAGCTTATTAAATGCTCTACAAAAAAGGTTCTAATACAATTTTTGATTAGGCGATGTGAATCGGAGAAATAAGAGCTTAAAACTTTAAAGTAATTGATTTCGCTTATTCGAACTGTTCTTTTTGTCTGTTTTTTATTCCTTGTTATTTTTTAATTGCTTATAGTTGGATAGTGTATTTGAAAAGAAAACAGGTTAAGAAAAATAAGAAAAAAATTTTAATGTTAGAGATATGGATTTCCAAGATATAGCTTTTCAACTGCCTAGCGTCCTTCCTAGGGAGGGTTGTTTGTCTTTGATTTTGGTACTTAGAATTATGGGATACAGTTGAAACATTTTCTGCATTATCGAATTTCATCAACACTTATATGTTGACATTTTTGTTACGTTTAGAGTAAAGGAAGGGTTAGAATAAAATATTTTATTAACAGACAAAAAAAGTTTTGGTAACTTTGTATACTTCCGTTAGTATCTCGTTAGTATCTCATTGACAATCTTGTGAAACGGAAGATTACCATTCGAAAGCTTACTAAATGCTCTACAAAAAAGGTTCTGAGGAAAGTTTTAATTAGGCGATTTCAATCGGAGAAATAAGTGATTAAAACTTTAAATTAATGGATTTCGTTTATTCGAACGCTTCTTTTTTTTTTATTATTATTTTTTTTATTCGAGTGCTTTCCAAATGTATGTAAATTGTGGATTTGCTCTATGATTTCTATGCATGTAGGATTTGTTATGTACATGTTTTGTAAACACTGGAGCGAACTCAAAGAGTCGCTACTGATGATTACATGTGGCTGGTGTAATAACCTTAAACAAGTACGAGATGTAGGCACTTTGAAGGATGCTCAAATATGTTCTAATTACAACCATAACAACCAAAAATAATGCCTGGCCTACTTCTTCACCAGATATAAAATATCCTCAGGTGATTCGTCATTGTGTTCTGGCAAAACGTCAGTTTGCACGTGTGTTTATCTGTTACGTTACAACAAGAATAGCTAGCTTGTGAAGCACTGGAAACCTAAACAAATAAAAAATATATAAAAAAAATTGTTAGCAGCAATAAAATTGTCTTGGGTAACGGGTTACCTCTGTATCCATTCGAGGATTAACTCCGAACCTAACCAAAATTAAAACATCTTAATGTTTATGGATGTCATAAATATAGAAAAAGTTTAAAATTAATCCATCGTTTCTAAGTACCCTAACTGAAGATTAACTGCGAAAACAAGTTGTAATCACATTTCTCGAAAACGGTTAAATACATCGCCTTAAAAATAGTTTTGTTTGCCTAAATTAATGAAATAATTTTGTTTGCCTCTTTCCAATATATAAAATATCAAAGCCTTAAAAAGACTCTTATCCTATGAAAAACACTTTTGAAAATCATAAACTGACGCCTGGTATAGCAATAAAGAAGAAGAAAAAAAACAGATGTAGCGAAACTACTTACTCTGCATTTTGGAACAGCCTGGCAGATTCTCCCAAAGGTTCTACAAATTACTTTTCCAGAATATAGAAGAAGTTGATGGGAGTGATTCAGAAGACCAGGACTGTGAGATGGAATATAGTAAATATTAGTGTGTAAAGTAACTTAAAACTTTTTGATTTAATAGCATCTAAGTCTACATTTGTACTAACTTTTACTACTTATTTTGTTTTAACAGTAAATAAGAATAATGATAAATTCGCAAATTACACATTTCATTGTTAAACCAAGTTAAAGCATTGTACAAAATCAAAATGCACCTTGTCTATTTTATACAGTTCCAAAACGGCCCATGTCCAAAATATTATATATTTTTTCTTAAAATCTATTGTAGTATAAGGGTAATATGTCATGAAACCCTATGTAGTAAAGCAATACCCATTAAAAAAACAAAAATTTCAACGGAAATTAACAGAGTTTTTCGTTTCCTCAACAATTAGCTTTCATTGAGTGCTATTGGCCTCGGCAGTCGATGCACTTAAAATTAACAAAAAAAAAAAAAAAAAAAAATTAGCTTTCATGGAGATGGACGGACAGAGAAACCTGATTTTTTACCTCCTTACTACGGACAAGTACAGCTAATGTAAGTTATCGAAGCGTTCCAATCGGTGTAGGTTTCCAGTAAAATGCGTTAACAATAACAAACTCTTTGTAAGAATAAGATATATATATATATATATATATATATATATATATATATATATATATATAGAATAGTGACTAGTTATATCTTCCTAGGAATTTCACTACAGGAACCTCTTCCTTTTCAGCAGAAGCTGATGATTTTCCCGCTGGCAGATTACTAATGTTTTGCCTACGAGGTATCACGGTTCCGGGAATATTCCAAAACTCTCATTCCGTTCACATTCCCTCTCTTCAATTTTCAGTTGGTTTTTAGCTCTTGTTGAGTAAATATCGTGCTTTCTCTTCAATATGTCTAATCGGAAATCTCTGACACTTCAAGAACAAATTGACGTGATAACATTTTCTAATCGCGAAAAATGTGGTGTGCGTAAAGTTGCCGAATTTTGCAGAAATGGACGGATAATTGTGACAAACATGTTGTCCAAGAACTAAGAACTGGACACGGATTTACAATCAATCTCGCTACATTGGAATGGTTTAAAAGAGTGCGTGTTCAAAACATTCCCATATCATGTCCTATGATCCAGGCAAAAGCACTAGAGATAGCTGGACAGTTGGGCTATTCTGAATTTAAAGCTTCCAATGGGAGTGGCTGGAAAAATTTCGTGGCAAATACAAAATTTCATTTAGAGCCATTTGTGGAGAATCGGCATCGGTGAATGCGGAAACAGTTACTCAGTAGGAATCCAAGCTTCCATCATTACTCTTTGGATATACGCCTGAAAATATTTTTAATTATTTTTTTTTTTAAGTTCATACTTATTGAACTTCTTTCAATATAATTAAAAAAAAACTTGTGAAGGGTAATTATTAAATGGTTAATTAAAACATGAATTAAATATACAAATTCGGTACGTATCAATCTCGACCAACCCCTCTGTATAGCGGACACCTCTCTATAGTGGACAACTTTGGTTCTCCCAGAGGTGTCCGCTATAGAGAGGTTTCACTGTATATGCTTTATAGTCAATAGCCTATTGAACTTTATACAACAAGTCCATATCTCTGGTCTCTTCATCAAATATAAGAGTCCCTGAATGCAAATTCTTAGCTGGCATAGCAGTCCAGGCAACGAATGCTTGAAAACAGCTGTAGGTGGACATTTTTGGAACACAATTTTTGACTTCGTAACATTGTTTGGGCTGGATAGGAGGTGAACATATCAAAAGTCCTCGCCCCTAGCCTTTAAGCCGGGGGGAGGGGGGGGGGGGGGGGGGGTAGAAGCTCCCATTTTTCGGGTTTTCACTTATATCTCGGAAACCCTGCGTCCTAGCGACATGACTATTCTATAACAAATAAAAGCTGATTAAATTTCCTACAAGTTCTATTCTTTAAAGTTTTTCGAGATATCTTTAGTTTTCGAAATATCCGCTCTTGATAGTCTGTCATTTTGGGGACAAACACTTTTTCCGCATATTTTTCCCCGTTTTGAACGGATAACTCTTCAACGATGTACCAAAATAATAAATAACTGTTATAGGGTTGTAGAGTATTGCATTCCCTTCAATAATATATATTACTTTGCTATTTTATGTATTTTCCTTCAAACGTAAAAATAATTTCAGTGTTCATCGTGAAATCTGAAATGTAGCGACTAACAGCCCAGGAAACTAAGCATTATAGGTGGAAATGTTTGAAACCCATTTTCTAACTTCATAACTTTGTTTCGGCTAGTTAGGTGGTCAACATATTAAAAGTCCTCGCCTCTAGTCCTTAAGCCGGGGGAAGGGGGGGTTTAGAAGGTCCCATTTTTCGGGCTTTCACTTATATCTCGGGAACCCTGCGTCCTAGCGACATGGCCATCCTATAACAAATGAAAGGTTATTAAATTTCCTAAAAGTTCTATTCTATAAAGGTTTTCAAGATATCTTTAGTTTTCGAAATATCCCGAAAAGTTCGTCATTTTGGGAAAAAACACCCTTCTTTCTATTTTCGACCGGATATCACTTCAACGATGAATTTAAAAAATAAATGTCGGCTATAGGGTTGTAGGACATTCCATTCGCTTCAATAATATATATAACTTTACTATTTTATGTATTATTGAAGGAAAATACATAAAATAGCAAAGTAATATATATTATTGAAGGGAATGCAATACTCCACAACCCTATAACCGTGATTTATTATTTTGGTACATCGTTGGATAGTTATCCGGTCAAAACGGGGGAAAAATATGCGGCAAAAGTGATTTTCCCCAAAATGACAGACTTTCAAGAACGGATATTTCGAAAACTAAAGATATATCTAGGACGCAGGGTTTCCGAGATATAAGTGAAAACCCGAAAAATGGGACCTTCTGAACCCCCCCTTCCCCCCGGCTTAAAGGCTAGGGGCGAGAACTTTTGATATGTTCACCTCCTATCTAGGCCAAACAAAGTTACGAAGTCAAAAATTGTGTTCCAAAAATTTCCATCTATAACTGTTCGTTGCCTGGACTGTAGTATAACTTTGTATTTCTATTATTTTACTACATAATAAAATTAATTGCAAAGGTTTTACAATTAATTCAGTATTTTCGTCCTTTAGTAGTTTATTATATCAATACTTCGGTTCATTCGCCTATAGGATCCAGGAAATAGCAGAACTTAGTAAAATCCTGCTTCATTTACTAAGTAAACCACGAGGCTCTGATTGGAGTGCCTAGCAGTTCAGTCTAGTTTCCTATTCTAAAAGCCAGGTCGAACTTTTAGTTTCAAAAAGTTTTCGCTCTTTCAGTTCTAGTTTTCAAAGATAAATACAGGAAGTACACTTCAACTTTAAAGCAAAATCAATTAATTGGTAGTGATTCCCCCCAACAATTTCATTTCTTTATCAAAAAAATCAAGTAAATAAAAGGTTTGATAACAATATTCGATTTTCATTATTTAAAGATGCGTTATTAAAAAATGCGAATAGACTTCGAGACCATTCAAGATCCACCAAGTCCCTCAGAACACAACAACGTTTTTCAAAATATAAGCATTAGCGGCTAAGAAAATTTACATATCCTGAGCAATTAATTCCAATTAATTACATTCGGACTGGAACGTCAGCTCCAACAATATGCGGATAATATAACAAAATATAAACATTAACAGTATTTATAAGTTACGAAGATTGAGGAATGGTATATTGGAATAAGTTGTGAAGACTTTCAAAAAATTGGAAATACCTTTCGAGGGAGGGTGAGTTGTAGATGAATTTTCCCAAAAATCTATGTTACATATAAATACACCTTAAAAATTCATTAAATAAAAAAAAAATACAGTTTTGCAGAAAAACAATATCCTATAAAGAGGTAATTCATTAATAATAAGAAAAAGTCCGACTCGCAGGAACTGCATAATCTTAGCGCGGTTCCGTTCTTATCTCTAGACTCATTTAAAATGATTAAAATAGAAGCTGTTATTATTTTGGGTCCACATTTCTAGAAAGCATGAAGATTAGATAGTTAGCCGTCGAGGTGATAAGTAAAGATGGAATGGCTGGGATTCGGCTAAAGAAACCTCAATACGATTTTTGTTAAAAAATCTATATTTAGGACGTTTTGGCTACTCATTGGTAGCCTTCGTCAGCAATGGAATTGCCGGGAGGCTGAGGAGGACCAACGTTGACAATTCCATCTTTACTTTCAAGAAAGGTCTTATTTACGATCTTACCTGGATACCCATCCAGGGTATCCAGCCCTAGGAAGGACCCCGCTAGGCATTTGAAAAGCTATCTTGGAAATCCATATCTCTAAGATTAAATTGTTTTTCTTATTTTTCTTAACCTGATTTATTATCAAATACATTATCCAACTACAAGCAGTTAAAAAATAACAAGGAATAAAAACAGACAAACAAAAAGAAGAGTTCGAATTAGCGAAATCAATTACTTTAAAGTTTTAAGCACTTATTTCTCCGATTGACATCGTCTAATCAAAACTTTCATTAGAACCTTTTTTTTAGAGAATTTAGTAAGCTTTCTAATGGTATTCTTCCGTTTACCAAGATTCTCAACCTTTTTCGAGATATTAAGGAAAGTATACAAAGTTACCAAAACTTTTTATGTCTGTCAATAAAATATTTTATTCTAACCCTTCCTAAACGCCAAACGTAACAAAAATTTCAACATATTAGTTTTAATGAAAGTAGAACATGCAGAAAATTTTTCAACTGAATCCCATGATTCTAAGTACCTAAACCAAAAACGGTATTCAAAAACTATTTTTCCAATTTTCTCGAAAACGGTTAAAGCTATCGCCTTGAAAATGGTTTCATTCGTTTTCCTAGCTCAAGAAGCCTATAAAACGAGTTCTTACAAGCTTATGAACTCAAAAACGTAAGCGTTACGATTTTTTCTGCGCGAATTTCGCCCCAAACGTCATCTTCCAGTGGGCGGATTTTGCTGGTTAACGAACTTGACCTTTCAAATTGGACGACGGATTTTTGTACCAAATTTCATCAAAATCGGACCATCAGGGAAGCCACAAATGAGCGAACAGACAAATATATATATATATATATATATATATATATATATATATATATAAATATATACATATATATATATATATATACAAATTTGAACCACCGTTATTTTCGGTCTCTAGGGGTTCTGAAACGCGAAATTTTTTGGTCGGCACTTCCGGATTGTTTTATTGTATCAACCTTATAAGCGGGGTTCCTCCCTATGGGGGAGGGAGGAACCGCGCTAAAACATACTTTTTTTGAAATGGAATGCCAAAAATATTCGTGCTAAAATATTCATAGCAATTACAAATTTCAAAATAGTTTATAATATATATATATATATATATATATATATATATATATATATATATATATATATATATATATATAACGCGATAAAAGCTTCTACATATTAGGGGAAAATCAAGCATTTTTGTGTTCGATATGAAGAAACATGTATGTATTTTTTAGGACATTTTTTACATGTTTTATTATAAATTGATTATAACCGAAGTTAAGCTTTCAAAATAAAATATTTTTATTAGGTAGAATCTTCGTTAGAAAATATTTCTCTCCAAGAGGGTCAAGAAAATAAAATAAAAAATGAAATAATATTAAGCTCAATGAAGGATATTATCATTATCCCAGGATATTACCCAAATATTTTACTTCCTTTACTTAAAGATGGAAAAAATTTCTAGTATTAAATGACTACTAAATGTCTAAGGATTAGTAAGGATTTCCTTATAGAGTATTTGAGTTATTTCATCCTTTACTATCCTATTTGAGAATATTACAAACTGCCGGAGCCTCGCTAACTCCTATTTTCCTCTTGTAACTTTGCAGTGAAGTTTACATCAGCTTTAGGCTTCTCTAAGCAGTCAATGCTTCACGCTATAATACTGTTACTCTTACGTCACTGAGTAAAGTGCTTTTCCTCATTAAACAGTTCGGTATTATGATATTTTAAATAACGGCACACGGTTTCGTAATGTTCTATAGTTTATAAAATAAGTAACACCGTAAAATAGTCCAAACCGTCCGTTAAGTTTCTTATAAGTTTTAAGTAATTTTTACAGGTACGTCGGAAGTTTTAGTATAGTCCGAGGGAGCTTTAAACTGTATCAGTAAAGGTAAACGGGAAGTTATAAGTGTACTGGTTGACAGGTATTGCATCTGATTGCGAAGGTGATGTAATGACATTTTTCCTCATTCACCTTAATTTTTACCTATTTTGTAGATATATTTATCCTGCATGGGCGTATATAAGGGGGGCTGCAGCCCCCCCCCCCCTCTCCCGAAATTTTGACTTGATGGTAAAAATGTGTCATAAAACCCTTAAAAATTAATTATATAAGATCACTTTGTTCATAAAAAATTGAGGAGTAATAGCGTTTTAGTTGGCTAAAACTATTTCAAGTTCTAAATTGTTAGTATTCCATATTCCGAAAATGGTTCCAGTCCTCCGAAATTTTCCCGGCTCCTCTCGAGATTATTTCCTATATACGCCCATGTTATCCTGGCATGATTTTTGTTTGATGTGTGTCTATTTTGAATTCCGGACGAATATTAAAAATTATTTTATTATTGTCACTCATAAACATTTTTAGGTTTGTTTTATAGTACCTTTATAGAGGGACAGTTTTTAATTGGGGTTTTAATTTCCTAGCCTGATACAATACATCGTTAATTAAAAGCGCCTTTTATGCAACCTTTAATGACTAACCTCGTCGAATATTGCACGATTAAGATTTATTGATTGAGAAATTTACGGTCCATCATTATTTTCCCAAGGTATATGTCCTACGAGATGAAGGAGCGGAGAAATCCATGCACGTCTCGTTAAATTATTTACTAAATGAGGGAGGTTTAATTGTAGTGAGGCTTAAGAACAATGGCATGCTTGAAACATCCATTAAGTCGCCGCATAGTTCCACTAATTGGAACGCTCCAAATGGGCTAACATTGTTTAAAATGAGTAACTCATTTTAATTACCAGTTTAATTATCAATATAGGGTAATACAAAAAATTAAGGGTAGCTAGATTAAGTCAAACATCAAGAAAAATTAATCTTTCTAGTCAGTATTACCGGGATATTGATGTCATTTTTATTCCATGGGCACTACAGACTGTTCCAGAGTCTGAAGAAACAACCGTTTACTTACAGCTCTTACGTATCTTGTTAATGCATTCTTACTATATTTTCCTGTCCCTTCGAAATTTTATTTTATATTTTTAATCAAACCCCACCAATAAATGCTATGATGGCGCATTTCTTGCGAGACGGACATTTTTTACTATTGTTATAGAAGAACAAATCACCTGTATAAGTACTCCTGAAGATGGATAATATGGACCTAAAAAGAAATAAATGATTACCACGGAATAGTCTATTCCAAACGTGATTTGACCTTGTACCACCACAAAATTACAATGCACGATTATCTATTTACATTTCCCTCGGAGAAGTTGACTTTGTGTGCTTCGTCAAATATAACTCATACCTTGTGATCGATTACTTGATTTCCTGTGTCTAGTTAAAAATAATCCTGTCAATTTCTGTTTCTGTCGGAGAAATTTTCGTGTCTAAATTTATTTAACGTTACTGTCCACTTTAGTGGGTCGTCGTATAGTATTTTTTAGTTTCCCTATGTCCTGTATAAAATAAATGTATTTTCTATTCTATATTTCGAAAATGATCGGTTTGTTTATAACTTGACTTTCCATGTATCGTGAAATAACGTTCTCATTGTCAATAGAGTAGACTGTCCGTCCCTCATAGAATATTACTCATTATATTTATTTCTGACATGAATAGTTCTCTCTTTTATTATAGTTGTCAACTTCTTTTTACCCGTCAAATACCGAAGTATCATTTTAATCCTGCCAGAAAAGATGACCTTTTATGTGTTGTCAAATATTGCTTTCTATTTATCTTTCTGTCAAAGAAGTTGACCTTATATGTGATGTCAAATATTATTTCTGTCAGAGAAGTTCACCTTCTATGTGTCGTCTAATATTAATTTCAATTTATCTTTCTGTCAGAGAAGTTGACCTTCTATGAGTTTTCAAATATTACTTTCTATTTATCTTTCTGTCAGAGAAGTTGACGTTCTATATGTTATCAAATATTGCTTTCTATTTATCTTTCTATCAGAGAAGTTGGCCTTCTATGTGTTGTCAAATATTATTTCTTTCAGAGAAGTTGACCTTCTATGTGTCGTCAAATATTAATTTCAATTTATCTTTCTGTCAGAGAAGTTGACCTTCTATGAGTTTTCAAATATTACTTTCTATTTATCTTTCTGTCAGAGAAGTTGACGTTCTATGTGTTATCAAATATTGCTTTCTGTCAGAGAAGTTGACCATCTATGTGTTGTCAAATATTACTTTCAATTTATCTTTCTGTCAGAGAAGTTGACGTTCTATATTTTATCAAATATTGCTTTCTACTTATTTTTTCAGACAGAAAGAATTCGATATTTGACTTCCTTCCCCTCCTAGAATATTACTTAATGTTCGTCTAGAAGGAGCTGCACTGTTGCAGTACCCACAGTGTGATTACAAGCTGGAAGGAGAACTACTAATATATTTGGTAGGCCAGTTACACCTCAGTCAGCGAACAGGGATATTTAGGATTTTATTTGATGACAAGGGAGTTATTAGAAAGTTAGGTTCTCCGTGTAATTTTTGATGGAATGTTTGTAATAAGGCTTGGATAAAAGGAAAATTGAGGTCATTATGGGGGGTCGAATTGGAGGCTAAGAATGGAGTTTACTTATGATATTAGGCTGAAATGATGGAATATTTTAGGAGTTGGATGGCGTTATGGATACTAAGAGCTTTATGCCATAAATCTATATTGAGCTGAGTATTGTCATGTCTTTAGTGCAAGGTCTTAACGTTGGTCAAGTAAGTGATGGAAAACGTCTGTACCATCGCTCCAGACATAATTAACGGATTTTGGATTTTTGAAGGAGAACTGAGTCATTAAGGGACACAGTAGCACAAATAGTTTGTTTTTGTAAACAAATCGTTTTAATTTGTCAAAATACATTTCTGTTGTCTAATATTCTATAACCAATAAATGTAACCGATCGAATAATGAAGGATTAAGAGGGCGTGTAGACTAGGTGGATTGTATTTTGTAGAGTGGGTAATAGAGGACGTGGCGAGGCCTAACAAGGAAGGGCTACGGATTAGAGGAGGGAAGATTCCCGCAGGATTGGATTAGGTGGTTAGCCCTGGTTTTAGTTAGGATCTATAAATTCTAGGGCCAGGACTTTGGTAACCCCTTTGTCCTCTATCGATACATTCATCGGTATATATTACTCAATGAGCCAGGAAAATAGATTATCTCGACAAGTTAAATCTTCGAATGTAAGCTGGATGGACTGAACAAGCCATCTGAAATATTTTTTGCAAGAATATATATATATATATATATATATATATATATATATATATATATATATATATATATATACAGGGTGTCCCACATTGAGCTGTCATAACTTTAAGGGTTTATTCTACACCTCATTTGTAGTCCAGGGAAGCAGAAATGAGCGTCCTACCTCAACATGTAGCAGAGCTATTCAAACTTTTGTCTATTTTAAAAACTATTGGGTTTTCTGATGAAAAACAGTGTTTTCCGGATTTCTAGTCTATGTATCGTAAATGAAGACCACATTTTTAAAATCTACATTAAATTTCCAATAAGAAACACCAGTTATTGAAATGTTGTCATTTCTTTTTTTAAAAGTATTATAATAGTCTTTTCATTTAACTCTATTTTTTTCGCTTTATATTTGCAGGAGAGAGTTATTTCAATACAATTTCTAATGATTGTAATGAAGAACCCAGTTACAATAAGTTATAAGCAATAACTTATAAGCGGAAATTGTAGTGTCTAATTTTATTAAATAGAATAGAATTAAAAATAGAAATTTAATAAAACAAGACCCTCAAAGTATAAAAATATAAGATCTGTATTTATTGTGTTAAAATAATAACAATAATTGTGATTATTTCAAATATGTTCTTCTGTCATCTTTCACTCTTCCCAAAGTGTCCCCTAATCCCTAATCAGAGAAAAAAGTGTGTGTACGTAGTGTGGGAAGGATGGGACATCACCATAACCGTGTAACATTAAATAATGAGTTCAGAATGGCTTCTTCAAGCTAGATCAAATGTATTGGTTTTGACTTAGAAATCAGAAAAAATAGACTTAAATAATTTTTTGTTTTTTAAACAACAGGGTACCATTTTGAAGCTTATTAAACAAGGCAACTTTTGAGGTGGAGGCAAACCGCTAAGTCTGCAAATAGCAGATTAAGAAAATATTGAATGAGTTAAGAAAACCATCATAACAATAGTTCACATCTATATGGCTCTTAGTGTAGCACCTAATTTATATGAAATCAGTTCGATAACTGGTGTTTCTCATTGAAAATTTAATGTAAATTCTAAAAATGTGGTCGTCATTTAAGATACATAGATCAGAAATCCGGAAAACACAGTTTTTCATAAGAAAACCCAATTCTTTTGAAAATAAACAGAAGTTTGAACAGCTCTGCTACATGTTGAGATAGGACGCCCATTTCTGCGTCCCTGAACTACAAATAAGGTGCAGAATAAACCCTTAAAGTTATGACCTCTCAATGTGGGACACCCTGTATAATGGGGGAGAGGTTAGCTCAGTGGTAGAGCACTGGACTAATAAGCTGGAGGACCTGAGTTCAAATCCCGAGCAAGCACTAAAGATTTTTTTCTTCTAGTGTCTTCGTTCATGTGTTGAATTCGGCTTCCCTGACCGTCCCTAGGCCAACCCAGCCTTAAATTAATTTATTAATGAGTACCTTAGTGCTAATGACCCTAGCAGTCGAAGCAGTAAGGGGAAAATCAGGCGGTCGGAGCATAGTACTGACCATACCATCTCCCTAGTGTGCCGTATGGTCGTGAATCAGTTACCTCTTTAGTATCAGCCTCGTGGCCAGATCAGGGCCCTCGTGGCCTGTTACGGGACTGATTATATATATATATATATATATATATATATATATATATATATATATATATATATATATATACATACAGGGTGTATCGCTAGTACATAAAAATACTAAAGGGGGTGAACCTACGACCAAAATGTAGTTCGTTTATTGCCTTTCCACATTTTCTTATCCCTATTGAAATATGGAAAACTTGTAATAAGTGTACTTAATATTATGTAATTCCATTAAACATCTATTATCATGAAGCCCGGATAATAAGTGAGATTTAAACGCCATTACGTACTTCATAAAAATCGGTCAAGTCATTTCGAAGGCGTTTTATTACTAAGACTGTGACACGAGAACTTTATATATTAGACTAGCCGTTATCCAACGTGCCATCCTACACCTACTATCTGAATCTAGAAAAGCAAAAATAAATTAGAAACCAAATAACTAAAATAACATCCAATAACGCAAGTATGTAACTGTTCGGGTTCACAATTTCCTACCTGTGACCTCCGAACTGTGATTCCTTGACGATGATCCCATGACACTCCCCTTACCAAGGACTACATGTGTGGCAAGTTTGGTCAAAATCTGCCAAACGGTGTGGATTTGCATGAGGGTCAAACAGCTCATAGACGGTTTTGACCTAGCCAAAGGCCCTAAAAAAATAAATAAATGATAGGTGCTTAATTAATCAGACTAACAATCTTAAATAATTTTGAGTAACAATTGTTTCGGGAAATAATGTAGCTGGTATATATTTGGTGAATATTGAATGAGACATAAAGGCCAGTGAATATAATGCTTCATGTCTGACCGCCGATGCACACCTGTCATTTCGGAGAGAAGCAGGCCTGAAGCTGGCAGATGAAAGAAAAATTCTGAATGCTTCATAGTATTTCCTATTAAACATCCCCCCTTTGAAAAACACACACCTCAAAAAAAGCTGAAAGGATACTCAACAATAACAAACACCCACGATTCGTTGCTCTATTCTGCGGAGGGCAGGAATCATTTTAAAACAATGAAATATTTCATTCTTCACCGATATAATTTAACGAGCATAACTAAAATAAATAAACACCCCGTAAACGGTTAGGAAGTCGTGGTAACTTTTAATAATCCACTGGGATCGTGGTTACAGCGATTCAAAATAAATTGGCAGAAATCTTGCTATTGATGTCATCGCGATGCTCCAGTCCAGAAGTGTCGATTACAAATTTCTCGATTCAAAACCAAGAATAACTGTCGGTCGAATATATATATACCTGATCGCTCTTTAGGTTGTCCGAAAAGCATCTGTGATGCAATTTTTTGCAAAAATATTTTGTCAAATTTAAAAGATGAGGTTCGTTAACTAGTATAATCCGTCCATCAGAATACTATACATAGGTGAAATTCGCGTAAAAAACCTTGCTCTTAAGACTTTCAGCTTATAGAATTACAAGTACACTTTTTATAGGTTTTTTAGTTAGGGAAACAAATGAAACCATTCAAGTCGATATCTATATCCATTTTCAAGAGCAGTGGATAAAACTAGTTTTCCTATCTAAATGTCGGTTGATTATTAACAATGCTTTCCGCAGAACGTTTTTTATAGGTTCAATATTCATCCAACAACATATTGAAATTTTAGTTACGGTTGGATTAAGTAAATATTAGAAGAAAACATTGTATCAACAGACATGGATGGTTTAGGGATTCCGTATATTTTCTTAAATATTTAGAAAACAATTGGGAAATCGATGTATTTAAAGCTAATCGTTTTATCCATTCGATTGATTTTTAATGTTTGCAAAAATGTTTTCTAAATTAGTGACAAATTATTGATTTGGGCCCGGAGTGAACCCCGACCTAATGACACGATTTAGTCTATTTTTATAGAATATTTTACACTTTAGATTACCACAACGAATGCCGAGTTTGGGAGGTAGTTAACGAACTCGTTTAATCGTTTCCTTTATACTGTATCAATACTCTTAAAGCACTTACAGACATCCCATCCACTACTTAAACAAATTCTGAATAAGTCACAGACTCTCAACTAAAACATTACTATGTCCTGGCTACGAGGCCATAAAGAGTTTAGGAAAAGCCCCACAGCAGGTTATTAGGCTAAAAATGCAGTAAGACATGGCATCTGGCCTTGAAATAATAACAGAAAAAAAACTGGTATAAACTACAAATGTCCGTCACGCAGGAGCAGCATAACTAAGCACTTTCCTCAGAATTTGGGTAGTGTAAACTGCTTTCCAGAACAATTTGCTTAAAAAATCCTACTACACTACTTAATAAATAATAAAAAACCTCATATTTTCGTATTTTGATCTGACGCAGGAAAAGGATACAGTCCCTCTAGTGGTAGAAAACGCTCCTTGCGGCGGCATTGCGAACCTACGCCTGGCAAGCTAATTCTATTGAAATATATTACAAAGTAAACCCCCCTTTCCGATTGACCGATTTAGCTCATTCTTACAACACTTCTTTCTCATGAGTTACCCACAACGTATACCGCGTTTCGTTACAATACAGCAGAAATTACGACCGGTATGAGTATATTAGTAATTTAGGTCCGGAGTAAACCCCCCCTCCTAATGAACCTATTTAGTTTATTTTTACAACACATTTTTACCTGTAGATTACCACTACGAATACCGAGTTTCGTTGAAATATAACAAAAATCACGGCTGGTAGTGGCGAATTGGTATTGTGGGTCCGAAGTAAACCTCCCCCCTCCTAATGAACCGATTTAGTTTTTTTTTACATCTCACTTTTCTCTCTATATTTCCACTACGAATACCAAGTGTCGTTGAAATATAACAAATATTACGGCTGACATGGTCAAATTAGTGTTTTGGGTTCGGGGTAAACCCCCCTTCCGGTGGACCGATTTTGGTGGTTAACGAACTCGTTCAATCGTTTGCTAATTGAATGCTATATACGAAATTTTGTGACGAAAAAACAAAAACTTTGGCCGCTATCGTGTTAAGGAGGAGTGAAATAATGCCAAGCTGCGTTAATTATTACATTTTTCAGCCGACCAGCGTGCTTTCGCTATTACTCTTTTCTTCAAGCAATTAGCTCTTCTTTGCTCATTATGCCGTTGATTCTAACTTCCTATTTAGATATTCGCAACAAAATTAAAAACACACGCAAGAAAGCGGGAGAAAGGCTGAAGTATTCATTCTCATTTCTCAGTTGACTTTATTAATTAAGTTCAACAAAACATGCAATGACAGCTGAAACGAACCTACAAACTACAATAAATGCAATAGAAAAATGGGGTGAAACATCTGGATACCAATTCTCTCAAGAGAAAACGAAATGTATAATTTTCACAAGAAAGAGACGGAAGCCATACATAGAACTCAAAATATATATATATATATATATATATATATATATATATATATATATATATATATATATATATATATATATATATATATGGAAGGGTAAGAGTACGCACCTAGTGGATTTCGGATTATATCTTGTTAGTCAATTTTATTAAATAACACTAGTTCTGTACTAAATAAATTTTATTAAGTACAAAACTAATTATCTAAAGTTTTGTTATACTTTATAAACAGGCCAATAAGAAGTTTTTCAGAAAGAAATGTCATATGTGTACTCTTACCTAATAGGTTAATACTTGGAGGTTATAGCACGCACATGAGTGGCTAAGAGGACGCACTAGCAGTGATCGCAAACCAAAGGCCCACTGCCTTCATAAGCAGTGTGAAACTACTATCCTTCACTTTTCCTTTAATACTAAGCAAAACTATTAGAAAATATGTTAGGTTTATTAAAAAACTTACGTTTAAATATATAAATATTACACACAAAAGTACTCAAAGTATGTTTTACCTCATAAAAACCAGGCAAATTGATAACAACATAGCGTGATCTCCTAGTGTGACTGATGAACTAAAACTAAAACTAAAAAAAGTCTGTCTCGCAGGACTGCATCATCTTAGCGCGGTTCCGATTATATCCCTAGTCTAATTTGGAAAGATTAAAATAGAAGCAGTTATTATTTTGGTTCCACCAGTCTTTTTTTTTTAATTAATTATTATAATGACGTGTCAACCCTTAAGGTCACTAACGCCATTCCTGTGAGTAGTAAAGTCTTGAAAGGTCATGATTTACAATCTTGCCTGGAAGGGTCGGCTACACTAGAAACGGACCCGCTAGTGACAAGGTCTTGGAACCTTGGAAATCTATATTTCTAACAATAAATTGTTTTTGTTATTTTACTTTACCAGTTTTATTGTCAAATAAATTATCCAACTATAAACAATTAAACAATAACAAGTAATAAAACAGACAAAAAGAACCATTGGAATAAACGAAATCAATTAATTTAAAGATTTAAGCACTTATTTCTCCGATTGACATCGCCTAATTAAAACTTTCTTCAGAACCTTTTTTGTAGAGAATTTAGTAAGCTTCCGAATGGTAATCTTCCGCTTCACAAGATTGTCAACGGTTTTCGAGATACTAACGAAATTATACAATGTTACCAAAACTTATTTTGTCTGTTAATAAAATATTTTATTCTAACCCTTCCTTTACTCTAAACGTAACAAAAATTTCAACATATTAGTGTTGATGAAACTCAAACATGCAGAAAATGTTTCAACTGTATCCCATAATTCTAAGTACCAAAATCAAAGACAAAGAACCCTCCCTAGGAAGGACGCTAGGCAGTTGAAAAGCTATATATCTTGAAAATCCATATCTCTAACATTAAATTGTTTTTATTATTTTTCTTAACCTGTTTTATTTTCAAATACATTATCCAACAATAAGCAATTAAAAAATAACAAGGAATAAAAAACAGACAAAAAGAACAGTTCGAATAAGCGAAATCAATTACTTTAAAGTTTTAAGCTCTTATTTCTCCGATTGACATTGTATTTTGTATTTTGAACAGTTAGATTTAATGTAAGGAATACTTGTAAATAAATATATTTAGGTGTAAGTGTAAGAATGTATGTATGTGTATGAGTATGTATATGGGTGTATGTATACATATGTGTGTGTGTGTGTGTGTGTATGAGTGTGTATATGTAAATGTAGAAGTAGCTATAAGTGAAAAAAGAAAGGAATATAGCATCTAGTGTTTAAGTGCTTTAATTTAATGAGAAAAAAATAAATAAGTTGTGTACATTTATATGTAATTCTATTGAAAAAAAAAAAAAAAAATAATAATAATAAAAAAAAAAAAAAAAAAAAAAAAAAAAAAAAAAAAAGAATAAAAAGAAAAAAAGGAAAAAAATGAAAAGAAAAGAAAAAAAAAAAAATAAAAAAAAAATAAATAAAAAAAAATAAATAAATAAATAAATTAAAATAAAAAATAAATAAAGAAAAAATAAAAAGGAAAATAAAAAAAAAAAAAAAATATATATATATATATATATATATATATATATATATATATATAATAAAAGAATAAATAAATAATAAAAAAAAAATAAAAAAAAAAAATAAATAAAAAATTAGATATATTTTGTACGGTTAGATTTAATGTAAGGAATACTTGTAAATAAATATATTTAGGTGTAAGGGTATAAGTATATATATGCATATTTGTGTGTGTGTGTGTGTGTGTATGTGTATGAGTGTGCGTGTTTATAAATATGTATATATGTATGTATGGATGTGTGTGTGTATGTATATGTGTGTGTGTATGTATGTGTGTGCATGTGTGTATATGTATGTGTGTATATATATATATATATATATATATATATATATATGTATGTATGTATGTATGTACATATATATATATAGAAGTAGCTATAAGTGAAACAGAAAGGAATATACCATCTATTGTTAGCTTTAAATTAATGAGAAAAAATAAATAAATAAAAAAGTTGTGTACAGTTATATGTTATTCTAATAAAAAAAAAAAAAGGAACAGAATGTGCTTACATATTTCATGAGATTAATTAGTTAAAAACTAGGTTTAATTAAAAAACAAAAAAACAAAAAACAAAAGGTTCATAGGACGATTAAAACAGTAAGTTGTTCGTCCTTTAATTCATTCCATTCCATTCCATTCCGATTGACATCGCCTAATCAAAACTTTCATTAGAACCTTTTTTTAGAGCATTTAATAAGCTTTCTAATGGTATTCTTCCGTTTACCAAGATTTTCAACCTTTTTCGAGATATTAAGGAATGTAAACAAAGTTACTAAAACTTTTTATGTCTGTTAATAAAATATTTTATTCTAACCCTTCCTTAACTCCAAACGTAACCAAAATTTCAACATATTAGTTTTGATGAAAGTAGAACATGCGGAAAATGTTTCAACCGAATCCCATGATTCTAAGTACTCAAACCAAAAACGGTATTCAAAAAATATTTTTCCAATTTTCTCGAAAACGGTTAAAGCTATCGCCTTGAAAATGGTTTCATTCGTTTTCCTAGCCCCTATGATAGGAATCATATAAAACGAGTACTTAGAAGCTTATGAACTCAAAAACGTAAGCGTTACGATTTTTTTTGCGCGAATTTCGCCCCAAACGCCATCTTCCAGTAGGCGGATTTCGCTGGTTAACGAACTTGACCTTTCAAATTGGACGACGGATTTTTGTACCAAATTTCATCACAATCGGACCATTACGGAAGCCAGAAATGAGCGAACAGACAAATATATATATATATATATATATATATATATATATATATATATATATATACAAATTTGAACCACCGTTACTTTCGGTCTCTAGGGGTTCTGAAACGCGAAATTTTCTAGTCGGCACTTTCGGATTGTTTCATTGTATCAACCTTATAAGCGGGGTTCCTCCCTATGGTGGAGGGAGGAACCGCGCTAAAAAGAAAAAAAATTGTCCCTGCAGTCCTACCAACAGTCCAAAATTAAAATGCGTACTCTTACCCACCTGTGCTCTACTTCTTAATCATTTTGACTGTTTTCTTGTTGTGAGTTTAACGTCAGTGAAACGTTTCGATGCCATTCATAATCATAAAACTCCAATATCCTACTAGAATGATCAAATAAATTAGGTACTATAGAAAGGATTCTGTTTACTGCTTGTTTAATAATTGTAAACACCAACCACCAGATGGAATATCTTATGAAATATGTAATTAATAACACTGTGTATTCTTTCTCAAAGTAGATATTTCATTTAAATGTCTTTTGACAGAACCATGTTTCATTTTTGTGATAAAGCAAGTTTTAACTAATATTTGTGTCCATTAAGAGACGCAAAACCCAATACAAATTTCTTCTACAGAAAGCCTTGATTAAAAAGCATTACTGGAAATGGAAAAAAGGGTAAAACAAACGGAACGACCCGATGGAATTGGTTAAATATTTAGAGAATATTCGGATATGGAATCTTCTTTCCGAAAAAAAAAAGAAAAGAAAAACCTTTGCTGTACATGCAGAGACTTTCCCTGTGTCCCTTCTTTCCTCATATCTCTAGATCCCCCTTTTCCCTTCTCTTCTCCCTCTCCCTTGGGATATTTCCCCTTCACATGCAATAATTAAATTCAGGTGAGCTAAATAGCTAACGAGCGAGTCAACGACAAAGGGAGCTGTAATGAACTTAGAGGAGCGGCAATCCTCAGTCGCTAATACTGTTAGCTCTCCTGGCTCTTCCCTGCCATTGTCCCAATAGTACTGGTCAGTAAAGATTTTATAAAAGCAAAATTAGTTCCTTGGAACAAAAAAAAAAAAAAAAAAAAAAAAAGAAGAAGCTCTTTCTTTGGTATCTTCTAATTTCAAATTAACTTCAAGCAGATGTGGTTAGATTCAAATTCACCAGGATTTTTCACTCAAATTATTGCTTCCTACTAAAAAAACGGTTCTTCGCGCAGGGAGCTACTTGACTAAACACTTGGCTTAGAAGGTGGAAGTGCATGCTAAATTTCTGATTTTTTTTTTTTTTCAAAATAACCAACATGATCACAGAAAAAAACATCAAAAGTTCACATGTACTTATACATGAATTGTATACATACATTTACAGGGTGATTCAGGTCTAAATAGCCCAACTCTATTCGATGATTCCAGACATCATTTCCAACAAAAAATGTCATTTGAAGTATGTTCCGATTCCGAAGGGAAAATGATGTATGTCCATTTTTTTTAAGGTAGACATGTTTTTTTATTTAATAAGAAAAGATTGCTCAAAAACGGCTCATGATAATTAAATTATATTTATGCCATAATAAAATAGACAAAATTTCGCTTAAGAAAACGGTGATTTAAATCACTAAACCCATTGATAGAAGATATTCTCTGGACGTCCAATAACGCACTTCCATTTTTATCGATAAATCAGAGGTTTTTTGCGATTTTTTTTTTCTGAGCCCCTAATGGACTACAGATTCACTACATATAGGAAACCATCTGAATTTATTAAGTATTAAATCTATGCAAATGATTTAATGACTCCTTTTTGTCAAAAAATGTGGGGGAGTTTTGTTACTACCAAATAACTTGTGTGAAGAAATTATAGATTACGTATTTTATATTGGCCAAATTATGGGAATCCATTGTCTAGTCCGAAAGCGATAAAAAATAAAGAAATGGTTGGAAAAGTTTTTCATTTGAGAAATATGTGACATTTTGCGTTTTCCAAATTTTCATTAATTTATTATTCTGTATAACCGGATTTCCTCCCAGAAGTGAGAGGGAGGAACGGTGCTAAAATCATTGGAAACTATACATTTGTAACAAAGCAAGAATAATATCTTTGAATCCTTATTTCTTAGAGCGATACCAATATTACCAAGTTCTAAACAGAATACAAACATTTGTTAGTTCCTAAAATGAGTTCTAATGCCTTCCATTGCAATTAGAAGGCGTCAGATGTCACTTTCAAACGTATTGTTAACAAGTTTCGCTTTCTGTTATTTTGCTTTTGTTCCTATGGCTACCGGAATAGCCAATTGGAATACCTACCCACAATAAAAATGTATCATACGGAAACTAATGAATTTTCTTCTCAAATGAGAAATTACTACTATTATCTCAAAAAAAAAAAAATAATAATAAATAAAAAAACATAGAAGATTACTCCTTATCTTCTGATAAAATCTTTGGATGCTTTCTTGGACCTAGTGAGAGTAGCGATAAGGAGGCTCAGGTTTAACGGCGATCCCCCTAAGGAGGTACCATGAGCTCGTAAAATGAAAAGGGGTGACTTACCCAGAATCTAAAGAGGTTATAGCTTCAGAGAAAAGCTTTAAAATGTCCAGTTTTCTAGAACCCCAGACAAGATACATTCTCAAACTCTAGTGTGTTCAGCGTTTCACCGATCGGTTCACCAATTTAAAACTTGAGATTAAATAAATAAATAAAAATATTTGTTTGGGTTTTGTAATTTGAAATATATTAGTTTCTTCTCTGATAGCTTAATTGCCTAATTTCTGAAACTTTGTTTAAGCACAAATATGTTATAACTATTAAACAGATTTAAACGAAATTTGATACGTGGTTTTATTGTATAATCTAAATATTTGGGGTGGAATATGTGTGTCCTAAATGCATTTTAAGCTGCCAAAAAATTATATAAAACATATCAATTTTTTATTATTTCTGCCAAACTTATTGGTGATTTTCACACGAGCGAATATATTTTAAAGCTTCTTAATGACAGAGCATTATAAAACATTTCATTAAACTTTTTTGACCCTTTGGAAAGGTTTCTAACATTAATAAATCTTACTTTTTCTATTTTGTTTTATATTTATATATATATATATATATATATATATACAATTTTTTTTGTGAATTTTTCAACTTAAGCTTACCTCTATTATTGTTATTTGATATTGTTGTTCCGAAGAAATTCCTGAAAAAATTAGGTTTCCCCCTCTCAACAGTCAACTTAAATCTAATGCGCCCTGGACTAAAATTTAAGCAATCAAGAATGATTAGAGATACTAAGACCAATGTATATTTTCTGCACTTCATTTAATATTAAAAATAAAAAAGTCCGACTCGCAGGAACTGCCTCATCTTAGCGCGGTTCCGTTCTTATCCCTAGTCTAATTTCGAATGATTAAAATAGAAGCAGTTATTATTTTGTTGACAGGAGATCGTTGACCGTTGATGATGCAAGGTAGGGATTGTCCGGGTTCCGTCACTGCTACTTAATAATACATACCCCATATGTGTATGTATGTGGGCATATATATGTACATATGTGTGCGTGTATATGTGTATGTGTATATGCTTATATACAAATATATATATATATATTATATATATATATATATATATATATATATATATATATATATGTTTGGTATATTTACATAGATATGTGCATATATTAGTGTTAAATATGTCCTACTTGTATTTACAGCCCTGATGAAGGGTGACCGAAGTAGCAGTGACCGAACCCCGACAGCTATTATTTTGGTTCCACCAGTCTTGAAAGGTAGGATTTACAATCTTACCTGGAAGGGTCGGCAACACTAGAAACCGTCCCGCAAGTTACAAGGTCTTGGAATCTTGGAACCTGTTTTATTTTCGAATACATTATCCAACTATAAGCAATTAAAAAATAACAAGGAATTAAAAAAAGACAAAAAGAACATTTCGAATAAGCGAAATCAATTACTTTAAAGCTTTAAGCTCTTATTTCTCAGATTGTCATCGCCTAATCAAAACTTTCATTAAAACCTTTTATGTAGAGCATTTAATAAGCTTTCTAATGGTATTCTTCCGTTTACCAAGATTTTCAACCGTTTTCGAGATATTAATGAAAGTTCCCAAAATTTACATTATTTCTAGCAACAGAAAATTGGTCTCATTTTTCATATCCTGTTTTACACACAAAGTTTTCCCAACATAAGAAATTACAAAAATAAAAATCAATAAAAAACGAAGGGAAGGAAACAAAAAGAACGACAAAAACCCGCTCATAAGAACAAAACAGACGTATTTGAACTTTTAAGCACTTATTTCTCCGATTGACATAACCTAATCAAAAATAGTTTTAGAATCTTTTTTGTAGAGAATTTAGTAAGCTTTCAAATAGTTTCTATCCACTTACCACGATATCCCAGCCGTGTTCGAGATATTAATGAAAGTATACGAAGTTCCCTTCCTTAACTCCAAACGTAACAAAACTTTCAACATATTAGTTTTAATGAAAGTAGAACATGCAGATAATGTTTCAACTGAATCCCGTAATTCTAAGTACCCAAACCAAAAACAGTATTCAAAAACTATTTTTCCAATTTTCTCGAAAACGGTTAAAGCTATCGCCTTGAAAATGGTTCCATTCGTTTTCCCAGCCCAAGAAGCCTATAAAAAGAGTACGTACAAGCTTATGAACTCAAAAACGTAAGCGTTACGATTTTTTTTTGCGCGAATTTCGCCCCAAATGCCATCTTCCAGTGGGCGGATTTTGCTGGTTAACGAACTTGACCTTTCAAATTGGACGACGGATTTTTGTACGAAATTTCATCAAAATCGGACCATTCGTCTTCTACTTAGAGAGCGAACAGACAAATATATATATATATATATATATATATATATATATATATATATATATATATAAATATATACATATATCCATGATTGGGGCTCCCACCTATCGAACCAGTAAGGTCTTGGCAAGGCTATTAAAACCCTCGGTTGGAAACTCTTTTTCAGCTGTAAAGAACTCAAGCCACCTAGTGGAGATCCTTAACAAAGTCAAAATAGAGGAAGGTGATGTCTTGGTGAGCTTTGATGTTGAGGCCTTATTCACGAATCTACCAGTTACGGACTCACTTGCCATTATCCGTGAAAAGAGTCTGCTCCAAGGTAAGATGATGAAGCTCGCAGAGATATGCCTCACGTCTTGTTTTTTCCAATATAAAGATGTTATCTACAAACAAAAGGATGGAGTGGCGATGGGGAGCCCTCTATCACCAGTGGTAGCAGACATCTTTATGGAGGAATTTGAGAAGCAAGCGATAAATACGGCAACTCTCAAGCCGAAATTGTGGCTCAGATACGTAGACGACGTATTAGTAGTCTGGCAGCATGGTCCTGAAGAATTAAAAAAGTTCCTAAGCTTTCTGAATGCTTCCCACCCATCAATCAATTTTACAATGGAAGAAGAGAAGGATGGAAAGCTTCCATTTTTGGATCTTCTGATCATCAAGGAACCAGGCGGCGGATTGGGACATACAGTCTACAGGAAACCTACATCTACCGGACGATATCTGCATGCTGAATCCCACCACCACCCAGCGCAGAAGAGAGGAGTTGTGCAGACTCTGACTCACAGGGCTTTCGAATTATGTAGCAAGGAAGCCTACCTGGATAAAGAACTCGCTTTCCTCAAGAACGACCTCAAGTCTAACGGCTATGCAATAAGGGAAGTAGATAGAGCAGTCAGTCGTATTAAAAAGAAAAAACAAAAAGAAATTGTTGAGACACAAAATGAAGAACTGGGTCACAGAGTATCGCTGCCATACGTCCGAGGGATAAGTGAGAAGATAGGCAGACTGTTCATAAGTCGAGGAGTAGACGTCGCTTTTCGACCTTTGGATAAAATAGGCGACTGGCTTGGATCGGCAAAAGATAAACAGAGGCTGCAAGACAAAGGCGTTTATCTTCTCCCTTGCGACTGTGGGACAGTCTACGTAGGACAGACGGGGAAGAAAATAGCCACTAGAATAGGCCAACATTACGCTGACTACCGCCTGAGACGCACAAAAACGTCTGCCGTTGCAAGACATGGTGAAGAATGTCCCGGGCAAATGCTTTTTGACGAAGCCAGAGTCCTAGCCAAAGAAGACAATCGTCAAAGAAGGCTAGTAAGAGAGGCTGTCGAAATATTCAAGCAACCTAAGACTCTGAACAGAGATGAAGGTGTCATTCTACATCCTACATGGAAACCCGTTCTCAGAACTATTGAAGGAAAATCGGGTGGGAATATACAAGCAAGCGCAAAGAAGCAAGACGTAGAACAGTCTCAAAGCAGTCCCATCGGCTCTACTCTATGTCAACAGGCCTCGGTACAACAATGCACATCTGAAACTTGCCATATGGCAATATGATCAATCGAGTATATAGGTTATTAAAAAAATAACAAGTATACAAAAAATTTAAAGCCATGGACCGTCTGAAGAAGCAGAATGTGATTTCTGCGAAATATTACGCAAATAAATCGACCGCTGGAGAATGCCGTATTAACACAAATAATTCTCCCCAGCGAAGAAACCTCAAAAATAATATATATATATATATATATATATATATATATATATATATACAAATTTGAACCACCGTTATTTTCGGTCTCTAGGGGTTCTGAAACGCGAAATTTTCTAGTCGGCACTTCCGGATTGTTTCATTGTATCAACCTTATAAGCGGGGTTCCTCCCTATGGGGGGAGGGAGGAACCGCGCTAAAAGTCCGTCACGCAGGAGCTGCATAACTGAACACTTTCCGCGGAAGTTTTGTAGTGTAGACTACATAACTGACTACTTTGCTGTAAATAACCTATATAAATAAAATAAAAACGTGAATAGTGCTGCTCATTTACATTTCTTCTGAGGAATGTTCAATTATTAATTTTTTAAATAATTTGCTTTCAGAGTTTTGTTAATACATGATACTGTACTACTTTATAAATACACAAAAACTTCATATTCCGTCTTTTCATCTGACGCAGGAACAGGATACAGTCCCCCTAGTGGGAGATAGCGCTCCTCGCGGCGGCTTTGGGACCTACGTCTGGGGGCTGATGAAACAGAGTTTAAAGTAAACCCTCCTTTCCGGATTTACTTCATTTTTACAACACTTCTTTTTCACGAGATACCCACGACGTATACCGCGTTGCGTTACAATACAGCAGAAATTACGACTGATATGAGTATATTAGTACTTTAGGTCCGGAGTAACCCCCCCCCCCCCCCTCCAAATAACCCGATTTAGTTTATTTTTACAACCCATTTTTCTCTGTTGATTACCACCACGAATACCGAGTTTCGTTGTAATGTAATAAAAATTACGGCTGATAGTGGCAAATTGGTAATGTGGGTCCGGAGTAAACCCCCCCGCCTCTTAATGAACCGATTTTGTTTATTTTTACAATGTATTTCCCTCTTTAGATCAACCTAACGTTGAAATATAACAAAAACTATGGCTGGCATGGGCAAATTAGTGTCTTGGGTCCGGGGTAAACCCCCCTCCCGGTGGACCGATTTTGGTGGCTAACGAACTCGTTCAATCGTTTGCTAATTGAACGCTATATACCACGTTTTGTGCAGAAAAAAACAAAAACAATATATATATATATATATATATATATATATATATATATATATATATATATATGAGTGCAACCTCAATAGCTACTTTCTTTTGGAGGAAATTTTCACTCCAATGGTCGCGTGAGATCTCCCAGATACACAGCATCTTACGTAGACTGTGGACGGGGCGCAAGTGCGCGGGTCTAGCTATACCCTTTACTATTCCTAGAGCAGGCTGATAGGTCAGTACTGACCTGACGCTCCTCCAAGCAGTAACTATCCACTAAAACAGTTTTGTATCTCATAGATACCACGCGACCATATTTTTACTTTGAGAAAAGAAGGCACATTGGTGTCATACATACCACAAAATAAAAACAACAACAAAATAAAAGTACTTATGATATCAAGTATGAATATGGATGCAGCGATTGATGAAGAAACAGGGGTAAAAAAATATAGCACTTTAGCCGAGAGCACCAAAACTAGAAAGCGATGCCAAATGTTTTGGGAAAACAAGTCTACAAGGCTCACCTAGTATAAATGCAAGGGGTGTGGCCAATATTTATGTCTCTATTATTGCACATTATATTGTCCAGATGGATGTAAAGTGGATGATGATACAGAAGACGTTTTTTGAAGTTATATATTTCTACAAAATATTATTAATATTTGCCCTGATATTTCCTACCTACTTGTTATTTGTATATTTCAACTATATGAGTTGGCATATAATAAATAAATAATATATAATACATACAAGGTGAGGAATAACCCTTCAAAGTTCAACATATACACTTATTATATAATAAAAGTATATGTTGAACTTTGAAGGGTTACTCCTCACCTTGGATTGTATTATTAATTAATACCCTTCCCCTTTTCATCAAAATATTTAAATAAATAACTTTTTCTTGGCAAATTTACTAATGTTTTTATATATTAATGTCCTGATTAGAGGTTTTCTTCATTTTTTTTAATACAATAGATAAAGGTATTTACGGTAAATGAGCCTGAAACTCAGGCGTATCTCTCAGATACAAGGCGACCACCAATGCAAGTTTCAATGGCGCGACCATTCGAGTGTTAAATGTCTCTGCCTTATTTATTATTCATTGTAAAAATAGCCTTAATTTGCAATTTTTTTTTTACATTAATGCAATGTGGCTTCTGGATGGAACCCTATTTTTGGGCAATATTGGTTTGCACCTTTCTCTTATGCGCAGTGTCTGGTGTTCTAAGGTGTGTCCAGGAAACACATACTTACCTTCTTATCTACCCAAGACGTGCATTACAGCAAAATTTCAAGGTGCATAAAACATTTCATGAAAAGTGCATTACCAGCTCTCCGGCTATATTATAATTTAATTTCGTGAATACCTGTAGCAAGAATAAATTAAATATCTTAAAACATGTAAGTAGTTAAATTGTGTTTTTACACAGCCTTTTGTTGATTTTTTTCCCTATCGTATTTACCTATAAGGCAATCTTCCTGCAAATATAAAAGAGTCCTCTGAATGAGGAGGCTTTTAAAACCTCCCCCCCCCATTGGGCATCCTAGAACTATTATGAGCAAGATTCGACAATTTCCACACTGGGCTGACGGTTGAATCCTACGGTATACAATCTATTCCGCCTCTACAAAGATCACTGATTCCTGTTTTATTTTTGATTGGAATAATCAACGTCGTGTTGATGTGACCTAGTGGTCTCAATATCTCTATAATTTGACTTTTAGCGAATCCAACTTTTTTACGTATAATGAGAATAAAACCCTGATGAGAATCTGTGAGTTCTAGGCAAATCTCCTAAGGTAGGAGGAAATGTTCGAGAAGAATTCCATCAAAGAAATATTTATACATCTCTAATGATGAGTTATTTGCTAAAACCCTTTAAGAATAAATAAATCATCAGACATTTCTAGTATAAAGGTAATTGATTTTGACTGAGTCAAGGGTTGACATTGTGCCTAAATCACGGGACCAGAAGAGTCAATTAGTAAAGCAGTCTAATTCAACGCACTGCTCCGGTTTCCGCTTTACATCTCCGCTCTCGCGTCAAAGCTCTCTAACGAACCTAACCAACAGCTGCTTTTGTTATTAGTGTATCTTTATTGCAACGAGATTAATTATAGAATCTATTTCTGCTTGGAGAGAACCGCTCTGGTCGTTCCTAATTAATTAGCAATCTCAAAGTGAGGTGTAACTGTGTCTTATTGAAACCATTTATCCTTTCCTCGTGATAAAATATATATTAGGAAGTGATTAATCTGTCTCATAATTGTAGTTTTGCTTACTATTATACAGACGTATATTACAAATCGTCTTAATTATAAAAAAAAAACCTATGAGGTAAATATTACGTATTTATATTGTTTTGGATTAATAATAATTTTGCCTATTTACAAGGGTCCGGTGTAAACCCGCAAATCACTCGACTTCACAGCTATGCGAAGAAAAAACATCCTCTCGTTGACTGTTGCTCATGGGTTTTTAGCAGTTTCCTCCGAAGGAAAGTAGCTATTGATGTTGGTCTCATAACGGAATTTTTGAAAAATAATCTTTATCGATCCTACCTAGTAGACACCGAAAATGTCAAATTTATATATATATATATATATATATATATATATATATATATATAGTGTGGGTCTGTTAAGACGATAGCCGGCAAGGTACTGGTCACATGGCAAACGATTGAACGAGTTCGTAGCCAAAAAAATCAGTCCACCGGGACGGGGGGTTTACCCCAGACGCAAAACACTAATTTAACCATGCCAGCCGCCGTTTTCGTTATATTTCAACGAAATTCGGTATTCCTTGTGGTCATCAAAATAGAAAAATACGTTTTAAAAATAAATCCCCAGTTTTTCCTACATTTATTTGAAAAAATTAAAGGAATTAAATTATTTTGATTAATAATTTTCACTGATTTGGGATATGAATATAATTTAATGAATGAATATTGAATTTCAATAAGTTACAATAGTGGCCGCGGCTCACCTGAGAGGTGATTTGTACGTAGACTACTGCTTTTTTTCCAAACGGGGGGAATAATTAAAGTTATACTGACGACAGCAGGATGGGAAGACAGAAGGATTGTAGGAGGGCGGAGCCTACTGGTGTTTTTTTTTTTTTTTTTTTCTGGGAACCACAGAAACATTCGGGGACGGATGCACCTCACAGGTGACTGCGAGTAACGGAAGGTTTAAGAGAGCATAAGCCTAGGTAGCATGCGTTGCTAGGACGATAGCAGGTCAGCTCTTACCGTACTGTATATATTTATTTCATAATAATATTTTTATTTGCGGTTCATTTCAACTATGATGGCATACCTTGAATTACTAGAAATATACTGTGATTTTGTGACTGATAGAGTTTACACTATACATGGCCCATCCGAGGTAATAATATCCTGAGCCCTTGCATAGCCTCCTCACCCATCAGCATCCACAGTCAGAACACTTCTTGATAATGCTTGCAAATATACAAGGAGTTTCCAAATGAGATATTGGAAAAATAACTTTTGGAATTTTAACGTCCATTTATTATTGACTACGAATTTTAAACTCGTGTTACCTCCTGGTAACCTATAGATAACGGGTTATCTCTACGTTATCTGTTTGTTGAAACTGGTCCGGAGTGCACCAGTATCAAGAAATATTATAGTTGGATTACTTATCAATTGATGAATAACATATCCCCAAAAAAACATAAATGTGAAATAGAGGCCAAGTTCCTGCCCCCACAAAGAAACACTCCCTTCCTCAAAAATATCCCCTCCTAAACCCCCCCCCCCCCCCAAAACGCCTTACCATTCTACACTTCAAAAAAGTAGTATGAGTTGGTGTATTAATTCAAACAAATATATTTGCCAATACAAGAGATGATACAAGAAAGAAATGTCCAAGTTCATTACTTGGATGACCTCATAGTTACTTACTAAGAACAGTAAAGACACTTCAACTGACCTTTAAAAACAACAATAAAAATACTTATATCCAGTTACTAAAATGTCACTTTCCTCAACCAGGTATATTCTTAAACTTGACAATGTTTAGTTTTTCTCTAAAGATAATTTCGGCACAAAAAAAAAAAAAAAACCATTGCTAAGTTGAAGTGTCTTTACTGTTCTTAGTAAGTAACAATGAGGTCATCCAAGTAATGAACTTGGACATTTCTTTCTTGTATCATCTCTTGTATTGGCAAATATTTTTGGTTGAATTAATACACCAACTCATACTACTATAAATAAATCCCGATTTTCGATCGCTCATATCTCAGAAACTATTCGATGTAGAATTATGAACATTTCCAGTTTTACTCACATGTGGTAGTATAATACCTGTGTAAAATTTCATAACTTTATCTTTACCTGGTTGAAAGTTATGAGAGGGTAAAAATCAGCTCTAAGACCGCCTGTAATATACACACAGTATGCTTAGGCCGGAACTTGGCCTGGCGCACTACCGTGCGGCTAGATAGTATAAACTACAGAAAATTATATAGTGTGTTAATTTTGATGATATATTATTTAACGTAAAAAAAATCTACTTATCTGCTGTGAAGAAGCACGAGTATTCAGCTAGTGCTTTATATAAATGATAATACGAAACTTTAGGTTCCTTTATGATGCAGAAAGTATACATATGAGTATATATATATATATATATATATATATATATATATATATATATATATTTATATATATATATATATATATATATATATATATATATTCATGTTTATTTATACATATAAGCACATAAATAAAAAAAAATATGTAAATAAATAATAAATAAATTTAAGTATACAGAGGTTTTGTGTTGGGCAGAGTGGGAACTAACATGCGCGGCCCGCCTTGTAATCCTGTCGTGTAAGTTTAGTATCCTGCTCTTTGACAATTGAGGAAGGCTACCTTATTGTCCTCAGTATCACAGTCGTTTCTCATGGAATTTCTATTCAATATAGACAAATTATATTTATCCATCCTGTATCATCTTAAATAATACAAAATCATTTCTAAAAGATAATTTAATTGTAATTTTCCAATAAGCTTTGAAATTGTGACGTATATTTTACGAACCGGGAAGACCAACTGTTCATGAAGAAGCCTATAGAAACGATATCTTTGGATATGGTAGCAGGGTAGATAGCTGATGGTACGTCCAACGTGAACAAACCGGAAGAGGAGGGTAGATAAGAACCTCAAAGCGTGAACATTTCTCTAGAAATCACAACCAGACGGTTAGTGGACCGGTCAGCCTTACAAGTTGTCGACACAATTTATCCAGAATATTCTATAGTTGGTTTAAATTTTATTTATACATAACACAAACGTTTGGGCTATCTACAGATTATCACCTAGCTTGTAAAGTGCTAAGGAATTTGCGTTCGTTTTAAAAAAAAAAAAAGTTACTGATATTAGTGGGAACGAAAGCACTTCATATTAAAATGAAACAATCTGTAGAAATAATATCGTCGATACAAAAGCAAACTAACGAATATGAAAAAATGCATCTTTTATTGTCCATCTGTAATTATTTCTGCTGGACTTATTTACGGCAAATTCTTCAATCTGACTTCACTCTATTAAAGGGAAAGTATTCCACTATCAAAAGGTCAAATCTGCCGAATATTTGACTGTCCAAAAAAAAGTTATGAATAAATACTTTTCCACTCTGAAAAGTGGTGATTTTCATATTCGTTAGTTTGCTTTTGTATCGACAATATTATCTTGTTTATAAATGTTAATTTCTGGCCATATCGTCGATACAAAAGCAAACTAACGAATATGAAAATCACCACTTTTCAGAGTGGAAAAGTATTTATTCATAACTTTTTTTTGGCAGCGCTTCCCTGCAAAACAGCGCGCCTTCGCTGGCTTCGATACCACGAAATGTTGACTAGCGAATCATTTTATACATTTTATACACTCCGTTGTAGCAGGATTTTGCCGGTAAATGTTTTATTATTATTATTCGGATTTATTATTTTTATATTCGGATGTCCTGATGTTTAATTTTTTATCGAAGACAAAATATCTCCTATAAAAAACATAAATAAAATGCAATGAGCAACAAAAAAATAATATTTGCAAATCACGGGAGTGGACAGTACCTGCAGAAACAAGCTTAAACTGAAAATTGATTATTACATAGTTAAAAAACCATTATTTGTATCGATTTTTTTCATTTTTCTCCGTTTTTTGCTGATTAACCCCCAATTGTGACTTCAGATTCGTGTTCAACGGAAAAAATACGTCAGAAAAGATGTGTCCGATACCCCGCACAAACCACTTTTTTGTGGAACTCCATTATTTAATCATGTAAGTCCATGATAAAATAATTGGCTTAAATTTTATTTTTAAAGCATAATACTTTACAATAAACGCTTTTTTATATTGCTCTATCTTCCTATGACATATTGCATATATATATATATATATATATATATATATATATATATATATATATATATATATATAAATGTTCGCACTCAAGCAGCCTAAATAAGTTCTGATTTGGAATACATTTCGCTTACTTTTATTTAATATGTCAGGTAATATTATTAAATTAAACAATTTTTATTTGGCAAAAATCCTGTGAATATATCAGTAGTGTTTACTGCTTGCTTTGCAATTCTTCACAGGCACACGTTGTTTGAAGTGTTAGATCCTTGGTGAACGAATGTTTACGCTTTTCAATCATGGCGTTAATCAACAATAGCAAATTACGACATTTAAGGGTGTTTTTATAAGCGAAACCTTTTAAAAATAACTTTTTTTTTCATCACTATTTAACTTATCATTTTTTTCCGACACCAGTCGCAAAGAAGAATCTCTCGACTAAAGCGGAGCCCAGAAGACTAGAAACATAAACCAAGCCTGAGGCGAAGGTATTGTTAATGAGTGCACTGTTCAGAGGTGGTTGGAAAATAATTTTGGGTTGGAGAATTCAGCCCTGAAGATAAGGAAGGTTGCGGAAGGCCGGAAGTTGGGTTCCGCACGCAGTAAATGACCACCAAAACATCAGCGGTACGAAATATGAGAGATTCTTCTTTGCCAATACAAAAATGGCCTTTTCTAGCTAAATCCGCCGTACTGAATATCATTTTTTTAGACGCCTGAACACTACTTACAACACAAAATAATAATAGATTGAACAGAATTAGAGAATGCGTTTATTCACTTTATAAATTCTGAAATTTCTGAATTCTATTCAGACGGTGAAATGTATTGAGAGTGTCGGAGACCATTGTGATTCATAAACACAGTTATAAAATACTTTTTTTATTATAATACCAAAATGCTGCATTATTTTCCGGACAACCCAATACCTTTCCCCAATGTAAGTAACCAAATTTAGATAATGATGGCATTTTTTGGCCTCTGATCAAATCGAATGCTTTTTAAATAGAAGGTAATATTGTCAGATCAAACTGATTATTGATCTCGATTGGTTGATTTCTTTTTATTGGCCACATTTCAGCCTTCGGGCTTGTAATGAGGTAGGTGAGTCCAACCCCCCAATTCCTTCTTATATTGTTGGTAAGGGGGGGGGGAGGGTCAGGAGAGAATTTCGCGCATGCGCCCTCATCGACCCGCCAGGACTCAGAAGTGGCCGAACCTCCGCGTCGTACGCATCGTCACGTGGTCTCGATCCGTGTCGCGCCGCGAACTCTCAGCCCAGTCCTCTCAACGAAAATATCTCAAGTGACAAAAAAAAAAATAAGTGATTGCACCCAGTGATTAATATAGTGCATAGTGTCAAATGTGTTGTTCTGTGTGAAAACTGTGTGACGATTCATCCAACCTCTTATTTGGAATTCATGGTAGTCGAAAAATACGGTAATTGGTTTAAATATTTATAAAAAAATATAATATTAGTTAAATAGATTTATTTAACTAAAAGGTTATGATATTACAGTATTTTGACGTATTTCGGTTTAATAAATAAAAGTAGTCCGTGTCTCCAATTCACAAAACATCTAAAACGTTTTTAGGAATCCGCGTTTGATAGACATAATTTCATCTCTTTATTGCTCTTATACAATATTTTTTTTTAAAAGTACATAGTTGCTTGAAAATATAAAATAAAAAAAAGCACTTTAAAAATATTCCTTAAACACTTATTTGAAGGAGGAAGAACATACTATTTTCTCAACAAATTAATATTATTCTATATGTTTAGAAAATAAATCAAATAATATCTAAACATAAAAATAAAATAAAAAACAAATAAGCAATCTAAAATATACATATTCAAATAAAAAATCCTATATTCTTAACAGAACTAATAAAAACATTTCTCGGAGCCACAAATATTTGTGTATGAAATTTCAGAGGTCTTCTCGTGTGTTTTTTTTTTTTAGCAATTAGAGTCCTCAACCTCAAAAACTGGAGGACTGAAATGGGTGGCTTGAAAACGATGATATTTGCTAACAATATTCAAGTCTTTCTAAGAAGGATTATTATTAATGCGGTATTTACCTCTCCAAAAATCTTCTGGTAAAATTGCTATATTCTTACTAAAATTTCAAAAATACGTTATTGTTAAAAAATAGAACGCTATGATGAGATTAAAGTGGAACACAAATATAAAGATTGAGCCCATTCTGGTTTGGTCACGTTCAACGCAATCAAGTTTTAATAAATGTTCCTTCATTCGGTTGACATGTTTTAAGCTGTCCTATTTTAGAATATATGATTCATGGTAGAAAGATTAATTACTGCTCTAGCTATATTGGAAAATGTTCAACTTTTAATTACTAAACGTAAAGCGCAGACACCAAAACTGTAATATATTTTACTATTTACTTAAGTTTTATACTTTTACTTGTTTTATTTATGTTATTATATACAAATATTCATTTATTAGATTATACTATTTATTTACTATTATAATATTAAATGTTATTACTTTAACTTTTATTTTACTGGCATTCAAATTAGTATTTTCTTTATCGTAACATTTATTAAGTTATATTATTAATTTAACAGGTTCCGTCTAGATTATCTACATCTTTATTTATTTTTTTTTTACGGCACATCGACATTTTGACCATGAGCACCGACAGCCCAGGGTGCAGCGAGGAATTTTCTCAACGAGCCTTGAGATGAGAAAATTACGGCCACTGGTGGGGATCGAACCCACCAACTCCCTCTTATGAATCCAAGGCGCTAGCCACTCGGCCACGGGGAGACCCCTATATCTTTTATTGTTTTGTTTTTCACAGATAATTATTTCGAATACTATTTGATAATTGAATCTTATTAATTTTAAGGGTCTTCCTTGCATTTCTTTCTGTGGGTGGTTTTTTGATACCACTTCCTGCTGTGTTCAGCTTCGTCCCAACCTCGAAAGCTTAGTCTGGAATCTGCCGGTGCAAATCCACATAATTGCTCAGGTGAGATAGGTACCGTGGTTGCCCCAATATTTGCCAATTCATCAGCTTTTTAATTTACATGAATTCCAGAATGTCCCGTAACCCACCCTAGCTTGACCATGTCTTGTAAGACTTTGGATTTTGTTCTTTTCATAGATAGAGCTCTTAAAGTAGCTTGGTCCGAGAATGTAGTAAACCCTTTGCTACTAGCGCGTTTGCTAATTATCAAGTTACTTCTAGCTTGACTAATTTTTAAGTTCTGGCCAACCATTGCTGTCGTAGTATTTTTGGAACTTTAGTTCTTCCAATTTCCTTCAGGAAAGTTCCTATTCTGCGAGAACCGATTCAAGGTCCTAATAAGAAAAGCGGGTTTTATTTTCTTTTGACTTGCATTTATGCATTAAGTTACAATTTGTAACACAACTGAACACAAAGATAAAATGTTATAATAATTAAACTCATTAGCAATTTAAATTTTCCTCTGAATTCTCCCGAAAGAAGATTACCTCATCAATTGGAAACTTTGAAGATTTTTCAAGAAACGTTTACTTTAAAGTTTTTATAGGATCATGCCACTGGGGGAAAACTCCATTCATAACTCTTTTTGTAGGCAGCGAGTGAATAATGATAAAGTTAAGCAGTATTGTTTCTTATTAAACGGATTTACTCAGGATGATTGGAAGTGTTATGATAATTAACATTTATTGGCCTGATTTTTCAAGAAACGTTTACTTTAAAGTTTTTATAGGATCATGCCACTGGGGGAAAACTCCATTCATAACTCTTTTTGTAGGCAGCGAGTGAATAATGATAAAGCTAAGCAGTATTGTTTCTTATTAAACGGATTTACTCAGGATGATTGGAAGTGTTATGATAATTAACATTTATTGGCCTGATTTTTCAAGAAACGCTTACTTTAAAGTTTTTATAGGATCATGCCACTGGGGGAAAACTCCATTCATAACTCTTTTTGTAGGCAGCGAGTGAATAATGATAAAGTTAAGCAGTATTGTTTCTTATTAAACGGATTTACTCAGGATGATTGGAAGTGTTATGGTAATTAACATTTATTGGCCTGATTTTTCAAGAAACGTTTACTTTAAAGTTTTTATAGGATCATGCCACTGGGGGAAAACTCCATTCATAACTCTTTTTGTAGGCAGCGAGTAAATAATGATAAAGTTAAGCAGTATTGTTTCTTATTAAACGGATTTACTCAGGATGATTGGAAGTGTTATGATAATTAACATTTATTGGCCTGATTTTTCTCAAAATGAGATTAGGATCTGGATTTAGTGGCGGTCAACACGTTGGTTATTTTGCTAGGATCTACATAGTTTTCCAAAAATGTATTTGTTTTATACTACAACATACAAGTGCAACTCGTCCAAATCCACATTAGCTCTTGATTGTCTCTCTCTCTCTCTTACTCTGTCTCGGAGCTGTGTCATTTGTAGATTTAGAAGTTCCTTGGCGATATTTAGTATTGATACTGTAATACTTATATTAAGGATTTCTATCTATTTTGCTACATGTCAGTTATGTGAATTGTGTGTTGCGTCATTCATGAAGTCTGGAGTGGAATTTACTGTATATAGGAGGAAAAACGCTGAAAAAATCTAATTGAACAACCTCCAGATGGCTTGTAGGGGAGAATAATAGTATACGAATAATGCCTGCTCACAGATTTTCAATAAGAGAAACCGTTTTTCCATTCATTGGATAAGAGTTTCCATTTAAAGGCTCCGAAAGTTTTTCTTATGATTTAATTATTGTGCAAAACCAACACCATTGTACTATCGACCTCAACAGTAGTTGTTGTGTTCAGCCGGGATTTCGTGTGCTCATTTCCCATCGGTGGTTAGCAAGTGGGGTCTAAAAAGGGGAGTGTACAATGGTCGGGTCACCGATTTACCCCATTTTTTTCTTTCCTTACCCATTAGTGATTCTGTACCGAAAAATAGTCGACAAGTGTCCGAACGTTCCGTCCAATGCGATTTAGGAGCCAAGAAATAAAATAAAAAAGGTTGAAAATGCTATATTTTATAAATCGAGTTTAGAAAATGATATTGACATGATTTATTCACCAATTCATTCGTTTTATAGATTATATTAAAGCAAAAATACAATCGTGAAAAAATAATTTATATTTCGTCAAATAAATTCAAAAATATGCTCATTGCTTTTTACTAGCGCGTTTCTTCCCTCCATATTAAGATACAGCGGTCTCATTTAGAAGACACTTAATTCAAGTAGTTAAATGAAGTCATATCCGCTCAGGTTACTCCCCATTTCTAATGTAGTGACTCAAAATCTTGCTTCGCTTCGAGACTTCATATTTTATGTGTTTACTTACTTCACGAGAGATTAAGAGAAAACATACAATAGAACTGTGTCTATCCTAAGCTTACCAAATGAAACTTTAATATTTTTTGCCAGAAAGGTTCTCGTCCAATCACGGTGGCCAGAGATTATATAAATAATTTAGATATTTCCTTTACCACTTACTAGTTTCTGTAGGTTAATTGGCGACGAGAATCGAGTGCTGTTAATTTATAAATTATTATTTGAATACAAGAATTCATATACGATGGATATTTATAAAAAGTTAAATGCTCCAAGCTGAAACGAATGGTCTTTCCCGTAGGGTACATTAGAGAATAAACGATATAAAAAAAAAATGTGGAAAAATGCAAGAAGAGAGTAGGCGGACCTTATTTTATTCAATGAGCCCAATTTAGTTTGCATTTTTACCTCTAACTGCAGGAAAAATATGACTTCCCACATCTATTTAATGTATTTTTTTTTTTTTTTTTTTTTTTTTTTTTTTTTTTTTTTTTTTTTATACGGCACATCTACTTCTAGGTCATTAGCGCCGACATCCAGGGTGCATCGAGGAATTTTACCAGCGAGCCGTGGGTTGATAAAATTCCTGCCGGAGGTTGGGAATTGAACCCACCATCTCCCGCTTATGAATCCAAGGCGCTAGCCATTAGACCACGGGAGACCCCGTTTAATGTAGTAATTCAAAATCATGTAATTATATTATTTTTCTATTTATTACGTATTCTTCAGTCCTATAAAACCGGGAAATTACATTATTTATATGTTGGAAATATTATTTGACGCCCAAATTCCAGAGAGAAACCATATTAAACCTTTTCAGTAAGTTATTTCTTACTGAGAAAAAATAATAAGATTCTCAATGAAAATTTCCTAAGACATTACATTTTTCCGAACCATTGAGTTCGTTTTGAATGAATCAAGTCGCCATTATGTTCGGAATGAATTGAGAGAAAATGGGCCGATCGAAGATAATACTCTCAGCTTGGCAACTGGCAATTTCGCTTTGCGTTTGCCAATCTTTCATTGTGATAATAATTTATATCTCACAAACGGACGGTGATTCAATGTTTTTACTGGCATTGTAATATGTAGCGCAAATTCGTCATACCCATCTGAAAATATCAATAGTTTATTTATCATGTACAAGATGCCCTTCTAGTCTATGTTTTCTCGCTACTTCAGTTTGAGAAACTTTTTTTTTTCATTGGGTTAGGGAGGAGTAATTGTTTTTTAAGTATTCGAAAAATGATCATTGAAGGCAATACAATTGTGCATTAAGAAATGTATATTTTTAAAGTCGATTCCTGATGATGATTTATTTTTTTGTTTTTTTTTTCCGACCCCCAATTTATTTACAAAACATAACTATATGAACTCCAGGCCCAACGGATTGGAACCTAGAGCCAGGTTTAGATCTACGTCTATTCCTAAGCATACTTACTAGAAGGGTTTGTAAAATACAAAGGGTGTCTTAAGCCAACGTAGTTTGTGATAATAAATCTTGGGTGGAGACAATGTTGTGTAGCTAACTTAAAGCTACCTTAAACTGTCATTTCCGAAATATACACAAGGCTGCCACTTTTACTTGTTCCAGGAACTGCCAGGTGCTGCCCTGCCATCTCCGCGGTACATTTTTAACATGGGAGAAACTAAACGTATTTATTATTGTAACTTCACGTTTTTTTTTTGCCTGGCGGGATGGAGACATGTCGAGCACCTTGTAGATAGGAATAGTTAAGAAGCTCAGCATTGAAAATAAATGCTTTTGGTTATGTGTATGTACTAATAATATAGGATTTCCAAGACAAATTCAGAATTTTCCAAACTATATTCGGAATTTTCCAAACTATATTCAGAATTTTCCAAAGAACATTCGGAATTTTCCAAACTACATTCAGAATCTTCCAAAACAAATTCAGAATCTTCCAAAACAAATTCAGAATCGTCCAAAATAAATTCAGAATTTTCCATTTCAAATTCCGAATTTAGTTATTATTTTCTTATATGCAATTTTGGACCAACTTTCTTACAATAGGTACTTTTTTTTTGTTTTGTAGGTAGATAGATAATTAAAAATATGCGGTTTTCGGTTTCAGCCCTGAAATTGCAGCCGCCTCCTTTAAACTACGTCCATCTTCATAAAGTCTGATAAACATTTCCTTTTTATCTTTAGAATATTTATTATAATTTCCTCTTCTAGGATTCTGCTGAGGAAGCGCAGGTACAGATTCTGTACCCTCAGTCCGTACTGCTGAACCGTGAGAGTTGGAACTAGGGTCACTCTTATTAGATTTACTCTTTAGAAACTAACAAATATACTGATTTATCTAGTAAACAGAATCTAACATCTGATCCTATTTCCTAAATGTAATATTAAATGCTTCTTACCTTATTTGTGTTTACTTGCTATACTGGTGTTTACAATACTGTTTTGAAGAGCAAAGTTTATTTTTATTTGCGATCAACTTGTTCATTCAAGCCTTCTTTTAATTGAAAATATTGTGAAGATAGTTTATGTTTCAGAAAATTTATTACATTCTGAATTTGAAATGGAAAGTTCTGAAATCGTTTTCGAAAATTCTGAATTGAGTTTGGAAAATTCTCAATTTGGTTTGGAAAACTCTTAATTTGGTTTGAAAAATTCTGAAATTGGTATGGAAAATTCTGAATCTGTCTTGGAAATCCTATATATTCTAGTATTTTCCCTCCCCTTCGTCTGACGCGCTTTGTTCATTAATATTGCACAAACATACTTATGTTCTGAAGGAACTGAGTGAATACTCCAGTGCGTATCGAAATGTTTTTTCATCAAGTGCCTTCTTTCAGGGAAAAAGTCGGCTCCCTGAAAAGTCGAAATGGGTCCCTGCAAAGGGAAAATCCAGGTACCATAGCACCATCAAATAACCGCACAGTATCTTACTCGATCGAGGCATTACACGCACACACACACACACACGTGAGCGTTGAATATGGTAATTGTAATATTTGAAATAAAATGCAATCAAATGGACATGTCTTTAAATCGGTTTATGTTGCCAAGTGGTACAGTTTACAGGATCAGCACATACTGATGACCAAACAGCTGTGCTTTGGTGGTTCTGTTACTCTGCCTTCAAACGATGCCTTTGTAAACCCAAAAGATCTGATTCTCTTGACTATTGGATTAGGCATCGACTCAGTTACATCAAGGGACTTAAGTTAAATGTGCAATGAGAACTCGATTGCCCTGTTTGAAAAGCCTTTTCCCTAAGTAAATAATGCGTGGTCACCTATAATTGTACTAAATACAATAATGCTTTTTGTGGGGGCTTACGTTTTTGATCAGTTTTTAATTATAGTCTCCAGGTGCCTCATTTATATTATAAGATACAACAATCTGTGCGTTCCGCTCTCCTGAAAGGTATTTTATAACACATGAACGATGAAGCATTACAATACGCATTTATTTTTCTTTTCTCACTTTTTAGGACCTATTTACTTCGAGGCTAATTGTGCTTGTTTATCTGTTTTTGGGCTTCGTTTTAGTATTTTTTTCAGGATTTTTTAAAAATGCTCCAAAAAATTGCCTTCAAATCATATTTCTCGGGTTTAACGTCAAATCAGTACCCTATACTCGCAAAAGCTTTAGCTTTTTTTTTTTTTTTTTGCTCGAATTTTTTTCTTGTAATAGTTTTTGCTGGATAACGAAGTAAACCTTCCGTTTTTGATAGATTATTTTTGTGCCAAATTTCAATACAATTCCGAAGTATATATACATAAACAACTACAAACTGGCACATTTTGATCTTCAAGTTAGGCTAATTCGCTTTATCTAATCTACACTGTCAGATCAAGGTGGGTTGAAACAGCTCAACAACTAACAAATTGATTAATGACAACGGTTGGGACTAGTCATCTCGGTTGAAAATTGCTAACTAAGAACATGATAGAATCAATAAGCAAAAAAACCTATATTATTTTATATTTTGAACAGAGTTTTATGCAAGGAAAAGCCTTTGAATTAATTCCCGCTTTCCATTCAGATGCAAGCAAAAATGCAATATCATTGTTACTGTGGATGTTCCCTCCCTCTATAGGGAAGAAACCAGCTTATGATAACGTCGTTACGCTAATGGATTTTCGTTTGTAGCTTCTAGGTTGACTTTTTATTAGTTCTTCAAAGTAGGGGAACCATTTTCAACCTTTTTTTTTTTTCTTTTTTTTTTTTTCTTTTTTTTTTTTTGACGGCGCATCTACGTATAGGTCATTAGCGCCGACATCCAGGGCGCAGCGAGGAATTTTCCCAGCGAGCCCTGAGATGAGAAAACTCCTGCCGGAGCACATAGGAGTATTCAAGTAAAAACCCGGACAAAATTAATTATTTTTTGTATGATATTCCCTTTTTTTTTGTAATAAAAACAATAATTAATCAAAATCAGGTATATATTAATTAACGATTTTTTTTTCGGGGCACCGACATCTGGGGCATTAGCGTCGAAAAATTGATTATTATCACTTATACAAATTATAACAAATTGTCTATAACCCATTCAGGTACTGGCCACGCCCGACGTTGCTTAACGGTGATCAACAGGAACCGGTGCAATCAACGTGGCTATGGCCGTTAGCCATTACTCGGTACTGGCACTATAATATTCATCGGTTCCTCCGAAAGGTGCTTTCTTTTTTTCTTTAATTGCATCCTATTACAGCTGATAGAAGGATCAGTCGCGGGATCTTATGACGCCTGAAATTTTACTTCGAAGCCTTTTTCCGTAACACATATATTTTCTTCTGCTGGGGAACATTCCTTCTTCGCTTTTTGAAAAATAAAGTAACAAGGATATATTCCTCTGCCTCTGTTTTGTATCGATTCCCACTGCCGACATGTGAAGTCACCTTCTATAATCAAAGCTAAAGCTCCTTGTGGCGGTATTTTCTTATGGTTGAAGTTGATTCATTTTTATTTTTTGACGATATTACGCTTTGAAATTTGTTGGCACTAGTAGGCGTCAACGTGATCTCCTTCATGATTTTAGACGCATCGGTATTCCGAGAGGTGCCTTGTTCCGCGCCGCTTATTTCGATCACACAATTCTCCGAATTGTTTCTCTGGGTGCCCTACTTTGCGGAACCACGTAGGTAGTTCTATTAATGTATCCAACTATTCTTTTTTTATGTTTTACAAATCTTCCATCGGTGCTATTCGAAGCTGCCCATTTTTCTTTAAAACGTGGCTTGAAATATTTCAAAGACCGAATAAGAACACTCCTTTCTTCCAGTGGACATGAAGTCAAAGTCAGAAGATTTTTTCTAAAACCACAAATTTTTCTCTTTCAATTCTTTAAGAATAGTATATGATTCCATCCTGGTGATTTCTTTCACTCTTCCCGAGATATTTGTGACAAAAGAAACAAATTATGATACCTAATCCATTTTGAGAATTTTTACTCAACCCGGTTGGGGACCGATTTTTTTCTTGGATCCACTTCCTGAGACTCTGAATTTAATGCTCATATCAAAACTCTGACCGGACCGTTTGCGACACATAAACAAAAACACTAATATATCTCAAAATGTTTTAAAGAATTGTGTTCTATAAAGTGTCTTTTACTAATGACCGTATAAACTGAAGATACAGAGAAAAAAAGAATGAAACTTGCTTTAATATGTAGAACTACCCTTCCAGTTCCATGTTTCTCCTTCAATTTTTCGCCCCAAAAGAACATTTCGATTTTTAAACTGAATAACACAAAGGAGATAGCCGAAAACAGAATCGTGTAGTTAATACACGGGCTAGATTCGGACTGTCACTGTGGACAGGCACGATGACTGAGGTGGGGCAGATAGATACATTTTAATGAACAGGTTATTGCAGGTAAATAAAAATGCGGTTTGGATAAAATTACGTTATTTTTGCGATTTCCTATTTTGTCCGGCTTTTTACCTGAAATACTCCTATGTGCGGAGGTGGGAATCGAACCCACCATCTCCCGCTTATGAATCCAAGGCCACTAGACCACGGGAGACCCCACATTAATTTAATAAACTAATTGAATAATTAAATGCCACAACTATAGCTACTTATTAATACAAGTTAACAACCACAAGTTAAATCAATAACTCATATGTCTTTATTGATTTAACTTATGACAATCCATAAAGGAGAACAAACATTTGGAAGGTGTTCGAGGGGAGGGGGGTTGAATGGACTTGACGAGATACGGTCTGGTGGATCCGTCGGAAGGACATCACCAGCTGTCACACATTTGGACGTGCTTCTCTAATAATGGGGTTAATATAATGCCAAAATCCATACACCGGCTGGATTCTGCACACTAATAAAGTTCCATTTTAACTTTATGTCACTTTTAAAAGTCTTGTTTTTTTGGCTTATTATCTTGTTCTAAAAAGGCGAACTTTTTTTAGATGAGGTTTATTATAATCTTACAACTTTATCGTTGAAGGAGCACATATTTATACGTAGGTACTTTTTTGATATTGTTTCAACTAATCTATATAAATTTTTATTTTTCAACTTTTTTTTTTGTCGGTACGCCTTATCTTCCTTAATACTTCATAAATTTTCACAAATGGGGCATCGTTGTAAGGCTTTTCTTAACCGCTACAACGGAATACTTTAAAATTACTCACATTCTTTTTAGTTTTGCAAAAAATTACAATTTTAAAAATCTATACCGGAAAAATATACAAATTATTCACATTTCAGGTGTTTCTCGAAAAATAACAATTGAAAAAAGCGTTTTTTTTTTTTAAATCAACTTGAGATCAGATTATTCACTTTAAAGAAATTGTAGCAGGCCTCCATGTGGTGCACTCTGGGTAACGCTAAATCTACTGCACCAATTTTGAGCCTATCTGTACTAAACTGGATTCCCAGCTTTCAACAACTGGTCGTTATTGGGACGCTCGACCCGAATGGCTTATCAGCCAAGAGCGGGCATTGGCTAAATAAATATAAACAACTAAAACTTTAAAGAAATTATACACGTTTAACTATACTATAATATGGCTGCTTTCAACTATTGTGATATGTACTACTATACTATAATATGGCTGCTTTCAACTACTGTGATATGTACTACTATACTATAATATGGCTGCTTTCAACTACTGTGATGTGTACTACTATACTATAATATGGCTGCTTTCAACTACTGTGATATGTACTACTATACTATAATATGGCTGCTTTCAACTACTGTGATATGTACTACTATACTATAATATGGCTGCTTTCAACTACTGTGATATGTACTACTATACTATAATATGGCTGCTTTCAACTACTGTGATATGTACTACTATACTATAATATGGCTGCTTTCAACTACTGTGATATGTACTACTATACTATAATATGGCTGCTTTCAACTACTGGGATATGTACTACTATACTATAATATGGCTGCTTTCAACTACTGTGATATGTACTACTATACTATAATATGGCTGCTTTCAACTACTGCGATATGTACTACTATACTATAATATGGCTGCTTTCAACTACTGTGATATGTACTACTATACTATAATATGGCTGCTTTCAACTACTGTGATATGTACTACTATGACCCTCAGCTGTGTCTCGGCTAACAGAAGGAGTGCGAATGCTTTGCATGCGTCGACTAGTTAATATTCATAGAACTTACTTTTTAAAAGCCAGCAAACTACAAAAAAAAAAAGAATGTTCACTTTTCCTGGATTTAATGGGTCCACTTTTCAATAATTGTGTATAATTCAGGGCCTAATCTTTGTTAATTATATCCATCAAAGAGTGTTCGCATTACAACAAAAACAGAACAGAAACGTTATATAGTTGATGGTTCTAATAGATGGATTTCTCGAGAAGCCTAAATACATAAAATCTATTTCGACGTGACATTGCCCTGGTATATGAAACGTTTATTTTTTTTTTTTTTAGACTGTAAATAGCTTTGAAGGCATTGCTGTGGCAATTAAGGTACGAAGCTTGGTAAGGTTCAATTAATAAATAAAATATCATTAATTCACTCTCAATGTTTTATTTGTTTTTGTAATTTTGACCTCTCAGTATTTTCAATATAAAATATTGTATATCATTTTATTAAAATAATTTCCCTTAAAATCCTACAGTAATGATAGGTTTTTTTTTTTTGGTTTTCTAATGTTGACCTCATAGTATTTTCACTATATAATATTTTATATCATGTTATAAAAAAAACATTGCTCTTAAAATTCTATATTAATGATAGGAATTTATTTGGTTTTATAATTTTTACCTCCCAGTATTTTCACTATATAATATTGTAGATCATCTTATAAAAATCATTGCCCTTAAAATCCTATAGTTATGATAGGACTCTAACAATATTATTGTCAAGTTTTCTAAAAATTTTCATGATTTAAAAATTTAAATTCCACAAATTTATTTTCTTCGCATTTACAATAAATTTCATGAATACGGATATAGCTAGTTTTTCACATTCACGTCCTAACAAAATAATTGTATAATTGTAATTGATAATCATATTCTCGAAATAATAAAATGTGTATTGTTGAATTTAAAGGGCAAGTGAAATTGTCACGTAATACAACTGTAGAGTATATGAACTTCACAGTGAAGTGTTGATCAGACTTATCTACCCTGAACTTTATTTGGCTGTAATCCGGGAACAACTCAGGAAGGGCGGATCGGGTTTCATAGTCACCTTAAACTTGACGATCAAATAAAACAGTGATGGTCAAAGGGCTAAGGATTGGTGTTGTATTATTAAAGCTGGTCGACGGAGAAGGGGAGGGGGTTAATGAAATTTAAGACACCTTTGACCATGATGGCCGAATGTAGGTCACCTCGACTATTAGCCCGTCAAATGACAGTTTTATCTTGCTCATTTAACAGAGTGTCTGATTGGCTGGAAGGAATTACTTTGTGACAGTTTTCTCATTATCCTTTGAAATGTTTATCACCGCGGCAATTAATTATGCAGAGGAATTTTGAATATTTACCCATAGAATATCTAGATCAATCTTTGTTTAATATTAGATAATCACATCAATAAATTGAATATTTAGCATGATAAATGAATGATTTTTATTTTGTGCGCCTAAAATATTAAACATATAGTTAATGTAATTTTTATTGCCTCCAAAAATTCATGAATGATTGCTTCACCACACGCTAATACAAAGAGAGTTTTTCATAAATACACCACCCCATTTTTCTTATGGCTTATCCAGCACACTTTCTATAATGGTTGTCAACCAGTGTAGGGCGTATTGTAATTCGATTAAGAATTCAAATATCAACCACCAAAAATTGTAATTAAATTACAATTGTAATTCAATTATAAGTGTACATATCACCACTTATGATAGACAGTAATTAAAATATAAATTGTATTAAGAATTATAATTGAGCTATAATTGTAATTAAATTACAATTATAATTCAATTACAATTCAAATACTTGAGTTTTTTCAATTACTGTAATTGATATTGATTTTTTTTTTGGGGGGGGGGTGCTTCGACTGCTAGGGTCATTAGCACCTGTAATTGATATTTTCAGCCTTTTCAATTTCAATAAAAAAAAAATTAATTCATAATTCAAATACCATTTAAATTACATTTTAATTCAACTTTGGCTCAACACTTATTTCAAATACATACATAAGTAATTCAAATACTTGAGTTCTATTAAATTGAAATATAGTTAATCCAAATTGAATTATTTTTTCAATTACTGTAAATGATATTTTCAGCCTTTTCAATTACAATTAAAAAATGTAATTCATAATTCAAATATCATTTTAATTCAAATCTACACAAAATTGGTGTTAACACACAAACATGCGAGAAACCAATCCGCATCTTTCTAGATGGGAACACTCACAAGGGGAAAACTCCTTGACTTTTGTTACGAACAATTCCTGCACTACTAAGCACACACACAAAGCAAAATAATCATTAAGAGAAATACTCTATTTCAAGATAAAGCACTAGTTTATTACACTGCTTTTATTATGATTTGTAATGTCCTTATGATGCATCAACAACGATATTATAATGTAATTCATGAACGCCCGCATGTGATTTCTATATCTCTCACGCAAAACAGTAATTTAAAATGAGTTTCAGTAAAATGAACTGTGCGTGTTTCTGTAGCATTTGGCCGGAGTGTAAAATTTATGTATTATTCAACTATATTATTTGTTAAAAAGCTATCCTTCTTCACATTTTCATGTGCGCATAGTTAACTCGTTTACATATTCAAATGTGTTATATTTAGTAAAATCGAAAGAATATGTTGATTTCTATTGGCTCTGCCTGAATTATTTTCTTATGTATTTGCTCTGCGTCTTTTCGGGAAAGTGTATTCGTAGCAAGAAAACTCGCTTATGACGTCAAGCCCGGGACTGAACAGTCCAGTTATGGTAGGTCCACTGTATAATGAGCAAATATCCTCTTGTCCACACACGTCTGGTCTGGCCTCATTGGTTTGTTGAGTTAATATATTGGCTTTATCATTCAACTTAGATTGACTGTACAGTTCAGCTCGGGCCTCAAGGATGTCCCTGACATGGTGAGGGATATCTCAACATTTGGTCTGAACAATCCCATTCTTGAAATATTCCTCGCCATGTATGGGAACCCTTAAGACAAATGCCCCAGCAGCCTACATACAGAGCATCTCCAGATTGTCTGTCTGCTGGGAGAGCCACACGAGTCTGTAGATACGGACCTTAAAGCATCAGATCCGTACTTTCTTCTTATACTCCTTTATAAAATTACTATTTTAATTTTTAATTTAGAAATTAATGTTATGAGCCTCATGAAGCTTTTGTAATTTCAATTTTATTTTTAAATTGATAAGTAGTGTCAAGCAATCCGTGTGAGACACAGCGTTCAAAACAGCTCCGCCTTTTACATCTAAAAAACAGTGTTCAGTGGCCATATTTTCTCACGAAAATTGGCACAGTGGTGGACGTATACGTAGTGCATACGTGTGTGGAATATCGCTCACCAAAGTGCAACCATTCTCCTTGAATCAGTGAGTAAACATTGAATTTACTCAGCATTGATTTTAAATCGAGCCCTCACTACTAGAAGTCCTAGTGGTGGGGGACTTGCCTGTGGTGACTCGCATCTATAGCTAGAGTCCACAGTGCCCCTGCAGCTCAGGAGATATTTTTCCCGCTAAGGACTTCTCTCTCTCCTAGTTTATCAGCCAGCCAGCTTGGCTCAAGAGTCAGAGCACTCGACTCCAATCGAAATATTCAGGGATCGATCCTCGCTCCCTCATTTATATTTTTTTTTTTACTTTTTATTTTTCCTCATTTTTTCTAAATATTTTTTTATAAGCCAAGTGATGTCAAACATGGAGTCTAGCGACCAGCTAACATTTATTGAGTCCACTTCAGCACACGAAAGCAATGAAAACACCCAAGTCAGACGAAAAAGACTCAGGAAGAGAACATCGTCAACATTATCACCGAAAGCAAAACAGTTAAGGGAGACAACCACTAGCAAAGAAAATGTTAAGCCTTTAGCTTTACCTACAAACAGCCGTGCACAAATCCATCCAGCAAAAAATAAACCACCTAATATTTACATAAGAAAAATAAAGGACTTTAAATCACTCGCCACGAAGCTGCAAAACGTTGCTGGTAAAGAATTTAAATGTCGGGCTCGTTTCAACGATATTGTCATCAGCGCAGACAATAGTGATGCCTATCGAAAAATTACAAAATTTCTAATTGAAGCTGATTTTCACTGTTATCAGTTGCCAGAGGAGAATTCCTACCGTGTTGTCATTCGAAACCTTCACTATTCAACACCAACAGAAGACATTAAGAAGGAGCTTACAGAACTTGGATACAGCGTGAAGAGAGTCACAAATGTGCTACATCCCATCACTAAAGCACACCTTCCCCTTTTCTTTGTTGATCTCGAAAAGACGGAAAAAAGTCGAGAAATATTCAGAGAGGAATTTCTGCTGTACACGAGGATCAAAGTCGAAGAGCCTCGTCGCCGGAAAGGTCTAACTCAGTGTTTCAAATGTCAGGAATACAATCACACACAGGGATACTGCAGCCACGCTCCTAAATGTGTGAAATGCGGCGAAGAGCATAACTCGAAGGACTGCACTAAATTTGCAGAACTCCCAGCTTCCGGTGCGAACTGTGGTGAAAATCACCCTGCCAACTACCGAGGATGTCAGGTGTACAGAACTCTCCGCGCACTGAAGTCACACAGAGAGCGCTTAAGATCCAGAGTGACCAACGCATACCAGACATCGACTACAGAGACTACCCGAAAAGATGCTTCAAGTCATCGCCCTCCACCATTGCATCAACCATCGAAGACTACGCTGTCTCCACCTCATCGGCCAAACGTTTCGTACGCCTCTCTTCTCTCTTCAACCTCCAAACAACCACAAAACAAATCCTTTCCAACCCTTCAAAAGGAAAAACCATTATCCACACCTTCTATTCCCACTTTTATTCAACCCTCAACCTCCCAGATAAATGATTTCCCTAAAAATGTTGAACAAACTCCCAAGACACCTAATCCACCACAAGACCCATTCACTATCATGTCCGCATTCCTCAACAAACTAGAAACCTTGATAACCCCTCTTATTTCCCTTATGACTTCCCTTATAACCGACCTTCTACCTAAACTCCTAAAATGATTCCATCCCTTAATACTTCTCTCACCATACTTCTATGGAATGCAAACGGACTTACAACACGACGACTCGAACTGGAACTTCTACTCACAGAAAAGGACATCGACATTGCACTGATAACGGAAACCCACTTACTCAACAAACACCATTTTTCAGTCCCAGGATACGCATCTTACAGGGCCGATCATCCATATGTAGCCCACAACGGAGCAGCTGTCCTTGTGAAGAACTCAGTGGCTCATTTTCTTCACTCCACAATCTCGACAGACAATATTCAGGTAAGTTCAATATCCCTTTCCCTTTCCCCTCACAATTTCATAATATCGGCTGCATATTTTTCCCCTAATAGTACCACCCACCATCCTGAATTCCTTTCACTATTCAAATCCTTTGGTCCTCGCTTCCTCATAGGGGCTGATTTCAACGCAAAACATCCCTGATGGGGAAGCCGTCTCACAAACTCCCGTGGCAGAATCCTATACGACATCCTTCAATCCCAAAACTACCAATCCATTTCCACAAACACTCCCACCTACTGGCCAACAGATCCCTCTCGAACTCCAGACTTGGTCGATTTCTTCATCTCTTCTTGCCTAGGAAGTATATCCTACTCAGTGCAGTCACTAGTTGATCTATCCTCCGATCACTCAGCCATTCTTCTTAAGCTAGACACCGTTCCTCAACGTCGTGCCCAGTATCCTAGCCTCATCCAAGGTCCTATCAACTGGGAATTATTTCAAGAAATCCTTACCGCTTCCATTGACCTCACTGTCCCCTTCAAAACCCCATCAGATGTCGACACTGCCGTTCTTATGTTCACTAAAGCCATCCAGGACAGTGTCACAAAATCATGTAGACTAAGAACACACATCCCTTTCCATCCCAAACCTCAGCTTCCAGACCACATCCAGGACCTTCTAACCGCCAAGCGCCGAGCAAAAGCTCTCTGGCAAAGAACCCGCTATCCCTCTCACCGTACCTCCTTCAACAAACTCTGTCGAATTTTAAAACAGGCCCTTTCCGAATACCGATCAAAATCCTTCAATGATTATCTTCAAACCCTATCCACAAAAGATAATTCCCTCTGGACTGCTACCCGTAAAATCCTAAAATTTCATACCGTTCCTCATCCTCTCCAACGCAGTGACGGCAGCTGGGCAAGGAGCGATGAAGACAAGGCCGAAGTTTTTGCCGCACATCTCGAATCCACTTTTTCTCCGCACCCAAATACAAATCCTATCCACGACCAGCTGGTTCACGACTACCTTGACCACCCTCTTCCCCTCTCCCCTCCTCCCAAAGCTTTTCATCCTGCAGATGTAAAATACATCATTAAGCATCTCCCCAGAAAATCCCCTGGGTACGACCTTATTACATCCCTCATCCTAAAAAACCTACCCCAGAAAGCCATAATCTTCCTTACCTACATCTTCAATTCAATCCTAAGAACTACTCATTTCCCCAAACCATGGAAACACTCAATAATAATTCTTATCCCAAAACCCCAAAAACCTCCAAATACACCATCCTCCTATCGCCCTATAAGCTTACTGCCAATCATGTCCAAAATTTTTGAAAAACTTTTCCTGAAGAGAATCCTTCCCATCGTTACATCCTCCATATCCATTCCTGACCATTAGTTCGGTTTCCGCTCCCGGCACTCCACCATCCAACAATGCTTTAGCGTTGTTGACACAATATCCTACGCGCTTGAATGTAAAAACTACTGCACGAGTGCCTTCCTCGATGTCGCCAAAGCGTTCGATCGGGTTTGGCACCCGGGGTTGTAATACAAAGTAAAGCGTATTTTACCTCACACATACTACCTCATCCTTCAATCCTACCTCTCGAATCGTTCCTTTCAAGCAAGGTCTGGTACTACCTTGTCCTCCTCTCGACCCATATCCTCAGGCGTCCCACAAGGCAGCATCCTAGGTCCTGTCCTTTACCTCCTGTACACGGCAGATATCCCCACTCATCCGACTACCCACATTACGACCTACGCCGATGATACAGCCATCTTTTCCTCTTCCCCTGATCCCTCTACAGCTTCCCAGCAACTACAGGAGCACCTTGAGTCTGTCGAGTAATGGTGCAACTTGTGGAAAATTAAAGTGAACCCCGAAAAATGCTTTCAAGTTACATTCACTCTTAATAGGAGCGCCTGCCCTCCTGTATTCATTTGCAGACGTCAACTCCCTGCATCGAATGAAGTACGTTACCTGGGACTTCTACTAGACAGCAGACTCACATGCAACCCACACACACGACTAAAAAGACTAGAGCTGAACAGGAGATATGGACTCCTACGACGACTACTTGGACCTACTTCAAAGCTTACGACACACAACAAACTTACTATTTACAAAACTATAATCAGACCTATCTGGACTTACGGACTCGAATTATGGGGAACAGCAAAACACTCAAACATACATTGAATACAAGCATTCCAATCCAAAGTCCTTCGTAGAATAGTCAATGCTCCCTTTTATGTCTCCAACAAAACCCTACACAACGACCTTAATATTCCTTTCGTAAACGACCTCGCCAAATCCCGCTTCCTGACGTTACATTCCAAATTGTCATCCCACCCAAATCCTAGAGGTCAATCCCTTTCCAATCAGATCCACCCTAAAGACCTTCCCAGGAGGCTTAAGAGACTTTGGCCCCGTGACCAGCTACGATGACAGCAGTCAAAAACAGCACAGATTGTTTTAATATATTAGGAAGTGCCGATAATGTTTGGCTCCTTCCATATACTATTCATTGACAAGTATACTTAGACCAGCACAATTAATTATTGTACTTATAATTGTACAGATTTTAAATAAACATGAAAAGAAAAAAAAAATAAATAATTTTAAATTGGATTCGGGCTCAAAATTTTAGTGTTGTTTTATTGTTTTTATCCTTTTGAACGTTTTAAACCTAAACTCTATTATTATCTTTATACTAAACATTTATTTCAGACTGTAGAGTATTTTTTTTAAATTTGTTATGTTGTTTCTACTGATACAGAGGATGAGTTAATTTATTTCCCGTTTTCAAACGGAGAGTCAGAACCCTGTTTCCTTTAGCATTTTTAAAATAACCTTATTGTATCTTATTTTGCTTTTTTTTATTCAACGTATTATATCCATTCTTATTAATTTATGTTAGTTCTTGTTGAGAAATTCTCTTGTAAACCTACTACACTGTCATTGCCTATAGAACTGGAAATCTCCAATTATAATTATTGATAGAAGTGATGTGAATGCTAGCAAGTAGAATAAAAAAAAGGTTAAGTTCAATCTACAAAAAAAAAAAAAAAAAAATAAAAAAAAAAAAATAAACCGTCACGCCGATTGCTCTTAAAGGCGTAACTTTACCCTCCTCCGATACGGTCTGTTGCCTTCAATTCTATTTTGACACTTGTCTGGATCAGTATCAATCGTTTTCCAAATCTATTCTCTTACTATTCTTCTCACCATTTTTCACCACTAAAGACAACATATGCACACTTCAACATGTGGTTTCCCACATTCAGCCTCCCTTCCGTCTTTACCTTTATTGCTCCGTTTTCAATTATATACTGCATTGGAACAATACGGCTTCACATTTCTGCATGTCTTTCTAGTGGTTTCGTGAAGAATATTGAATGCTAGTGTATTATGAACTCGAATATCTATGGCTAATCTTCATTCACTTAAGATTATTTGGGGGTCTTGGGATGAGAGCGACGGCCACTAGAAACTCAAAAAGTCTGCAATCCAGAAGTTAGGTTTAATTAATTTCAGGTTTAGTTTCGACATTTATAGTACGTTGGTCATGGATAATCCTCCTTTTGGTTGACGCTTTCCATTAGACTTTCTTTTTTCTTTTTTTTTTTTCTTTTTTTTTTTTAACGGCGCATCTACTTCTAGGTCATTAGCGCCGACATCCAGGGTGCAGCGAGGAATTTTCCCAGCGAGCCTTGAGATGAGAAAATTCCTGCCGGAGGTGGGAATCGAACCCACCATCTCCCGCTTATGAATCCAGCGCGCTAGCCACTAGACTACGGGAGACCCCCATTAGACTTTCTTATATAATTTATCAATTTCGTCACACAACAAGCAATTCCAGTGGTTCGAATCTCTACTTGCGGCTGGTTTAATTATTTTACTTTAATAATTTAAGTGAAATAATATTATGGCTATCTTATTCCATATAGAGGACTATTTTTTATAATAATCCAGATGCTTTTGAGCCAAGGTATATGCTTTACATGTATATGCTTTACGGTTCTAAGCAAAGGCAGCAAAAAATAATCTGAATGCTTACATAATCAATTAAAGTGAAACCGTTTAAATATCTGAATGAATACGCACACCATGTGTAATCTTTAGTAAGAACTGAAAACAATCAAATAGGTAACATTTGATTATATTAATTAACCCTCGGGAGCGCGCGCTCATTTCCTAACACGGGAACGCGCGATGTATCTGAGAGATACACGAGGGGTTAATATCCAATAAATACCTACTAATCCATTAAAATCGTTTATATTGTTCTAATATAATATTTTTTTCAATTTTAATAATGCAATATATCGCATTGGATGAATTATAAAAGTTTAATTTAGCTAAATTATTAAAATATTCTTATAATTATTGTAAGGATAACCAATGAAGTCTTTTTGTATTTAATTTATAATTAAGAAACATACAATAAGATAATAAACAATCTCTTTAATTGAATGAAATTTTTACATATTTGGAAAACATACTGCTATATAAAAACATACTGCTAGGTATATAAAAACATACTGCTATATAAAGAAAGTCCGTCACGCAGGAGCTGCATAACTAAGCACTTTCCTCAGAATTTGGGTAGTGTAGACTGATTTCCAGAACAATTTGCTTAAAATATCCTACATAAATAAAATAAAAACATGAATAGTTCTCTTTTAATTTTGTAATGAGTAAATGATAAATTATTAATTTGCTTCCAGAGTTATGTTTACACATGGTACATATTACACTACTTAATAAATACAATAAACCTCATATTATCGTATTTTGATCTAACGCAGGAACCGGATACAGTCCCTCTAGCGTTCCTTGCGGCGCCTTTGTGGACCTATGTCTGGCTGGCTTTTCTATTGAAATATATTACAAAGTAAACCCCCCTTTCCGATTGACCGATTCAGCTCATTTTTATAACACTTCTTTCTCATGAGTTACCCACGACGTATACCGCGTTTCGTTACAATACAGCAGAAATTACGACCAGTATGAGTATATTAAAAATTTGGGTCCGGAGTAAACCCCCCCTCCTAATGAACCGATTTAGTTTATTTTTACATCACATATTTACCTGTAGATTACCACTACGAATACTGAGTTTCGTCGAAATATACCAAAAATCACGGTTGGTAGTGGCGAATTGGTATTGTGGGTCTGGAGTAAACCCCCCCTCCTAATGAACCGATTTAGTTTATTTTTACAACACATATTTACCTGTAGATTACCACTTTGAATACCGAGTTTCGTCGAAATATACCTAAAATCACGGCTGGTAGTGGCGAATTGGTATTGTTGGTCCGGAGTAAACCCCCCCCCTCCTTATGAACCGATTTAGTTCATTTTTATATCTCACTTTTCTCTCTATATTCCCACTACAAATACCAATTTTCGTTGAAATATAACAAATATTACGGCTGAAATGGTCAAATTAGTGTTTTGTGTTCGGGGTAAACCCCCCCTTCCGGTGGACCGATTTCGGTGGTTAACGAACTCGTTCAATCGTTTGCTAATTGAATGCTATATACCAAGTTTCGTGACGAAAAAACAAAAACTCTGGCCGCTATCGTGTTAACAGACACACATATATATATATACGTATATATATATATATATATATATATATATATATATATATATATATGCATATATATATATATATATATATATATATAGATATATATAAATTTTAACGGGGGTCATTTTCGGTGTCTACTAGGTAGGATCGGTAAAGATTTGAAGAAATTTTTCAAAAATTCCGTCATGAGTCCAACCTCAATAGCTACTTTCCTTCGGAGGAAAGTGCTAACAGACTGCTTTATGAAAACATACTGATATATAAAAAATGTTGTAACTGTTATGGTGAGTATACTAAAAATAAGTCAAATCAGTAAAACATACAAAGATTAAAAGAATAATAGAACTATATACAAATAATAATTCAAAAGAAAATTTTCTGAAATAAAAAAAAAAAGTCCGTCACGCAGGAGCTGCATAACTAAGCACTTTCCTCAGAATTTGGGTAGTGTAGATTGCTTTCCAGAACAATTTGCTTAAAATATCCTACATAAATAAAATAAAAACATGAATAGTTCTCTTTTAAATTTGTAATGAGTAACTGATCAATTAATAATTTGCTTCCAGAGTTATGTTTACACATGGTACCTATTACACTACGTAATAAATACAAAAAACCTCATATTATCGTATTTTGATCTAACGCAGGAACAGGATACAGTCACGCTAGTGGTAGAAAGCGCTCCTTGCGGCGGCTTTGTGAACCTACGTCTGACGGGCTTTTCTATTGAAATATATTACAAATTAAACCCCCGCTTTCCGATTGACCGATTCAGCTCATTTTTACAACACTTCTTTCTCATCAGTTGCCCACGACGTATACCGCGTTTCGTTACAATACAGCAGAAATTACGACCGGTATGTATATTAAGAATTTGGGTCAAGAGTAAACCCCCCCTCCTAATGAACCGATTTAGTTTATTTTTACAACAGTTATTTACCTGTGGATTACCACTACGAATACCGAGTTCCGTTGAAATATACCAAAAATCACCGCTGGTAGTGGCGAATTGGTATTGTGGGTCCGGAGTAAACCCCCCCTTCTAATGAACCGATTTAGTTCATTTTTATATCTCACTTTTCTCTCTATATTACCACTACGAATACCAAGTTTCGTTGAAATATAACAAATATTACGGCTGACATAGTCAAATTAGTGTTTTGGGTTCGGGGTAAACCCCCCCTTCCGGTGGACCGACTTTGGTGGTTAACGAACTCGTTCAATCGTTTGCTAATTGAATGCTATATACCAAGTTTCGTGACGAAAAAACAAAAACTCTGGCCGCTATCGTGTTAACAGACACATATATATATATATATATATGCATATATATATATATATATATATATATAGATATATATAAATTTTAACGGGGGTCATTTTCGGTGTCTACTAGGTAGGATCGATAAAGATTTGAAGAAATTTTTCAAAAATTCCGTCATGAGTCCAACCTCAATAGCTACTTTCCTTCGGAGGAAAGTGCTAAAATCAAAAAAATCGATAGTATGTAGCACAAGGGACACGGAGACGCGCGATATCTGAGAGATAATACTGTAATTTTAATCCTCTAATGGATATTTCAGACATAGTCATGCATTACCTAACATGCAAAGGACCAAATAGAACCTAATAGAGACACAATTTTTTTAAAAGTCGTAAATAAGAATTAATTACCTGGGAACGCGCGATGTATCTAAGAAGCCCACATAGGGCAAAATCAGGCTGAACCTCATCCGACGAGCAACAATTAAAAACTGAAATGACGGTAACAATGAAAAAAGCAGCTAGAAGTGGGGAGAGCTGCCTCACTCTATCCCATCATAGCAGATTCCCATAAGACGTGGCACCTATGTATCTACTGGATACCGCGCCTTCCCGAGGGTTAAGCCAAATATTGGGCTTATATCAATAAGAATACACATAAGTGAAATTATGTTCGGGTATAAATTCATTTATCTACGACACATTTTATTATTTCTTAAATTATAGCTACTACAATTATTTTGAATTTGTCGCAAAAAAAAAAAATCTACAATATCGACCGTATTTTTGTCGGAATAATGATTTAAATAAATAAATTGCGTTGAGCCAATTATTGAAGATAGGAGATGTGTATTATTCCATTTAATATGCCTTTTTTCAAAACTTATTTTAATGCACTATGAACTATGTGGTAATTAACGAACCATAACTTAGTAGATGCCCACACTCAAAATTACACTATCACGAAATGGGCATATTCAAAAATGTTTAGTTCATGTCCTAAAACTCTTACCGTTACATATGGTATACAATGTATATACATTTATACACACGCATATATATATATGTGTGTGTGTGTGTGCGTGTGTGTGTGTATTACGCTAAAAGTTAATAATATTTATATTTTTGAAACTATTGTTGGTTTCCCTTAATGCAGAAATGAGTGGAAATGAACCGACCCCCGCTTAAGAGAGCCCAGAAGTAAAGGCAGTTTGCCAAAGTTTGCGGTCTTTAAGAGCTGACCCATCGGACAGACCCAGTCATTAACCTTAATTTAAAATTCTATCTTTGAGGCATGACTGCTTTTAAGGCTCTACTTAAAACCCTCTCTGATAAACCCTTACTGTCGTTTACTATATCCATAAAATTTAATGATTCAACTCCTCTTCATTGCAGTCCCAAAAGGCATAATCTTTGGAATGATGTAGCTCAGTATTTTAAAGCTTAGAATTATACTCCTTATTAATTATTTATTTTAGAAAAATGAAAGAGCAATCTGAACACAGTGTAATGTAGGGCTAACATTCACTAATAGACTGCAGAAAACGAGACACTTATGATACTTAGATTTAGTAACCGGGTAAAATGATTTACATACTTACTCACTCAAGATAGTCTTGTTTTTGCACAATATTCTATCAGCTTAAATACATTTCAATATATCTTAAGGCTACATAATATAACGTATTTCTGTAACCTTTTAGCAGCCGAGCTGGGTTACCAATGAAACCATTTATAAGGCAATATCTGTAACTGTTCCTGAGAAAAGTGGAATCAATGTTTTTGTAAGTCATTATATTTGTATGAGTACTTGGAATCGCGGGATTCAACTGAAATATTTTCTACAACTTTGAAATTACTCCGAACTAAGATGTTTAAATTTTGGTCATATTTGGAGTTAAGGAAGTATGCGAAAAAAATTATTATATTAATAGACATGAAAAGTATTTGTAAATATCTCGATAACGGTTGGCAAATCGTGCTAAGTGGAAGGTAACAATTCGAATGCTTACTAAATTCTCTACTAAAAAGGTTCTAAAGCAATATTCGATGGGGCAACGTCAATCGGAGATATAAGCGCTTAAAACCTAAAAAGTGTTCTTTTTGTTGTTTCGAAAGGGGTTTTCTCTTTGTTTATCTCACTTTTTAATTGGTTGTTTCTTATTTTAAGTTGCATTTATCAGTAAAATTAGTATAGTAGTAAAATAAGCTAAAAACGGTGAAAGGTATTGGTAATAATAAGTTTGGAGTGGCTGTGGGAATCAAGATGGCTGTGGCTAATCATGATGACGTAGTTTGTTTTGAATTTTCCTGTCTATATAACCTTCCTCATAGCCTCTAACTGAAGTTATCGTTATTTCTTATTTTATAGAAAGATTTAACCCACGACTGAATGAAATTTTATTCGCCATGAAGCACATATTTACAGTTGATTATAACAGTAAAACGAATTTGCTAGTAAAACCAGATACTTAAAATGACAACGAATTTTTGGTTGTTTAGAATAGAGCCTTCTTAGCAGTAGACAAAGAGTAAGTACGTTTTCAGTACATAATTGTATTGACTTATACAGATTAAGAATTATCCGTTTCTGTGTAAGTTGGCTACTGTCAGTTTCCTGTGATTTGTAATGCTAATCTATTCCATTTCTTTGAGATGTACGTAACCGCGCTAAGATGACGCAGTTCCTGCGAATCGGACTTTTTTTCCATTTTTCTTTTCTTTTGGAATATGAATGCCAGATATGTATGACGTGTTGATGCCAGGCTAAAGGTATGAATATTTATATCTAAAAAGTCGATTTTGTAGATGGATACTGGAAAATGTTTGTAGGAACAAGGATATATATCCGTGTAACTGAATATAGGATAGGATAGGATGTTTGTTTAATGGACAATAAACAGGAATATTATTATGCCCACCATAGATTTGTAACTGAATATAGTTGGAGTAAGGTTACATGTAATTCTAACAGTCTGATGTCCAAAATGCGGGTAAATGTAACAATACGCAAGGTAACAAACTTTGAACTTTTTTGGGTTTCCATTACCACAGTTTAGTTTCAGCCCCCCCCCCCCCTTCCCATAGCTCAACAGATATCAGGATTGAGTTTTAGGTAATATACCCCTATTACAAAAAGAGCTGCATCTATTGGAAGATTAAATCGTGAAAAAGAAATAATACTCCATGATTATCTTTATGAAATGTTAATATACAGACAAATTTACTTTTAGAGACAACTAAATTGCCTGTAAGCATTTAACCATTTATTTATTTATTTTATTATAATTCTTTTTAAAGAATTCTTTTTATTATGATTCATTTTAAAATAGTTTCAGTTTTAGTCTTTTTTTTTTCTTTCTTTTTTTTTTGTGCGAGTTCCCCATATCTCACTCAAATGTTATATCCTTTTTGATATTTTAAGGAATGGTCTGTATTTTTAACTCATGAAAGGGCAAATCAAAAACCTAACAACCAAGTATATTTAATACAAGAAATAATAAGAAAATTAAAGAAATAACAAATTAAAACGGAACTATTGTTTGTTTAACTAGTGAATTGAAATGGTTTAAAAACACAAGCTGAAGCTACTGGAACGAAATTAATTAATTTTGAAATATTTCCATAATTTAAGCTAACAGATAAAGAATCGTCTCCCATCGCCCGATTTTACTCTTTATTACAAGAAATCTTTCTATCTAACTTGAAATGTTAGTTAGTATATTTTATTGAAGGAAAATTTACAGAAAAAATTACCTCTATAGATGACCTTTCAGATAATGTGCCGATCCGACTTTGCTAATAATATATATATATATATATATATATATATATATATATATATATATATATATATATATGTATATATATATATATATATATATATATATATATATATATATATATATACTAGCTGACTACCCGTGCTTTACCACAGCCGATAAGTAGTCTTTATATTAGATTATTATGGTCAGTACTATGCTCCGGCCGCCTGATTTTCCCCTCGCTTCTTCGACTGCGAGGGTCATTAGCACAAAGGTACCCACTAATAAATTATTTAAAGGCCGAGTTGGCCTTGGGACGGTCAGGGAGGACGAATTCAACCCACAAACAAAGACACCAGAAGATAAAAATCTTTAGTGCTTGCTCGGGTATTTGAACTCAGGTACTCTAGCTTATTAGTCCAGTGCTCTACCACTGAGCTAATCTAGCCCCCGTGTATATAAATGTATGTGTGTGTGATTTTTGTGTTCCTACGTTTTCATTTTTACGGGCAGATGAAAGCAATCTTATTCACAATGTATTCTTATCTAAAATAATTAATATATAAAGCAAACATAGAATATTAGTAAGCAATTAATAATAACCATTGATTATATGTTACTATGAATAACTGAAATTCGTACACAAAGGATAATAAATAAACTATTCCTAATTGATAAATGGATTAGCTTAATCACCAATTTATTTGTTATAAATAAGCTTTTTGTTTATAAGCTTTTCTGTACTGAAGAGTACTTGAATTAGATGTTCGCTATTTAGGTGAAAGAATAATGGAGTTTAGAAGTGTTTGGTTTACAAAGTGGTAAAAACAGCCACAGGCCTAGGCCACATAGAGCGAAAGGATATATAAATATACTTCATTGCGTTGAAAATTAACATATAAAATTTCCCATTTTGTGTGTTTATTTTCGTTTTTCCAACTTTGGAAACATCCTTCATTTTTGCTCTTTAATTGTGCTATTTTTAAGTAAGGCAACCCTGTACTGTCCGACCAAGGTCCGAAGCGCGATTTATCGTGCACTTGGAGTACAGAAGTTTGAAATTCTCCCAAAAAATAACACTAAAATAATTACACATTATAAATGATTGTTGTTTAATTTCATATTTGGAGTTATTGTCCTGCTTCTTGATAGTACCAAGAAGCATAGAGAGTGTGTAAGAGTGTTTAGTCCAAATTTTGTATATGAGATAAAAATGTCCAATGCTTTTTTTGTATGTTCAGCAAAACTTTGTCGGGGGCTCCATTTTCAATGTACTTCCTTTTTCAGCTGAGCCTTAGACCCTGTGCACACTGATGAAACCAATTTCATGACACCGATAGATGGAAAACCATAGGTTTGTCCACACAGAGTTTCATGAAACTTTAGTTTCATGAAACCTGGTTTTATGAAATTCGTTTAACAGGTTTCAAGAAATTCGTTAAATCAGTTTCCTGTCGCTTCAGTTTTACATTTAATCAGTGGATCTACTGGCTTCGACATCTTGAAAAAAGCTTTAATAAATTTATCAGGATCTCTGTTTTAGTTCGCGAGCTTTAACAAAACAGCTGTGTAGAGAAAGAATCAACGGCGTTAGCTACTAGACCTCGCGGAAACCCCATATTTTAATTTTTTTCAGTCTTAGTTTTGACTAGTTATTTATAAACATTAAACGCTATCTCTCTTGCCTGATCTCCCCGGTTCTAAAGTAGTCTGTATTTATTGAGTTTCACGTAGCTTGTTGGTCAATGAACTGGGAATTTTCCTGAGAATTCCAAACTTTCTAGTTGAACGAGTCATAGTTTAAGGTAGTAAAGAAAATTAGTTAGTATTGCATCAAAATTATTACTAAAGAACATCAAAAGCATAATGCCCCATATCATTGTCAGTATTTTTTTAATCAAAAACAGTCAAAACACACAAACAAAATATTCTTTATACGTGTTATAGGTATGACAGCCGGCTCTGTTTCAATATGGACGCCGAATCTGTTAATATTTGCTCAGAACTATGTTCAAAGCAATATGGGACCATCGTCGTCAATATCCCACCTAATGAGGACTAGACCATAAGCCCATGCAAATCCTTACAGCATAGAGGTCCGTCAATAGCAATAACCTTCCTTAGTGGTTATAAACTACACATATACCACCGTACTTAACCATAAGCCCATGCAAATCCTTACAGCATAGAGGTCCGTCAATAGCAATAACCTTCCTTAGTGGTTATAAACTACACATATACCACCGTACTTGACCATAAGCCCATGCAAATCCTTACAGCATACAGGTCCGTCAATAGCAATAACCTTCCTTAGTGGTTATAAACTACACATATACCACCGTACTTAACCATAATAAGCAACTCTGCTTATGACGTCATCCCGAATATGCGATCCGGAAAGGTAGATTAGACGTTCGTTGCATGAAGCTTTCATCCCTTTTAATAATGTATTCCGCTTTTCATTATAGTTTGGAATAATTATTCTTTCCATGGTGCCATTGGCCATAGTAGTCGACGCACCATAATAATAAAAAAAAAAAAAAAAAAAAAAAAATTATTCTAACGTAATTCGTATTTTGTTTTCCATTTCCTTACTATTTTTGGGAAAACGTACACTAATAAACTAATTTTACTATTGAATGAGTCAATAGAGTTTTATTTCGTCAACGATTATTATCAATTAGTCAACAATTAGGTATAATTTTTCAAATTTAAGAATTTTGTAATAAAATAAAATATTGAAAATTTAAATAAATAGCAGCAACAAATTTTGTTGAAGGCCTTTATTTACAGGATTAATACCATTATCATGTGAAATTAAAGAATGTATTCAGAATGACTCCTCCACGCTAAAGAACATTTGTTGGTTTTGGCTAAGAAATCAGCAAATATTAGATTCAAATATTTTTTTTTTTTTTTTTTTTTTTAACGAGGTACCATTTTAAAGCTTAGTAACTAAGACTTTTAAGAGTTAAGATGTTTCGTCTGAAGATAATTCTCTTGTACCTTGCATCCCACTTCTTCCAGTTTTTTCTCCAATAGAAACATTTTGGGATACATTATCAGAACCCTCATCGCCATCCGAAGAAAACTCCGCTTCACTTTCGCTCACATCCGTCAAAAGTTCAAACCATTCTTGTTCAGAATAAATTTTCTTAGAGATATTTACACTCGCAATTGTTCATTTGAAAAGCACGAAATATACTCTAGAAATATACAAAGTATATTCCAGGTAAAGAGAAACAACGGGTTTGGATAGTAAAAAAAAGGGAGGTAGCAGGTATACTTGTACAGATAGGCTAAGTAGTTGGAAACTAAAGTGACAAAAGTGAAATCCTTTACCCCTATCGGCTTTGAAGGACACTGCAGCTTCTATAAACAGCGTACAGATGGCAATGATAGAAGGACTGATATAGTAGCTCGTAGCAGCCAAGCGCAAAAGAAGCCGGACTGATATATCAGTCCGTAGCACCCGGGGCACTGCAACCACCGGACTGATATATCAGTCCGTAGCACCCGGGGCACTGCAACCACCGGACAGATATATCAGTCCGTAGCACCCGGGGCACTGCAACCATCGGACTGATATATCTGTCCGTAGCAGCGTAAGGGTTAAATTTTCTGAAAACACTGATATCAATAGTTCACATCTAAATGGCTTTTAGTATAGCTCCTAATTTACATGGGAATATTTCTAAAAAGGGTGTTTCTTATTAGAAATTTAATGTAGATTTTAAAAATGGGATTGTTATTTACGCTACATTAATCAGAAATCTGGAAAACACAGTCTTTTATTAAAAAAAACAAAACAATAGTTTTGAAAATAGATAAAAGTTTAGTAGTTCTGCTACATGTTTAGAGGAATGAATAAACTCCTAAAGGTAAGACATGTCAATGCAGGACACCCTGTTTAATTTAATTTTCCTACCTTTGTTGTGATTTTTTTAAATTGCATATCATAACCTAATTTATTATACTCGGGGCTGCCTCGCCAAAGAACTAAATGTTTCTAACTAAATGATTATACAAGATATGCACCTAATTGGTTGTTTTAATCCGCAAGGAGAAATTTAATTTTTTTTTTATTCCTATCATTAAACCATCCAATCAATAAACACTTATGCATTTTATATTTTATTATTACGGCCATCGAAAATGAACAACTGAAAATAAAGAATTACAACGAGGAAAAGTAAAATTCCCTAAGTAAAGAACTTGCAACACCTCATTTGATGATAAAAAAACCTTTTATAAAAGTGATGAGAAAAAGAAATATCAACTGATAGTTATTCGTCCAAGATATCGAAGAAACAAAGATGAATACGAGCATAGCGGTGCATAAATACATTCACCCCAGGAGTGAATGAGAGAAAAAGTCACATAGCGCCAACATTCTTCTACCAGTTGACATCATTTCACAGCTCTCCTCTTCTGATTTGGATTCATATATTCTACTGTGTAGTAAAGAGCCAAAGTGCACGGCGCAAAGTAGAAAAACCAGACTTAATTGAAGTTGTTCTTTTATGATACTTGCTCTTTCTCTCGTCTCTGCCTTTTATGAGTTCCACTAGGAGCAAGTTCCATCGATAGAATGGTTTTATTCCTCTTGTTCTCTTGAAAGAACTTTCTCATCAAATATTTCTTCTTTTTATCGAGAATTTTTATTGCTTTTCCCCAAAAGAATATTGCTCGCTGATATGAACTATATTGAGAAAAAAAAAATTGTCGTTTTATTATTGAACCCAGTTCTTGGCATATTTTGCCTCTTTATTAGAGACACCGAACAAACAGTTAAATTCACAAAGTAAAATTAATCATAGTGGTGAAACTGTTTTACCTTGTTCGTTTACACAACATTCCTATCCATGGTCTCATTCGAATAGCTTAAAATTGAAATTCCTATAATTTTTCTTTCTAAATAATCCTTAGATAGTTTAGAAGTTTTTGATAATCGGGGTTCGGTATTTTGATTGAATAAAAATTACGTTTTATTGTTAAAATTTATTTATTTACGCCAACGTTTCGGCTTGATATGCTAGCCTTCTTCAGGGCTGTTAAAACATATATGGTAATGGTAAATACTAATGACACTATAGACTAATAAGTTAACATTAATGCGTATCAAATGGAAACGTCTGATTATTTATGCTAACGTTTCGGCTTGATACGCATTAATGTTAACTTATTAATCTATAGTGTCATTAGTATTTACCATTATCTGCCTTTACAGCCCTGATGAAGTCTTGCATATTATACCGAAACGTTGGCATAAATAAAAACATTTTAACTATAAAACGTAGTTTTTAATCAATCAAATTACCGAACCCGGATGGTCAAAAACTTCTATATCTCAACGGGCGACTACATCGTTTCACTTAGATAGTTTATTTTTAAACCCATTCTGCTCTTGCACAAACATGAATAAAACAGTGAATAAAGTCTATAGAAAAGCGAAACATCCGTAGCCTAATCCGATATCGTTGACAATCTGCTAATCTTATTCTTATACTAGCTGAATACCCGTGCTTCGTCACGGCAGATAAGTAGTTATTATATTGCGTTAAATAATGTTTCATTAAAATTTCGTTACTATACAATTCTGTGCAGTTTATTACAGCACGGTTTCCGTCATACTATATTTTATTCAATGGGCGTTAAAATTTAAAAGTTTATGTTTCCAAGAAGTCATATGGTAACACCCAATATATTTACGAGTATTACCAAGGTTATAGGCGAGGAGGCTGTGCAAGGGTTCCGGATATTATTACCTCGCCTGGAAAACCTAAGGATATTACATCCGAGGTATACTAGTGTTGTAGGGTACAGTTCAGGTAGGGATCGGCTTCCCTTTGAGGTAGGTGCTTCACCTCTTCTAGCTCTAGGTGCAAGTCTTTGTCCTATCCGGGTGGTCTGAGACGCTATGGGAGTCCTGATCGATTAAATCGGAAGTGCATATTTAGTGTTCACCCGTGTGCTTTAGTTCGCGGGGAGTGGTTCAGTGATAGGTTACTGATACAAGTGACATCTCATTCATCATTACGATGGCGGAAGTAAAAAATCTGATTGATAGTGCTCTTTCAAAGCTAATTGTTATCTCAAACTATCAGTTTCTAAAAGGTGAACTAAAGGAGAAGGCTCGAGAAACAATCGAGGAACTGAATAAAGCAGTCAGCATGCTAACACTCATAATTAGCAAAGAAACGATGCAGGGAAAACCACCATCTCAAACTCATCACCAAAGAAATCAACCGCCTGACACTAGCTATTCTCGGATAGTAAGCAAGAAAATCACGGCCTCTATATCAAGACCCACATACAAATACATCGTAAAAACCGTTCCACAATCGAGTGTAAATGTTGAAAATGAGTTCAAAAGAGTCATAAAACCCAAGAACATGAAGGTTACAATTGATAAACTCGTACCCCTCAGGAATGGCGCTATAATGGTTCAAATCGACAACAAGGACGATGGCGAGAAAATAGAAGCAGAAATAAAGAAGGAAAGCCGGGAAATAACCATCGATAGAATCAGGAAGAAAAAACCACGAATCATTATTAAGGACATCGAAGAGGATTTCAATATTACCAACATTGTGGAAGAATTGATAGAACAGAATGAGGAAATTCCACTCGACCGGGAGAATATCAAACCAATAATTATTCTCACGAACAGGAATAAAAAAATGAGACACGCAGTACTGGAAGTGAATGGAATGAACAGGAAAACACTCTTAAATAATAGGATAAAGCTGGGCTATAAAATAGTGGCTATAGACAATTATTATTCAATTAGACGTTGCTTCAAATGTAACAAGTTTCATCATAAGCAATCAGAGTGTCGGAGTGAAACAGTGTGCCCATTGTGTAGTGAAAATCATGAAATGAAAATGTGTCAAAACAAAACTCGAAAATGTACCAACTGCATCAGATTCAATCAACACGCCCCCAGTAGCAAGAAGAGGCCAACGCAACATGCAGCATTAGACAGGATGTGTCCTTCTTACCTCACAGAAATACAGAAACTTATTGCAAATACTGACTACGACAATTCAAACAGTGAGTACAATCAAACAAACTAACAACTTTATCTCTCGTATTAATATGACAGACATTAATATACTTCAATTAAATACACAACACTCTAAACAATGTACAGACTTACTACACTATTATTTAATTAAGAAGAATATAGATCTACTTATTATTCAAGAACCATACACCAGGGACAATAGGATCACAGGGTACAAAAAAAGCTTTAAAATATTTCAAACATATATTACTGGGCGAGTTAGAGCTGGTATAATAATTACAAATCCAGACATCGACGGCTGTTTGTTGACTCAATACTCAGATTTAGACTTTGCTGCTGTGGAAATTATCTATAAACACAACCTCTTTATAATTATTAGTGCCTACTTCGATATCAGAAGAGATGTTGATCAAGATTTGGAAAAAATAGACAATATTTCCAAAAACTATCCAAATCATAAAATAGTAATAGGCATGGATAGCAATTGCAGGTCCAAAGTATGGTTTGATAGACTCACAAATGAACGCGGGAAGAAATTAGAGGGGTATTTATTAACTAGTAATTGGATATTAAATAATAAAGATTGTGGAATGCCTACCTTTGATGGATCTAGGGGCACAAGCAATATTGATATGACTTTAACAAATATATTAGCAGCTCGAGACAATTCCGTTATAAATTGGCGAGTCTCGAATGAAAATAATTTCTCTGACCATAATAATATCCTCTTCTCAATTAAAACCAACAGACAGCATTCATATTCAATTAAGGAAAACAAGGGATATAACTTAAAAAACGCAGACTGGGAAAAGTATTCAATAAACCTAAAAAGTCAAATTCAGAAGGAATTTTTACCTTTAGAGGTAAATAATTTAGAGTCTGTGGACTTACAAAACCGAATCACATCAACACTAAACACCTTACAAACAGACGACATAGGAAACAAATTACAAACAGCTATTATCAAAGCCTGTAACAGATCATTTAGTAAAATAAATAACAATAAACGCCATAAATCAGAACAGCATAGAACAGTACCATGGTGGTCAAATGAATTGACGGAATTAAGAAAGAAGACGAATAAATTAAGAAAGATATTCCAACGAACCACTCAAGACGATCACATTAGAGCTTGCAATAAAACTAAATATCTCGACTGCAAAAGGGAATATCAACGGGTAATGAAAAATTCAAAAAAAGAATCTTGGAAATCGTACTGCGAAAGTTCCAGTCCATGGAGTTGGCCATATAAATGGTCTGCAGACAAAACTAAATCACAAACTATCTACAAGACAATAAAGACTAGTAACAATACTTATACATCAGGCTTAAAAACAACACTAGAAACATTATTACATGATTTAACTATTAATGACACTGTCATCGGGGAAACTGAATACCAGAAACGTATGAGAGTTGAAATAAATACACCACCTGACACTCCTAATGATTATGATGTAAATGATAATGAAATCGTTAATATCATACACCAAATGGATAACAAGAAAGCACCTGGTTTTGATCATATAAATGGAAAAATTTTACATGAAACCTTTGCCGTTATTCCAATTATTCTAATAAACATCTTCAAAGTGCTATTCTCAAGACAAGAAATACCCCAAACTTGGAAGACGGGTCTGCTTGTTATGATCCCTAAACAAAACCCTGAATCATATCGGCCGCTTAGTATGCTACCGATGTTAGGGAGGGTAATGGATAAGCTTGTAAAAGGCCGATTAACTCATTTCTTAATGAAAAATGAAATAATTAATAGCAATCAGTTTGCATTTAAACCCCAATCAGGCACAATTAAAGCTCTGCAGTTTTTAAAGAACGAGATCCAGGAAACATTTACTTCAAGATCAAATTTAGCTGTTATTAGCCTAGACATCAAAGGGGCCTTTGACAATGCTTGGGTACCAGCTATTCTCTATAATCTCAAAACATATAACAGCCCAAAAAACCTATACTTATTAGTTCATAACTATTTCCAAAACAGACGTTTGACAACAAGAACTAATAATTGTGAAGCGAAGAGACTACTAAGCAGAGGTACCCCTCAAGGCTCAAGCCTATCCCCAATGCTATGGAACGTCCTAATCAACACCATCTTTGATATTAACTTACCCCTGAATACAAAATTAATAGCATATGCCGACGATATTCTTGTAATTATAAGAAACAAGGATTTTAAACAAATTCAATGTGTGGCAAATTTAGCACTAAACAGGATAATAGACTGGGCAGATTTAAACAAATTAACTTTTAATGCAACCAAATCTAGCTACACGATATTCTCTAAAAAACGAAATATTCCGAATATTAACATAAGACTGTACGGACAATCACTACAACATACAGATACATTAAAATATTTAGGTATAATGTTTGACAGGAAACTCTCCTGGAATAAACACATAGATACGGTGTACATCAAGAATCTGAAGTTAATCCAGGGACTTTCAATCGCAGCTCGAGTAACTTGGGGAATGAAAGCAGAATCGCTTAAAGTAGTTTATGAAGGTGGAATTATTCCTAAAATGCTATATGGTATATCGATTTGGAAAGATGGAACAACTAAATCTAAAAACCTCAAAAAACTTATCCGACTGCAGCGCTTAATCGCTATCAAAATATGTAAGGGATTCAGAACTATTTCTGCCGATGCTGCTTGCGTATTGGCTGGACTATTACCAATAGATATTAAAATACAAAACAAAACGCTTATAGAAAATATTCGTCATCAAAACTTAGGATATACTCAGTTTGATAATTACGATATAGAAAGAGATACCGAAAGCAAATCATGGATACATCCAAGTAAGCATTTTGACATTTCGGAAAATGTAAATTCCAAATTTAGCCGGGATAACTCTCTACAGGTGTACACAGACGGCAGCAAAATAGATGATAAAGTTGGATGTGCGTGGGTATCATTCGGTACCAACCATAATCACGAGAAGGAGTATAAATTGGATAGTCGCTGCAGCAACAACCAAGCAGAAAAATTCGCTCTGCTCAAAGCAACAGAATTCTTCTCCTCAACAGCAATCGAACAAGGGATCTCACTACACTTTTTCACTGATAACATGACCCTGATACATGGACTCAAAAATTACAATATTCACAATGTTTTAATTGAAAAAAATCAGGAGAAACCTACTAAGATTAACCGAGAGGGGCATTCAATTCACTGTAGATTGGGTTAAAGGTCACTCAGGAAACGAAGGAAACGATAAGGCTGATCAATTAGCAAAATGTGCAGCTCAAAGTGAAGCATTGCCGATAAGCTATGCCAAATTACCGCTAAGTTGGGTCCAGTCTCAAGTTAAAATAAATAACATCTCAACATGGAACAATAGGTGGAGAATAAGCACAAAATCCTCTAGTTGCCATAAATTTATACCGGAAATAAATGCAAAAAATCACGACATTCTTAAAAGTAGAAATTACAAACTTACTTAATTCCTGACAGAGCACGGACACACCAAAAACTACTTAAAACGTTTTAAAATAACCGACGACGATAAATGTACAATAGACGGACAGATACAAACTTTTACACATATACTCTATGATTGCAAGACTTACGACAGACAAAGACTAAGACTCATGAAAAACATCATACTACAAGGAGGTAGCTGGCCTGAGTCGGAAAGAAAGTTGTTCGAAGATCATAAGGAGGAACTCATGAACTTTGTTCTATCCATAAATTTTGAGGAACTAATAAACATCTAGAGAAACCAAGAACGAGAAGAAGCTGACTTCACTCATCATCATCAAACCAAATTATCTTCCTTATTTATCTTGTACTCTCACTGTTTATAAATTATCAATGATTATTTTATTCTTGTATAGTTCATATATTTAGGTTATTATGTATATGTATATATATTATTAAATCAATATTATAAAAAAAAAAAAAAAAAAAAAAAAAAATTAACATTGTATACTCACTTTAAATATGTAAAGACATGTGTGTAGTATATCATAAGATATGGGGCACGCTTTAACGAATAAACGGCTCTACCATAGGGTTACTATGGCTGAGAAAAAAAAAAAAAAAAAAAAAAAAAAAAAACCTAAGGATATGCCATACATGTTTTGACCGGGACTGTCCCGGTATTTTGCAATTGTTTTGGTGTCCCGCCCAGTTTTATCAATGTCCCGGAAAAGGCTGTAAGATGTAAAAAGTAATGAATTCATGTTTATAAGAATCTTTTTTAAATCGGTTACTTTTCTACAATCAACATTTTTACTACTGCTCACAGTGTCAAAGAAATCAGAAGTAATCTAACTGTAAAACGCTGGAACTACCTGCACAGCGCTGCCAGCTCCCGGACACTACTATTTGGCTGAGAGACTGTTTTAAGAAAATCAAGTAGCAAAAAAAGTTCCGTTCTTATTTTTAAGGTTTGGGTAGACTAACAGTTTAGGATTCCCCCTTCCCGTTAGTTGCTAGGCATAAACTCACCAACCATTTTGCTTATAATTTGTACTCTTTTTATCCCCCCCCCCCTGGTGTGCCCATCCCATATTAATGTGTCTCGGTTTAACTCTCCAAAAATATGGCAAGCCTATCTGACGGGGACAGGCAGAAAAGAAACGCAATTAAAACTCTATGAGGGACAGTTAATTTCTAGTAATTCAAGGTCTGCCATCATATTTGAAATTAACCTCAATTAGAAATAAAACTATGAGATAGATAATGTAAGGTAACAGCTGTTCTTTATCGTCCTAGCAACGCAGGCTGCCTAGGCTTGCCTTCTCTAACCAACTCAAACTTTAAACCCCCCCCAAAAATGCTTAAAAATTCGAATTTCAAAAAATCCTTTCTTAGCGAGTGCCTACGTTATATAGGGAGTATCCATGCAAAATTTCAAAATTTTCTGTCGAGCGGTTTGGGCTGGGCGTTGATAGTTGAGTGAGTGAGTGAGTGAGTGAGTGGTATTTGACAAATATATTCTTATATTGGTATTTCTTTGTTTTATACTAAAAGATTTTTACCCAAGGCATTTGCTGTTGATGGTACACTCATAAAATAATTTGCTAATAATATCAAGCTTTTAATGATGCTTCCTACGAGTAATCAAAAATTACCTTCGTTTGAACTTTCGTTTGCCTGTGAGAGCGAGTATGCTTGCGATGGCGTGTGTTTACCTGATATACGACCAATATTAATGATCTTTGGCATCTGAAAATAATATATTACAACGATAACAAAATCTAGATAATTGGAAGTAATTAATTGATTAAGCTGGTTTAAGAAAATTAAAATGACAAAACTATAATATTTTAGTGCATTTTAAGAATGGACAAGGGTCAGTATTTGCTTTCCAGCATTTTGGCGGGGTTCGTGCCCGTAGTGAAATAATCTCCTGATGACACTATCAGGAATTACTCATTAGAAAGTTTGACATTTAACCTTTATAACTGGCACATTTAATTCACATGTGTTAGTAGGTCAGGCGTAATTTATTTGACTAGGGGAGCAAGCCTAACGCAGAGGTCATTCCGTAAGTCTAAATACTACGGAGACTCATTTGTTAGCTACTAAAACTTCTTGAATAACAAGAAAATCCATAGGTGGTGTGAGAATTCCGTTTTAGGAGGGAAAATAGGTATTTTTTTGCACACAGCAGTGCGGGAGAAGATTGGGGAGAGCGTCTTCGTCAGCTCGCACAGGTGCAGGCGCAGTTTGAGGAGTGCGGCTTTGTCAGCCCGCACAAGTTCACGACAAGCATGGAGAGTGTGCTAAAGTCGTGCTGAACCAGTGAGGGAGTAGCTTGGGGAGAGCTTCTTTTTCAGCCCACACCAGTGCGGGGAAAGATTGTGCGGCTACGTCAACCTGCACTAGTGCAGGAGTAGTATTGGGAGAGTGACATTGTCGGCCCGCACCAGTGCGGGAGTACTGGTGATAGTTTTAACAAAACCAGTTGATAAATATTTTGTCTGTATCGTTTGTCTTGCGGAGAAATTGTCGCATATTTCTCATCGCCCACAGTGTTAGCCCTATTATGCTTCCAACCGACCCAACTGGGGAACAGTGGACATTGTTTACCACCATAAATTATAGTTAGCTGGCTATTATGACCAGAATATCTTCACTAAACTGGTTGTATATTTGTTTTACAAATAGTAATCAAATTAATTGTATTTTTGACTGAAAATTAATCATAACCTTAATGCATATAGCAGGATTTGAGTGTGAATTGTACGGGAAGATTGTCGCAGGACCAATTTACTGCTGCGTCCGAAGTATGGAACCCCATTAGCTACTTTCCATGGAGGGGTGATGGCAGTTATGGCAGCTTCAACTTATAACTTGTAATTAACTCGAATGTAATATAAGCCGCATTTCCTAACCCCCGTAAACAGTAGGGGGTTCCTCAGGGAAAACAGATTGCTCCTTTGAACCTTCAACTCTTCCTCTTTAACTAATTGAAATTGAATTTATGCTCGTTTTGCTTTGAAATATTACACTAATTTATTTAGATTTCATTCAGGAGACTACTGGAAGGTTCAAAAATTAAAATACGGGAAAGATTGCTGCTTTTAACTCATATGCTCCCATGGAAAAACTGTATGGAATAATATTAAATAAACAAGCCAAAGTATCTAAGAATATTTGACACAATATAGCATTAACTTATCGCATTCTTATCTACTTTAGGATAAACAAATATTGGTTTAAAGAAACTTTCTCAGTATCCTTATGACTATTTGTAAATCAATTTCATAAGAATTTTATGAAGTATGAAATGCAACCAAGCGATTGGAAACGACTTAAAGTGTCCAGCTTCCGAATCACAAATCGTTGTCGCGTTAATCCATATTTTATTTCGGTATATTGTCACCGAATTGACAAAAACGTAAATATATGATTACTTTTAAATTGTTAAGTCTTGATTTTGGACAATATTATAAAATTGTGGATAAATATATTTGAAAATCTATCGCAGTGTTATAAGGTAGAGAACTTCTGACAGAGTTTAACAATAGTAATAGATTTTGCTAGATAAATAAAATTTTACAATAGAGAGATTGAAGGCTGCAAAGCCAAGAATATATACATACTAAGCTCTGAAATACTACGGGCAGCTCATGGAATCCTGGAAGCGTAAATTCTACTATCAAAACCAATGGATAACGGTAAGGGCCACACCCCGTTGGAATTATGAAAGGGTAGCAACATAAAGATAGCCCGGTGCCAATAGCATACATAAAACAATTCTAAAAGTATTAAATACTATTGAATAAATGTTATTCACTACAATCGTGAAAATCTCTGGCTTAAATCTAGAACCCATTTCTTCGAAACATTCGTTTTCACTTAAATATTTTTACTAGAAATTACCACAGTCTGGCTGGCGAAATGAGCCACCCTTTTCAGAATGTCTTCAAGCTGGGAGAATTGTTAAATATTGACAGGAAAATTACATAACAGACGAAAACCAAATTAACTGAATAATTAAGTTTGTTACACAACTTTAGTGCCTCATAAAATGATTTATTCTTACAGTAGGCGGTTAATCTTCCGTAGTCATGACATAGCTAAGTTGGCTAAAGCTAAGAACAATGTCACCAACCAGATAAATCTAATCGATAAAACCATTCACTACAGATCGATACATCGAATAAAATCAGCTGACTGGTTGCCGCTAGTTGTTCTGAGCCTCCGTGATGATTTCGGGCATGGGCTTATATAGAAAATAATTTCGGAGGGGGCTGGGAAAATTTGTGGGGGGGGGGGGGGGGTCAGACCATTTCCGGTTTATGGAATACTAACAATTTAGATCTTGGAAGAGTTTTAGGCAACTTAAACGCTATTACACCCAAAATAGAATATGTTGTATGAACTAAATGATCTTTTTTAAGGGTTTTATGACATTTTTACCGATCAAATCAAAATTTCCACCCTTATGTGCGCCCATGGTTTCGGGAAGTTTTGATTGCCAACTCTAAATAAATTTATATTCCTGATGAGGTACTGAGGTTGCGAAACTAGTAGAACTAAGATTGGTAAATCATATTTATTTGTCAATAAATCATATTTTACGTCGAAGCTCGTCCTGATATGGTGTATCGGATGTATATGACAATGCTCAATGGGATAAAACTAGATCATAAATGTAGTTCAATGCTGCCAACCGCAATTTTCTGTCTGTTCCAGAGATATAACGTTCTTAAGGTTATTTATAAAAAAAAAAAAAAAAAAAAAAAAAAAAAAAAAAAAATCGTTATGGCAAACCCCCGATTTTCTCTGCTTTTACACATTGTTTCTTAATATTGCATTACTTTTTTTAAATCAGCATTAAATTTTCGTTAAGGTTAATGCATTTTCAATGATCACAAGTGTCTTTGTAAAATTGAACATTGAAACTTCATGAACCTTCAAGTATATTTAATGTTGATTTCTAAAAAGCAGGTAATGTAAAGTTGAATGATGATGTGTCCAGGCTGGGAAAATTGTGGGTTACCTCAAAAATACACGTTTTTTTTTTTTTCTAAATAAGATTTAAAATGGCATATTTCTTGAAAAAAAAAAAAAAACACATAGACGTATGGAGTAGGTATATATTTACATTTTTGGTCTAGTTTCACCCTCTTGGGTGCTGCCATCGAATTGCGGTAACCGCTTTGTGATTAGTGAATTGAATAGTCATTTTTCAATAGTTATCGATAGAAAAGTTAATCCTCCCAGACGAATAAATGTCATTGTCATGTAGGACAGATACCCATTTGCCCTGTAGTCATGTGTAGTCTGCTAGAATAATTGAAATTTTGAAAGTAAAACACTTCTCAAAGTAAATGACCAAGCGTCTCCCGTCTATCTTGCCAAAGGATGACAAAGACCTCCAATTCGTTTGACCCATCCAAAGTGCGCAACAGAGGCAAGCTTTACCCATTACCATTTAAATAACATGTAAATACTTGGGCCCAGCTCTAGGGCAGGGCATCCACCCCCTGCCTGCTGGGGTAGAACTCCCAATCTTTTATTCAACAGATTTTCACCCACATAGAGTTTGACCTTTTTTTATTCTGGTTGTGTTTTTGCAAGAGCGAGCAGGGGCAGGAGAGATAAAATCTACAGTATGTGAACCAGGCAGGGGCAGTGACTGTGTCACCCGCACTCAGGCTAGTTTCTCATGAATTTTATTGAGTCTGCCTGCGATATACCGAGCCACCTTTGAACAGAAAATATTTAGTGTATTCCTAGAAGAATTTTCTTCCTTTACAAACAAAAAAGTTTTTATAGCACTCCTTGGTGAACGTATTGTATTTTTCACAAACAGAGTTGCTTTATACTGTAGTAATGATTTTATAACCAAAATACCTGGAATTAATTCTGGAATTTTCAGTTGGAATTTGACATCCTCATTCTGGTACCATCAAACGTTTTTGAAAAAGCAATTTGATACATTTTCAAACTGCCCACAATTTTTTTCGAGTTCTCTCAGGAGTCCGACTTTCAAAACATATAACATCTAGGAGTTTCTTTAAGGACATTGCTTATTATTCGAGACATGGCACAAGAACAGGAAAAGATTGTTACGTCATGTAATTGATGCCAGTTTTTTTTGTTTTCTTTTTTTTAATTCTCATTTTTCATGAAAGTATGATCTTAAAAATGTTTGACATTTCATAATAGTGTTTTTCTGTAGCTGGACGTTAAAACTTATTTACTGCATTCTATTTTTCAATAGAATGTGTCGCTTCTTCTTGCTGCCTCTTCAGGACCACTAGAAAAAAGTCCGACTCGCAGGAACTGCATAATCTTAGCGCGGTTCCGTTCTTATCTCTAGACTCATTTAAAATTATTAAAATAGAAGCTGTTATTATTTTGGGTCCACATTTCTAGAAAGCATGAAGATTAGATAGTTAGCCGTCGAGGTGACAAGTAAAGGTGGAATGGCTGGGATTCGGCTAAAGAAACCTCAATACGATTTTTGTTAAAAAATCTATATTTAGGACGTTTTGGCTACTCATTGGTAGCCTTCGTCAGCAATGAAAGTGCCGGGAGGCAGAGGAGGACCAACGTTGACAGTTCCATCTTTACTTTCAAGAAAGGTCTTATTTACGATCTTACCTGGATACCCATCCAGGGTATCCAGCCCTAGGAAGGACCCCGCTAGGCATTTGAAAAGCTATCTTGGAAATCCATATCTCTAAGATTAAATTGTTTTTCTTATTTTTCTTAACCTGATTTATTATCAAATACATTATCCAACTACAAGCAGTTAAAAAATAACAAGGAATAAAAACAGACAAAAAGAAAAGTTCGAATAAGCGAAATCAATTACTTTAAAGTCTTAAGCTCTTATTTCTCCGATTGACATCGCCTAATCAAAACTTTCATTAGAACCTTTTTTTAGAGCATTTAGTAAGCTTTCTAATGGTATTCTTCCGTTTACAAAGATTCTCAACCTTTTTCGAGATATTAAGGAAAGTATACAAAGTTACCAAAACTTTTTATGTCTGTTAATAAAATATTTTATTCTGACCCTTCCTTAACTCCAAACGTAACGTAAATTTCAACATATTAGTTTTAATGAAAGTAGAACATGCAGAAAATGTTTCAACTGAATCCCATGATTCTAAGTACCTAAACCAAAAACGGTATTCAAAAACTATTTTTCCAATTTTCTCGAAAACGGTTAAAGCTATCGCCTTGAAAATGGTTTCATTCGTTTTCCTAGCCCAAGAAGTCTATAAAACGAGTACTTATAAGCTTATGAACTCAAAAACGTAAGCGTTACGATTTTTTCTGCGCGAATTTCGCCCCAAACGCCATCTTCCAGTGGGCGGATTTTGCTGGTTAACGAACTTGACCTTTCAAATTGGACGTTGGATTTTTGTACCAAATTTCATCAAAATCGGACCATCAGGGAAGCCAGAAATGAGCGAACAGACAAATATATATATATATATATATATATATATATATATATATATATATATATATATATATATATATATAAATATATACATATATATATATATACAAATTTGAACCTCCGTTGTATTCGGTCTCTAGGGGTTCTGAAACGCGAAATTTTTTGGTCGGCACTTCCGGATTGTTTCATTGTATCAACCTTATAAGCGGGGTTCCTCCCTATGGGGGAGGGAGGAACCGCGCTAAAATAAATAACAACCTTAACCTTAGGCAAAGGTTAAGGAAGGGCCTCGCGTAGGCCTAACAATTAAAACATATGGGCCAAATTCTGACCCCGATCTTTGGAGGCTTAAGTCTCGTTATCTATGAAGGAAACAAAAATGTTCTCGTTCCAATAGTGGAGTTATGCAAAGTGTGGCTAGTTTGCGTAACTAAGTCATTACATGTCTTTATATGTGAATGCCTATGTATTAATGGCCAAATAAGGTCAGTACGCTGTCAAAAAATTAAATAAAGTACCGAGCTCATATTATTTATTTATTTATTCCATGTGAGCTCCGTAACAGTGGCGATGAGCTCATTGGGACGACAGAAGAAAGGTTCGTTAAATATTAGTCAGTTTGTCCAATAAAACAAAATAAAACATAAAGAGATAAAAGAGAAAGAACAAGATGTTGCTATTAAATAAAACCAAAATAAAATATTACATATAGTTATACCTTTGAATATAAGTGTGCTGCTTTTAAGTGTGTAAGGAGTATATGGATGTACGGGCTACCTTCAGTAAGTAAGTCGTGTAAGTTGTATGGAATTGTCAAGTCGCTGCGTTGTCTACAGTCTGTCAGTATATGTTTAACAGTTAGGGTTCTGTTACACTGTCTGCACGTTGGTCTTTCCTTTCTGTCCAGTAAGTATGAGTGGGTAAGTCGAGTGTGGCCTATCCGAAGCCTGGATAAAATTACGTCGTCCTGACGAGAAAATTGTTCTGTTTTCCAAGTTCTTGTCGTGTTCTTAATTTCTTTTAATTTGCATGTACTCTTTGACCAATCTCTCTCCCATTCATACAGTGTGTTAGTTCGTATTGTTTTGCTTAAATCGGATGAAGTAATTGTATTTATGTCTGGTATAGGTCGGTTCGTTGCTTGTTTTGCCTGTCGGTCTACAGCTGTACTCATGTCGATGTCTTCGTGTCCTGGTACCCATAGCAACGTAATGTGTTTGTTTTTACTTTGTAGAATGTTAATGTGTGTAAATATGTTCTTGATAACTGGATGTGTACTGTAAATGTTCTGTATGGACATTAAGGAACTTAAGGAGTCTGTACAAACAGTGATAGCGTCAGTCTGAGCATCATGAACGTTAGTTAGTGCTAGAAGTATTCCGTAAAGTTCCGCTGTAAATATGGTCGTTGTTTCTGGTAATTTGATTAGGTAAGCAGTTTCCTTCACAATTGCAGCTGCTCCTGTGCCAGAGTTCGTCTTGGATCCATCGGTAAAAGTATATAATGTTCTCGGGTATTGTCTCATTATTGAATTAATTGTATTTTTATAAAATAATTTGGATGTTGGTTCAGTCTTTTTGTATTTAGTTAGTGTCAAGTCAATCCTTAAGTTCCTCAATCTCCAAGGTGGTGTGTTAGTGAAATTGTGTTGAAGTATTGAAGATTCTTTTAGACTTGAATTCCTTCTATCTTCTAGTGTTCTTATGACAAAAGGTTTTCTTTTAGAATTTGATCCTAAATATTTATTAAAATGAGTATTTTCAAGAAAACGTTTCACACAGGGAGTCCCAAGACCTTTTGACTTTACGTAAAAATTAGAGTTTAAAATAGCACGCCTATACTGCAGCGGGGGTTCTCCGGTCAAGGCGCAAAGGCTTTCTGCAGGACTGGTCCTGAAAGCTCCTGTGACCAGCCTTAGTCCTGTGTTGTGTATTGTGTCGAGAAGTCTTAAAGTGGTTGGACTGGCAGATGAATATGCTATACATCCATAATCCAGAAGAGACCTGGTGTAAGATCGATAGAATGTAAGCATGGTACATTTGTCAGCACCCCATTTTGTATTACTAAGGATTCTTAACAAATTCAATGATTTTTTGCATTTGTTGAGAAGCCCTTTCAGGTGGGGTAACCACGTTAATTTTTTGTCAAATGTCATACCTAAGAAAGTCAGTAAGTCAGTTTTGTCAACAATTGTTTGGTGTATTGTTAGGTGGGCTGTTTGAGTGGCTCTTTTCCTAGAGAAAATTATGTACCTTGTCTTTTCTCTAGAAAATTTGAAGCCTGTTACAGAGCACCAGTTATCTAACTCTTTTAATGTGTTTTGTATCTGTTGTTCACCTGTATTAATATGTTTGTATGTGGTGTAAATAAGGAGGTCATCAGCATACAGGCAATACGACACTCCTTGAGTTATACATCTAGTGACAGAATTTATAGCGATATTGAAGAGAGTCGTACTCAGTACACCTCCTTGGGGCACTCCATTTTCCTGTAAAAACTCATCGGAAAGAGCAGTACCTATTCTCACTCTGAATGATCTTCGGGAAAGATAGCTCTTCAAGTAACACATGACTTGGCCTTGTACACCCCATTCTAGTAGCTGAGACAGTATTAGTCTTCTCCATACTCTGTCATAGGCTTTCTCAAGGTCCAATGACACCGCTAATATAGAGCTTCTATTTAGGAAGGCATCTGAAATGTCATTTTCGAGAGTCGCAATGTGGTGCATGGTTGAATGCATTGGTCTAAAACCACATTGGTATGGCGAGAGAAGGTTACTGTTTTCTAAGAACCATATGATCCTTTTATTTACCATTTTCTCCATGATTTTCCCACAGCAATTTGTCATGCTAATGGGCCTGAAACTTGATGGTAAATTGCTATCTTTCCCTTTTTTTAAGATGGGAATAATTATAGATTCATTCCAGAAGTGAGGATAGGCACCGCTCTGAAATATGTCATTAAATACGTTTAGGAGAGTGACAAGGCCTATGTTGGGTAGATTTTTATACATATCATAAGTCAGTCCGTCAGGTCCAGGTGCTGTGAGATGAGTTGTCGAAAGTGCGTGTTTTAGTTCGTCTAGGGTAAAGGGGTCATTCAAAGAATGGTTATGTTGGTTCGTAATAGGGAGGGCAGTATTTTCTACATTATTTTTGTATAGTGAAAATTCGTCTGTGTAGTTCTCAGTACTGGATATTGTGGCAAAATATCTGCCTATTAAATTACTAATTTCTGTTTGGTCAGTTATAGTAGTGTTTAAGTGTTTAAGTCCAGTTATGGGGGGTCTGTAGTTTTTATGTTGAATTTGCTTTATCTTCGTCCATATTTCTTGTGATGACGTGTTTCTGTTTAAGTTAGATGTAAAATCTACCCAACATTTCTTTTTACTGTTTCTCACTGTCCATTGGGCCTTCGCCTTTTTCTTTTTATAATTTTGAAGGTTTTGGTCTGATGGGTTTCTACGGAACAAATTTAGAACCCTTCTTCGTTCTCTAATTGCTGTTCTGCAATCATCATTCCACCAAGGAACGGGTGTTTTTCTGTAGTTGTCCTTCGTCATCGGTATGCTTGTGTTTGCCGCTTCAATGACTGCGGTCTTTAGTTCTTGAAGAGTTCTTGTTCGTGAAGTCATGAGTTTGTTCGTAACGTGATTTCGGAAGGTGTCCCAGTCAGCTTTTTTTGTGTTGTATCGTTTAACTCCACTGAATGTGGGTGTGAATGTATTCAGTTTAATGAAGAAGCTCATATTAAAGAAAACTTTTGGCCAGATGAAATTTTCATTACAAAAAAAATCAAATTAAGAAAACAAGACTCTGTTCAAAGACTTTTTTTTTGGCTGGATATAAAATTTCCCAAGTCTTCCCCACCCAGGCCAAAAGCAAAATCATAAAGGAAAATCCTACAGAGTACCTTGGTAATATCATAAATTTCTAGGAGGAGTATTTTATAAATAATCTAGTATTGACATTAACATTAAAGAATCAATTTATATTTATTATTATTCGAAATTTTTAGAAGAGTTTTCACATTTAAAACGAGAGGAGAAACTTTTAAAGCTGGCAACAGAAGTTTACAACTAAAAAAATACATTAATATTTCATTCAATGATTTAAGTGACTCCATCTTTGAATATTCTTTTCATCAGAAAATTCGAAGGGATTAAGTTATCTGGGGTATTTCATTAAATAATGTTCAAAGGCTTTTACAAACTTGACAACTTTTAAAAGTTAGTTTTAACAGGAGAAAGAATTATTTTATTAGCCATGCCAACCTTATTCCGGGCAAAACATAACGGCCCGCAGGAGGAGTGAAGGAGCTTATGGGCTGCATAGATTCATGAAACAGGTGAATAGGTAATTAATGTAATATATAAAAACACACACCCACACATGTGTTTGTGCCGTCGGGATTTCGACAGTAATTTTAGCGCTTTATTAATGAAACATGATAGCTACTTTTGAATAATCCACGAAATGGCTGTCCCATTACAAGTTGAAATACTAATCTCTCTTTTGGGCCTACTAACGAGAAGCCAGCGCTAATTGGTCAAGAGAAATTGGGGTTTTACCAGAAAGCATTCATCATGTAAATATATATATATATATATATATATATATATATATATATATATATATATATATATATATATATATATATATATATATATTTTAACGGCAAAGCTGGCGAATTAAAGTTCATATTTTGAATAATCAATTAGGTTATAAACAGTAAATATTAAGGTATTTTTTGCATTTTGTGGTAAACATGTTCGTAGGTGCTAGGGTGCCACAAAGTTGTCTGTTAATGTTCATTTAACATTTTAGTGTGTTGCCGCAGAGGCCAAGTGAAGTTCTAGCACTAGCTTTCCGTTCCTTCGTGCGCCTCAATGTCTGTGGCTCACCGACCTCTCTTCGACGCCAGCCACTGCTTGGAGCAGAAGGGAGCTTGGTTAGGCCCCTTCCAACTCCATCTGAGCGTCCATCTGGCGTTAAACGAGAATGGAGTTTAGAGGCCTTGAGCACAGAACCTTTATTTTGCATCGTACTACCAAATGTATTTGTATGCAGAATAAAATAACAAAGAAAGAAATCAATATCTAAAAATAAGTCTGCAGAATGTTTCCTATAATGGTTCGAACAATAACGAGCAACATCGTGTTACAGAAAAGCACTATGATTACAGAGTTCCTGCATTTGTCGTGATTACAATTACTGAACGAAAGGCGAAATGAATTCTATTCCCTTATCGTCTCAAGGAAAGTGTACTTAGAAAAGAAACCACTTAAGCCCTATTTAGAAGTATTAATTTATTTCTGGTTTAGAACTTCTGTAGACTTGCTTCAAAATACTTGCTCTCATTTAGTTTAATTTATTGTCTCCTGTAGAACATAAATCTTCTGGAAAGAACGAAAGTAGCTCTACTTAAACGTCATCCATCTTTCTTTAACTTCACCTTCTCACGGAATGTATCCTGACAAATTGGCAATAGTAGTTGTTACTAAATCCTTTTGATAAATACAAATTATTGCTAGTTGATTGAGGGGTTTTTCGAAGGCGTATTTTAAAGGCATAAATTACTGTGATCGCTTACGGTATGAAACCGGTAAGGGGTGATGTTAATTTTTTTTTTGTCTATAAGAAATGTTTTGTTAGCACGAAAAATTAAAAATTCCAGTTAATCGAACTGCTCATTGTTCGTCAGGTTTTGAAAATCTTATTAAGTTATTATTGTTTTTGTTTTCTATCTTCGACGATAGATCTGATTTATTCCAAATATATATTATTTTGTCACTTAGGTAGATATAACCGGCATATCTCGAATTATTTTGCCATGAAAACTTACAGGAACCTTCTTGATAAAGATAATAACTTTATTTACAGAATGTATATAATTTACCTATTCTATCAAATATATTTTCAACAAGCTTAAAAAAAGAAAAATGTATCTTGTTTGACTTTGAGGACAAAATAGACGGATAATTCAAATTTTATTTTCCACGAGTATGTATCAATACATATTTTTGTGGGTATGTTCGGTATCTAAATGGTTCAGGAAGGACATTTGAAGATTTTTGTCAATAAATATTTCATTTATTTTTTTAAATTTTGTTTTTCTATTTTAAGTGTGACCTTAACAACTTTTTGAAATTATATTGGGAGGGGAGGGGGTCTTTTGTATTTAAAAGCTTTTAATCATAATAATATACGTTTATTTTTAAAGTCCAACTCACCTACAACACTAATAGAGAAATTAATTCACCTAGTGACTAAAGAGTTAATGTTGCGACAGAAATGACTAAATTAGTCTGTGCAAAATCTATCTTATCTTTATTATTTTCATATGGGAAACTGTTACTTTCGTTTTATGGAAGGATTGTTAGTTATAACGTCGGAAAAAGCACTGCCTACTATGCGTATAGGATTTGTCACTACTGCCAATAAGATCTTTTTTTTTTTTTTTTTATAATGCCGTGTCAACCCTTAACGTCATTAATGCCATGTTAGTATGTTCGCGCATTAACGCAATAGGATCTATGTTGGCGGAAATGACATTGGTATATCCTATCCCAGCTGCTTCCTCGCCATCTGTTGTGGTGGTCTATTGGTGAACCGACATTTAGCATTGAATCATGTACATCGGCTGTATCGGCGAGATTGTAATGGGTTGCATCCTGTAAAATTGAAATACCTATCTATAAATATTTGTACTAATTTCACGTTCTACATGAAACATTATTAGTCTCGTCTAAATTTTTCATAAGGAGTCCGTTTATTAAATAAAGTCTGATAGAATGCTTGATTTTATTCAAATAAATAAGAGAATCAAAAAGAAGATATAAGGCTGAATATAAAACGTGGTCCTTGGAGCCCTTTCTCACTGGTACAATGGCGCCCAACAATGGTGCTGATGTGTCTCTGTGATAAACAGCGAGTTATCGCCATGTTTGATAAGAGGGCGGCAAAGAAATGTCCTTACCAGACTGTTACATGTTTCCTACATGCCAATCTCTTTTCGCATGCCGAACCCCCATATTTTTTATAGGTCCAAAAAGTTTTAATCTGTTATATTTCTATTTGTGTAATTGTGAGCTTATAATTACAAAACTGCCCGGAACAATATTACTTGAAAAACATTCGTTTTAATGCCGATCTCATTATTAAAGAAGTCTTAGGATTCCCGTACAGAAATTCCGTTGGATTACAAATTTTTCGAATTGTTCGATCCCAGAGAAATACATACATGCAAATTCACACAGCGCCCACACACAAACTCAACGCCCACAGAAGTTTTTGTCCCTGACTTAACCCAGCATTAGCCTTTTTTTGGAATTTAACATATTATTAAATGATGTATACATTTAATCGTTATCTCATATTTTTAAAACTTTTTCTAGTCTAAATTAAAAAGACATTGATTGTTTTTGCAAACGTTATTTGCACTAAACTTTATTGCGGTTTCTCTTATCAACTTGGCTGCGGATGACGCCGCATGAGTGACATCGCAAACCCACTCGCCGCATATGCGTCATGGGAGCTAGCTGGCAAGCTGGGACAAAAAGTTAAAACGTTTTGGGGATCGGCTACAAACATCCAGGCTGGTTTGTTCGTTTCTATGTCGTCTCAGGGAGTGTTTCGAGTGCCTTATTCTGGAATCGTTCCGGGCTCATATCTTTCTGTGAGTTTCTTCACCAGTTGTGTGTCATGGTAAAAACATGTTTCTGAAGGAAATTGTCCGGAATTTCCATTGGGCAAGTAATTTCCTCAAAAATAAAGAAAATAATTAAAGTCCGATTCGCAGGAACTGCGTCATCTTAGCGCGGTTCCGTTCTTATCTCTAGTGTTTTTGAAGGCATAGAATAGAAACAGTTATTACTTTGTTTAGATCAATAGCGAAACAGCTATCCAAATGAAATCTCAAACAAACCAGTCTTGAAAGGTCTTGATTTACAATCTTACCTGTATGGGTCAGCTATACCATAAGTCGGGCAGAAAGGCCTCCGCTCAGAGGCATTTGGAAAGCCTTGGGATCTCTCTCTTTGAACGCTACATTTCTAACAATAAATTGATCTTCTTATTTTACTTAATCTGTTTTATTTTCAAATACATTATCTGACTATAAGCAATTTAAAAATAACAAGGAATAAAACAGACAAAAAGAACAGTTCGAATAAGCGAAATCAATTACTTTAAAGTTTTAAGCACTTGTTTCTCCGATTGAAATCGCCTAATCAAAACTTTCATCAGAACCATTTTTGTAGAGCATTTAGTGAGCTTTCTAATGGTCATCTTCCGTTTCCCAAGATTCTCAACCTTTTTCGAGATATTAAGGAAAGTATACAAAGTTACCAAAACTTTTTATGTATGTTAATAATATATTTTATTCTAACCCTTCCTAAACTCCAAACGTAACAAAAATTTCAACATATTAGTTTTAATGAATGTAGAACATGCAGAAAATGTTTCAACTGACTCCCATAATTCTTAGTACCAAAATCAAAGAGAAAAAGAACAGTTCGAATAAGCGAAATCAATTACTTTAAAGTTTTATGCACTTATTTCTCCGATTGGCATCGCCTAATCAAAACTTTCATTAGAACCATTTTTATAGAACATTTAGTGAGCTTTCTAATGGTCACATTCCGTTCCCCAAGATTCTCAACCTTTTTCGAGATATTAAGGAAAGTATACAAAGTTACCAAAACTTTTTATGTATGTTAATAATATATTTTATTCTAACCCTTCCTAAACTCCAAACGTAACAAAAATTTCAACATATTAGTTTTAATGAATGTAGAACATGCAGAAAATGTTTCAACTGAATCCCATAATTCTTAGTACCAAAATCAAAGAGAAAAAGAACAGTTCGAATAAGCGAAATCAATTACTTTAAAGTTTTATGCACTTATTTCTCCGATTGGCATCGCCTAATCAAAACTTTCATTAGAACCATTTTTATAGAGCATTTAGTGAGCTTTCTAATGGTCACCTTCCGTTTCCCAAGATTCTCAACCTTTTTCGAGATATTAAGGAAAGTATACAAAGTTACCAAAACTTTTCATGTCTGTTCATAAAATATTTTATTCTAACCCTTCCTTAACTCCAAACGTAACATAACTTTCAACATATTAGTTTTAATGAAATTAGAACATGCAGATAATGTTTCAACTGAATCCCGTGATTCTAAGTACCCAAACCAAAAACGGAATTCAAAAACTATTTTTCCAATTTTCTCGACAACGGTTAGAGCTATCGCCTTGAAAATGGTTTCATTCGTTTTTCTAGCCCAAGAAGCCTATAAAAAGAGTACTTACACGCTTATGAACTCAAAAAAGTAAGCGTTACGATTTTTTCTGCGCGAATTTCGCCGCAAACGCCATCTTCCAGTGGGCGGATTTTGCTGGTTAACGAACTTGACCTTTCAAATTGGACGACGGATTTTTGTACCAAATTTCATCAAAATCGGACCATCAGGGAAGCCAGAAATGGGCGAACAGACAAATATATATATATATATATATATATATATATATATATATATATATATATATATATATATATAAATAAATATATACATATATATATATATATATATATATATATATACAAATTTGAACCACCGTTATTTTCGGTCTCTAGGGGTTCTGAAACGCGAAATTTTCTAGTCGGCACTTCTGGATTGTTTCATTGTATCAACCCTATAAGCGGGGTTCCTCCCTATGGGGGAGGGAGGAACCGCGCTAAAAAGTACCATTTTAGCGCGGTTACTCCTTATCTCCATAGGGAGAACCCGCTTATGAGGTTGACTTCATGACGCAATCCTGACGTGCCGACCAGAAACTTCTCGTTTCAGACCCCATAATCACGAAAATATAGGTGGTTCAAATTTGTATATATATATATATATATATATATATATATATATATATATATATATATATATATGCTTGTCTGGTCGCGCTCCTGACGGCTCAAACATGGTTCGATTTTGATGAAATTTGGTGCAAAAATCTGTCTTCTAATTTGAAAGGTCAAGTTCGTTAACCAGCAGAATCCGCCCACGGGAAGAAAGTGCTTGCGGTGAAATTCGCGCAAAAAAAAAATCTTAACGCTTACGTTTTTGAGTTTACATGCTTGCAGGTACTTGTTTTACAGGCTTCTTAACATAAGAAAACGAATGAAACCGATCCTGAGAAAAGTGGAATCAATGTTTTCGCAGGTCATTATTTTTTTGTGGGTACTTAGAATCGCGGGATTCAATTAGAAAATTTTCTACATATTGGAAATTAATCCCAACTAAGATATTTAAATTTTGGTTACATTTGGAGTTAAGGAAGTATGCAAAAAAAATTATTTTCCTAATAGACGTGAAAAGTTTTCGGATCTTCATACGTTTTTCGTAAATACTTATGTCGATAACGGTTGGAAAATCGTGGTAAGTGGAAGGTGACCATTCGAATGCTTACTAAATTCTCTACAAAAAAGGTTCCGAAGCAATTTTCGATGGGGCATTGTCAATCAGAGATATAAACGCTTAAAACTTAAGAAGTGTTTAATTGTTGTTTTTAACGGGTCTTTGTTAATCTCACCTTTTAATTGGTTGTCTTTTGTTTTAAATTGCATTTATCAGTGAAATTAGTATTTTAGTTAAATAAGCCAAGAAACGGTTAAAGGTATTGGTAATAATAAGGTTGGAGTGGCTGTGGTAATCAAGATGGCTGTGGCTAATCATGATGACGTAGTTTGTTTTGAATTCTCCTGTCTACATAACCTTCCTCATAGCCTCTAACTGAAGTTATCGTTATTTCTTATTTTATAGAAAGATATAACCCACGACCGAATGGAATTTTATTTGACATGAATCACATATTTACAGTTGGTTATAACAGTAAAACGAATTTGCTAGTAAAACAAGATACTTAAAATGACAACGAATTTTTTGTTGGAATAGAGCCTTCTCAGCTGTAGTCGAAGAGTAAGTACGTTTTCAGTTCATAATTGTATTGACTTATACAGATTAAGAATTATCCGCTTCAGTGTTATTTGGCTACTGTCAGTTTCCTGTGATTTGTGATGCCTAATCTACTCCGCTTCTTCGAGATGTACGGAACCGCGCTAAGATGACGCAGTTCCTGCGAGTCGGGCTTTTTTTTTGTTGATGTTTTGGGGTTTGCCGCTCCCGCAGTCAAACAGAAACATTCTAACACGATCCCGGCCAGTCTTCACTTGTAACTGATCAGAATTCACGAACTGTTTTTTTTTTTAAATATTTGTTTGTTAATTCTAAAGCATGCGACTCAGTAATAGCCAATGGTTTTCCCATGAGTCTCACCTTCGAAGTACTTATCATGCCCTATGTTGCTTTATATCTGTTATCGGATGGAAAAAGATTTATACACTGGTTTGCGAACGTTTGACTAAATTTTCTTATATTTTGCATAATAAATATACAGAGGCCTTTTTTTTTAATCTTGTTATCTACAAATAAATTTTGAACTATTATTTCTGAGAAAGTGAATAAAAACAATAATCTCCGAACTTAAATTGTCTATTATCTAAAAACAAAGGAACAACATTTAATTACCAGTCCATAATAAGGACCCTGGAGCGCCTCATTTTAACACACACATTGAAGTAATACTGTATAATTATTTAAAACGGGGAGAGAACGTGTTACTAACTTGGGAAAAGGAAAACTTTCATACAGGGGTATTAATTTATTAAAGGCCGTGTTTACGGGCTAAAAACTTTTAATTAACAAGTTTAAACACAGGAGTGTTACTTTTCTTCTTGAATTAATTTTTTAAAGGTCGGATTATTTTGTCATTTTATAAAATAAGTACAGCTGATTTCATTTGAGATACATTATATGCAGGGTTTACACTTGTAATATTAGTACTGTAACTCTACTTTAAAGTAAGTAAGCTCATTTAAAGTGTGATATTAAAGAGAAGTAAGAGGGTGATATTTTACCAGTATGTAAGATGTTTTATATGTGTAGGCGTGCCGTGCTACACCTACTTTCTGCCTGCATACAAAGTTAGGTCAAAATCGGCCTAACGGTGTGAATTTGTATAGAATATCTGTCAAGGAATTCGTGAAGCAGCCGACAGAGGCCAGCACCACAGCCTCCGAGTAGATAGCTCTTATCAAAGAAAGGCCTGCAGTCCTTAGTTAGACTGCGACTGTTCAAATAAAATTGAAATAATCTGCAGTACATGATTATATAATGATGTAAACTCATCAATGAGATTGAGTTATTCCAATTATCAACAACACAAAAAAATACATTTTTAGGCATTATTCAAAATGGCTGACGATTTAAAATGGCCGTCAGAATCTGAATTAATCAGCGTAATTTTGACCAAATTTTAATATTTGATCTTGCCCAGGAGATTCCCCGTATCAAGACCTACCTGAGTGCCAAGTTTGGTCAAAATCGGTCAAACGGTGTGGATTTGTATTAGGGACAAACAGATAAACAGACAGACAAAAAGACGCAGAGGTGATTTTTATATGTATAGATTCTAGTTTTTAACTTGATTCATTCTAACTTATAATAATTAAAAAAAAAAAACTATTTTTGTTAATATCTCTCCAATAATAGACTTATTAACTGCATTAATTTGCTTTGATCAATGGACAGTACATTTAGTCTCTGCCGAATGAACTAAAAAACTATTCTACTTACATGGTACTTTTATTCTCCGAAAATGGAAAATAATGAAGCCGAAACTTCATCAAACATGAGCATTCAAAAGCCTCATAAATGAAAGCTCCAAAAATAGTTAGGCATATATTTGCATAAAACCTTCTCTTTCGGAGAAAACAGTAATTTAAGTTTAAAACTTTTATTCCATACAGTGTTTGTCAAAACTTATTCAGAATAATGAATACATTTGATATTTCATTCTGAATAATGAATAATTTTTTATTCATTTTTCAGCCATTCAATAAATAACGCAACTTTTTATTTTTTTTGAATGATACTTTTTTTTTTAATAAAAATGATTTATTCGAATGACAATTTTTACAGAATGAAATTGACTTATTGACTGAAATTGTTCGTTAAATATAAGTGATTTATATTAACAATCTTTCCTAACAAAAAATACTGGGTTCATTAAAATGTTTCTTAATTTTAATGAAAAAGTATTATTTGAGTGATATTGTTTACTGAAGTTTGAAAGAATCTGAATTTCTTCTTCCAAGAACCACGATATTTTAAATAAATAAAAATAATGAATGAAGAATGAAAAATAATTATTTATTAAATAAAGAAAAAGTCCGACGCGCAGGAACAGCGTCATCTTAGGGCGGTTCCGTGCGTCTCGAAGAAATGGAATAGATTAGGCATCACAAATCACAGGAAACTGACAGTAGCCAACTTACACAGAAGCGTTTAATGCTTAATCCTCATTCTTGAGGAAGGCTGAATAAGCCAAGGCACTACCGGATTGCATCATGAGGTCAACCTCATAAGCGGGTTCTCCCTACGGAGGTAGGGAGAACCGCGCTAAAACAGTCAATGAATATCTGAATTAATGAATAAATTGTTATCCAAAAAAATATCAATCAATAAAATAATAACTTAATCAATCAATAAATTCTTATTCAATAAAAATGTATTTGAATGATTACTCATTAGTGCCCTACTCTGATTCCATAAATGGAACATATTAAAATTGCCTATTTTTAGCTTTTCAGATCACTTAAATTCAAGCAAGTTTTACAAACACGTCCTGATGGCGGAATCCTCCCGATTTGCGGCATTTTCATAGACTGGGAAGATCACCAACGTCAATCAGAAGATATATCAAAGAGTGTAATTTTATTGCTGTAGCAATCTTAGTTTTATTTTCTGAGCTTTTCAGATCCAGCTTGATGTGATGCCAGTAACAGAAATCTTGCAAAAACACGCTAAAATGACGCACTTCTTTTTATTTTTTACTAGCCGTTACCCGGCGTGCCATGCTACACCTACTTTCTGCATATAGAAAAGCCTAAATAAATTAGAAACCAAATAAGTATTATTAAAATCTAATAACACGAACCTTAACTGTTATGAATCCGTGGCCTCCCAACTGTGAGTCCTAGACGACTTTGACTTAACCTATAACACCCCCCGTATCAAGACATACATGTATACTAAGTTTCGTAAAAATTGGTCTAACGGTGTGGATTTGTATAAGGGACAAACATACTGTCTGTCTGTATGGTAGATGTCTACTGGTAGATTTTTTTGACCTAGCCTACGACACTCGCTAGATTAAGATCTACATGTGTACCGAGTTTAGTCGAAATCGCACGAACGGTGTGGATTTGTATAAGGGACAAACATAGAGACAGACAGCTGGTAGGCGTTTTTGACTTAGCCTACGACACTCCCCAGATTAAGATCTACATGTGTACCGAGTTTAGTCAAAATCGGACGAACGGTGTGGATTTGTATAAGGGACAAACATACAGACAGACAGCTGGTAGGCGTTTTTGACTTAGCCTACGACACTCCCCAGATTAAGATCTACATGTGTACCGAGTTTAGTCAAAATCGGACGAACGGTGTGGATTTGTATAAGGGACAAACATACAGACTGACAGCTGGTAGATTTTTTTGACCTAGCCTAGGAGATTTCAAGACCTTCTCGTATCAAGACCTACCATTATTCCAAGTTTGGTCAAAATTGGTCAAACGGTGTAGATTTGTATAAGGAACAAACAAACAGAAAAACAGACAGACACGTGATTTTTATATATATAGATTGACTAGAAACATCACAGACACCAATCAAAAGATATTTGGAAGAGAGAAATTCTACTACCTTGTAATGTTAGTTTCGTAGACGAGATAATTATTTGAATGTGCAACATTGTTGCTTGCACTCAATGAAATAAATATCTTACATTACCAGGTATGTTGCCAGTTTTTTAATTATTCTATCTCCCCCAGGTGTTGATAGCAGGTGAAATACTACAGTCCAATAATAAAACGGAACCCCATAAAAAGAGAGGGACGAACTATGGGGAAAATGTTTTCCAAGCCAAGCACTCACTTTTAGTTGTTGTAATATTCATCTGGCAATCGATGCTACGTCAGTACCCAGCTGCCACGCCCAATTCTGATTGACTTTACACGGATGTAGATACACATATAATTGTCAAAAAAATATTGCAAGAAATTCCCTTAAAGTAATATGTATTATTTATATTTTGGTGGTTTGTTATGTCAATAAGTTATTATAAGCAATAATTTTAGACTATTAAATTACGCCTGTCGCCTGATTTTTTACTCACCAAAAAGGCCGCCAGCTACCAATCGCTCATTGCTCTGAAATTGTACAGCTCTTTTACCAAAGCCACAAGCCATGGGGATGTTAGTTCACATAACTCAAATGAAATACCATAACGTTCTCTTAATAGTTTATATCAATATAAAACCCACAGTTTCAAAATTAATATAATTCTGTACCTATAGAATTTAAGCAAACAATCAGAGTTGGACATAATCATAATCATAATTACAAATACGATTATAATCACAGGCTCTCGAGATGTGATTACGATTATAATCACAGGATCTCGATATGTGATTACGAATACGATTAAGATCACAGACCCTGGAGACATGATTGGATCACGATTATAATCGTATTTACGATTACACTTTTGTTATCAAATGATTTGGTAATTAAATCTTTCGATATAATTACACTCGTAATCACAAAAGTTTTCAGTAATGATGACTGTAATCACAACATTTTTCTGTAATCATTACAGATGTTTCTGTGAATACGTCTGTAATTAAAACTATTTTTCTGTAATTACAATTTTGTTCTGTATTTACAGCTGTAATCACAACCATTCTGTGATTAGGAACGTAAACATAACATATCTGTGATTACGATCGTAATCCCAACTTTTTCTTGCAATTTCCACTGTAATCCCAACGTATTTTATTTTTACAAATCAGGATACTATTGCTGGATTCTTATTGGTAATTACCGTACTACCAACACATGAAGTCTCAACTCATCACGTCTATGGCTCTCATTATCTTGATGCGAATAGGTTTCCAATTCTCCAGCTCAGATGTGTGTTGTGTTTGAGACTTATCAGTCGTAATTACAGAAAAATTCATGATTAAGTTCGTAAATCACAGAAAGTTTATGAATACAGTTGTAACCGCAGAACAATAGTTGTAAAAGCAGGCATAATCACAAAAAAAACTGTAATTACAGAGAATGTTGTGATTGCAGGCGTAATTACAGAAGAATGTTCTGATGGCGACTGTAATTATAACCAAAGATGTGAATAAAAGTGTTATCGTTATCACTCTTGTAATTACGATTATAATCGTAATCGTAACCATATCTCCAGGGTCTGTGATTATAATCGTAATCACATCTTGAAAGCCTGTGATTATAATCGTAATCACATCTTGAAAGCCTGTGATTATAATCGTAATCATATCTTGAAAGCCTGTGATTATAATCATAATCGCAATTATGATTATGATTATGCCCAACTCTGCTAACAATGCAGCAATAATGAGTTGCAATTAGTTAACCTTTTAGGTGATTAGGCAAGGAATATATGGGATTTTTCTAAGAAAAACAGTTTCGGGCGTTTTGGAAAGTATTTGGCAACCTTCTTCGGCAATACATTTCAGGGTATGTAAGAGTGACACCGTCTGGCGGCGTCAATGCCCCCTCTACCGGGCACTCCCCCACTTCGGCTCTCAGCCTACACTACAGTAGTCAGTCCCCACCACAACTGATGGGCCTATGGGCTTATTACCGGAGACTCCGGGAGGGTTAGTCAGTCTTACCTGGAACACACTCAAGGCCTGCAGACTGAATTGGGAACAACTGCGACTTGCCTCTTCTTTCTCTCAAGCCCTACAAGCCTCGAGTCGCTCAGCGGCACAGAAGCCCCGAACAAGCCCAGTTGTCGCATCCACCGTAGCATCGGCACGGTAACAAGAGGAACAAAGATTTAAGTGTTGGTTAACTAACGGTCACGGAACAGTATCTTTGGTATTCCCCCATTCCATAGGCAATTACTGTCGAGGAAGGCAGGCAATGAGCAAGCCGAAAGGCCAAAAATATAGATTTTCCCTGAAATGGAATTATTTTTGACAAATGTTTTCGATTCTAAAACCCCTTTAGTCGAAAGATATTTTGATGTTACCTACTTGACCATGAACATTAATTAAACGAAGAAGCTAATAGTAAATTGCTTGATAACACGAAAGTACAACGCTTGTGATAAATGCTGTAAACAACTAGAATGAATTGAACCCATATTATTCTGGGTTGGGTTATCTAAGGGTCACCACTATTTTCTAGCTAGTACGTAGGTATTTTCCTAAAGAAAAGTCAGCCCTTCTGAAAATTGATTCCAGAATCACAGAGAATAAACCATTCTTTAACTTCCGAAGTACAGCTATTGTGGAAAAAAATAAATTTAATATTTTGTTGAGAATACATAACAAAATACGACATAAAGATTTTTATAGGATTAAATAAAGTATTGGTTTATTGCGCTGGGAAAAACTCTATAATAAAAAATACATTTCACTATTTCACAAGAGCAGTACATAAGGAGAAAGAACCAATTGAAGCTTGTGTTTGAGGAATAAGTGCAATAGAGGGGCACTAACATGCTTCGTGCAGCTCTAGATAGAACGCTTCGGCCACTAAATGCAAAGCGACATTTCAGCGGAGACCGTATACAGGATTATGAGCTTTGTGCAAATCTTTATTTACTGCGCATTTGCATGAAGACGTAAAAGCTAATATTTTGCCATAAAGTCAAGCCCTGTTCGGTTATAAGCTCTAAAGATATACTGCCTCGTTCTTATCCCAGTCCCATTATGAGCCAATTTTTTTTAACTGTTTTGCTCTTCGTTTATAATTTATGTTTGTCTTTCATCTTCACTACTTCCTGACTGTTTATGTAATGGCTCTTGCTCTATATGTTACTAATATGGTTCTTGGGTTTGGGTTATTTATTATAAACATTTCTCAAAATATTCCTTATGAAAACTAAGTATATAAGGTTTACATAAACGCTGTACTCTGCATATAACACAGGTACACAAACTAAAAAATGTTTTCTTTTCCAATGACACCATTAATATATTCTTATGTATTTTGACACGCTGAACCCGAATCCAGCATGTCAGGTTTAGGGGCAGTTGAAGATCAAATTTGAAAAGCAATTTTTCACCGAAAGTCGAATCTTCACTGGCCAACCAACCCTAATTCAAACTAATAATAAATGAAACACTTGGTTCAAATTACTATTATATATTGCAAGATATTTCATTATGCTGAACTGACGCATTTTCTGTGGTTTAATCCTCATGCTTTATGATGGCAAATATTTAATATTGACAAGAACATTTTGAATGTTTTACGCGATCATTCTTAGAGTTTAGTAATATGTAGTGTTTTCCATTGCTATGGACAAAAACATCCAGTTTTTTTTTTTTTTTTTTTTTTTTTTTTTTTACTTTATGACTGGATTTAAAGGGTAAAACTTTTTTGTTGTTGTTGTTGCAGGTATCGACAGGGGCCTGTAATGTTTATTTGGTGGCTCCTCGTGCTCGTGTCTGCGATGGGAGAAGCTACGAGGACCATCAGGACCAAATACGGGGAACTATCCGGTGTGATGGTAACTCCAGATTCGAGACACCTCGGAGCCGTCGAGGTGTTCAAGGGAGTCCCGTACGCCTCGCCTCCCACCGGCTCCTTGAGGTTTATGCCTCCAGTGACTGGTGCCATTTGGTCTGGAGTGAAGATCGCAGACAAGTTCGGGCCTGTCTGCCCCCAGATGCTGCCCGACATTGCCAACGAGACTGCAGCCCTGAAGAGGATGCCAAGAGGAAGGTTGGACTATCTCAGGAGACTCCTACCGTACCTAGAGAATCAGAGCGAAGACTGTCTCTATCTCAATATCTACGCTCCAGCACAAGGTAAGAAAAGTTATGGCTTTTTATCTAAAAAATATTTCGACAATAACCCGGACGGGAACGTGAATATCCTCAACCCAGTGGGAACGTTGGATCCCAGTTGTCATTATGGGCAATTTCAAGTTATACCATGGCCGTATTTAAGGGGAGGCTGCAGGGGCTGCCCCCCCCCCGAAACTTGGATTTGATCGGTAAAAATGTGTCATAAAACCTTAAATTAAATTAAATAAGATACTTTGTTCATAAAAAATATTTTATTTTGGGTGTAATAGCGTTTTAGTTGCTTAAAACTATTCCAAGTTCTAAATTGTTAGAATTCCATACCCCGGAAATGGTCTCAGCCCCCCCCCCCCCGAAATTTTCACAGCCCTTCCCGAAATTATTTTCTATATACGCTCATGCTTAGTGATAAAGTTATTTAGTTAAACATTAATTTATATCCTAAAACTTAAATAAATCACAATAAAACCCTAATATTAGTTTATTTTAAAATTATTTCTTTGGAAAATGCAGGTCTATAATAAAAAATTGAGAATATAAAATTATCTCAACTAATCAAATATTGGGAAAATATATGTATCTGCATTTATCTCTCGAAGAGAAGATAATATTTTAACCAGGCCTCGATTTGGACACACCCTACTTACCCATTCGTACTTACTAGAAAGAAAGGACGGTGGAACATGTAAATACTGCAATGAGACTCTGACATTGAAACATACACTATCAAACTGCACACAACTGATGAACTTAAATATGACCAACAAAATACACGACTTACTGACAAAAGGTAGCCCTCACATCGATACACTACTCAAATATTTGGAAAACTCAAATTCAAACACCAAACTGTAAATAATTCATTTAACTTTCACAAAGGCTATTTCAAAATTTTATCTTTTAATCTAATTATTATTTTAATTTTAGTATTTGGTTTTTACTTTATCTTTTTTTCACGTTTTTTTAAGCTTTAAGTTCTTAATTTATTTATTTACCTTTTTTTTTTTTTTTTTTTTTTCTTTTTTTTTCTTTTTTTTTTTGAACAAGAAAGGAGTTTGTCGCCAATGTAGCGAAACTCAACAGTCAAACAAATAAATATATCTGCATGATTTAAATAAACACAGTTTAAGAATTTCTTGCAATAATGCTTTGACATTGTTATCCTTCCAGTCAATACTGCGCCTCTTTTTGGGGGGTTCTTTGTTGTCCAGGAGCTGTGTCTGTTTATCTAAATATTTGCTAGTGGCTCTGAACATAACTTTTTTTTTGGTTAACAATTTTCTTAAATTACTCCAATTAAGTATTGAAACTCAATTAGAGTTATTGGCCAATATAGTAACTAGTCCAGTCAATTATTTATTTAGAATGTGAACTTTGTAAACTTCCGAATTTAAAAGATTCATTTCCAATCTTGACAAAAAATCATTCTTTTCTAAAAGCTCTTGTATGAGTTCAATGTACTTCACATATGAACTACTTTTAGATGAACTGGCCATGTTGAAAAAAGATTTCACGTTAGTGGGGACGTTGAGTCAGATTGACCCATCAAGAACTTTGTATAGGAATAACAAACAAAGTTTCTGTAATAAACATAATTGTTTAGAAGGATTATGTTTGAAGGTAGACTGGCGGACAAGTTAAAAATAACTTCGTTTAGGTAATACAACTTGTATAGATGTCGGTGCGTCAAATTCACCCAATGTTCCCAGTGCCAGCTTAATAAAGGCAACATTAAAAAAAAGTCCGTCACGCAGGAGCTGCATAACTAAGCACTTTCCTCAGAATTTTTGTAGTGCAGACTACAGTACTGAATAATTTGCTATAAATAACCTATATTAATAAAATAAAAGTCCGTCACGCAGGAGCTGCATAACTAAGCACTTTCCTCAGAATTTGGGTAGTGTAGACTGCTTTCCAGAACAATTTGCTTAAAATATCCTACATAAATAAAATAAAAACATGAATAGTGAACAAAAAACCTCATATTATCGTATTTTGATCTAACGCAGGAACAGGATACAGTCACTCTAGTGGTAGAAAGCGCTCCTTGCGGCGGCTTTGTGAACCTACGTTTGGCGGGCTTTTCTATTGAAATATATTACAAATTAAACCCCCGCTTTACGATTGACCGATTCAGCTCATTTTTACACTTCTTTCTCATGAGTTACCCATGACGTATACCGCGTTTCGTTACAATACAGCAGAAATTACGACCGGTATGAGTATATTAGGAATTTGGGTCCGGAGTAAACCCCCGACTCACTACGAATACTGAGTTTCGTCGAAATATACCATAAATCACGGCTGGTAGTGGCGAATGGGTATTGTGGGTCCGGAGTAAACCCCCCCTTCTAATGAACCGATTTAGTTCATTTTTATATCTACTTTTCTCTCTATATTACCACTACGAATACCAAGTTTCGTTGAAATATAACAAATATTACGGCTGACATAGTCAAATTAGTGTTTTGGGTTCGGGGTAAACCCCCCCTTCCGGTGGAACCACTGTGGTGGTTAACGAACTCGTTCAATCGTTTGCTAATTGAATGCTATATACCAAGTTTCGTGACGAAAAAACAAAAACTCTGGCCGCTATCGTGTTAACAGACACACACACAAACACATATATATATATATATATATATATATATATATAAATTTTAACGGGGGTCATTTTCGGTGTCTACTAGGTAGGATCGATAAAGATTTGAAGACATTTTTCAAAAATTCCGTCATGAGTCCAACCTCAATAGGTACTTTCCTTCGGAGGAAAGTGCTAAAAACTTCACTTTCCGTCTTTTGATCTGACGCAGGATCAGGATACAGTCCCCCTAGTGGGAGATAGCGCTCGTCGCGGCGGCTTTGGGAATTTACGTCTTGCGTGCTAATTCAAATGAAACATAGTTTAAACCCTCCTTTCAAATTGACCGATTTACTTCATTTTTACAACACATATTTCTCATGAGATACCCACGACGTATACCGCGTTTCGTTACAATACAGCAGAAATTACGACTGGTATGAGTATATTAGTACTTTAGGTCCGGAGTAAACCCCCCTCCAAATAACCCGATTTAGTTTATTTTTACAACACATATTTACCTATAGATTTACACTACGAATACCGAGTTTCGTCAAAATATACCAAAACTCTGCTGGTAGTGGCAAATTAGATAGGTGGGTCCGGAGTAACCCCCCCCCCTCCTAATGAATATATTTTGTTTATTTTTACAACATATTTCTCTCTTTACATCAACACAACGAATACCGTGTTTCGTTGAAATATAACAAAAACTAAAGCTTGCACGGTCAAATTAGTGTTTTGGGTCCGGGGTAAACCCCCCCCCCCTCCAGGTGGACGGATTTTGGTGGTTAACGAACTCGTTCAAAACGTTTGCTAATTGAACGCTATATACCACCTTTCGTGAAGAAAAAAACAAAAACTCTGGCCGCTATCGTGTTAACAGACATATATATATATATATATATATATATATATATATATAAATTTTAATGGGGGGTCATTTTCGGTGTCTACTAGGCATGATCGATAAAGATTTGAAGAATTTTTTCAAAAATTCCGCCATGAGTGCAACCTCAATAGCTACTTTCCTTCGGAGGAAAGTGCTAAAAGCATGTTTATATGTTCATATCTGTACCCCGGATGAAAAGGACACCATGTCACATATTTCTAATTCTTCAGGATAACCAATTGTCCATAACTTTGAACTATTAAAATGTGTTCCTTTGTTAAACAGTTAAAAAAAAAAAAAAAAAAAAAATGTTTCCAATTGTTTTTGACAGTAAAAGGTGGAAGTACTGATCATTCTCTAACAAATGGTGTCTTTTACCTCTAATGAAATCGGACATAATTTTCTTATACATTGTTGTATCTTCGTTATTTATGGGAACTGGACTTAGTGTCCTTTATATGGATCGAAAAATGTATATTAATAATATATTGTTAAGTCAATTTAATAAAAAAAAAATGGACATGGTGCCATTTACCGCCACGGTACAGATATTTGACCTTCAGATCAGTAAGGAAGCCCTTGATCTCTGTTTGTGGCGGCATTTTGAACATTGCGGATACGACTAGTGACGTATGTGCGGGATGTATGGCACTTCCATTACTCCACCTTTATGCTGTTAGCTTTGCTTGGCTCCTAAAGCGTGCAGACTACCTCGGCTCAGCTGTTAAATATTCATAGCTCTCTGATAGGTTTCGCAAAGTTTGATCTTACCGTAGGACGTTTCAAGTAATAATAATTCGTCTTCCGAGCAACATACCAATACGCATTAGTTATCAAACCAGTTAGCAAGTATTAGCTCAGTAAGTTCGTGGACATTTAAAACATGCATGGGATTTGGGATAGACCTATAAGAATTCGAAACTTTTGACAGGGATCAGGGTTTGATTGACAGACAAAAGTACTTGGTACTCTGTCACCAAGTTTCGTAATCATCGGACTTATATTAGTACCCATAACATAATGGATTGCTTACATATTTATTTTTGTGCGGGAAATCTGCTAGATTTTCAGCGATAAAAATTAGTAGTACACATATTAAA